>JARVGV010000001.1:44115233-44131840 GCA_031762435.1 Hypsolebias longignatus
TGTGCAGCCTCCATGCCACACGTTGATGCTGGAGCACAGGATGCTCTCCACTGCACATCTGTAGAAGGAGGTGAGGACTGAGCTTCCCAGACCAGCTCGTCTCAGCCGCCTGAGGAAGTTGAGTCTCTGATGAGCTTTCTTGACCAGGCTGGTGGTGCTGTTGCCCCAGCTGAGGTTGTCATTCAGGTGTACACCCAAGTACTTGTAGCTGGAGACCAGATCCTTGTTCAGGATAGGTGTGTTTGCTCCTTCTGAAATCCACAATCATCCCCTTCATCTTCTTCACATTGATGTGGAGGTTGTTCTTCCTGCACCAACTCTCCAGATGTTCCATCTCCTTCCTGTAGCTGGACTCATCATTGTTTGTGATGCATCCCACTACCTCTGTATCATCTGCAATCTTTACAATATATCATCCTGGACAGTATGCAGTCATATTTATCAACCTTTAGTTCACCAGGCAAATCCCAATGAGATCACAGGTCTCTTTGCAAGGGAGGTCTGGGCCTGAAGGCAGCCTAGCATGCATGTTTTTGGTCTGTGGGAGGAAACTGGAGTGCCTAGAAAAAAAACACACAAGCATGAGAAGAACATGCAAACTCCACACAGAAAGACCCCAGAGGATTGAACTCATCTTGCTGTGAGGTGAGTGCTAAACATGGAGCAGAGTGAACAGGAGGGGGCTCAACACACAACCCTGAGGGGAGCCAGTGCTGAGGGTTATGGTGGAGGAGAAGTTGTGAATCCTTACAGACTGCAGCCAAATGTTCAGTAATACAAAGAAAATACTGTATATTTATTTTACAAATTTCTTTAGCTTGCACAATTGTGTATTTGAATTCCAACTACAGCCATTGTTTCCAGGGTAGGTACTACAAAGTAATTTTCTTGTGAAACAAAATAGATTGAGATGCAACTAAAAAATTTAAAAAGAGATTTTAAGGCCCGAATGCAGCTAAAACTCAAACATGTCCGTTTAAATAATCTAAACTAAGAATAAATGTCCACATGTTGAAGAAGTGTAAAGAGAACCAATGAAATGTTAATGCTGCTGCCATCAGCTTATTGTGGTCACCATGGTAACACCATACCTGTGCTTGTCACTCACTGACAGCAAACTTAAGCATGACAGGCAGAAACACACTAAAAAGTAACCCTCAAACAAACAGTTGCTGTGTGAAAACTGCAAATCAGATGTAACAAATTCTTGAACTGGGAGCGACAGAAGATGCTGATGTGAAGTTTTAAGTGACATTTAAGTGTCATCAACTGTCAGTTGAACATTTCATGGAAAAAAAAATCTTAAAAACGTAAACAGTAATTATAATAAAACTGTCAAATAGGTCCAAGTGCCAGTTTAGACATGTAAAACCCAACTTGCTGTGACCCTTTTAAATTTTAAATGATGTTTTGGGAAGTTTATGAGAGCTCCAAATAAAAGCTGCATGGGTGTTCTCATCTGTTTTTCCAATCTCCTTGGTCACCATCATTTACTTTCTTTTTGTTTGTTTTGTTTGTTTTTTTGTTGAGGTCATTGCAGATTTTATCTTTGTTGTACAACAAATAATTGTATAATTGTATAATTTTCACGTTTTATTGGAAAGCCGAGCAACTAAAGCTGAAACAAAAAAACTGTTTATAAAAGATAAAAGTATAGCCGAATTGTAACTTAAAGCTACAGCAAAGAAAAGCATGGAGCTAAATGTAGCTAAATCATAGCAAAAACATAAAATTAGCAAAACTGTATCTAAAACCTATAATGAGCAAAGTAAAAGCTAAAATCAGTAAAGAGTAGCTAAAAAGAAGGCAAAGCATGAAAATACTAAAATAATATACAGTATGTTGAAGCAAATTTCAGAGAATGTTTTTATTGAATTGAATAAACATGTAGCTTTATAGGCTAAACATTTGCAAATAAAGTTAAATAATCCAAAAACTATAAAAGTTACAAATACTAAAAGTGACATCATACCATTCCTAATCATTTTGGTATACAAATTATTCACAAATATGCTAAAGTAGTAAAGTAGTAGGAACAGAAGAAACTACAATTAGGAAAACACTAATGTTAATGCTTTATCACCATTCACAGCCCAAAATAAGACAAAGTTTTAAAATTCACAATTTAAATTTTTTTACAATAGATTCATACATTGCACATAAATAGAATATACACTGATCAGCATAAATAAGTGAATGCACAAAAAAGTACTGAAAACAAATTAAAGCCCATGTGTTGTCATGGCATCAGTGGTCTGGAGGAAAAAGGGATTAAAATAGTAACTATTACATCTTATTATAACCCTCGTTTTAACATTTTAAACACAACATGTAAAACTATTTTTAAAAATCCCTTTCTACTATGAAGTTCACATTACCTGTCTGTGAATGCAGTTTTTTTTCTACATATGTATTTAAAATAACACTCAGAGAATACAATGCAGCGTGATAAAAAGCATTTATTACATCTTTATAGCAACAAATAGACATTTCTGTAGGAGGCGCAGCTGTTCTGCTTGTGTTCTGTTATTTCAGCAATCCTGGAATCATCTGGCTCCAATGGAAACCGACTGTTTATTTCTGTCAAGGTGATGCACCTGCTCACATCAGCTCCGCCTCCCCATCCCTTTGACTACACTACCCAGAGCGCACCGCGCCGCTCTCCGCTCGCTCTCGGCTGCGCCAGTCCGCCTCGCTGACTCGCAGAACCAGTTGGCTCGGCCCAGCGTCTTTCCTGCCTCCTCACGGTGTGCTGCTGCTGTTGCCTGGTGTCAACCTACGCCGACGAAAGAAGAAGACGTCTCCCTCCCTCTGTTGGAGCCGGGGGGGCCCTTTCATTTCGCTCCTCGCCGGTGGCACCGCTCGCCTGCCCGCCTGCCTCCTCTCTCCCCGGCTCGAGTTGAGCAGCAACAGCTCGGAAACATCTGGTCGCCGCAGAGAGAGTGCTACAACACTCCTCGTCTCCTGCGCCCGCTCGCCTTGGCAAGCCTGTTATGGAAATTAGTAACAAAGTAGTTTGATCTACGAAAGGGGGTGAAAAGGAGAGAATTTGACGGAGGAAGACGCCGGACCTTGCCTGTAAGTGCTGCCTTTCAAACCGGAGTCCGATCAAAGGAGGTTCGGGAGACGGAGGTGGAAAAGTAGCTCCTTAGCAACGCCGCTGAAGTTGGCTTCCGATTAGACACTTCCTAGTCGGCTGTCTGTTAAAGGACAATTTCACTCTTTTTGAATATCGTAGCTTTGTTTTTATAATTTATATAAACATATTTAAACTTGTTCATCCTATACTGATGCACGAAAATAGAGCATTTTAAACACCGTTTGTTACCTATAAGCTTTGACCCACATTACACGACCTTCTATGACACCTGCAGGTTTGCCCAGGACTATTGAAAAATTGCCCTTATTTTAACTTTTTACAAGTCGAGTACGCCTTTCGCAGTTCCCACGTTCAAATAATCTATTTTTAGTGAAGAGATTTTAAAAGTTGTTTTAGATTTTGAGCTGAACCAAGATAGAAGTCTTAAGAAGCCAAAAGTTGTGAAATAGCCCTTTACGCGGACATGAAATCGGAGGCTAACTTCAGTGCTGTGTCTTAGCATGACTGCCTCGGCGCTTTAACAGTTGCTGTGTTAGCCGTTCCTCCGCGGCGTTTCTCCAGCTGTTGTCATAGCACCTGGGCCTTCGGAACTTCTGGAAAAAGCGCAATATCGCGTCCCGTCCGTTTTACTTTTGTTAGCAGTCGTCGGGCTATAGCTAGCAGCGTGTCTCCGCGCGCGCGTGTTTGTTGTGTCTTCTGGTGAGTAATTAATTACGGTCTTCTCGTGTTGTTTGGCGACTGTCGTCTTCTTCTGCCTCCAACCTGCCAGCCGCGGCGTTTCCTCGACTTTTAAGTCCGTTATTCGAAGATTAAACTTATAACTGTCGCGGAAAACCCGCTTTTTAAACCAACTTAAAACAAGTAGACTGAAACAGACTTGTTCGTCGCATCGGGGACAAAAAGTAAAGCAGAAATTCATTTAAACGCTACAATTTAAGAGGCTGTGAAGTTCACCATGAGGGGGAAAAACATTTCAAAGCTCTTACAAGACGAATAGGACGATAAATATAACGTTTGCGTGTTTAAATTAGGCGATGATGCACATCTGGCGCTGTTTGCCCTTTTAAACTTTTCTGCGCCTCTTCGGCCACCGTATTTAAAACTTAATTGTAGCCGGTTCACACTCTTATTCGCCTTTTCTAAGTCGAAAGCGACAAAAACAACTTTTTCCTCTTAGATTGTTAAAGGCTAAGCTGCCTTTTTGTTGTTTTCTCATTTAGGTCCGTCTTTATGGCTTGCTCCTATTGTTTCTTGCATGTCATTATTATTATATTGTTGTCAAAAAAGGGCTCAAACTTGGGGGTAGAGGGATGAATGAATGAGGGAATGAATGAATAAAGGACGAGGCGCAGCGGCGCTGAACCGTAAAAAAGTGGAAAACAATATCAGCTGCGAGTGTCTGGTCTTTGTTTATGGTTACTGGAGGGAGGAGGTGCACTTGAAAAATTCAGAACACCTAAAGTAAACAAAAACTGAATCTTTATTATTATTATTATTATTATTATTATTATTGTAAACTTTCCCTTGTGATAGTTGCAGTGGGGGAGACACATCACACTGCATTTAGTGTTTTTTTTCTTCTTACAGAGGAAGCAAAGATGAAAAGGAAGAAGGGGGAGAAGGAGAGACAAAGTTGTGTAGTGTTGGTAGAATGAAAGAGGAGTCTGGTGGCAGGAGTGTAGAGGAGGCAGCATATGGCTGTAGAAAGAGCACAGCTGGAGGTAGCATCTCCATCTGAGGATGATGTCAGAGCAGCTGACAGGCTGCCATCCACCCCACCTCCTCCTCCTCCACCACCCCTCCCCGGTCCTTTATTGTGAGTCTCAGCGGCAGCCTGGGAGAGTTAGTGCTGTGTGTTTGTGTGTGTGTGTGTGTGTTTGCGGCTGCCGATCAGCGCCAGTTAGAAGGAGGAGGTGGAGGAAGAGGAGGAGGGAGGTGGTATCTCGTTCCCCCTCCAACATCTCCTCCACTTTGCATCTGTCCCTCGCAGTTTGAACAGCGTGGATGTTTTTTTTTTTTTTTTTTTTTTTTTTTTTTTTTTGATCTACTTCACCTCATCTTCTGCTCTCCTCTTATTGATTCAGAGTGAGGAGGATACACACAGTCAGAGGAGCCCGGCTATTCTGCCACACTGGAGTTAATCAAGTTGATGCGTACCGCTGCAGGTATCGTTTTGTGTGTCTGTGCGTGCATAAGAGAGTGAACGTAGTAGTCGTGTGCACCGAGGTGTAGTTTATCCTCCACCGTGTCGAACCTGTTTGAGCGCTCGGGTCGAAACAGCCGAAGTAGTTTGAGTCTGAGGGATGTTTGCAGTCCGGGAACACTTTTGATGTGTTTTTCGTTTGGAGTTGAGAGCGTATTTAAAACTTGTTTTCTGTTTGTGCTCATATTTGGACACATTTTTTTGTCTTTTTAAACAAGTTCCGTATATTTTAGGCAAAATTATTAGCTGTTTTAGCTTTTAGTCATTTTGTAATTGGTTAGATATGAGCACTAAACATAATTTTTGAGGTTTTAATTATTGAAATTATAATTACTTCTCTCATAAAGTAGCTATGTCTGATCTGTTTTTCCTTTTCAGTTAATTCTGTTCAACTTTAAAATTACTTAAAAGCGTGTACAGTCTGCTTCACCCATTTCCCCCCACCCTCCTGTCGGCTGGAGTAGAGGAGACTAATTTAGAAGTTGCAGATTTGAGCTGCCTGAATTGGCTAGACAGCTGTAATCGCACTCCTTCCTAGTCTTAATCTCTTTATCTGGCTAGCAGCTGCCATATGGCCCCCGTCAGCTGGATCAGATGTGGGTAAGCCTCCCTCCCCGGCCGTCCCAGCTTCTCCCTCGCCCTCTCTCTCCCCGTCCCTCTTGTGAGTGTCTCCCTCAGACCCCCGCCTGAGCTGACCGGCTCCAACAGGAGGACCGGGGTGGGCTCGGTGACTGTCCTGCCCTCCTGAGCCTCCGCTGCCGGCTGCCTTTCCCGCCGCAGCCACCGGCGTCTTTATTTTTAGCCATCTTTAAGGATTAGGATTGATGCTGTGACGAGCAGGGCACTTACAGTGATTGTATTGTAAATCTTCCCTTCTGGGTGGGTGGGAGGATTGAGGCAGAGGGCAGTTTCTTCTCCGGGGCGGATGTGCCGAGTTTTTTTTTTTTTTTTCAAGATTCAGATGGGAAGGAGTTTATAAGTGGTGTGTGTGTGGAAGGAGGAGGTGGCAGAGAGGGGTTTGGCTGGACGAGGGGGTGGGGTTGGAGCGGTGAGGTGGTACACCCTTGTCCCCGTAAGTCCCCTCATTAAAAGCAGTCTGAGCGAGCCGGAGGGCGAGCACACACACACACACAACACGCAGACGTGCACACACGCTCACATTCTTGGTTTAGCTTCATTCAAATGAGGCGACTTGACGTCTGCGGTTAACACGGTGCCGAGCGGGAGACATGTACTTTCTCAGGCAGGACACATCAACTTGGTTAACAGGTGGGACAGTTCGTTGACGTGATTCTCCTCTTCGTCTTCATCGCCCAACGTCCATCTACATTCATGTTTTTCAGCTCGTCAACTCGACCGATTAAATTCTAACAACTTATTATGTTTTAATTGAGGCACTTTTAAGGTTTTGTCTTTCATTATCTCCAATTTCAATCCAGAATCAGGTCAAACAGAGGACGAGCTGTTTTGATTTAGATTGTGGTTTTACTCTTGGCCAGTCTTGCTTCTCGACTTAATCTGTGGAGGTGGTTGGTAGGTAGGCTGGTTCTAAGTGTGTGTGTGTGTGTGTGTTGTATATGTGAGGACAGTGTGCAAAGCTGAAAGCCGGTTACCTAAAAGGGCTGTGCCAGGCCAGGCCGAAGTGGGTTAATAAAAATAACCAGCGTAGGAGAAGCGACAATCCAGGAGTGCGGGCAGAGGAGTTGGAGCGATGCAGAAAGCTGAGAGACCGAGTGGAGGAATCTGACTCTGGTGGTTCACCTGAGACCAAGTCTTTGGCGATAAAAAACGAGTTCCTGCTCAGATTCAGTTTTTATAAATGCCTTTTTTTTTAAATCACTCCATTTTATTTTAACTTCTTTTTTTATATAAAGCAAAACAAACAAAAATCACTAAAATAGTTTATTTTTGTGACTGTACAAGGTCATTTAAGCATGGTTTAACAAGATACTTTTCAGTTATTGTAAAAAAAAAATGTTCACTACTAAAATAAAATAAGATAGAACTTTAAATGAATTACCTACTTTTGTCTTGGAAGAATTTTTATATATTGAAATACATCTTATTTACTGCCCTGCCTTTATCTGTATTCCAACGGCTTGTTGTAAACGCTTGTTGTTATATCTCAGTTTCTTTTTTTTATTGGGCCCATTAGTTTTAATTTTATGAATAACAGTGTTATCACATATCTCCAGTTATTGATTAGAATGTAAAATTGTAGCTTAACCTAAATTTAAGACTGTTACAAAATCTATATATTTGTAATTTAATATGGCATTCTGTTTGTTTTGCCTGCCATACACATTTAAGTTTATTTATTTTGCGAGCATCCTTGTTTAAAATCACAGCGAAGGTGAATTTAAGTCTCTGATCGTGGATACTGAGACCCGATGCACTCACGTTTGACTCTGTGTCTTTGTGTGGCTGCAGGTTATGAGGACGGCAGGATGGAGTTCCCAGACCACAGCAGACATTTACTCCAGTGTCTGAGCGAGCAGCGGCACCAGGGCTTCCTGTGTGACTCCACGGTGCTGGTGGGAGATGCCCAGTTCCGTGCCCACCGGGCCGTGCTGGCCTCCTGCAGCATGTACTTTCACCTTTTCTACAAGGACCAGCTGGACAAGAGAGACGTGGTGCACCTCAACAGTGACATTGTAACAGCGCCGGCCTTCTCCCTTCTGCTGGAGTTCATGTATGAGGGCAAGCTGCAGTTCCAGGACCTTCCCGTAGAGGATGTGCTAGCAGCGGCGAGCTACCTGCACATGTATGACATTGTCAAGGTGTGCAAGAAGCGTTTAAAGCAGAAGGCCACAGCGGAGGCAGACAGCACGCGCAGAGAGGACGATGGCGGGTCCAGCTGCTCTGACAAGGCTGACAGTCTATCAGAAGGTTCGACGGGTCGGCCTGCTTCTGCAGACCTGCTTCACAGTGATGAAGAGGAGGAGGGGAAGGCTGAGGGAGGTCCATTGTGGTTGAGGCTGCCGTCTGCGGGCAGACCAGTGACCCCAGGCGTGGCTCGGACCAGCCCAGGTCATGGTGAACCTGAAGCTCAGGCAGGTGAAGGCCTGGGCGAGGGAGGGAAGGTGCTCTCCCCGGCCGGCAGCCCCAGCAGCTCCACTGGAGCTCTCTCCCAGAGGTCCCAGCGCTCGGTGAATTCTCGTGGAGGGCACAGAGGCAGGAGGGTGTCGAACGATGCAGCTGACTGCGTCCTGGATCTGTCAGTGAAGCCCTTAGCCGGTAGCAACCACACCAACCACCATCAATCGTTTTTCAGTGGGGCGGTGACACCGGACAGCCTGCAGAGCCCCTTGGTTGTGAGGGTGAAGGTGGAGAGGGGTGTAGCTTCAGATGAGGAAGAGGAGTTAGGAGGTGGGGACTATGACATGGAGCACAGCGGCCTCAACAAAACCCATGTTCCCAGCACTAACGGAGGCCTGAGCCACCACGGGGTTGGGGGCCCTCTGTCGGCCCAGCGAAGGCTCGGGCTGGAGGCGCACCTGTCGGCTCTGCGAGAGGCGTCTCTGGCCTCGGAGCTGGAGCGGGACGAGAAGCCTCCAGCCTCAGCAGACGACGAGGACATACTGGGAGGAGAAAACGAGCGTGCTCAGGCTGAGGCGGCCAGCATGGACACCTCGCTGCTGCCTTACGTCTCCAACATGCTGTCGGCTCAGCACACCCAGATCTTCATGTGCCCGCTGTGCAACAAGGTCTTCCCCTCCCCTCACATCCTCCAGCTTCACCTCAGCTCCCACTTCAGGGAGCAGGAGGGCATCCGTTCCAAGCCCGCCGGAGACGTCAACGTGCCCACGTGCACCATCTGCAGCAAAACCTTCTCCTGCATGTACACTCTGAAGCGCCACGAGCGGACTCACTCTGGTGAAAAGCCCTACACCTGCACCACCTGCGGCAAGAGCTTCCAGTACTCTCACAACCTCAGTCGCCACGCAGTGGTGCACACGCGCGAGAAGCCGCACGCTTGCAAGTGGTGCGAGCGGCGCTTCACGCAGTCCGGGGACCTCTACCGACACATCCGCAAGTTCCACTGCGAACTGGTCAACTCGCTGTCCGTGAAGAGCGAACCGCTGGCGCTGCCCAACGTCAGGGACTGGGCGATTGAGGACAGCTCCCAGGAACTGTGGAAGTAGAAACAGACTGGTGATGAAGGGAAAGAGACGGAGAGTTTGAAAAAAAAAAAAAAAAATGGCGGAGAGGTTTGGGGAGGTGGAAGGAAGGTGGCAGAGTTCGTTGGGGTTTAAGTGAATTATGTTCTTCTTTGTTGCAACATCTCATTCAACTGCACTTTAATAGCACATGAAAATGTTACTACTGAGTTATTTTGTTGTTGGTATTTGGGGTATTTTTATTTTAATGTATGTTATTTTTTAACTCTTCGTTTATTATTTGGCGTTAGTTCTCTGCGATTTAGATTTTGCGTCTTGAGGACACGGGTCTCGATGACAACGTCTCGGCGTTTAGATTAGTTTTCACCCCGTTCGCGTTTCACCCCAGAAACAACAGCTCGCCGCCGGCCAGCACGTCAGCCCCAGGTCCACAGACCGCACGCAGCACTGCAGGAGTTCAGGTCGAACACACTGAAGCAGTTAAAAAAAACAAGCGTTACGAAACACTACACGGGTACTGGGATCACCACAAACTGATGCCACATCATTAGAAGACGTGTGATTCTGCACTACTCTCAAAAATTTCACCTGATGTGTGTGAGTGTGTGTGTGTGTTTTATTTATTTATTTTTTATTATTTCCTACTTGCATGAAGGTGTCGTTAGCGAGGCGCTCCCCTCTTCTCTTGCTCTGTGGTGCGTTCAGGGGAAAGCTGACTGACTGACAGGCAAACTGAAGGCACTCATTCAATGCACAGCCTCCTTTTTTCCACTTCCAATCTGAAGTATTTTCTAACAGATAAGACCTTTACAAAATATTATTATTATTGTTATTGATAGGTTTTTATTTTATCTAGCTGGCAGTCTTTAAAACATTTCTTGTTGTAAAGGTATTTAATTTAAGGTTGTTGTAAATTGTTCAGTTATAGTTTTAAGACTTTATTCATTACATTTTTTAACTTAACAATTATTATTATTATTATTATTTTGTTACTTTATTTTGTAATGGGACCTGCTGTTGTTGCATGACGTCCAAACCTGTATATTTTAAACTGAAAATGTGAATTTGCTGTATTACTGTACACATTGTAATTGATCAAATATTTGACGACAGGCTTTCTTTCCTTCTTTTTTTTTTTGTTGTGAATACTACTCCAGGGTGCGGTCTGTTGAAAAGATGAATTTATTCTCATGACTATGGGAAGGCAAATGCATGAACATTTGATTTCCTCTTCAACCTTTTAAGTTGTTTTTGCATTGAAGGGGGGAAATGTTTGAACAGCAAAACTCCTGACAGTGAAGGCTCTTTTTTTTTTTTTTAAACTCTCGCTGAGCTCCCGGAGGAACGTTTCAGAATGCGTTCCTGTCGGATGTGGAAGCAAAACGATAAAGCATTGTAAGCCTGTGTCTTTATGCACTGATTTTCTCTGCTCTGAGTGTGTGTGTGTTTCTGAGTGTGTGACTTGGTTAGTACCAGTAAATTTAGCCTACTGAAGATCTACATCCACCCAGCACTTCGTCCTCCTGCTCCTCCTTAGGCGTTAAATGTTCCCCAACACTTACTTCCTTCTCCCATGGGTCCTACCTTTTTTTTTTTTAAACCGGTCAAGCCATTTCTAATTGACGCTGCAGATTTGGCCTCTTATTTTTGGTCCACTCGTGTGCAGTAGGAGAGCTCAGGCTGAGAGAACCTCAGCCTGAGCTCTCCTACTGAAAGTTGAAAGGTCAGATAAGTTTGTCGCCTCGAGCCGAGCTGCTCGGTGCAGCGATTCTCACAGACGTCGCACGACATCCATGTGGCTTTTGTCACTAAACGGGAGAGAATTGGCTCAGCTGTTTGCACCTTTTTAAGCTAAAAGACATAAAAACAGAATTTTGTTATTAAAAAAAAGCCTTTATTTAAAAATAAATACACATTTCTAATGCTAAGACGTATTTGATACTGTAAAGCGTTAAGAAATGGTTTGCAGAAAATGCAAATTGACTTTACCAGACAAATTTTCTCTCGTTATATTTTTATTCAATAATTGGTCAACTTTTTTCGTGTTTCCATGTAAACGTTGGGTTGAGGCTGCGTCAGTTTGACAATTATTATTTTTGTGTTAAGTTTTAGAAAAAAGGTGGTCAAGCGTTTTATACAATCCCAGGAACATTTGGCAGAGATCCGGACGCTCCACATTTCCTCCTCTCTCAGATTTGTGTGTTTGCATGCCCCGTCATCTGGTAGCACCTGCAGGCTTTGCCAACGCAACAGTGTGGGTGACATTGCAGCAGTTTGCACCACGTCGTCTCGTTTTGGTCCTGAAATATTATTTCTTCACTGGCAGCGCCTCTGCATATGCCCCCCCACCCCCCCATCCTGCTGTTGTTTTCATCGCTGCTGCTGTTTTAGTTTATTTATTTCTTTTATGTTCTGTTCAGGTTGTGCTTGACCGCCTTAAACTGCTGTACTCCGGGCTCTTTTCTTTTTTTTTTTTGCTTTTGTTTTATTTGTACTTTTTTTGTTCGTTTTATTTAAGTGTGAGTGTCTGGTGGAGTTCACTGAAGGAATCACCCTCACATGACACCTCCATCTTTTTTGCTGTGCTTACTTGAAGGGGGGAGACTTTTTGTGAAGCAAGGTTGGGGAAAATTAAAAGAGTTTTTAGGAAGGGTTGGAGGATTGGGGGGAGGTGGGTGCTTAAAATGACTGAGTCTCTTTTGAAAAAGGACAATCACAGTCTTGGGAAAATAGGCAGATTTTGATTGAGATCTATTTGCTCCCTGTTGAGATTACAATTTAATTTAATCTCTTAAGTTCCTCTTTCAGATTTAGTCATTTTAGCTTTGACAATCATAGTTTGTTTTTGTTTTTGTTTGTTTTTTTCTCAAGGGGAGTAAATTCTAATTGTATTTAGTTTTGTAATTTTTTTGGTGTGCTGTTGTTGACATTTTTAAATTGTGTGCAAACTGCAATAAATTATAAGAATCTTGAAATTCAGCGTTCGTGTGTGAAATGTTTATTTTTTTAGACAATAATCACTAAAAGCTCACATTTCCCCACCGTTTAAGTTCATGTCTGCATCCATACTCGGAGTGTCGTGCTGCAGAAGGGACCCAGCAGGAGGTCCTGGCCTCCTGTCCTTCTGTCACTTGTCATGTGGGTGGAAATTACGTGTGTGTGTGTTCAGGAAGCTTCGCAGTGATTCGTGCTTGAACGTGGAACAACAGCCTGCAAAAGCTCTGCGCTAACCCAAATTTTCATATATACCGCTGCGTTTCGGAAGAAAATGTGCAGCAGCTTGTTGAGATTTTACCCTCCTATACACACACACACACACACAGCTTTCTTCCAAAGGCCTTGGAGCACAGGTTTCCAGTAAAGAAATCAGCTTTAGCTAATGTCTTGCTGCTCAGTAAACCTGCTCTTACAGATGCACTAAAAGCCCCTGCACACAGGCCAAGGAGCAGCGTTCATTAGGCCACAGATGGTCTCTTCAGTAAGTCCCCAACACACACACACACACACACACTATAAGCTCACTACTAATCTTTATGACATTGTCCTCTGCCTGATGGATGTCTAATATACTTACTGGAAGTATTAAAAAGATGTTAGGTTGGTGTTCAAGTGTCACAAAGTTTAATATTAGTTTTTTTTTTCATGGTCAAAAACTAATTCAACTTCTTTTTAAAGAGATTTGACGACAAGGTGGTAACTTTTAAAAAGAGCTACCTGCTCACGGATCCTTGCAGACATCAATCCTCTGTTCGATTCTGTGCCGCTTGCTGATCATTAAGTCTGCGGCGTTGGACGTGAACATCTGCTTGTAGACAACTGCTCCCTCTCTGCCTCCGCGAGGTTTGCTGTGAATGTAGGTCATTAATTTGTTTCTGTCCTTTGTTTACTTAAGGAAGCGGGACAAAGGGGCAGCTGCAGAACCATTTGGCTGTGCCCAAGGCGGGCCAGCTCAACATGTTAGGAGGCCGAGACCAGCTTGGGCTCCTGTCTGGGGCCTGGGCCCCTGCACTCTGCTGCATCGCGTGAGGGAGCCGACTCTGCCAAGCTGCCAGGGAGGGCTCCCGTACCACGGGGAGGAGGAGATAAAGAAGAGAGTGGACATGTGGAGACGCCCTGATGTTTGCATTTGTCAAAAAAATAAAAAATTCAATCAGGCCCCTTGATTACAGCAAATCAGCTCGACAGATGTTTTCATCATTTCAAGATGTCTAACTTTGTGTTTTTGCTGTTTTTTATTATGGTTATTATAATTATGAAAGAAGGCGGGTAAATGTACAGTAAGAACAAAGCACCATAACAAACGGGATTCCAGCTCTTAGCCTCGGCCACGCCACAAAGTGCTCATTCAAAGAGTGCGCTGCACAGGCGGAGAGAAAAGGCCCGCCTGCATCCTTTTTATGTCTGAGACTTGTTGATTCTCCATGAAAAAAAAAAGGAAACGTTCCCAGGCCAGGTCTAGCCAGGGAAGAATTGACAGAGGGAGACAAAAGTGCGTGTGTGTGTGTACGTGCGTGCTTGCGTGCGTGCAAGTGATCCAGGATTGTCTACATATTTAAAAGAGCTCCTTTGTTGAGCACTCGGCACAGCAGGACAGAAGGCAAAGCAACAAGCAGCTCGCCTGCGAGCAGACAATACAGTGGTACTGCACTGGCTGGGACAGGGGTTGGGGGGGGGGGGTGAGGAGGGCAGAGGGGAGGGATTTTTTTTATTTTTTGGGAAAATCAGAAGACACAGAGTCCCAGCGAGCCACCCTCTCCCCCACTTCCCTGGAAACAAAAGATAACGCAACTCGAACTTGAGGATCTGTGTGTCTCTGTGAGAGGCCCCCATCCACCCCCCACCCCCCCCCCACACACACACAAAGACACTTCTGCAGCCTCCACATTAAATGCATTCACTTAACCTCTAGAGAGAAATTCATACAAGCGAGTTACGGAGCTTTTGTTTTCAACACCCTCAGGTTTGCGTGTGCACAATCATTAGCAACATAGGTTCATCCAACCTGCTAGCTCACAAACACAAAGGCCCCCCAGCTGGCCTTTCCTCTGGGCTGAACTGTGGTGGGATTAAACAGCATCATCCTTTGTGGTGCTCTTTCAGGAAAGTAGAGACGCAAGACGGGAACACAAGGGGGCAAATGTTTCAATCTGAAGAACTCGTTTGAAGAAGCTGAAATCGATTAAAACGTGTTCTGGATGGAACAACAGTTTTAATCCACCATGGCTGCAGCAGCCACATCTCATGAGATGTGTTTATCCTCACACTGTGTGTTGAGGATGACTCTCAGCTACCACCACATAAACCGTACCCCATTACCTGCACATCTGCAGCAGTCGTCTCGAGACCAGTAGTTGTTAATCCGTTGCAGATGTGCATCCGTGATTACTTTCTGTTTCATTCACATTTGTTCCTGTTCATGGTTTGTGAGATATTTTGCTAACAGCGCAGGCAAGTACGCGCACACACACACCGAGACACGAGCTAAAACATCAACTAGATTTAAGGAACAATGAGGCCTTTGCAGAAATTGAAAGCTCCTTTCACGCTTCCCCAAGCTGCGTGTGCCAGATAAGGAGCCTTAACGGGGTGTGTTCAGGGTGTTGTTGGACCCTGCTGGCACCAGGACACATGTGCACGACTCAGCACTTTATCATCGCCATGGTGACCTGGTGGGGTCATGTTGAGGGGTGGGGTGGGGGTTAATGTCACTAACTCAACCTGTCAGGCTGCTGTTCTCTGCTAACGGTGGTACTGCACGGTGAGTGTGTGTGTGCGTGTAGACATCTGGCGCACCTGCCTGCTGTGTTTTACATGTGTACACACACCCATACAAATACAGCATGCAAGCAGCAGTCAGCCAGCTGTAATGGTGTTGTAAAAGCATGAAGTTCACTCTCACTCTCCCCAAGATGGGTTTGAAGAAAAAACGAAAAGTGCTGAAAATTAATAAATCAAAGGATTTACAGTAAGAGTTAATGTGTCAAATGATCCAAAGTTCAAAACTGATGAATTACAATGACAAAAAAAAAAAAAAAAGGCGCCATCGGGTCTGAACTCACACAAGCCTTCTGAGGGCAAAACACCCAGTGAACAAGCCAGATGTCCATTGTCCTAGTCCAGATGTTTGCAGTTTAATTTGAGCCAGATCCTGTAGGAACAGGATCTGGGGACGCTCTTATTTTGACAGGGTGCGTTCCGGTAACTCTTTGCTTGGATCTGGTAACTCTCAGGCTTACTAATATGACTGCCTTGAACAAACTAAACTGATATTGGATATGTAAACTGAAAATAATTACATAAACGCTAATTTTAAACACAACAGCTACTTACGAGCGTATATGAGCTGCCTCTTCAAGTAGTATTTCTGCGTCTACCCTTAAAATAATGTCCATCCCAAAAAGAGTAGTGGGGGTGAGTACCCAGGTAACCAGGCAGTCGTATGAGGCAGGAGCCCACAGGCAGCTGCAGGCAGGTGCCTGGAAGCTCGCATGTAGTCGGACAACAATGATCAGGGACAATGTTGGGCTTGTTTCCGAGCCAAACTTACTTGATGCCTCCATCACGTAAGCGGGGGGGGGAGGGGGGGGGTGTGTGAATGCTTGACAGAAGTGGAGTGTTTACAAATGTAGGTAAACGTAGATGTTTAACAACCCATTAAAATTTACTAAATTGCAGGAAATTGCATCTAATTTATTCAAAGTTTTCTGGGGGAGGCCCCACCCCAACTCCGCTGGCCCACTCACTATTTGCGTTCTGGCATCAATTGATTCACGTGCACGCGCAGCAGCAGCAGACAGACGTGCAGTAGGTGCATGTCTGTGTCTGCTGCTGCGTGTGCATGAGCCAGCGTAGCGAAACTATTTAAATAAAGCTGATTTGAACATTTATAAAGATAACAACAAAAAAGGTTGAATCATGTCAACTGGACATGTCCAGATGACGTGATTCAACCTTTTTTGTTGTTATATACCTGGATGACTGAGAAAACAAACTTTGTATTTATAAAGATAATGTTCAAATCAGAGACACTGTTGCTATAATATCAGCCAACAATTATATTTTTTAAGGTGTTTATTTTGTTAAATTTTAAAGCGATGCAGGTCTGCTCGATGCGCGCACCTTATCCTTAAAGCAAAACTTAATTATTTCAAGCTTATTTTAACACATACGTGCATTTATTAAG
>JARVGV010000001.1:44162213-44172824 GCA_031762435.1 Hypsolebias longignatus
GCGCCGCCGTAAGTACGGAACGCCGTAAGTCGATGGCGCCGTAAGTCGATGGCGCCGTAAGTCGGTGACCACCTGTAGATAAGATGGACGGACGGACGGACAGACAGACAGACGGACGGATAGATTTTAGAGAGGGATGATTATTTTAGATATAAATATGGGCAGATGTTAGTCTGTGGAAATTTGTATTGAAAAGTAGTGGAAGAAAAGAATAAAGCTCTAACTTACAAATGAGAAGCCACATGCGAACACCATCCAGAAAGCCTGAACATTCTCTGAAGTACAGCTTATTTTAATAAAATAAGTGGTCAGACAAAACGAGCTTTGAAATCGTTTTTAAAAACTCCATATTAAAGAGCAAAGGGACTATCTGGCCTGCCATGAGCGCACAGTTCAAAAGCCTGCCTCTCTGATGGTATGGGGGTGCATTTGTGCCCCTAGAATGAACAGTTTATATTAGAGACTGAGATGGGTCTCTAATATAAAATTCAGAATCATCCACCCCACCCCCACCCCACACGCCCACAAAATGGTACAATAAATTAATTTTAACATTTGATATGTTTACTGTGTTCCACTGTGAATAAAATATAGGTTGTGAGATTTGCATATCATTGTAAATCGATCTCTCAGATCAGAGACAATGTGTTCAACATAATGGCACTTCTTCCAGCTATCTGTAAACAATGGTGTACCACAAGGTTCAGTCTTAGGACCCATCATATTCACAATCTACATAAATAATGTAGGTCAGATCATCCCTGATGCATCCTTACATTTCTCTGCTGACTACACAGTTGTTTATTGTCGAGCTAAAACAGTTGCTAAGTTTTTCCAGCTTTGACAATCTGCCTTTGACATCATCCAGTCTGATTTGTTCAGTATTAAACTTGTGCTAAATGGTGACAAAACCAAAGGGATGTTGTTTTCCAACAGGAAGTCGGTTTCAGCAGTCCTTCCTTCTATTTTATATTGGAATGGTGTTCCTATTGAGTTTGTAGATTATTACAAATACTAGCGTATCTTGGTCGATACACATCTATATTTTAAGCATCATGTCGAAAACTTGGTAAAGAAACTGAAAGTTAAACTGGGTTTCTTTTTCAGAAATAGATCCTGTCTAACTTTGAACACTAGGAAACAGCTTGTATCTGCTACTTTCCTCCTCTCCATCGACTACGGTGACATTATTTACATGAATGCTCCTGAAAGCACCTTGCATAGATGTTGGATGCTGTCTATCATGGTGCACTAAGATTCATAACTGACTGTGACTACCATACCAATCACTGCACCCTATATTCACTGGTCAATTGGTCATCATTAACTTCACACAGACTCTCCCAATGGTACATTTTCATCTTTAAATCACTTCTTGGTCTGCTGCCTTCAAACATCTCCTCCTACATGTCATTTCATAAGTGCAGCTACAGCGTGCGCTCTCATGACATAAATACATGCAGTGTTCCCTCAGTGTGGACTGAACTAGGCAAAAGGGCCTTCTCCTACTCTGCTCCTGTTTCCTGGAACACCTGGCAAAAAGATCTGAAGCTCTCGACCTTGAGATCTCCAAGTGGCTTTAAACAACTGGTAAGTTCATGGCAAAAACAAACAGAGACATGTTTTGCTTTATAATGTAACCATTTTATGATTTTTTTTGTAATATAATTTATTCCATTTACTTTTCATTTTATATGCTTTTTTATGATTGTCTACTGTTGTTTGTACCCCATCTGTGTTCTTTGTTTAAAACTTTGTTTACCTCTTGTAAATGAGTCCTCAAGACTCAATGAGACTAAGCTGTATAAATAAAAGTTGAATTTGGGGGAAAAAATGCATTCAGGGTTTTTCTTTTCATTTTACACATTGTCCCACTCTTTTTTGAACTGTGGTTGTAAAACAAATGTTTTGATACCAGTCTTAATTGTGGTCATTGTTCACAGTAATGAAAGTGAGTTCTCGTACAACAACACGGGTCTGGTATGTGATTTGAAAGGAAAATCACTACTGTCCAGTTCTCATGAGAACATTTCTGGATTGAAGCTTTACTGTAATTCTGCTGAAGTGACTGACAGATTGCTGACGCCGGGTGCCTTTGTGCTCATGCAGTCAGGTGACACCCAGTGGTTTTAAACTGGTGAATGTGCACACCAGAAACAATTTAACTTACCGTTGTTCCTAATCCGAGCTCCATGCGGGCTTTCGTAAAAAGCAATGAATAATCTTAAGATTAACTGGACCAAATCATCAGATTGCTGCTGACGAACCAATTGATGTATGCAAAAAGGCACATTAGCAAAAACATTACAGGTAATTTTATGGGGTGATTATTTAAAATACACATGCAGGTTTACTGACCAAAGTCTATGTCCAGTAGTGCTGCGTTGGCTCCCTCAACCAGGACTTTCTTCTGAGGTCCATGAAGAGCTTCATACATGTAGTACACACCGTCCCTCACCATGGGCTTAAGCCGATCCACATAGTCCTAAATCAGAAAAATATTTACTGTTACAAAATTACAATTACAACTTAATGACTTTTATTAGTGCTATTCATTACCTTTAACTTAACCAGCTCTCCCTCTATGTCAATCTCCAGTGTTGGATACATGTCCTTGTACTGCTGGGCCAGAACTTTATACCTACAACAAGCAACAGTGGTCAGCTCTGGTTAGTTTCCTTTCAAGATACACTTCCCAACAATATTTTATTCGTCATGCTGCAGGGAAATAAAGTTATCATAACCCATTTTGGTACATCGCTACCTGTGAAGGATGCTTCTAGACACACAAAGGAGGTTATAACTTCCCCACATCTGCTCTGTAAACCAGTTTTGCTTTAAATAATCACATCCATTTAGTGAGCATATTTATTTTCTCCCATGCTATTTGTATTCATACCAACATTAATGAATAGAAAAATAAATAAAAATAAAAACATTTAGAAACAAGTTCTCCCCAGTAAGGACAAAACGTTCCAAGTTGAACAGAACAAAGATGAAGCAGAGGACCCGATGTTAGAACATGACTCTCAGGAGTTTTTGTTAAGAAAGGGGACTTTCTAATCTGAGGTTTTGCTTTTTTATTGATTTTACAAAATGATGAATGATTCCTGGTTGGTTAGTGTCTTGAAGTACACGTAGTCATCGACTTACGGCGCCATCGACTTACGGCATTTTGGACTTGCAGCGCCGCCCCCAGTGACGTCATCACACCCTACGTTGTCTTTTTTATGCAGCATTTTATGTTTTTTGGGGGTTTTTTGGAGGGTATTGTGTTAGCTAACTGCTTGAAATACAGCTAAACGGCGTTCTAAGTACACTGTTGTTGTGTTACATTGAAAAAAACGTGTTTAAAACGCAGTTACCGTTTGCCATGTGTTTTCAGTTTCGAGTTACGGCCGAAAATCCGGACTTACGGCCGCTACATGGGTTGAGCTCCAACTTACGGCAAATCGAGTTACGAACGCGCCGTAGGAACGGAACCCGTTCGCAACTCGGGGACTACCTGTATATGTAAACTCCAAAGCAGCAGATGTATTACTAACAAAGGCCTTTAGCCAAATTTAGTCTATTATCATCCACTGCTGAAAACTGAAGGCTGACAATAAGGTGTTTTTACATTTTACAGATCTTAAGCTAAAAGTTGATGTGGTAGTAGATGAGTCTTTTACCAGAAGATGAGGGCGATAGCTCATAAAATTTCATGAGAATGCCAATACAGTTATTTTCAAAATAGATTTTCTAAAACTGTGTCATGAAAGGTGATGGGTGATCTGCAATCTTTTGAGGAATGTTATGCCACCAATTTATTCAGTAATTTACAAAGACTGAGCTGTTCTTGCATTTTATTTGGCCTAAACATACTTTCCCATTGCTTTTCATGTAAAGAGTGGTATGCAGCTGTTCTCCATAGCTGAAGGACAGTGGGGTGATTTTACAAAACTATTAATATCTAATGATTTTTAACATTTGTTGAAATTTTTACATTCTAAGACAAAATAAAAGATGAGATTCTTGTAAAGCAGGAAAAAATAATATAGTTTTTCCCCAGTTTCTAAAAACTAAAACAATAAACTAAGCATTCGTATGTGATTTTATTTTATTGTAGAAAAATTACGTTTCCTACTTTAAAGAAATAAAGCATAAAGTGAAAGTGAGCATGTTTTACTCCTTGTAATGTTTCTAGTATTTATATATTTGCAAAATAAATTACAGGAAAACTGCTAAAACTAGCCTTTTTAGTTGTTATAACAACCAATAAGATTCAGTTTTATGTTAGTTTGGGTCAAAGATTGAAAGAGCTGCTGCAGAGGGGCCAAAGAGCCGCATGTGGCTCCAGAGCCACAAGTTGCAGACCCCTGGTTTGCCTGATCATAGCTGACTATTGATACCTTTAAATCTTTGCGTGACTCACCTTTTTCCCCTGGTGTTTGATCCAGGCAGTTTGAGAGCCAGTTAGAGCTGAATTTTCTTGTTGTATTTTATTGTTAACTTTCCTGTGCTTCCTTAATGACGTATTTTCTTGTCCTTTTTTGTTTTAATTTTAATTGGACTAAATTTAAAGCACTTTGGTCAACTCCTGTTGTTTGTATGCACTATATAAATGAATTGACACCAAAAAGGAAGTCAGTACCTTATTTAATTTCCAACACGCATGGATGTTTATGGTGGCAGCAATCTTGGATTTTGAAATGGCAACCCAGTTTTTGAAAGGGACCTTATTTCGCCTAGATGTAACTTCACATCAGAACGAAAGCTGTGCTCACATCATTCACAGACGAACAGAGAGAGGGCATTCTCAATTCTCCCTCGTCACTCTGTGACAGGGAACAATAAAATAATTTACTAACTCGTCCATTAAACCCAAACCCTAAAAGAACTCCTGTACTTTAAACAGTAAGTAAAACTAAAAATGAGCTATGTGCAGCTGCAGCTAAGTTCACTAGTTGAAGCAAAAATCTCCAAACATAACTCATAAACTCTTAATTAGTAACTTGTTGCTTGGAACAAAGCAGGTGTATTAAAATGCAAAGTTATTTAATATAGTTTTTCTGGAACAGACCTTTCTGAGAACTGACTGAAGTCAGCCAACAAGTCACAGATCCTGAGTCCACTTCGTGCTGCTTTGGCAGAGTAAACAGGACCGATCCCCTTCTTTGTTGTCCCGAGGCTGTGGAGGACCGAGGTGGGGAGGAGGAGATGTAAAACAATATTTATAGGTGTTTACAATGTACATTTAGTAAACAAGTACTTCTCACATTCTGTGAAATTAACTCCTCGTCACTCAGTGATTATAATGAGCTAGTTTGTTTGAAGTTTAAACAGATTACACAAGACGCCCTATGGCGAATGCAGTCAATAATAAATACATTGATCAAAATTTATACTATACAACAGTACGTGATAAATTAAATTAAAATGTTTTCTTTTGATCATGGCACCTCTGAATCAGCTGATATAAACAGAAGATGTGACAGAAATAATCTAACACATAACATCAGTTACTCAGACATAAAATATCTCACACTATACTGTAGTACTGTACCGCTAACTGTTTTTGTAATTGACAAGAGAATGACATTTAAATTTTTTAAAAACTAAATACACATTTTCTTTTAACATATCAACAGGTACATTCACTAAATTTTCTTTGTTAAAAAGAGGGCTCAGCTCAGCGACATTTATTCACCCACCATGCAAACTACAGAGCAGAAACAGACAAAGATCCTCTGTGGTTTCACTTTTAGTTTAGTCAGTTTAAAACATGCAGTCTCCAGTCATCGTGTGGGTTTAAAGTGCCTGAGCTAAATGTGTTCTTGCAGAGCTACATAAAACAGCAGGTAGAGTTCTTGTTAGCTTTTTACTTCTGTGACATATTGGACTGTTAGCCAATGTTTATTAGCTGTGGCAGCCATCTTGAATTGGGTTGGCACTAGAGATGCACCAATCCGATATTGGTATTGGTACAGATATGGAAAAATTCTCCATTGGGTATCGGTAGAGACGCAACAGTCTGATATTAGTATCTGTATCACTACCGATATTGAAAAATTCTTTATCGGGTATTGGTGACAATGTGACTGAGCCATAAGGACAGGAGCTGATTGCTGTTTATTGTTTGAATCTGCCAATCAAACTTGTGAAGTTATTGTTTTTTTCTTATTATTTCAGCTCCTTTATTATTTATTTTACATTATATTTAGAATCCTTGAAACATTTGAAAAGTTTGTTGAAGTTTATTTTTTCATGTTTGACCAAAGTTGTCAACCTATAGTTTTTGTCAGTTTCCGTATCTTTATTACTATTATTTTACATTTGATGTTACTCATAATTATATAAATATATACATTAATATACTCATAATTATATAAATATATACATTAATATACTCATAATTATATAAATATATACATTACCGTAATATACTCATGATTATATAAATATATACATTAATATACTCATGATTATATAAATATATACATTAATTTACTCATAACTGCACTGACTGAACTAATTGAAGTTGTGTTGTTTTCACATGCTTGACCAAGCTTGTGAAGCTACTGGTGTGTTTAAGTGTGCTGTACTGGTTCAGTTTTCAATAAATTTGTAATTCAATAATTTATGTCTGCGTAAAAAAAGTTTTAATTTAATTCAGCACTATTTTTTTGTATTGGATCGGTATCGGATCAGTACGGCCGATACAAAACCTTGAATATCGGTATCGGAAGTGAAAAAAGTGGATCATGCATCCCTAGTTGGCACCGTCAATCTGTTGTAGAGGTACATGCAATAATTAGTTCCTGAAAGTTTCATCAAAATCTGCTCGTGTTCATTAACTATTTTGCTAACAAAGAAGAGTTGACGCAAATAGGTAATGGCAACATTTTAAGCAAAAATCTGGAGCAATGTGTTCTGTGCTCAGAATGTTTTAGGGATCAGTCTCAGCTACTACCACGTCAAAGTTTATGTCAATATCTTTAAAACGGACTGAGCAGTTTTGTGTTATTTTAAGATCAGCTGGATGTGGTAGCCATCTTGAATCAGGCTAACTAGTTGTAGGTGTACATCAAATGAATACTTTAATTTTTGTTTAAATCAAATCTGTTCATTGGTATATGAGACATTTTGTGACATACAGACAAATATGTGGAAAAACATTATGATTGGCCTTTGTGGGCGTTAACACCTGAATTATTGGATCTTCTTTATGTAACAACTGCATGTGGCTTATTTGTACTATTTCAGCTCATGAGCTTCTGTTATCTCTTTACAGCCTTCTTACATCTAAACTGTGTGATCTGACTCCAGCAGAGCATGAACTGTAGTGGAAGCTTGAGTGACATTATTGACCTACAGTAGGCTGGCCATGGTCATTTACATGTTAAAAACTGAATTTATTATCTAGAAAAAAGGGTGAAATATACCACATTTGAAAGTCCATTTCAGTTTAGATTGTTTGAAAAGTTAACCTGAATACTTTACTCAACAAGCCTGAGTGTAAATACATACTATTGTTGGAATTCTCAAATCTTAAACGGCTCTTCCGTGGACGACAATTGTTGACTTATTTTCAGGCACTTCAGAAGTTTCCGCAAGTAAACAAATGCATGTGGTGCTCCAGCCACATATTTTGATTAATAACATTTACTTTAAGGGCACGTGTCCAAAAAAATAAATAAATACATAAATAAATAAAAAAAAAAATAAAAAAATAAGATTTTTGTTCCTTGCAAATTTTTTTGACCAGCCATCAAACATTGCAACAAGTACCTTTAACTATGTGATGTGGGGGAAAAAAAAGTAAAGTCAGTATGCTGCTTTAAGGTATAGACTAAAAATGTGAACATTTCAATGTAACATTTAAACACCTAAAATACCTAATATGCATTTACAGTTGTGAGCTTTGAGACATCAACATTAAACCCCTACAATGATGTGAAAAGCACAAAGATTTTACAAAAACTCACATGACAAACCAAGTATCACACAACAAGAAAACAGTTATGTCCCGTTGAACATGGTACAATAAATTATATGCATGTGAAGAAGATTCAAACTATATATGTTTCAAACAAAACTGCACGATTTAGTTTTTCCGTCCTTGTTTGTGATCGTGATGCATGTGTGTCGTGATGCGAGTGCGTTTCAACCATTTTTGAAGCAACACGTTTCTTACTTCTTGCCCGCCTGCTCTTGCCTCTGCTGTTCCTGAACGCCATCAACCGCTTGGTGGAAGTCAAACACTGCGGAGGAGGGAGAGAGGGAACACACACACTCACACACTTCAGAGAAAGCAGGGCTCACCCATCCCAGAACACACACGTTTCTTCACGCTTTCACACAGATTGAAACAGAGTACAGGCCTGAGAGGACTTACCTATATGTGCTCTGTCTGAGATGATCAGCCTTTTCTCCCAGTCTTTTAGGCCTAAACACACAGAGGTACGCTTTGAGGATTTTCACTGTTTAAAAAAAAGAACCCGTTTTGTTCTCGCCTAAAAACAAATTCTCACTATTTCCTTTGCGCTGGTTCTTTTCTGCCTCTTCAAACAGGCCTGGAAGATGGATCACAACACCATTACCTGAGGGGAAAAGGGAGTTTAAATGTTTAGTTTCTGATAAAAACAGAATTATAGTTTTATTTAGACAAGTTTAAAGATGGCTGTTCATAAGTGTCTGGGATTTCACCTTAAAAAAATAAAATAAACAAGTCTAGCTAAACACATGGTGTAGTGACATCTTGATTTCCCCAATGATAAAATGTCTCGTCTTTTAATCAACAGCTTCACTCAAGTAAAACCATCAATATCATTTGTCAGCTTTAAAATCAAATCAGATGTTTTACTCAAAGTTCTGACATCAAGTAAAAATAATTTTTAAACGTGTGTAATATCTCAAAGATCTGCCTTGTTTGTTTAGTAAGGCTACCTTCAATATAAGATTTTTAAAGTGTTGGCTAATAAAACAGCTACTAATGCTTGTTGGAACTTCCCTTGTGAAAAGAGATGTTCAACTACCTGAAGTCTAATTTCAAATTAAATCCTAACTAAAGGGAGTGACTGAGACAGAGATGCCAGTCTAATTAGGCTGCTAAACAGTACCGTAATTTCCAGACTATAAGCCACTATTTTTTTCCTCACTCTTTGAACCCCGCAGCTTATACAATGCTGCTGCTAATTTATGGACTTTTTTTTTTTTTTTTGACAGGCTAATGAGCTTCTGCCACCAAAACATTTATCCTCGTCACACCCGGGCGCTCACACAGCTGTCCAATACACGTCTCTCACGTGATATATTTGCAGCCACTCAAAATAAGTGTGACTCATCCATTTAAAATGACAGCACAAGCCTCCATCCTCCTCCTTTTCGTGCAGTGCGCAGGAGGAAGGTGAAGATAGTGATCAAAGACTTCCTGGTAGGCTACTGTTTTTTTTTTTTTGTTTGTTTTGTTTTTTTTTAAACCAGCCAACGGCTCAACGTGCACGCGCACCAGCGTAACGAAAATATTTAAATAAAGCTGATTTGAACATTTTTAAAGGTAAAGTTCAGCTCAGACACACTTTTGCTATAATGTCAGCCAACAAATATACCCTGATGCATGCTCAACAAACATATTTTTTTAGGTGTTTATTTTGCTAAATTTTAAAGAGACGCACGGTTTCATTGCGCTGCGCGCGCACGTTGCTGTCAAAGCGAAACTACTTATATCAAGCTGATTTGAACATACGTAAGCTCAGGAACACCTAGTTCAACTTCCCAAACTGAAGACAAATCGCTCAAATCTTCACTTAAATTGCTAAATTCGTCGGTTCCTATTGTCCGCCATTGGATTGTACAGGGGGCGTTCTAGCTGACATGCCTATGATTACGTCACAGACATCGTACGCTGAAGTAGCCGGATTTCCCATGAAAAGACACAGCGCCAAATTTAAAATGACTGAATGAAATTTTCGTATATTTATCATTTTGTTTGCAAAAACGAACATGGTTGAATGATACAAAATATACAAGTTGTGCCATTTTATGCAAAGTTCAAACATCATGTCGCACGCCCTTTAAGAGTACCGGTACTCCAAAAAACAAATAGCTTGATTCTATTTAAATTATGAACTTGTATTACTATAGTAATGATGATAACTGAATGTGAGCATTAAAGGCCAAATATATATTTTTTATTGTGATAAACAAGAAAATTTTAAAAATGAGTACCGTACATAAAATAGATAAATAAAAAATACATAAATTAATTTTTATAGTACTTCTTATGTTTATGATTACAGATTACTGCAGAGATAGTCCATACATACCACACTGTGAAACATACTTTAAGTTACAACTCAACTGACTGGATTTAAGCTGACTCTCCAAACACTGAATGACTGCAGCATTGCCAACAAGACGTCCTGTGGGAGGATGAAGGCTGAGACTGTGCTCATTAATGTCCTGTGTCCAAAAGCAATAGAAGAAGCAGTCCAAAAATTGAAAAGTGGAAGCAGCCCACTCACATTCTCTCCACACCGATGCCTCAAATAAGGTGAAGATGAACCATGTTTTATTAATGATAGTTATATACAAATGGATACACCTGATATATACAAATAAATACATGAT
>JARVGV010000001.1:44236197-44250118 GCA_031762435.1 Hypsolebias longignatus
TATTTATTCTTTTGTGTATTATTTCATTTATATATTTATTCTTTTATTTATTATTTTGACAGTTTTGGTCCTCCATAGTAAACCATTGAATGTAAATTGTCACAACTATAGCTGACACTTTAAATTATTGGTCTAGTTTAATTTTGACACGGATAATTTTTTTCACTGGGAAACATTTTACAATTGTTACATTGTTAAAAAAAACTGTTAAGGAATAAATGCCATGCTTACATCTTAAAAAGATTAACAAACTAGTGATGCCATTGATTAGGTATAGACTGAAGTCATATCATATTCAAATGCCAATTGTTTGCCAAGTACTTCACAACAGCTAGATATGAAAAGTGTTACAAACAAGATATACCAGTCACGCACATCCTGTACTTAAATTTGCAGCTAAACCCATAACATGGATACAAATCTGTTGCTCTCTTAACGTGACTCATAGAGAAACTCTTCAATCAAGTCGTCTTTGTATTTGACCTTCTGTGCATAACTCATCACCACCTGTTGAGCAGCAGAACAATGTGAAAACATTGGAATCTGTTGAAGGTCTATTGCATGGCTGCTGCAAGAACAAGACACAAAAACTGGAAACTTTTTACAGAAGCAAAAGCACTACCAGAAGTGGAAAATGTCTATATTGTAGCTATTTAATGTGAGTTGACTTTGACGACCAGACACACTTTCATTTGATTATCTGTGACATTTAAACTCTTGTAAGCTCATTTTAGGACAACCTAACCTGCTGTTTAGGTTAATGAGACGCCAAATTGCTTTGTTTTCAAAGGAGATATTTCTCTCCAGGGAAATTATTCTGTTTGCAAAAGGTGCCACTGAAGTGGGGAAGTGTTTTGGATAAAACTAAATGGTGTGTTTAAAAATTACAAAACAGAAGATCACGGGGTGCAGGATGTGCCTGTGAAAGGGTAGAAGAGAAAATGAACTCTTGAACAGAGATGAAGATGGTTGTGCTGTATTAGCAATGAGGGATCATGTTGGGTGGGATGTTTGCAATAAATAATCCTCATTAGAGCTCCATTATTTAGCTTCAAATCTGAATTTAGACCAAAATAATTCACATATGCTATGTGCATATGACTGTAAATGTACTATAGGGAGGGTGGGGTTGGGGAGACTAGAGCAGAAGGAGGGACAGAGATGCAAAGAGAGGCAGGTCTAATAGACAGCAGCTGGTGTCAACCTACTAAATCTCTGAATGCTATAAAGTGAAGCCTCAAAGCTTATCTGGTACTTGTGCATCTAATGAGTGGTATATTTACTGCCTTGAACTCGTCTCTAAGTAAGTTTTCTTCATAGTAATTTGTTTTGTGAAGTTGTTTTCTGTTTTAAAATGTATTTTTTTTTTTTTTAATCTCAAGTAGGAGAAATGTTGTATTTTGATGATGTCTCTCACTTATATAAAGTCTTTATTCTAAAATTCACAAGGGCTACTTCACCTCAATGCAGCAAGATTGTTTCAAAATGTTGTTTGTTGCATGTGTGTTTGACCAGCTTTAGTTCTTGTGGCCGGATTGTCTGACCAATAAATGCCTTGAGTTCCCGCTGCAAAAACTAGGAAGTGGACTTGTTACCACATCTATTTTTGTTAAAGCTCAAAGTTGATCAGTCTGGCAAGAAGTGGGAGTAAAAGACTTTTAAGTCCATTTTTCAGTTGAATTAATTTCTGTTTTGATTCAAAATTACATTTTTGAAGTCAGATTGTTTTATAGAAACTGACGGGAATGAAGAAGTCTGTGTGTTTTAAATACAAAAAAAAAATGTGGGTTTTCTGTTTGTTTTAATAAACACAAAACAACCCTGGGCCTCTTTTTGTTGGGGTCATTTTAGCAGTGGGAGTTTACTGCCTGTGCCAGCTTGTTTTTGAATGTCTGGATCCAAGTTTAAGTAAACAATATCTTCACCCTGTCTGGAAAATAACAACTTGTTAAGTCATTAACCTACAGCAGATGTTTGATGGTTTGTATATAAATGCAGTAGATTAACAGTGGAAATGTCTTAACACTCGTTTTCATAAACTATATTTCCTCCAAAATGCATCCTTGCTCAGAAAAGTGCAAAGTAAAAGAAGCAAAGTCTTTTCTTCACACAGCTGTTTGAAGAAATCAAATTCCTCCATTTGTTGAAATGACTAGATGCTTATAAAAGAAATGGAATGACTGCTCTTCTATGATGTCCTGCTAAATCTTTTTCGTTTATTTTTTTTTACATGTTCATCTTTGTGATCACTGCAGAATTGGCTCCATTTCCATCCAACAGTAAACACAAACCAGTGACAGTCTGAGAACCATGACGGCCATCAGCGCACCCCGGGACAAGTAAGAGAAGTTCTTTTTAAAAGACAGGAAGTTATCTTTGTGTCAAGCAATGACCCTTGTGTTTTAACATCTGCATGTTCTA
This sequence comes from Hypsolebias longignatus, assembly GCA_031762435.1. Lineage (NCBI taxonomy): Eukaryota > Metazoa > Chordata > Actinopteri > Cyprinodontiformes > Rivulidae > Hypsolebias > Hypsolebias longignatus. Next base: position 44,238,619 of record JARVGV010000001.1, read on the forward strand.
AATTAGGCTTGGATGAGGATCAGTAAATAAGTTGTTGATTCTAAGATGAATGGCTTGATTGATGTACTTTCTGTTCGTTGCTTTCACAGGTACAATGCCGTATGGATTATTTTCTTCATCCTGGGCCTGGGAACTCTCCTACCATGGAATTTCTTCATGACAGCAACAATGGTATGATTAAAGACATAATCCTCTGAATGTCAGGCTGTTGGTTGGCAATTGCTTTTAATCCATAAAGCAAGATACCAAATCAAATGTTGGTTAACTGAAAGGCTGGGCTCCACTTAGTCATCTAACTTAACAAAGATCTCTTTACCTGGTGTCATTCTTAATTTTCCCCAGCAAGGTGGATTAATGATGGGATGCTTTAATTTTACAAATTCAAGACATTTTATTAATCCTAAAACTAGGGGTGCACGATAAATCAGCCGGCTGATTTATCAGCCCGATTTCCTTAATTTTGGGTGATCTGTGATCAACTGATACTTACATGAAAAATCGGTTTTACCAATTTTTTAAATTTATTTTTAGATTTAACAATTGTCTAAACTTCATTTATATTTCAGAGCACTACCTCGTGGCCAGTTAAAACAACTTTGTATTGTTTTTAGTAGGGATGCACAATATTATCGGCATGTTATCGTATCGGCCGATATTAACAATAAAGTTAAATATTGACAAAGAAGCGTTATGAAATAACACGTGCCGGTGAGTTTAGATTTGCGAAAATTTACAAATTTGCACTGTTCGAGTGTTGTCATCGTGTTGAGTAAATGTCATGAATAAATTTGACATTAAACATAATCCCAAGTTGAAGTGTTGCATCATTTTCAGCCTCTTTTTTGACGTCTGCATCTGGTAGCAGGACAAACTAAGACCATGCAGAATAATGTAGTATTTTAATTCCATAGCAGAGAAAGCTATGTAGTCTCTGTAAGTAGGTCTACGACAAAATATCGGTATTGATATCGGGTATCAGCCAAATAAGTTTTAACATATCAGATATCGGACAAAAATCCAATATTGTGCGTCCCTTGTTTTCAGGATATTATTCAAGGGTATGTTTTTCAATTAAAAAAGATTTGAAAATTGAAGGTGCATTGTGACCTTATAACACCTGACAGCGTTGCTTATAAAACAAAATCGGTATTGGTCAAAATCAGAATCGGCAGGTCAGACTTTTTAGAGATCGGTAAGCGGCCAGAAAACTGCAATCGTGCATCCCTACTTAAAACAATCAAATAAAAGTTTTATTGTGTGCAAGATGATGGGGCACGTCCTTACTGGAAACTGTTTGCATGAGGCATCGTCTGCATATTTGACAAACAGCATTACTATTGCAACTAAAGAAATTAAAGTTGAACAAAGTCACCTTTTGTTCAACAAAGTACACTGACCAGAACTACAGCTCTTGTATAACAACATAATATGGCCAAAGGATTGCTTGATAATGTCACTTATTGTATTTATATCACATGACACTCAAACCTCTGACTTCAGGCTGCTGTTTGGTAATGTCAGGATTATTCTAATGGACCTAAAGTCTTCTGTGCTCCTTTTTAGTACTTCACAAGCAGACTGAAAGACGCTCCGTTGAACTCCACAGCGTTCAACACAACTGTGGGAGAAACTCGCAATGTTCTGGAGTCAAAGTTCAACAACGTCATGACGCTCTGTGCCATGGTGCCTCTGCTCATCTTCACCTGCCTCAACTCCTTCATTCATCAGAGGTACTCACCCATACCCACCATGACATGTTATATTTGTATTTTGCAGCATTGTGTGTGTGTGTGTTTTTGTTCTTCCCACAATCAGGAAGCAGGAACTGTAGAAAAGTCTTGTGTCCAAGTAGTTCTAATAAAGGAAAAACTGACTGTTTTCTTACAGAAAATCTAATTGAATTCAACTTGTCCTGGCTAAGTCCGTCCTCTTTTTATTTATTTATTTATTTATTTTTGTTTGTTTGTTTCGTGGATTGAGTCGAATCAATGGGTGCCACATTTTTAAGCTTTCATTAGAAATGAGTGTCAGCAATATTTAAGGGATACTCTTTATGCTTCACTCTTGTGAGACATTTTCATAAATACGCCCTAATTGTTTATCAGAAGTCCAACTTTAGTTCAAACGTTAATATTTTCTGGAATCAAAAATCACAAGCATGTTTTTAGTTTTTCCAGCGGGCTGCTCATGCATTTGTGTATTTTTGAGATTTTGTGTGTTCAGGAAAAACCTTTTGATAATTTAATCAAGTTTTTTTCATGCATTATCAACTCTAACGTACATTATCAAATATTAAACAATACACAAGATTAGAGCTGTATGTCGTGTTGAAAATTTATTGATATCGTAAAGAATCCCAAATAATTACAGACATGTTTGCAAAAAAACTAATTTGTCAACCAGATGGTCTTCCACTCCCAGCTGGAACATGGAGGTACTTGTGAACATTTAATCCCAGCTAATATCCTCATTGTAATAATCTATGATATTATCACAGTTTCCTTATTATCGTGCAGCATGCACAGTTTTCTTTTAATCTGTTCAGACTTTCATTATTATTTATTTGTGTGCTAAGAGGGTTGTGACTGTTTTATTAAAGTGCATGATTTTAAATTCACATTATGTCGGGTGAAACTGGTCAAATCTTTGACACTGAAAAGTGAAAAAAGAAAATTAAACATTGCTCAAACAAATTTAGCTTCTAAAAGAGACAATAACTGATTTATTGAAGGAGAATCCATAGTAAAAATCACTGCAAATCTTATTTTTGATCAAATCCATCACAGTTTTCCTGCTCCGTCTGCCTGCTCCCCTACTTTACCCTCTGGCTCTGCCACATGTAACTAAATCCCCTTAAGGGAATCCTTTGTGTCCATGTTTGCTTTAATTAGAATTACATTCAGGTCTGGTGTAGACTCACTGTGAGAAAACACACTAAGGAATGCTATTTATGTTCCCCCCCCACCCCCCTTGATTTTTTTTTTTGTCCAGATGTGTCTTTATTTCTGCTGTTTCCACCCTCCCTCTTTCTTCAAAACAAAAGCATGCACGTCATGATTGACTTCTCAGTTTCTTTACTGCTGAATGGACATTTCCTCATAAAGAAACTTGATTTTATCCAAGTATTGTGATCACAAAACAAGTGAATAAGGTTTTCTAACCACTGCCCTTACTAAATTGACCTGAAATTATTATTTTTTTTTTATTTTTGCGGTAACTTTTTTGCTCGCACTGTTACAACCTTTGCAGCGGCGAGTCTTTGAACTTCCCTGTGTTTGTTTTAGGATCCCTCAGAAGCTACGTATCTCTGGCAGCTTGACCGTCATCCTGCTGGTTTTCATGCTGACGGCGGTGTTTGTCAAAGTGGACATGCAGCCTCTGCCCTTCTTTGTCCTCACAATGATCAAAATTGTCTGCATCAACTGTAAGTGATACTTCATGTAGACATTACATTACAAGATTCAATAATTTACATTAAAATAACTACGGATGCACGATATGGGATTTTTGGCTGATATATGATACTGATATCTTATATACAGTACTTTCAGAACATAGCCCTCTTATTTAGGCTTATTTGCTACAAAAATTTGCAACAGCTGTAAGAGCGGGTCATTCAGTAACAGCCATATGATTGCCATAGCACTTTAACTTATATTAAATGAAATTCTGGTCTCTCTTGTAAATGAGTCCTCAAGACTTGATGGGATTAACCTGCTTAACTAAAGGTTGAATGAATGAATGCAAAGTGTTAAATGTTGTTTATTAGCATTAGTCACCTGTGATGCTGTCTCACGTGTGGAGGCTTGTTCCAGGTTCCTAGCTGCAGTGAGGGATCCTCTGAACTCCTGTGCATGAAGGACAGTCTTTTTAAGTTCAAAGTTTTTGTCTATCCATTGTGCTGTAAGACTAATCATGCTAACGAGGCTAACGCTTGACGTCCAAGTGTCTGTGGTAAAACTCACCCAAGTGCTTTCGGCTATTAGCTTCTCAACAACGTCGGAAATGACGGCTTGTAACTCAGGTAAGGTTACATAGGAAAAATATTTCCGACTGGAGACGATGTAGCGAGGCTCAACGTAGTCCAAAAGTCTTTACAACCCAATATCCTCAAGGAAAATAATAAACTTCCACACTACTGACATTTTAACTTCTTCCTCTCTGCCATGATCAAATCAGGTAGGCGTGCATGACATCATCACATTGTGTTGGTGCTGCAGACATTCTTGTCACTAGGTTGTCATCCAAAAACAGTGCTTTTTATATTGGCGAGTTATTTTAATGGAATAGCCAATATTTAACTTTAAGGCTAATATTGGTCGATACCAATACCATGCCAATAATATTGTGCATCCCTAATACAAATGTCTAAATTTATTCTGTAACATTAATTCACATAACTTTTGGTGAATGAACAGCCTCCCAAATTCATTTTTATTCATAAAATTAAAAGTGCATTATGAACACACACTGAAGAGTTGAATGAACTACAAGTTGTTATTTTTTTTGTAAACTCATAAAGATCAGTGTGTTTTAGAGGACACCTGTAGTTCATATAACTCTCTGCTTGATGACAAAGCTGGATTTGATGATCTACTTTAGTAACTGACCAACAAAAGCCACGATACGAGTTTGCCACCATCACCACAAACATAAAAACAATCCATCTCTACACTAACGTCCTTTTTGACTGCTGTATCCATAAAGTCTTTGTTTTTCTACCATTGCTCTTTCACGCAGGCAGCTCTTTTGTGCAATTAGACAAATAATCATTCATTCACGACCGGTTTTGTTTAATCTCCTGTGCCAGAATTGCCCGCTCAAGTCATCCTCAACGGAAAATATTACAGGCAAGATTGGGGAAATTACAGCCGATATCAATTCTTTTGTCACCCAAATGAATAGGTGAGTTGAGCTGCTATTGTGTCAGCTAGCAGAGCAATTATTCATGCCCGGCATTACATTATGGGAACCAACAAAAAAGGAAAGCGTCTATGATGGTGGGAGGTTGTGTGGTGGAAAACTCTGTGTGCCGTGATTTGATGTTTTGGAACGAGGCAAGCTGAAGCACCACAGTGATTCATAAGTAACAAGGAAAGCTGCCAAAGAGGACTCCTCCATAGCCGATCGATAAAACCCTGAGCTGAGCGGCGATTTAACTCCCACATGGCCATCATCTCAGCAGGAGGAGAACGGGGAGTGCCTTTCGGATTGTAGCAGAACCGTGAAGGATTGTTGACGTTGTGTTTTACTGCATCAAACTGTTTTATCTTTTTCTATATGCACACAGCTGTACTTAAATCTTGGATTCAAAGAAGCAAAGATTGAAGAAAACTTGCTTTTTCTGATTTAGACAAAAAACTAAAAGGTCTACTCCTGTGATGCATCTCAGTTATTCAGTGGTTCCCAACTGTGGTCCTTGAGGAACACCATCCTGCATGTTTTACTTGTGTCCCTGCTTTGACGCACCTGATTTGAATGAATGGCTGATTAACTGGCTTCTGCAGTACTTAAGTAATTAAATCACTGAATCAGGAGTGCAGGCGAAGAAAACAACTGAAACATACAGGATGGTGTTCCTCAGGGACCAGGTTTGGGAACCTCTAAATAATGACTATAATGAAAACAACTCTCTTCATTTTATGTTGAAGCTTTCTGAAAGAGAACAAACCAAAAAACAAAATATACATAGTTACAGCTTTTAACACCTTTTAAAATTAGGCAAATTGTCTAAAATTTAAAATGTTCAGTCATTATTTTTGAATACCGGTAATCACTTGTTGATTTTGAGTAACTGAGTTGGAGTTTCAATTTTAGGATTATTCAGCAAGATACTGTATGTGCTTTAATGAAAATCTAAGCAAAATAAACTAAAATGAGCTCTAGAAACTGACTTTTTAAAGAAGATTTTATGAAATATACAATAGATTTGTGCAGGTTGGTGTTTAAAGTTTTAGTAAAGAACCTTCAAATGAAAAGCAGCTTTCAGTGTTTAATCAGGAACACGTTTCTTATATGATTAAATCTGTGCAGCCATCTTTTCAAGAAGTTCCCTTCATACTTTGAGCCTTCATGCAAAGCTGACTAACATATCCTGAGTGCACACAGTGAAATACGCCAACTCATTGCCTCGGGTCAAACTACTGCCTTTCTGCCGTCTGAAGCACATAAATAAATTAGCTGCTCATTAGAGAGGTCACAACTTCTGAGCAGCTACTTTACTCTTCTAAAATGGGAGGACGTTCAAGGAGAAGCCCATGGATCAGCACAGGCCAATGGGCTGTACAAAATGTACCCACACAGGCTGACAAACCACATGTGGAAGGAGATGAAAACTAATTTAAACAAGTAATTTCACTGAACTAAAAAGAAGGTTGTTTAGAAAAGCAGTGAAGATCACAAAATATGCAGATAATTTCAAATGATCTCAAGAAGTCTCCAAATAAACCAGGTAGAAAAACCAACAAAGTTCAGTCAGGTCATCTGGATGGTTTTTGTTTTGTTCTGTTGTTGTTGAGATATTTTGTCCTTCATCCAAAGGACATCACCAATCCTAATGAAGTCCTTTGGATGAAGGACACAACATCTAAAAAATTTTAAAAAATTTAAAAAAGCATCCATATGTCCTGACTGAAGTGTAATTAATAGCGTCAGCTTTACCTCACTCGCTCTCGCACAAGGCGGATGCATTTTCTTCCTTCTCCCGTCCTCCTGGGGTTTTTTTTTGTTTGTTTGTTTGTTTGTTTTGTTTCTTTTTTCTGTCTTTTGTCGGAGCTCCTATTTACACATCTTCCGAAACGAAAATCTACTGTCATGGATCTGGTCAGTTGGCCTTTCAATGCAATTGATAAAATCTTTTCTACAAAGTGACATGGTCCTTGAGAACCCTCATGCCCCGCTGAGACGCATGCGGTAGGATGCATCATGGATCCGTGGGGAGTTTTGGAGCTTATGTGCCTTTCCGTATCATCTCAGGAGGAGGCAGAAGATGTTTATTTAATTGGAATCATGATAGCAGGGTTGCTGCTTTTTGGCACTGGGGGATACCTAAATTATATTTAAGACAAAGGTCACAGCAGTTTGGCCATGGCAAAACTGCAGAGTCTGTGTGAAGGTTTGGTTCGTGCTATGAGCACTCAAAATCAGCTGATTTATGAGCTAAACCATAAGATGGAAGCGATTTTTGAAAATCGCAAGCCAGGTGCATCTTCTGGGACTTGTCATGTTGGGGACAACCTTGGAGGGGGCTCATAAGCACTGACCAGGAGAATGCCCACTAATCTGGCCATTTTGGATCAAAAGTACCTGTTGAACTCAAGGCTGACGAGACAAAAAAAAAATCAGTCGGCCTGAAAAAAAACAAAAAACGACCACAATTGTGGCTCATCTGAATCTGACTCCCTGGTTTGGCCTCAAAGCAGACAGACTTATACGATTTCTCCTGGGATATGTGTAAACTAAGGAAAAGCTCTGTGTATCCCCCCACGTGAACTTCTGTGAATGTTTATCAGAGCTGTACCGGCTGACACTAACATCTTAACAGGACTATACCTGGAAGTGCTTCATGAACAAATCTCACCATCTTGTTGTCAAATGCATATGTAACGCGTTTATAAATGTGCTTGCTGGTAGTTTTTTGATGTCTTAAATCGTGTCCTGATAAGGACAAGATGTGAAGAGATCTTTTTCGTAATACCACTATCCTTTCCTCATGGCTTTTCCCCCTTTTCTATCTAAAAAGTATTCTGAAAAAAGAATAAGGGGCCGCGCTCTTAGGAGCAGCAACAACGTGCACTCCGCCCATCTTTCAGACGACTGTACGAACATAATCTCATTGTATTTCAGTAGAATGATAATAAAGCTTATTCTGAGTCTGAGTTTCAAACTACTAAATTTTACGAAAACATTAAGTGCTTCAGTTCTACTTAAATGCTCATTTATTTACCTAAATTATTTGGTAAAAAAAAAAAAAAAAAGATTATATTTAGCTATTATTTGGCTTGAAAATTCTCCTATTTTAACACTTAAATATGACACTTTGTTTTGGTTAAAATATTAGTGAAAAACATTCTAATTACCATTTAATGAGACATTTTTAATGACCAAGCATATGTGTGCAATTTTTGTCTTTTGTCACAAAGGAAACCAACCATGGGTTTTTCCATTTTGCTTGTTGTAGGTTTGAGGTGATTAAACTAAAGTTAGTTAGCAAAATAATCCCAGTTGGGGATAACTCATCCCCCAGCATCATGTTCATCGATGCTACTGATGCCAAGCATCTTTTCTGATCATTGAAGTTCATAAATTCTTCAAATGTGATTAAAGGTGTCCAAGCAAAGTCACTGGAAATTACTACATCTTCCAAAAGAAAATGCTCAAGTGCATAAAAACACGATGAGCCAACTATAATGATTCCAGTGATAAAATAGTTTAGTTTCTGCAGCATAAACTGGTGAGTTACCTTAAAAAAAGGAGCTTGATGGTGAAACAGCAACACAGAAACAGTTTTACTTTTAATGTTTACTTGCTTTTATACAATACCTTTTTAATATTTTCCATGTTTATGTTCCTAAGATATTCTGAAGTACCGGTAGATCATAGATTGGTTTAAAATAGAGCTTTTTATTTTAGTTAATTTTGATCAGCTTCACTTTATTATTTCTACTCTTAAGAATTGGAAACTATTCGGGTTAATTTGGACAAAGACATCTAGAAAACTCTAAAATGAGAACTGTAATAATAAGTGTTCCTTTGAAGGCCAAGGGGTCATCTATATTTTAATCATTACTTCTCACTTTAAAGCATTAGATGATATAAAGATTGCCATATCCTCTTATTGTTAGGTGTGGTGTAAAAAGGACATGCAGTTCTTTAGACTGGTGGTCAACAGCAAACACATGAGCAGGTTTGTCTGAAACACGTAAGCAGCTCTGCAGTGTCAGTGGTCAGGAGGCTGCGGGGCGAGACCTGCTGGGACCAGCTGGGACCTGGTTCTGTCCCTGACTGTACCTTTCACCGAGCAACAGACGGTCTCACCCAGCTAACGCACATCAGGAGGCAGAGCTCAGAGATCCGGGCCGACTGCTGCCGCCGTGAGAGGAGGGGATACATGGCAGCGCATTTGTGGGTGTGTGACCTCGCCTGCCGCACAAACATGCCATCATACAAAGAAGAATGCTGCGCGAGAGCGAGTGAAGGAGTGACAGATTATTTGTGAAAGCTCAATTCATTTGTGAAAATGGCTGGGATGCCAGTCTGCGGAGGCCGTCTGAGCAAAACAGCAATCTGCAGTTCGTGTTTTAGAAAGAAAGAGAACTGACAGAACATTACCACATCAGTCATGTCATCTTTGTATCCGTCTATCAGCTGCACCACTGCGCCTAAAATTTACCTTTAAAATTTTAATTTAATTTCATGTTGAAATTTAACTTCCTGCTAGAAGCGGTTAACTCAACACCTTCCATTTCTTTTCATCTTTGATTCCAAAATAATATTTTTTTTAAAACAGTGAAGGCAATGGAAAAGTTGAACCTCCACAAGACATAGAACAGATAAAAACACTTTCCGTACGTTTGTTACTTTGGATGCATAAACATTTTATATAGAGCATCAAATATCGTTCGTCACTTTTCACTTGCATTTTGATGTTTTCACAGGAAGACGCAGAGGTCTGGAGAATCAGATACAGATTGTGTTGAGTTTTAGCTTTTAGTCATGTTCTCTTGAATGGAAACACTCCAGAGTTTATCAGAGCAGAACATTCAAAGAGCAGTTCAAGGGTAGAAAAAAAATAAGGCTGTATGTATAATGACTGTTTATTGCATCATTGTGGCTACAGCAAGCGTTCAAACCTAAAATATAGGGAAAACAGAATGAAGAAATCTGTAGCGGTACTCACAACCAACCGTCTAATGTATCTTTTTCTCTTTGTTTATACGAGCGCCAACTAGGACACTTATTAGACATTCAGCCATGTAGTCCGCAAGGTAAACTCTGATCATGTCTTGAGAAATATAATGTAGAACAGCATGCAAAAAATACTTTAAATACTAAACTACTGAGAATTTTCAAAAACTGAGATTCACGATCAGAGTGCAAAAGACCTACTAATGATATAATCTCACATTGATGCTAAAAAAAACCTTAAGTCCAAAATAAGAGTCACAGAGGAGTGATGTTTGTCAAAGTGGCATTATTTTAGAAATTACATCTTTATTGTTCTGCAATCTATCTTCATTAAAGGTAGCACTAGATAAGGACCATGCTGTGATGGCCTTTGCAGGGTCTTGGCGAGGTCTTAGGGTGCATATTATGCAGCGGGCCCTTCATTACATGTGATAGAGGGTGATAGAGCCAGGACGGCTTTGAGCAGTCACAATTATCTGCAGCGAGGTTGTGGTGGTTTATCATGGTGGCAGCACATCCAGACTGGAGCGTGGTGGTAGTATATACATGACAGGTTAGCCATGTGGCAACGCTCCCATCATGCATAGATTGCACTTAGACTAGAAAACAACCAACCATGGTGATGTGGAGTGATCTAGCTGCCTCCAGATGCATCGGGGAGAGTTGCTTCAGTGTGCTAACGACAGTAGGATAGACGTGAGAACGTGCTGCTGATGCACTGAGCGTGATGAGATCCCACAGCTAGGAATATATTTGGCGTGCAATAAGACTTAAAGTAACAATCGTCTTCATGCTTAAGGAGGATTTCAAAATTTGCTACAACCCAACCAAGTTTAAGTAGTTCATAAAAGTCATGGAGACACGCTCATCCATTTAGTGCCAGGGGACCAGCTACAAACTGATCTTTGGGTTTTATTTCAACAGCTTTCTGGGAATTGATATTCATCCATCCAGCATCTTTAGCCGCTTCTTCCTTTTGGGGTCACGAGGGTCACTGGTGCCCATATCCAGCAGTCGTTGTGTGAGAGGAGGGGTACACAAACGAGCCAAACAACCATTCACACTCTCGCTCACACCTAGGAACAATTTAGTTACCAAACCAGAGAAACCAGAGTACAGTAGTCCCTCGATTATCGGGGTGGGATCCGTACCCTGAAGACCCACAATAAGTGAAAAACCACAAAGTAGGAATAGTAGTACAAGTAGTACTTTATTTTAGTGCATATATATATATATACATATATATGTTCAGTATATATTATTTCAGCTCCCTGCCTCTTCTGCTCTTTGCCACCTGCAAGCGCTTTTGGCCACGCCCACTTATTTGTCTGCACGGAGAACAGCTGATCAGCTGCAGCAGGAAGTTTATCCTGCAGTATGGGCTGCACAAATGTGCAGCAGGTGCTCAATAAATTTAAATTAAATTAAATTAAAAAGGGGAGTGGTGGCGCAGAGGTTAGAGACGGTGGGCCTGTGATCGGAAGATGGCCGGTTCAAGCCCCGGTAGCGAAAACATAAAAAAATGTGGGTGGAAAAAGGTGAAACACCCACACCTGCTTCCACCCTCATTCGCACCACTCTGGGCCCCTGAGCA
>JARVGV010000001.1:44327641-44338822 GCA_031762435.1 Hypsolebias longignatus
AGATAGATAGATAGATAGATAGATAGATAGATAGATAGATAGATAGATAGATAGATAGATAGATAGATAGATACTTTGTAGACAGAACTTTATTTATCTCAAAGCTGAGAAATTCTGGAGCAGATTGTGAACAGAATGCAAATACAGAAAACATGAAAATGCCAATCAATCAATCAATCAATCAATCAATCAATCCCATTTTAATCCACTTCCACTGTTTGAAAAACAAAACAAAACATTTGTTCAAAATGAAAAAGGGAGAACACTGAGTGTTGATCTGAAGAGTATTTTTCATTGGACTGTTCTCATCTTGGCCTTGGTGGTGCAGTTGGTGGAGCTGCCGCCTCTCAGCAAGAATGTTGCTGGACTGAATCCCAGCCTGGGGTCTTGGATGGAGTTTGCACGTTCTCTTCATGCATGTGTGGGTTTTCTGCAGGTACTCTCCTCCCACAGACCAAAAACTTTTATGTTAGACTATAAACTGCCCCTAAGTGTGAGTGAGAGAGTTAATGGTTGTTTGTTTCATTTGTCTCTATATGTCCATGTGATGGACTCGTGACCTGTCCAGGTTGTACCTCGCCTCTCGCACAGTGACTGCTGGATATGGGCACCAGTGAACCCCGCAACCCGAAAAGGAAGATGCGGGCAAAGATAATGGATGGATGTTCTCAGCTTTTGTATATTGCTGGCTTCACTTTATCACTGTCTGTTTTTCTCTCATGACATTGTTGCCTTGCTCTGACCTTTGTCATTTGACTCTCTGTAGCCACAGATGACCAGAGGGCTTCAGGACAATCCCTGAAGGTTAACAATTACTTTGGGTCCACATTGATGGAAGCTTGACCCAAAGCACAGCAAGGCTTGAGCAGCCCATGACTCCATGATAAATGAACAACTCTTCTTGATGTGTGATGTGTTATTAAAAAAAAGTTCAGTACAACCAAATGAATCCAAGGTGGTAGGAAGGAGTTTTAAAGTGAAGGCATGGTGGTGATTGGCAGGAAAACAGTTCTTAAAATGATCAAAGACTATATTGCAACTTATTTGATTAAAAAATAGTATGTTTTATTAACAATTGAGGCAAAATCAGGATATTGACCTTTATTTTGTGTAATATTTGGAGTTTAACTGTGCATCTTTCAAAGATTGAATTCAGAGCAGAGAAGGCAGAGCTGCATGCTGATGAAGTACAACAGAGAGAAGATTCAGGAAGTCCAGCAGAGCAAAGATGACAGAGCGACACAGGAGCTGCAAGGCAGAGGCCGTGACTTTTCTCAGAGATGAACATTAATAATATGACGAGCCACAATAGGAGCCCCGAGATCAGAGAGATCACCTCCATTGTTCCACCATCTCCTACTGACACGGACCGCTCTGCTGAGGAAAGAATAAGAAGAATAGAGGAGCAGAACCTGGCTGCTCACCATGCCCCTCTTTTTATGATGCTCCGCTATGCCTTTTAAGAGTGTGCAGCGTGGAGACACTTCACTGAGAGTCAGCACAGATACGAGGTGGGACGACTGCACACCAATGTTGAGATTATTATAAAAACCTACCAAGGAATTCAGGCAATACTACCCTCATTTACTTAATTTAAATAAAGTTTTCAACTTTAATTGATCAATTCAATTTGACCAATTAACACATAAAAAAGATTAATACTGAAAACTGGCACTTTGACGCTCACAAAAGGTTCTTCAAGATAAATACCATTAAGTTATGTTTCTGATTTGACTATTAAAAATAATTAAATGCACCATTTGTGAACACTTGAAAGCCCGTGTTTGTTGTTTTATGTGTTTAAAGTAATGTTCAAGTTTTTTCCCGCACATTTAACCTCAAACTAGTGTTTAAATGTTAATATAAACAATTTAAACGACAATTCAGACGTAACAAAAGTCACAGGCAGCAGAAAAGTGAGCGGGGTTAGTTTTAAATTCATTCTGTAAACATTTAAATAATTAAAAAGATACGATGTTTAAGTCATTTTAGGGATTTTATTAAAATAAAACTTCTGATTTTCCGAATGAGTCTTTTTGAAAAGAAAATCACAAGTTGTTTACATTATGTTAATTACTTTAGTTGAGATATTATATAAAGACCTATTTGCACATTATCAAACTAGTTCAAAAATAATGTGTGTGTATGATAAATAATATGTAAGAATGTTGATTATCCTATATCCTACCAAAATCTATATAAATAGTTAAGCTGAATTAGGATAATTTTAATTGTATGTACAAATTGTATTATATTATTATAATAACTAATGCAAAAACACATAATATTCTTCGAGTTTAAACAAATTTTAAGCAACTTTGACTGTTTTAGTTCCAATTTTAGTCATGCAAACTGATACAGTAAAAAAATAATAATAATAATAATAATTTAATCGAAAAAGTTCATGCTCAATCATCCAGGTACCAAATCCAATAATTCTCAGTCGGATCATCTGGCCAGTTTCTTTTTTTATAGAGACGTTTTGCCCTCTATTAGGAAGGCTTTATCAGTCAGAGAAGTTCCAGATGACCTGAGTGAGAATTATTGGATTTGGTACCTGGATGATTGTGCATGAACTTTGTTGCCTTGAACCACTTTGGCTGTGGGTGCCTGCCTGGGAGGAGTCGACGAGGGACACGATGCCCCCCCAGAAACCATCTTAGCTCCAGCAAACTGGTTGGTCCACTTAAGGAGTTTATTGCTTGGTGGGGAAACAGTTTACTGGAACTCCTCAGAACAAATCAGTTTATTACAATGTATTTCAGAAATGTTTTTAGGAATAGAGCATATCGATGCCTTAAGTTCATGAAATAATTTTTAAACTAACTTGATTCAATTAAACAAACTCTAGCACTGCTTAATCTGTGAAAAACAAACAGATAAGAGGCTACATATATTTTTTTTTATTTTTTTTTTTTTCATCATTTATTATAAAAAAAAAAAAAAAAAAAAAAAAAACACTGGGTGTCATAGTAGAGCAGCAAACTGTCATCTCAAAGCCCCTTGTGGCACTTTATTTCTTATTTTGTTTTTTTAAATTAAACAATAAAGTTAACGTGGTTTAAGCTGTGCAGGTAAATCTTCAGACACTTTGAAAGGCAAGAACAAAACTACATTTGTTCAGAAAACAACACACAGATGCAGGAAGACTGCTCTCTTGCTCTGTAAGTTTTAAAGTGTGTGATCCTTTAATCGTTTAGATCTCCTGTAGCTAGTTGTGATTTAAGTCAGCAGAACAGAATGTCCCCCTCATTGTGTCTGATGAGATCTGGATCCTGTAGCTGACAGATGAAGGCTCCGTGAGTCTCAGAGGTGCTGCAGAATATGGTGCAAGGTGGACTTGTGTCACTGGCGCTGGTTTGTGGTGGACCAGGGGAACACATTGGTCATTAATCATCGGACTGGACAGTCACAGACTTTCTTCTCTGAGGTGGACAAATCTGTACCGTCGGACCACAACATATCCTTGACCTTCTCTTTGCTTTTCTTCAGACTTCATGCTGCTTGTTTTGCCCTAAAATGACTGAAATAATCTTACGCATGTTGTATTTTTATAGTGTATGTGCATGTTTATTTTGATGGACTGAATAAAGACAGGGCACTTCATGACACTGGGCGTGTTTTCTTTTGTATTTGTTAGTGGTCCCTTGTGTGTACCCCAAACCAACCATGCTCCAGTCCTGGGTCATGACCTCATGACAGCATCATATGAATTGTTTCAGAGAGGTTATTATTTGATTTAAGGCATTTTTCCAAATTTTGTTTGATCAAAAAGATAACAAAGATTCCTCAACTTTTAATTAAAATTTAAAAAATACATGTATATATAGAGTATCTGTGACCATGCTTGGCAGCTTCACGCGCATCATGTGCGTTTGCTACGAAAAGAGTCAAAGGGACTGAAAATAAGTTAAACATTAAACTTACTCTGCAAGTCAGAATTTCACATCAATATGTCTGAAAAAAATACTGGAGGAAACTTAAATGGCACCATTTGTTATAGCTCTGTATATTATGTTTATGTGATTTCATATATGTAGTTTCCAATATTTTTGATACTTCAGCCTGGAAATGTTGCTAAGATCCCAGACGTTATTAACAGTTTTTACCCCCACAAATTCAAAAAGTTAATTTGCTAAGCGTTTAAGAGCTCTTAAACCCACATTTAAGCCATTGAAATTGTATTAAAAAACACACAATTATTGTGATCAGTCGTGAATTTAAAAGAAGACAGCTCTGATTGAAGAAAGATCAAGGTCAAGATGGCTTAATTGTCATTCACAACACATGTGGTACATGAGGTGGAATGAAACTATGTACACAGAAAGAAAAGAGGAGTTTTTGCGCTGACAATTAAAACAACTTTTATTCATATTTTTGTCAATTTATTATGTTAATATTGATACTATTGTAAATATGTATGCGCAGCTGTGGCTGCAGTTGAAGGAAACTTGTTAAATTGTTAACTGGGTTTCTTGTTTTATGGCATTCGTTCTCACTGCATGAGATGTGATGCAGCACCATATTATTTCTGTGTATTATTGATGGTTTCTGTAGCTGTGGAGTCACAATGACGGTAATCAAAAGGGAGGACACCATCGAAGGCCTATGTAAAATGCATGACCTGTGGTAAAACCAGTAAGGTAAAGTTTGCAGGTAAAGTCCGCATAGTGGATTCAATATTATTGTCAAACTCAATGGAATCTCAATTAAAACAAAACCAATCAACTCTCTAAAACTAAATTAAGCCAGATTTTTGCCAAGATGTTTATGGGAAGTTAATCATCTTTTGAACATATTTATAAGCTTAAAAAGCTCACAAGGTAGTTCTTTGTAATATCAATTTAAGCTGTGAGTCCACACAACTGTTTATTTGTTGAAATCTCTAGAACTTAATTAATTTTTTTAGATCTAGTTTTTGTGACTAAAGTAATTTAGTTTTAACATGCACCATCAGTTAATTGTATTTACACAACTTTTGTAGTTTTGCTACTTCATTTTTTATGTGTTTCAGTTTTTACTCGAAGTATTTTAGAGCACGTGCAAATCGAGTTTTTATTTATATCATATACACAAGTTAAAATTTTTAGAAGCTGTAGCGTCTTTCTGAAGCGCCTATTTAACGATCATGGTGAAGGCCACCCACCCTCCAAGTGTTAAAGCTCAGCATTTTGTCTAAACATAAAGACATTTTGGCAAATAAAGAAGATGAATGTGTACAAATCAGAAGGCAAACAGGCGAGATTGCCAGCACCGCGGGAACATGACCGGGGCCAACTGAATGATGATGTCACTTACAGCTTGCTGACAGATGATTTAGTGGTTTTGAGGAGGCTTCTTTCAGATACTCCTCCTCTCCTCTTTTCCGTCGTTCTTCCTCTCCAGGGACGGAGCCTTCGTCCAGAGTCATTTTTCAGCCAATTTATTTCTTGATGTGGTCTAACCTGGGGCATCTCCCGCTGGGGAGGCTTTATGTGGTGATTAATGACAGGTATTTAGCCCAGGTACCTGGGGGAACCGAGCCCATCTGTACAACACTGACATGTACAGCACTGCGCTCCAGGACCAGACAGGACAGGTACGCTCCAGACTAAAGAACAGCAGACAGGTGTGACAACTGTCATTGTTGCAGTTGCAGTTTTGTTACGTTATACAAGTTGTTGCCTTGTTAAAGCAGTGATAATCCTTAAACTTTGCAAAACGCTTCCGCCTCGTCCAAGCAGAGCACACAACAAGCAGACCCTTTGGCCAGGGCCAGACGATTTAGACATCCATTATACGCTTGAACGCCTTGTCTTCTTCACTCCATCACAAACCATCTCTCAGCAGAACAGGCCCAGATGCCAGGACCCTAATGAGATTAGGCTGCGGACAGGTTGGTGGCCAGTACCTGTCACAACCGCTCTGTCTCCGTGTGTGGAGAGATTTATGTGCAGTGTGCATGAAGGCATCCTCGGGCGAGCGCTGGCCGCTGCGCGCGTGCGCAGGCTGCCACGCTGATGGTGATTAATGAGCAAGGTAATCCATAGTCTCGTTCTGTCAGGGATAGAAAGATCAGCAGCACAAACAATTTAGGCGGGAAAAGCTGTTGACTTTCTGACAGCTTTTTGGTTGTTTTCCAGTTATCACATGGCACAGGTAAAAATGTATTTAACTAAATGAAATGGTAAATTTTTACCTTATATTCCTTTAGAAAGATTACTTTTAACTTGAACTTTTCTGAGTTAGAGAATGGACATCTCAAAGCCAAGAGTTAATACACTGCTAACACTAATAGCCTCAACAAAAAGCCACAGTCTGCCCACACAATGCTTGAAACCCCGTGGCCCCCAGACTCCTTTGAAACCCGCTGAGATCAAAAAGCGCTCCGTGGAGCACGGACTAGGTGAGAAATATGGGTAAAATAAAAGATGAATGGTTGGAAGCGAGGAGGGCGGGACACGGGACAATGTCCGCAGGCCTGGGGCTGCGACTTCCAAAGATAAAATCATATTTTGAGGGCAGGCGTCCAAATCTACACCCCCTCGCTCCCCCCGTCTGCCTCCCTCGCCCTTCGTTCTTCCCTGAATATGGACAATGACTGTTTGCGTTTACAGAACCATAAATCAGCCGTGCCCATTGCCACAGAGCAGCTGGCACGTTTGCCAATAATTATAAATATTAATCATGCCGATTTCATGGTCTTCAGTGGGACAGCGGGAGCCTGCACGGGACAGGGTGCGGCTGGCGCCTCTGGGACCGCAAAGCATGCTGGGGAAAAAAAAAAAGGGGAGAGAGGAGGGGACATGATCACATGGAGCGAGAACAAAAAGTGAAGCTATTTTCTAGTTTTCAAGAGAAATCGTAAAATAATTAAGACTTTTCAACACCTGTTTAAGCTAAATTGCTTTTTGTATTTTTTGTCAAACTTGTTTCTTATTGAAAGTGCAATTATTATGTTTTTTTTTTTAATTTTTTTTGGCACCTAATTACTCGGTTGTAAACTTTTGTTTTGATCTCATTTTGCAGGATTATTTAAAAAGCTTCAGGTGATCTTTCGGAGCACAGAGGACTCGTGCTCCGTGCACTCCAGCAGCTGTTGCCAGATCCCTCCTCCTACTCAGGCCCTCTGCTAACCAGCTGCCTTGCAGAGTCCAGTGAGGAAAACGCCAGCTTGTGTCATCTGCCTTTCACTCCTGCAGTACGGTAAATACAGGGACGACTGTATAATTAGACGGTTAACTAGTATGCTGTTTTTCTTCTTAAAACGTTTGAGCCTTGGGAAGCTGCCCGTGTGTTTTTTCTAAACTATACGTGAACATATGTGAAACTGTGTGTATTACCTCGCCGACTGTATTTGTCAGTGTTCTTACATGTGGGGTGTACACATCCCTCGCTGGACAGATGGTCATTGATCAGCAGAGACCTGAACCCAGAGACCCGGATTGCCAGCGCACACCCTGCAAATATCTTGAGACCTGCACGGTCCAGCTCCGGTCTGGGGTCAACACATGTCTGTGCTGGCACAAACACACAACCAACAGATGTGTTATTCAAGTCAGAGACAAACAGCAGCTCAGATTTATTTTATTCTTGTTTTAAAGTGTAATTCCACTCCACAGGTTTAATAATAAAAAAAGAAGTATTTTCATGTTTTGTGGGCTCAGAAAAGGAGCTACAGTAACTTCTGTTCATGTGGAGCAAATAGTTTTTCACCATATGATTTAAAGATTATTTAAAAAAGTTATTATAGTGTAGATTATAGCTGATTTTTATTTATTTGATGCCACTACAAGTATAGGTCATTTAAGCTCCTCTTCCTTCAGTAAAATAACAGTATTTGATTTCACCTCTCTTTTTTAACAACAGATAAAATAATGTTCCCCAAGTTTCTATAATTTTCTGGCACATTTCTTCTCCCATATTGCTGCAAATTTAATCATTAACAAAGGGTGGAAGAGTCAGTTTTCTGCTTGGCAAGAAAAAACATGATTTTTTTTTTTTTATTCAACCTTTATTTATACAGATTAATCCCATTGAGCCTCGAGGACTCACTTACAAGAGAGACCTGAAATTGTCTAGTTTCTTTTCAATTATTGTTTTAATCTCAACACAAAATAGAGCCAAAGCTGAATGAGAGCTGTGTCCAAAATGGTAAAGTAAAAAAAAAAAAAGTTATCTTCTTCTTCTTCTTTCTGCTTCTCCCTCTTCAGGGGTCTCCACAGCGAATCATCCTCCTCCATCTCCCTCTGTCCTCTGCATCCTCTGTCCTCACTCCAACCTCTATGTCCTCTCTAACTACATCCATATATATTTTCTTTGTCTTTTTCCTGGCAGCTGCATTTCTAACATCCTTCTACCAATATACCCACTGTCCCTCTTCTGGACATGTCCAAACCATCTCCGTCTGGCCTCTCTAAAAGTAAAAAAAAATGTTATAATAAAAAAAAAAAATCCAACTTTAGTAAATGTAATTCTTGTCGCCCAGCTGTCAATGCTTTAAACAAAGACCTTGAATGGTCTGTTTAGCACTTGTAGTTTGCGTTGGGGATGATTCTCAACTACCACCATCACGCAAGTTAAAGTATAATTGTAAAATTGTCTGTGTTAAGCCATTTTTGTGTTTGATTAACGGTGTTGGCCATCTTTACTTTCAAAAGGTTATGAAAATGATTCATTTCTATGGGTTTCATCAAAATCCATCTAGCGCTTCATGAATTCCACCAACAGACACGATGAAAATCCACGTCTGCACGCACGAGTTTGTACTTCTATCCTACATTGTTTTGACTTTCATTCATTTATGTGTGCTAAGCCTGACCCAAACATAAATGTAATTCATACTTATCTCATACTAATAGGTTGGTATGTTTGCCTGTGACAGCAGACAGTAATTAAAAGAAGAGCTGGCTACCAGAAAAGCAAACTAAATAGTACTTGAATGCATCCAGCACTATTATTAGAAAATATTGTAGAATATATGCTTACTGATACCCATTGTGTATACTTATGTCTAAAACTACCAAGTCCCTAAGTTTTTGTCTATATTACTCAGTCCACCCCCATCTGAGCCCTCAAATCTTCTCATGCAGACTCTTTCTCTCATTTGCAGGAAACACACCTGAGTGATGGTAACTCGTGTCAGAGATTGTACACTGTGGATGTCCTGAAAGAGGAATATTGTTTTGCATTTGTTTGGTGATTTTATATGAATTCATGAGTGTTGGCACGGTAGTTTATCAGTCACCCAGCAGGGATATGGTAAATCCAAAAAGGAAGAAAGAAAAGTTTCCAAAGATTGTTCACATTTAAAAAGGGCCTTAGAAAGCTGAAATGTGAGACATCCTCTTCTGGTTAAAGCTGTTTTTTAAACTTAAATGGCTTCCTTCAATGCCCTCTCAAATCTGTCTTCTTTGTCTAAAATATGAATTTTTTCCTCAAAAGAGTGTCCCTGGTCTTTGAGCTGTAGGTGGACTGCTGAGTCTTGTCCTGAAGAAATGGCTGTCTCGTGTTGAGCCCTGGGTCTGTGTGAGGCCTTTAGTTTTCAGGGTATTCCTCACTGCACTGAACGGAAGACACCGTTCTGCTGAGTTTGTGTTGGAAAGTTCTGTTCCTAGGTTGGACCGAGCTCTGTTTGAGAGTCCCCTGAGGTTTGAAAGGTTGGGAAGTTGTGTTTGGAGGAACGATTTCTGAGTTTCTCAGAAATTCCTCAAGCATACAAGATGACGACTGCTAGTTGTTGTTTTTTGCTCTGTTTGTTTTGTCCCCCTTCCTGTTCTGTGCTTTTATTCTTATTTTATCTTTTAGAATTTCCCTCTGATTTGACAACAGTTCAGTGGGAACATGTTCGGCCCAAGGGTTTCTAATGATAGAAAGTTTGTGTTCCAGTAGGCGAGAGTCCAGCAGAAGGTACCGATGTGTGTCAGCTGTTTAAACCTCAGTGTTGAGGCTTCCATCTTTTTTCCATTGAAAGCACAGACAACTTTCAGAGGGTCTGTTTGTGTGTAATTCCAGGATTTCAGCTTTCTCTTTCTGCATCTCTGCAGGAGGTGGCAAAATTGACAGCCAATTTGATGGATGACCTCCAATCGACCCTCCCTCTCTTCCTCTTCTCATCGCCATCCTTCCTTTTCCCCCTCCGTCCATCCCCTCTCCTCTGGCTCTCCTCATCCACAACATGCATGACACAGCCTCTCCTTGGCCGGCCTGGACAGGAGCAGGTCTGGGAGGCCAGGCCCACAAACAAAGCACCACTCTCTCTGTCATTCGAACCAACCCGCCCCCTCCTGGGGCTCCTGTCCTCCAGGGAGAGTGCTCTCTGCTGAGCCGAGGCTGTTAATAAGCTGCTAATGAGGAAACAGACCTCTGTGCTCTGCTTACATCAAGACAGATGGATGCCCATGACATGTTTGTTTTAAATGTCCTACTGCTGTGACGGATTAGGGGGAGAAAAGTATCCGATCGGTCCTGGTGGAGGCATGTGATTGGTTTAAATGATCTGAAATAAAAGCACCATGTTGTTAGTGACTGTAATTAATTTTTTTCTGCAACATTTTACTTTTTTTTTTTTTTTTTTTTTTTACAGCATCATTCAACAAAATCAATCTGGCCTGCTGTCTGTTTAAAAATAATAAATGTGAATATTATATGTGGATATCTGTGGCTTCAAATGATTAGAAACATGAACATAGTTGAGAATGAAAATAAGAAAACTTTGTGTTTGTATTTAAAATACAGTAGCCCCTCGCTACTTTACGTTTCGTTTATCACGGACTCGCTCTAACGCGGTTTTTCAAAATAAGATTGGACGTGACGCACAACTGGCTGATTGATGGATGAGCCGCACGATCGGCACAGAGTTTTTATTTAAAAGGAATTATTTAAAATTATTTAGCACCTCCTGCACCTTTGTGCAGTTCATACTCTAGGATAAACTTCCTGCTGCAGCTGATCAGCTGTTCTCATGCAGAGCGGGAAAGTGGGCGTGGCCAAGGACGTTTGCAAAGAGAAGATGAGGCAATGAGCTGAAATCATGACATTCTGTGCTCTTTTAGAGCGTTTAGAGTTTAAAGCATTGTTTAGAACAGGGGTCTGCAACCTTTACAATCAAAAGAGCCATTTTGCGCCTTCAGTCACTAAATTAAAAGTGTTCAGAGCCACAACATGCTACAACTGTGGTTATAAACTGGTGGCCCATGGGCC
>JARVGV010000001.1:44358330-44368391 GCA_031762435.1 Hypsolebias longignatus
TGTGTGTGTGTGTGTGTGTGTGTGTGTGTGTGTGTGTGTGTGTGTGTGTGTGTGTGTGTGTGTGTGTGTGTGTTGTTTGAGTGATAAACTATAAGTGGTTCCCAGTAACAGGTGTGCCGTCAAAAGGCCCAGTCGTTTGTCAAACCCAGTGAAAAGAGGAGCTGATGGTCACGAGTCCATTCAGTCAAAAACACTTCAGTTTTTATTACGTGTCGATTGTTTTTTCTTGTTTGTCAATTCTCCTCCAATAATTTAGCTTTTCCTTCACGGAGCGACTTTCGGAACACGCTCTGATTCTGGCATAATCATCTAAAACCATTATTTGATCATTTCAGCAACAATCTATTCACACAGACTTTTAATATTTGCAGTGCGGCCTTAAAAACTTTTGCAAAATAAATAAATAAATAAATACAATAAAAAAAGTAGCAGAAACATTTATGAATTAAATAATTTTTTTTTTTGCATTTAATAGTTGTTTTTCCTTTGTTCTTCAAAATGTTTTGCTATGTATTTTTTCATATTTTAATTCAGCAGAACGTGTTTTAAAAAAAACTTTATTTACTTTAGATTTCTGCTACTCCTTAATGATGAGTGGAAATGTGATTTAGGGCACATTCTACTAAGACAATAGTAATAAATAATTGCATAAAAACATGAAAAAAAACAAGACTTTTTTTTATCCTAACTTCCAAAATGAAATAAAAAGTGTGTTCATCCTGTCCTCAGACTTCATGATTTGCATTTCTCTTGTGCGTCTTGTTGTATTTGGGGTTATTTTGTGCTTCACTCACAACAGGCCTGTCTCTGAAGCAGTTGTGTCCATTTGACGCAGCTCCTAATGAGCCAGAATTAAGAAGTGTTTCTCTGCCCATTGAAGAGTCCATTCCCTTTGACAGCAGAGCATAATAAACCTTAAGTAATTACCCCAACTCATGACTATTAACTCACAAACCGCCCGCTTCCCTTGACAACATCCTCCTCGGTGTTGTGGTTAAAAGGCCATTGCGGCTTCCCAGTTATTTCCATCCCATCTGGCCTCTGGTGCGGGACAGACAGACTGCATGCGCTCATTCCTAAAGACAAAACAAGAAGCGGAAAATGAACTCTTTCACTTTTTGTTTCTAGGAACTTGTATTTAAAGAAGTTACAAAAGCTCTTTTTTTTATATATTTCTTATTCAGCTCCTTTCCCCCCTATAATCCACGCTCTCATTTGCATGCGCTGAGATGAGGAGGAGGGGGCTGAATGTATAATCTCCTACATTGAGCAGCCTGTAATCCCGATTCCTTTCTCTGATGGGATTTTCTCCTCTCAGTCCCCCGTGAACAATTAACTTGTAATCTCCACAAACATACATTCTGTCGCTGCAGAGATGAGACGTGGGGGGGGGGGGGGGGCCCCCCCCCCCCCCCCACCCATGGGACCCCCGCGGACAAACCGCCCTGCGCGTCCGCAAAAGGCGCAGCGCATGCCACAGTCCTTTCACGCGCATTTTTTCCTCCCTGATCGGAAATTCACTCAACGCAATCTGACCAGATTTGAGTTTTAACTCACCTAAAATGAGATGATGACGTCATGCTGCAGGTGGAGTGACTTATGTTTGTGCAGGAAATTGTTTTATTTGCAAAATATATGCGGCCATCTTTTATTTTTCTTCTAAATCCCAAATGATTCATCATTTTAAATTTATTCATACATTTTTTTATTTTTTAGATAAGCATGTTAGACACAAATGTTGCAGAAATTACTGGGTTAATTTTAAATAAATTAAATAAAAATGTCTGAAATCGTTTGATTCCAATTTCTGGGGAAATGTGCGCGCATGAAATCAGATTTATTAATTAAAAATAAAACATATTAAGATGAAGTGTGTTTTGCCTAAATAGAGGATGTTTATTTATTTTTGTGCAAAAAATGTCAGTTTAATAGCTTTTTTTCTTTAAAAAAGGCATTAAAAATAAGGAATTTATATTAGTTTTTAATGTTTGTAAATACATCATGTTTTTTTTATATTTAAAATGGAAGAAAAAAGACAGTTTCCTTAAACCCACTTTATTGAAATTTCCTCCAGCGACGCTGCGCGATAATAAATATTTTCTATTTTATTTTTATTTTATTGAATCAATCATCAACAATGTACAAAAATAAACACGCAGCGTCAGCTTAGTCCAAAACAATCATGCGGTGATCATTTTTACCAACATGCAAGAAAAGAAAACAACTTTTTAAAACTTTAAATTCAGCGGAAAAATATGAGCCACGCAGTTAAAATAAATTTAAAAACGCGGCAGACTGGTTCCAGTCAACCCAGTAAATGTCATTTTTCTTAAAGTTTCACATCCTTGGTACAAGGCACAGAAAGCATTCTTCGTTTTCACAAAAGGATGAGAAACAAAACAAAGCGTCCATGCATCTTTCACATTGTGCGGAATTCAATTCAGGCGCACGCAGAAGAACCCGCAGATGCAAAAATGAGAATAAAGTCCTTGTTACAAGGAGGGAGTTTTTCCTCACACGTTTAACATGAAAACAGACTAAACAACAACATGCAGTGAGGCAAAGTGTAAAAAAAACAACAGCAAAAAAAAATCCCCCCTCATGCCCTGAATTGTTTATTTACAAAAGTTTGATCTGCTGTCAGTCAATCATTTCAGGCCGTCCTTCCCCTCCCCCGTGAGTCTCGTGAGGCCGTTGGAGGTGATGGGGATGTGCGGAGGAGGGGGCACCTGGCAGATGGTGCAGGGGCACGGCAGTCCGGCCCAGTGCTGGAAGCCGGAGCCCAGCTGCAGGGCCGGGGGCGCAGCCGGGGAGCTCTTCATGAGCGGGTGGGGCGCCCTGATGGACGTGAGTCCCGGCAGCGCGCTGGACAGGGTGGAGGACGTGGAGGAGGACAGCGCGCTCCCGAGGAGAGGGTGCACCTGGTGCGCAGCGGCTGCGGCGGCTGCGGCTGCTGCTGCCGCGGCGGCGGGGCCACCCGCATGGCCGCCCGCGTGCGCCACGGTGCCGCAGTGGAAGGCTGAGTGCTGGCCGCCGTATATCTCCCCCACCAGGCGCTTCATCTCGTCCAAGGAGCTGGTGAGCATCAGGATGTAGTTCCTGGCCAGAAGCAGCGTGGCGATCTTGGACAGCTTCCGCACTGACGGCCCGTGCGCGTAGGGCATCACCTCGCGCAGTCCGTCCATGGCCAGGTTCAGATCGTGCATGCGCTTCCGCTCGCGGCCGTTGATCTTGAGCCTGAGCTGGTACATTTCCTCCTCGGTGATCTGCTTCTTCAGCTTGTACTTGTTGCTGCTGCTGCTGCTGCTGCTGCTGCTGCTGCTGCTGCTGCTGCCCACTGAAACGGACTTGGGCTCTCCAGAGCGCACGTGCTCTCCAGAGCCCGTCACCTTCTGCCGCTGCTGCTCGCCGCTCTGCGTGGAGGAGGTCACAGCCGAGCCAACGTGGTGGTGGTGGAGGAGGTGGTGGTGGTGCGGGTGGTGGTGGTCTCGGAGAAACATGCCGTCCATGTCCGGGGAAGAAGCTCTGCTGCTCGGGCTGGAGTCTGAATTCATTTTATGGCTTTGCTGTGGAGTTGGTTGGGTAGGAGGTCGCTGCTGACTTCCTCCCTCTGCGCTGTCACTCTCTCCTCTCCCTCCCCTCTCTTCAGTCACACTCAGTCTCTTCCTGTCGTCTGTCTCTGGTCACCTGATGTTGCCTGCGCGCCTCCTGCCCCTCTGCTCTCCTTCTGATCGCACCAGCGACCGCTTTGCTTCTGGCTGCCGCCTTTCTCTCTCACACACACTGTGTGTGTCTCTGTGTGTGTCTCTGTGTGTGTGTGTCTCTGTGTGTGCGGGTGTAGGAGAGGACACTCACAGCGCGTATTTATACAAAAGTGCCGCTCTTTTTCAGAGGGATGACGCGCGGGTGAGAAAGGGGCGTCGTGCTCTGACTGTGCAGTGACCGCGGCGCGCAGCATTGTCAGGACGCTGCTGGAGGTCAGCTCAGATTTATTTATTTATTTAGCATTACATCCACATATTGAGCAAGATGTTTATCTATTTATTTATTTATTTATCCCAAGAGCTTCAGCCCTAATTCACAGTCGGAGCTGAAATTTACGCACAAACTCCAAGTCGACTCAATGCGCAGGAAGACGTCCACAGTGCGTGATGATCCTGGCGGACCAAGTTTTCTGTCCAGCTTCACACAAACTCTGGTTGCGCTCATCAGGCCGTAAATAAGGTGCACGCGCCTCGGACAATTCAACTTTTAGTCGCTGTTGCCCTAACGTGTGCGTCAAAGATGGAACTGTCACATTACAGGCCCTATTATTATTGTTGCTGTTGTAAAATTCCTTATTACACATTTCGAAACTAAAACAGTTATTTTATTGTATTTTTTAAATTTTTTTATTTAAATTTTTTTAGCCTATTGGCATCTATAATTATTAAAATAACTGAACACTGCACAATGAACAGAAAAGTCATGCAATTATGTTACTTATAAACTTGACATGAAGTGCTAGGGTTACAATCTTTGTATCATTTCAAGTAAATGGGTTTTATTTAGTAACAAATGTAGCAGACTGGCCTTTAACAGTGTTCCATTATTAGGAGGACACACTAAACTGGCTGTCTTATTGTCTTTTGAGCTGAGAGTCCCTCTCCATCCTGAAGGGTCCACTCCAGAGCTGTTTTGTGGAGGTGGAGTGGAGGAACAGGCCACCAACAATAACACTCGTGGAATGAACCGAAGCTCTCCTTCTCAGATCACCTCCTTCCAGACATCCATCTGTCTCTCCATCCGTCCATCCGTCCCGTCTGCACCCGCCCACCCTGCACTTCAAACCTGGATAATGCCGTCTGCTCATCACGCCGCCCTGCTAGAACAGTAAAAACGTGTATTCACGGCCTCATTGTTGGTCCAGCAAAAGAGCCCCCCTCCTTGTGAAGGTGCTGCCAGTGCAAAGAAAAGCTCGGCTTTGCTCTCTCCTGGTGGCATTTGAAAGTGTAAAGCTTTGAATACCAATTGCTTGAACTGGACATATGTGAATCCGCTGTAAGCCTACTAATCCTGTCCCCGAGTGTTTCTTTGTGCGTGGGGCAGCCTCGCACACCCAGGAGAAAGTGTTCCTAATCCGGCCAATGTGGGGATGCTTGAATGAGGGGGACGTTTGGGTGTGTGTGTCGGGTATCAGTTTGCGCAGAAGCATTCAGGGGGCTTCTTTCACCTGCATGCATGGTGTTTTCCAGTGTGTGTGTGTGTTTGGCTGAGGCCTTTAGCTCCAAACCACCAGTGGTCTGTGTTCGCTGTTCTTTCAGACTTCTGTCGCAGCAGCTCACCCACAATGTGCTCTTTCTGCAAAAGCACCTCACTTTGCTTTTATTTCTCTCTTCATGTCTCTCTTCTCTGAGTCTTTTTCACTCTTTCTCAAGATCTGCCTCTTCTTGACTTTTTTAAGATTTGATTTGCAGCATGCAGATCACAAAATCACCAGCTGAAACTTTCTAAATGCAGCTCCCTTTTCTTTTGCACTGACAGAAAAGACTTCAGGTCTTTAAAGGTGGACTGAAGCACCAAAACCCAACAAGGCATGCAGTCTTCAGGTGACTGAACTTATTTTACAAACCATTCTCTAAACTGTGGCGTTTCTTCCTCCAAAGTCAAGGCTAAAACTTTCCTCAACATAAAGAGCATCTCTTGAGCTCTTGTCATCATTAGAGCAGTCCACTTTCATTGAGTTCATGTTACCACATGGCACAAGACTGAAATTCTAACACGATTAGATGGAAAACATGGATATTGAGTGTAACCTTCCACCAGATGACGTTAAAAATACACTTTTCTTTTATTTTTTATTTATTTTATTTTTTTTTTACAGTCTTATTTGGTTTGTTTTTGTTGTTTTGAAAAATTTGTTGCCGCTGGAAGTTGATTATTGTTAATTTTAATCATCATTCCCTCTTAGCAGCTGTTTGCTGCTATGTGCAATCTGTGAAACGTGCAGGCGTTATGCTACTAGCATGAATCTCAGTCAGAAACAAATAACAAACAAACAAACAACAACTGTCACACCTTTTTATAGTTGTAGGCTGTAAAAGCAACTTTAAGGCATCTTTACTTTATCATATATGATAAAGTCCAGTCCAGTGATCCTGCAGGACCCAGACTGAACAGCATGAACACTTTATCATTGTTTGCAGATTCCAAATGAACTTCTTCATTCATCATGTGAGCTTTCAATAACAACTAAACTTTTGTAGTTTTATAACTACATGGAGGGTTTTTAACTTACCATCACTTGATTTGGATGTTTTCTCTTGGTTTTGACAGAGCAGTTGTTTTTTTTTTTTTTTCCTCTGATATTGCTGCTCAACAGATCAAGCAGCTAAATGTACATGTGGATGTATAGCTCTTTCATTTTGCTCCTCAAAGACACCATCAAACCACAGTTTTGATGTGTCACTGAGGAGATGTAGAGGTTGAAGCTTCTGAACGCCAGATGGAGGACAGCAACGCGAACACTTCGATCTCAGACTGAAACCGTCGTCAAAGAGAGTTCCGATGTTTTATTTCTTCAAATGACGGCAAAATACAGCGCTCATCAAATGTTGGGGCAACTTTTAAAAGCGTACTTTTGTTTATTCCTTCATACTTTTCTTTGGGTGGTTTTTGTGTTAAAAAGAAAAAGAAAAAAAAAAGAAAGAATGTCAGTAAGATTTCTCAGTTTGCAAGAAGTAAACAAACCTTCAAATTATGGCAAGCCTTTAATTAAAGAGACGATCAAACGGGTAAATTCTCGGTAATTACAGACCTCACAACCGCCTCTGCCAACATGAATATTGACGTCCTAATTAATATTGGTGGGGCTGTTTTGTTCTTGGAAGACACTGGCGTTAATTAGGCAAAAACAAGTTAAATTAACATTTCAGTAATGAAGAAGCATACCTTTATGTTCTTATTTCTTTCTGTAAGAACACTGATTTAAAATTTGCCGTCTTGTAGCTTTCAGAAGTATTGATGCTTCAATGCATAAATGATTAAAGTTTGAACTTGATAAGATATTCAACGCTGCATAACAAGTTACAAATTCATTTTGCTTTGACTTCAGTGGATGAGGTCAAAGAAAGAAGCCAGTTTGTTCTTCTTTTAGTTGAATATTGAAGCAGACCGCTTTTATCCAGTTTTACTATCTTCTCTGTGTATTTCTAAATATTTAAACCTCTAGAATTCTTCTTTCCAGTATGATCCCCCTGTTTGGTCATCAGTTATCCTCCTCATTAGACCAAGCTGCACACGCATACACAAACGCACAGCTACACACACCACCAGCACTTAACCAGCCTCCAGCTCAGCCCTCTGCAACAAGGTTCTCCTTTTAACTGTCGGACAATCAGACACCCTTCCATCACCTCCTTTCAGGCCACAGCCTCCAGCCTCGCCTCCATTCTGCTCCCAGTGTCACTTTGTGTGCGCTTCACCCCGTCCTAATAGGTGCACATGACCAGAAAATGAAGCAGAGGCCTCTGCAAGGCGGGGAATGAAAGCAAGCGAGGAGGAGAGATTAGCATGTAGGACTTCAGCTGGTGTGAAGGAGTGAACCTAGATGAGTGTTATCTGTAGAGAGGGAAGTCTGGAGAAACTGTGGCTTGTAAACTGTAAACATGCATCTACCTCGAGATTATTTTTATAAAGATCACCATATAGTTGTGCGGATGCTTAGCATCAAAACCGGCACTCAGAACCAGAGAAATGGGCGTGAAGCTGCACATACTCACTGCAAAAACCTAACAAGCACACTCCATTTCAAGAATATTGCAGGGTGTTAGGCCTAGTTACGGTTCCATTATTACATCGTTAACTCCTAATGAGAAAACCAGTGAGAAAGCTCCCCTCGAGTGCTTTGTGCTCTCTGCTCTCTCACTTGGAGATTTCAAAAGGGCAAGAGAGCACAAGCCATCCATGCTCATAATATTAGTGAAATCTAGGTGTCTGCATACCAAAAAGATAAAAAAAAAAAAAAAAACTGAGATAGTGAAACACTATAAATTGAGGGAACACATTTATCTGACTCATACACCTTGGGCCTGCCAGACCCCACCAAGTTCTCTCCGCTGACTTTGGTATCCAAATTCAAATGTTCTTAATTTATCTTGCAGTTGATTAAGTTTGGGTGTGATCAAATTTATAATGTAGCTTAAATATTATTGTCTCAGAAAACCAGTGTTTTTATACAGTTATCATCTGACAGCTGAAATACACCAACAAAGAGAAACAAATAGTTTCTCCTTGTTCACATAATTAGTAAAGGTACATAATGACAAATACGCAGGGGGTTCTCAAACTGGGGAGAATGTCAAAGTATCAGTATTTTCTACAGCAGCAACTATCGACATCATGAAACAGCAACGTGAATCGTGACATTATGAGTTTGTACCTGCAGCAGTTTGAAGTTCTGTCTGTGGAGCATACATGCACACTTTGCTGAACGTGTGTGAAGGCCTCTGTGTGTGTTTTTTTTGACAGCAATAAAACTCACACCAGCACGGGCCGCATTTTTCAATGTTGTTCCACGTGTTTAAAATGCTAATAACCGGTTTATTATGTAGTACATCAAATGCAAATGTTCTGCTTTACTGCCGTGAAGTTGGGTCGACGGTGGCATTTGCATATCTTATGTCGGTCTCCTTAGCATGCACGGAGGAGCTGGATGGTGGGCAGACTCCCAATAAATAACATTTACAGGCACATTAGACAAACAAGCTCCAATGATGCAGCTATTAGGGACTGCAGAACCCTAGCCTGCCTAAACGCTGGGGTTTGACATGACAGCATATGGTGTGCAAACTCCCCCAAATCAACCTCACGCCAACTTGATCTGGAAATGTCAGGGAGAGCAGACGAATTGAAAGCACATCGTTTCAACGACAGGCGCTTTACGGTGTTGAGAAAATGCTGCGGAGGAATTTGCCTCTTTAAGGCCAACTGGCGGCTGGTGTGTCTTAGTGTGTGTGTGTGTGTGTGTGTGCGCGTGTGTGTGTGTGTGTGTGTGTGTGTGTGTGTGTGTGTGTGACAGAGAAGGAGACTGAGAGGGAACGCCGTTAAGCCCATCAGTCAAACTGTTAATTGTAAAAGAGAAACTTTGCCTGCTTTAATGTTTGTCTCACGTTTTAATCGCCTTCAGGCTGCATTCGAACAGCCACCGAGATGTAAAGTAAACATTCCATAAAAGACGTCATTTATTCTCATTAAAACATCTCTGACTGCCGAGGCTGTAAATCATCCACATGAGACGAGGACACTTTTAATGCAGTCAGCTTTCCAACTTTTTTCAGAGGCTGCACTTTAAGGCGCGATGGCAGGTGTTTTTTTAATGTTCCTCGGGGAAGATGAGATGAACGTCCTCCTTCACAAACTTCTAATCTTTTATGAAACCATTACATAGACTATTTGTCGGGATGACTAATGAGTCAAGCTTTGAACATAAAATAAACAACATTTACTGAAAATGAATCATTTCTTTGCATATTCAGCCATTTCACATCTGTATAACCGACAAACACAAAGCTTGACTTTTCAAACAATCTGGATATTCGTGTGTCATATTAATGGACTATATGGTTTTTACTTTTTATTAAAAAACAAGAGAACTCTTGACTTAAATGTAATATTCACACAAACACAAAAAAATGATGTAACAAATTAAATACATCCTGAATTTAGCCGCTTGTTCTTCACCAGCGCTTGATGGAAATGGCTGATTTCTGTGCTTCATCATTTGAAAACGGCTCTTTTCAAGTGTCCGATGAGTGTGAGACAAAATATTGGATTTCTCAGATAAACAACGTTATTGACTTTTTAAATACAGTATATGAATGTTTCTGTTCAGTGCCCTAGATGACTTCTTCTGAAACTTGGTGCTATATAAATAAACTAAATTGAATATTTGAAGTTCTTCACGAGGGAATCTGTAAGTTATTACCGAACTTGTTGGACAAAAGATGAAACGTTTCTACTTTTTTGTTTTGTTTTGCTTTTTTTTTTTTTTTTTTTTTTTTTTATGTCCAGAGGACCCGGGA
>JARVGV010000001.1:44422250-44438426 GCA_031762435.1 Hypsolebias longignatus
GTGGTGGATGGGTTAAATGCAGAGAGTAATTTCGTCCTTGTATGGCAACATACATTGATGACATTGTGTGACATTATCATTATTATTATTATGAATCGATGTTCTTTATGGGAATTTATGTTTTGTAAATTAAGTTGAATATTTTTGAAAAGTGTTAAAAAAAATAGAAATGCTAAACATCATGGCCTACTACTGTCAATCAAGCTGAATATTGTGATGTTTAAATGGTTATAGCGGTACAAAAAAAACAACACTTTTATCAGAAAACAATAAAGCAGTGATTACCGTATTTGTCAGGCTGTAAGGTGCACTTAAAATCCTTAAATTTTCTCAAAAAATCAACAGTGAGCCACGTGTGTTAATTCTGGTCATGCTTACTGGCCTCGGACCGATCAAATGTGGTACACGGCGCTCAAAGATCTGTCAAAATGTTTAGTTTCGTTTAATGCACCTTATAATCTGAAAAATACAGTATGTTTAAATCTTAAACCGATGAGCTCATTTGTCCCCCCCACTCAGCTACGGAGAGCCTGATTGGTTGGACGCTGCGAACTGCCAGGGGATCCACAAGCGCCACTGTGACCTCAGCGGCGTCACCTCGAAAACCAGCGAGTGGTACTACGCCCGAGTGTCCACGTCCTCCGCTTCCTCCAGCAACAGATCGGCCTGGGCCCTGTCCCCCAGATTCAGCCCCCGCTGGGACAGTAAGTGGAAGCAGCACCACCCGAACAGACGCAGCAGCATAAATAAATGTTCCTTTTAGATTTCTTCTGCAAACGAACCCTGTGAACTTTGCATGTGCGCAGCCAAAATCAGTCCCCCTTCACTGAAAGCCAGCGTCACCGCGCGAGGCGTCGCGGTTCAGGTGAGGGCCTCTCGGGCGCTGGTCCGCAAGCTGCACCGCAGCCTGCTCTACAACGTCTACGTCATCCACGCCAACAAAAGTGAGGTAGGCACGGGCGCAGAGGGCGAGCGAACTGGCCTCAGTGGTGGAAAAACTGAAAACGACGACTGTGTCGCTCAAAGAGAACGAACAATGTTCAGTAAATAAAAAGAGAAAAGACGTGATTTAGTAAATTTTTTTTTAGAGAAGACTGTCACGAGTGATTATTTTTCAGTCTCCAAGTCACAGACTGTAAAACTTATACATCAGTGCGACTATAAAAGATAAAGAGGAAATGGAGGTTGGAGAGGAGGCGGAAGAGGAAGAGCAGACGAACGAGAACAAAAAGACAAAAAGAAGAACAAAACAACTTACGGCTCCAGTTTTCTTTGGAACGGCCCCGTGTGTCAACAGGTCGTCAGTATCTGGGTCAGGAGGCTGAGGCCAGAGAGCAGCTCCTCTGAGAGGAGACTGTGTCTGTTAGCAAAATATCTCATGAACCACTCAGCAAAATTGTATGAAACTTTCAGAGAATAATCATTCAATGTACATCTACAATCTTTTAACGTTTGGCGTCTGCTTGATTTAACACGACTGCCACACCCAAATGGGCTTTAAAAACACATTGATGGTTATAATTTAGTCAATTTTGCAGCTATTGAGCTAAATCTTGGTGTGGTAGTAGCTGAGACTGACACCCAACTTGTTTTCTGAGTGCAAACAAGTTGCTTAAGTTACTTTTTTTTTTTTTAAATGTACCTATTAACTATTTTGAGTCAACTCTTGTTTGTCTGTTAGCAAAGTAGATCATGAACCGCTCCAAAGATTTTAATTAAACTTTCAGAAATTATTTAATGAATGTACTTCTACAAACATTTAACATTTAGAGCTAACTCAATGCAAGACGGCCGCCACAGTCAAATGAACTTGGAAAACACAAAAATGACAATGTCAATAAATTTTACAGATCATGTGATTAAGTTTGTAGTGATTGTAACTCAGAGCCAGTCACAACATATAATCAAATGCATCTTTTTGCCCATGAGCCTTGCCTAAAACTTAAGCGTTACCTGTTGAAAGCACCCTTATTTGTCTGTTAGCAAAATATTTCATAAACTCCTAGAGGGATTTTAATGAAATGGATAAAAAATTAATTGTTGCATGCACATCTTCAACTGATTGTTTGGAGCTAACACAATTTACAATAGCCGCCACAGCGGATCTATATTAACCAACACAAAAATGACTGGAAATCAGTCAGTTTAACAAATATCGTGGTTAAATTTGGTGTGGTGGTAGCTGAGAGTTACTTACAACACATATCCTGAGCACGTCATCTCATCTTGCACTATAACAAGTTTTTTTTAAACAATGTTTAACCAAACTTTGAAAGACCTTTTGAGGACTCATAGAACTACAGTTAAGGACAACTTTAAAATATTAAAATAGAACATGTAAGCTGAGGGAACTGATAAGCGGAACATGACTTTCGCCTCTGCAGGAGGTGTTTGAGGTGGACCACGGCTCCAATAAGCTGATGCTGAACAAGATGCACCCCCAAACTAAATACTGCCTGCAGGCTCAGACCGTCATCCCCTGGCATGCTAAAAGCAGCATCAGGAGCACTGTGAAATGCATCAAGACGCCCTGAACACGCAGGTAGGAACAACATCTGTCTTCGCATGTCGCTTTTTTCTGCTGCAGCAAAAGGCCCCCAAATAACCGTGAGAACATGCTGCAGCCGGCTGGTTCGTGTCTGCGCCGCCCTCGGACACAATATCGCCAGCGAGTGCGAGGCAGGTATCAGCTGTCACAGAGGAACCGCCTGAAGCTGTGAGGCAAGAAAGAGGAGGACAAATGAAACGCTTGGAGGAGAAATCTCAGCTCACCCCCACCCTTTTCACTACAGTATTTTTAGATCTGTTGGCATCAGAAGCATTTGTAATGTGGGGGCCTGGGGGTCGTCCTCTTGAAAAAAATTGAATAAAGTACCGGTAGATGCCATTTCCTGCATTCTGGTGTACTTTAAGTTTGTTAAACATCTACGTTTACCTACACATGTTAACATCTGCTTCAACAACTATTTTCGAGAGCAACAAGAAGTAGCCTGAACAACAGCCCTCCTTGTGTGAGAAGAGCACGCTCTGCTTCTCTCACACATCCTAACCCCCTTCACATATAATTGTTGCAATGCTGTGATGGCATTTACACTGATTTGAATAGTTCCTCTCACGTGTGTTTCACTACTTTTATTTTTGTTTGTTGCAGAGGAACTCATCTGGTCTGACTCATCACGACAGCTTTAATTGTCCTCACTACCTCGACAGCAACAAGGATCTCTGCTTTAGAAGTGATGCAATTCACGATTCATTAAATGTGCTCTTACGAACATAAAAAGCTTTATCCTGAAATATATCAAATGCTGCTGTTTGACCAGTACTTTTCCACAAATCTTTATATGTAATTCTGGAATGCAGGTACGCATTCAATGTAAACAAAGCACTTTTACCTGCGTACATTACAAAATTTACTATAAATACGTACAAAGCAAAACTGTCAGACTTCTCCATCCCAAATGGCTCTTCCACAGACGCCACCATTGTTGCTCTGTTTTCATAGACAAACAAATGCTCTTCATATTTTTTTTATTTTTATTTAAGGACATAACCATTGTTGAAAGAAAAAAGTGTTAAAAAATTCTGATGACATTGCAATGAGCACATTTAAAATCGTTTTGCTTATTTTTAAAGACCTGCTGCTCCTGAGTTACTCATCTAAACTTAAAGATCTCATGCTGGTTTTGGAGGATGCTGATGAAGACTGAAATCAACATACATGTACTGTAAAAAGTCCTTTACTGTAATTTTGAATTGTTTTTGGCAGCAGAAATCGTTTTAACTGTTAACCTTGTATTTTGTTATTTCATTTTAAACTAAAACAGGGGAAGTGTTTTAAAAAGCATTAACAAAGTGACACTTATCACTGATTTGTATTTTATTCACTGAGCATTAATGGTAACTTTTTGCAGAATCTCCCTGAGGTAGACAAAAAAACTGAATGTTTTGTGTTTAATATTTGTGCTACGTTTCCCATTATCAATAAAGGAAAAATGTCTTTAACCCAAAACTAGTGTATTTTTTTGGACTATAAGGCTCACCGCATTATAAGGCGCCACATCTATGAACGAGTCTGTTTTCATTCATAAGGCGCACTGGATTATAAGGCGTGTAAAGCAAAACAAAACAGTTAGGATGTCGCGATAAACAATAAATTGCATGATGAAAATTATCAACCTTGTTTTATCAGCTTTATCGTTTCTTCGTTTCTATGAAGACACTGGATGACAAAAAGCGCAGCTCCGGTGTTCTTCACTGACTCCTCCCTTTCTCTTTAAAATCAATTTTAACCGTCCAAATTCACATTTTTGGATCGTTAAAATCAGTTAAACTGAAAAGCTAAGCTACGAGCTAAGCTAAAAGGCCGACCTCGGGGGAAAAAAAAACCTCCGTCTTGTCGACACTCCAAAATTCACAGTTGAAACTCGTGCCTTCGTGCAAAAAGTTGTTTTTCTCTGCAAAAAGAAGCTGAGAACTTGTTTACTGATGTTTTTTTAAAGCTTTGTATGAAAAACGCTACGCTAAAGAGCTCAAACCACACTGAGCGTTCGCCATTTTGAAAACCAAAAAAAAAAGGAAGGAGACAGCCCATGTCATGTCAAGGGTTCTCCCTCCCATTTTTCTTAGACACGCTACTCGCTCCCACACTATCCATCCTTTGGTTCAGTCTCATACTGCCATCTGGTGGCCATAAAAAGGTACTACACTCAAAACAAATTAACCACCACTTCTTAAATTTGACATTACTAATTATTGTCAAATTTCAAACGATATTATAGTTTATCGCAATAATTTCTGAGCCAATTAATTGCCCAGCAAAATTTGTTATCGAGACAGGCCTAGTCAGATAAGTGAAACTTTATTCATTTCATTCACAATAACCACATAAAATGGGTTCAAGGTCAGTAAGCACAACCAGAATTAATACACAAGGTGCACCTGATTATAAGGCTCACTGTCGATTTTTGAGAAAATGTAAGTACAGGATTTTAAGTGCACCTTATAGTCCGAAAAATACGGTAATAGTTAATGCTGACTGTCAGCTGAAATCTCTGGATTTATGGATTAAAAACTCTCACACATTTATGTTTGAATGAGTTTCTCTCATCTTTACACAATGTTTATAAGATTTCTTCTGCTGCAAATTATTATAAGAGTGCTTATTTCTACCTCTTAAATAAAAAAATAAAAACATGACGGCAACGATTGCCTTGATTTAGACTTTATTCAAAATCTTGATAAACATGATACTGTTGATCGATCAGGCATGAAATAACCAATACTGTAAGGATAACAACCACGTTCACCGAAACAGGAGCTAAATCAGACGCAGTCGGCGTGACACGTGCTCTGTGACTTAAAACACAAGTTTAACAGCTGGTTTTGTTGTCGGATCAGGTGACGGGTCTTTTAGTTGACCTTCATTTCGGAGTGGTTCCTAGAAGCAGCAGGTTCGATCAGTGGTTCAGCATCTGAAGTTTGGTCCCAGAATCCTGTTTTATCCAGATTATTGCTGCAGTTCGTCCAGTGCGATGGTTTCATGGGAATGTTGAGCTGATATTAACCTCCCTGTGACCGCGGTTGAGTGAAATGTACAGGACCAGTGTGCTATTTACAGAACATCTTATTTCTCACAGAAACTGGCCTAAAGACAGCACCTTTAACAGTCGGTAAGGCTTTTACAGTGTTCCAGCTGGTTTTAGAGTCAGTGGTGATAAAAAAAAAAAACAAACAGAAAAAAGGACACTTCATGTTCTACAGTCAGAAAATGTCTCAGCAGGACACACGACAGGAATACATTTAGGCTGCCTGCGTAACTTTCTGAAAATTCATCCTTGGTGAACTCCGTAAACAAAATAAATAAAACAAAACAAACAAAAAAAAAAAAAAAATGAGGGCATAAAAATCACAAGTAAACATTTGAACAGAGTCTGGAACTTTATCCAGAACATATACTGCATATTAAGTCCTACGTTCGTTCAGATTTAAAAACATCTGGAGAGGAAGGCGCTTAACAAACGGAGCCCTTAGCGAGTCCTGAGCACAACGTTCAAACTGGCCGCACGTTTACAGTTCACCGACAAAAGCAAAAGTCTACGTGGGTTTGTGCTCTTCGGTCAAACATCTCCAGACATCAAGTCTGCTGGGATCATTTGGCCAAATTAATACACGTTTTGCTTGATTTCAACCGATCAGAAACGACAATAAGAATCAAACTCAAGTTGGATGTAACAGTTCAGTTAGAAATACTGAAGTAAAATAAGGATAAACGTGCGAAGCGTAGATTTACTGACCTTAAAAGAAGGAAGGCACAAGGTTGACGGAACAGGCGCGCCTGCGTTGGCATCAATCAGCTGTCATTAAGGGGATTTATTATTATTATTTTTTTCCAGATGTAAACATCCATCCTAGAAGTAGTCCCTCACTCTGCAGCAGCAAACAATTACAACTTCTAGACCAGAGCTATTCAACTGGTGGCCCGCGGGCCATTTCCGGCCCGCTGGTGACTTCAATCTGGTCCACGTCATTAAAAAAAATTAATAATTTGGGGTGGGGTTCTGAGTTTTGGATTACGGTTATTGCATTTATGATTCAATGCAACAAATAAACAAATGTAAATAGATCATTGCAAACTTTGGTCTATTTACATAATGATTTTAATCGCTGGATGTCCGGCCCTCAAGCAACTGTGGCCCCCTGAGCAGTTTTGTTGAATAGCCCTGTTCTAGACTGAGACATTCAGTGTCTGCTGTGTGAACCGTTTGGTGCGTTTCTACCTGTGTCTTTAACATTTTCATGGCAATCTGAAAGGAAACATACCTGCACCTGCACTATGACTTATTCTGTTGTGTACTGCAGCATCTCTCTCTCTTCAAACTACCATGAAACACCACGTATGCCATTAAAAACGACTGCAGCATTAGGCTGAGTGGGTAAAAAATAATATTTACAATGTTTTACAGTATAAGACTATATGCATGCATGATTCTCAAGTCAAAAAGTTATCTAAGAGCGTGATCACACAGCTCTGAAGCTGACATGGAATG
The DNA here is from genome assembly GCA_031762435.1 of Hypsolebias longignatus. Taxonomy (NCBI): domain Eukaryota; kingdom Metazoa; phylum Chordata; class Actinopteri; order Cyprinodontiformes; family Rivulidae; genus Hypsolebias; species Hypsolebias longignatus. Next base: position 44,429,297 of record JARVGV010000001.1, read on the forward strand.
TATGTCCTGCTGGCCGCTAACATCAGGTCAAGTCTCTTCATATTAAATTACGGATGAAAATAAATAAAAAGGTGAGGGCGCTGTGTTGGGAAAGCTGCAGCGGCGGTCAACGTTGAGCTGCAGTGACAGGATGTGAAAAGAAGGGGCTGAAAAAGGTGGAGAGAGACGAGAACAAAAGCAGCAGTCCGGTCTCCGGGATGTCCCGCTCAGGTTTCAGAGCCAGGCGTGTGTTCTGGAGACATGACGGTGTGTATGTAGTCAGACTGTGACACACTCCACCCTGGCACTGTGACGGAGTGTCAGACTTTTAGAAATACAAAGACAAAAGCAGAAGAAGATGATCCATGACCAGAGTGGATCCTCCAGGCTGTTAGGAGAGGAACCCCTTCTCCAGCTCGAAGACGGAGGGCCGTCCCGGGGAGCTCTGGATGCGGCAGAGCGGCACCGTGCAGTCTCGCTTCTGTCCCTCTGCGTCCATGTCGAGCAGGGAGCAGCCCCGCTCCGAGGACAGCACCACGTTCAGGTTCTGCGCCGCCTTCTCTCCAGAGTAGTGGCCCAGGGAGTAGCTCTTGTTGTGTCGGCGCAGCAGGGCCCAGGTGTGAGGTTTGGCCCGGAAAGACACGGGCCGCGGTCGTGGGTCGGCTTCTCTACTTGGTGGCGTTTCATCTCGCTCCTTCGCCTGCTTCTTCTGAGCGGCAGGAGGGGGCGGAGCGGGGCCGTTGGCTGTGAACAAAGAGAACAGTCAGACACTGTGCTGCAATACGCTCCTTCGTGCTGTGTGCCGCTCACCGCTGTGCTTGGTGGTGTACTTCTTCCTGCGCAGGCGGGTCCCTGTGTTGTGGTTGCTCTGCTCTGGCAGCTGGCTCTGCGTCTGCGCTGGTTTCTGTGGTTCAGCTGCAGGTTTGCTCCTCTGCTTGTCCACAGGAGCTGCTCTGCTGGGTTGGGCCGCGGGGTGATTATTAACCACATGCTCGGCCCTCGCCGAACTGGAGTCTGACGCCTCAGCCTCCGACTGCAGGAGGCACTTGGTGGAGTTGCATTCCATAATGGCCGACATGGAGACCAGATTGACGGGCTGGGCGGCGGCGTTGTTTGGCGATGTCTCTTCTTTGCGGGAGCGACCGCTTGGCGGCGAAGTGCTGCGGCGAAACCGAGTGGCGCGCTGGAAGAGGCCCTCCTTTTTCTTCTTCTCCTCTTTCGGAGGCTCGGACTCGTCCCCATGGGGAGCGTTTTTAATGGCCTCTCTAAGATCGTAGCCGAGCACAACAGAAGCCAGCAACGAACCACAGCCGTACAGTGCAGATTCAGTCTTGCGGCGAGCTGATGCTCTTTTCAAGCTATTGGTGGGGGTTAGCTGTGGGGTGGTAGAGGTGGAGGAGGTGGATGTGGTGGTGCAGGGGTCATCTGGAGTCTCTGGTGGGCCACCCGGACCTCCTGCGCTGACCCCAGCATCTCCCAGTCCGTTGCTTCCTCCGAGGCTCTGAGGCTGCTGCTCGTCCTTCCACAGAGGTAGATCGATGTACACCTGGTTGGGGAACTTGAGCTGCTTTGGTTTGGAGCTGCTGTCGGGACATTCCTGGGAGGACATCTCATCTTTACCTGCAGAAATCACAAAATTAAACACTGAAAACCCGTCTGAACCCATTTAGATCAAACATTCAGTAAACCCAGACGTCCAACTGTTCAATCTAAAGTTCATCTATATTCTCTAATTTAAAGTTTTATACTTTTACAGAATCTACTGTCCAGAAAACTTAAAAACTACCAAAACTAGAGAAACTGCACTTCCTGCAAAAATGCAGTGTGAATGCTTATTTCACAAGAACTTGATGAAAAACAGCTGAAAGTAGCTAAAAAAAAACATGCTGAATGTAGCTGAAATTGATGAACAAGCCTAAATTAGCAGAAGAAAGCAGAAAGAAAACATATTTGTTGAATGAAGTTTAAATAAGCAGAAATGAGCACTAAAATTAGGAAATTAACTAAAAAAAAAGCTTAAATAAGACAAAAAGGTGACAATTAGCTGAAAAGGCAGAAAGAAGCTTAAACTATAGAAGGAAGCAGAAAGAGCTGAAATTAGCCCAGAAAAATTTAGAATTACGTGAAAAAGCTAAAATGAGCATAAAAAGAGCTAAATAGTAGCTGAACGAGCAGAAAAAGTGGAAACAGCATAACGCTGAAAGAGGCATAACAAGCTGAAATGAACATAAAGAAGTTACAGTAATTAGGCTGAAAGTAGCAGAAATTACCACCAAAAAAAAAAAACCCTGAAAATGGCTGAAATTAGCTACAAACATGCTAAAAAGGTAGCTGAACAATTAGAACAAGCTTAACGGTAAATTAGAAGAAAAAAAGAAGATACATGTTTCCCAATTAGGCTTAAAAAAGTAGAAATGAGCATAAAAAGCGGAAATTATCAAAAAAAAAAAAAAAAAAAAAAAAGGCAGAAAACAGCTGAAAATCAGCTAAAAGGCAGAATGACGCTAAAATTACCAGAAGGACGTAGAGAGCACAATTTCAATAAATTAAGCCGAAAAAAGTTTAAATGAGTGCAAAAAATACGGAATTAACTGAAAAAGCTAATTAGCATCAAAACAGCTAAATAGTTGCTGAAATGGCAAAAAAAGCTGAAAATTGCTAAATTAAGCTACAAGGAGAATTGCAAGCTGAAATTAGCAGAAAGTAGTTAGAAGAAGCACAAAAATGTTGTTAGCAGAAAGAATCTGAAAAGAGCACCAAACAGCTGAAATTAGCTGAAAGTAGCTGAAAAGGTTCAAATTTGCACAAGGAAGCTGAAAGAAGGTGAACCAGGACAAAATGTGAAAGGAGCAGTAAAATGTTGTAAACAGATCTAAAGATCTGAAGGATGTAAAATGAGCTCAGTTCATTTTCTATGAGCAAGAAGTGGCAGAAAAGGCTAAATATTTCAAAAAGCTAAAGTTGCACCAACACCAAAAGTTATAGCAGGATTGTTCTGAAAGAGCTGAACGTTTTGATATGGGAATTGTTGAAATAGCTGGAAAATGTACAAAGAATTTAAATTTGGATCACAACTAGCTAAACCAATAACTAATCAGATTAATAACAATTAATCAGATTAATAACAATCAGATTGGTAATCTTTATGGCAAAAACTCTGCTTGTTTGAAGAAATAATATTCAGGAATGACAATTTAACAGAATTGGGCTAAATAGCCCACAAACACAAAAAAACAATAGTTCTTTATTCTTCAATAAGTAAAAAAAAACACATTTAATAGTTTTAACATTTTCAACACTTTTCAAAGTTGTTTAGTGAATCTTAAGATCACAACAAATTTTCAGGTCACCTTGTTCACCAAACAGGGCAGCAAGGGGGACAGACTTCTGGGACTTCAGCAGGCTGGTGGACCAGGGGTTACTGCCATCAGACAGAGGACGCACCCTGAAAATAAAATGCAAGAACAGATGAGACCAAGGAGCAGAGCGTGTTTCCACACAGACGCTTCAAATCGGGCACGTGCACATTTAATCTGCCTCGTTCTGTTTGTGACTAGGAGGGGTGGAGCAGAGGTAGTCAGTGACCAGTTGAGTGTTTAAGAGAAGCAGAACACACTGATTTAGATGATGGTTGTCATATTTTACTGCAATGATGTGCTTTTTGACAACACATGAAACCCGTGTTACACTGCATGTGTTTCTGTCGGGATGTATTAGTTATGATAAGCATCTGAAGACAATCAGCATCTCTATTTATACTGCAAAAAAGCTGCTGCTTGAAAAATTACTTGTGTTTAATAAAATACTAGTACTACTAATAATTGTACTAGTAGTAACAGTACAGTACTAATAACTTACGCATGCTATGAACTTTTCAGAAACATCCCCCAACAAACAACTTAGTGAGGTGTGTGTTCAGTGATTTTTTTTTTTTTTTAATGGTTTTCAATGGAGGACATCCTTCACATTTCTAGAGGGGGAAAAATGCTGCACTTTCAATTTTAAAACAATTGATCATTTGTGGTAAGCCACTTTGACAACTTCCAGTTCAAAATCTGTAAACATCTAAGAATAGTTCTATCCCAACCAACTATTTTAGATCTAACAACATGAATACAGTTTATACAAGCAGACTGCTCGCTTCTAAATATTGCTGATTATGCTGGTGTCAGCGTACAGGATTTAAGCTTTAAACTGTAAACGTCAGCACTGCTGTTGATGTGGTGCAGGAATGAAGCTTTTCCAAGAACCTTTGAACCAGAAAAAGCACGTGGACTCATGGCCACCGGATGCTAAACAGCAGCAGACTGATTTAATGTCTCCAAAAAGGTTCTAGAAACCTGATGGTTGTCTGAGAAGCTTGTTCCTGTACCTCATAACCTCAATTTCTCAGCTTTTGGATAAATTATTATTATTAATAATAATAATAATAATAATTAAAAAAAACAGTTGGCAGAATAAACAGACGTGTAATAATGTATTTTAAAAATCTAGTTCATAATGAGAAAAACGATGTACCATACTTTTCACCATAAAAGGCGCACCTTTTTACATAAATTTGCACGCCCTGCGACTTATACAGAAAAGCGACTTATAAATGTTTTTTCTCCCATATTTATAACCCAATTTTTGGCAGAGAGACAACTATTTCATTAATTTTGTCATGGAAAACATTGAACACTGTCAATTTCAGCCGCTATAGGGCCCTCGACTAATATGGCAAGCCAATTGTCTCATTATAGGTAAAGGTGGCTATTAATGAGACACTTGGCTTGCCATATAAACCACCTTTGTCTTACTTCGGAACTCCTAGAGCAAATGTCAAATCAGCTGCATTTCACTGTGCCACCCAGGTGAAATGCAGCTGATTTGACCATTAAAGTGCATTTATTAAGGAAAAGTTCAAAGTTCCTTTGCTATAATGTCGAGCAAATAAACAATTGTTTTTAAGTGTTAATCTTGTTAAATTCTTGTTAAAGTCCTCTTGTGCACGCTCCCGCGGGTGCCATTTGGTAGCCAATCAATTTTTGACACAACACCGGCCCACGTTTCCGGGTGGTGATGCATAATAGATGTGACTTATACACCGGCAAGTACGGTAAGTTTTAACCTAGGTCTAAAGATTAAGATAAGATTAGATAGAACTTCACTGATCCCACAGGAAATTGCTGTGTGTCGTTATTAGACATGCAAATAAGCTGCACCAAGACTGTAAGAAGGTAAACGCCCTAATTTACAAAAAACATGTTTGTTTTTTAATGCGGATATATAAATATAGATTATTTGTAAAAGCACGAGGCTCAAGTTGTTAAGTGAAAGCTGTTCTGTGAGCTGACATGAAGCCAGAAGGCTCGGGTTGTCACAACTAGACCTGTAGCTGAGTCAAACATTTCATCAGCAGACAGATATTATCAGCTCAGAGATCCACTGACTGATGAGGAAATGAGACCCACAGGAATCAAATGATCCAAGCAGAGGTTGTGAAACTCACAATAAATGTTTGTGAGTGAATCCTACCTCTCAGCTGCAGCAGGCCTCTCTTTGCTCTGCACTGAACTGGGGCCCCATGTTCTTCCTTTCTTCTTTATTCCCTTTTTCACGTCATCGAACTCCTCTGGCCTGGAGAGGGAGCTGCGGCCCCACGTTCGGTTGCTCTCATCTTGGGTTACTGTGAACACACAGGTTTCTATTTGTAACTACAAATCCAAACAGCTGCTGAAAACTGCTGGGAGGAGAGCACAGCCTTTAACATCTAATATGGACATGCTAATAGGATTAACAGCGTCATGATCACCTGTTAAGAGTAAGCTTTTTTTTGTAAATGGACTGTTTTCCTTTATTCCAAAGTATCCTTACATGAAAGTACTGTACGCATTTTATAGTAATTTCCTACTGGAGAATCTTTGCTAACTTAAACTTAAAATAAATAAGATGCAGCATGACTGTATAATGTTGTCATACAATAAAACTTTACCACTCATCAAAATATATTGCAGAAGTTATATTTATACATTTGCAAAGAACCCCAAAAGTTATGAGTGAGACTAAAATCCTTCAATTGTTTCACAGCAAAAAGTTTAAAAAGGCAATCCTAAAAAATATACATGTCTTCAATGAATGCTCATTTTTAATGTTGGATCATAAAGATGAACTTTGTAAAAGTCCAAGTCCTTTGCCACACCAGCAATGAAACTGGATGGACATGTCTAAGTTTTTATAAATGTTCTACTTGAAACTTCACTTAGACAAAACTAACTCAATACAGTAATGTACTATGTAAAAGGAAGATCACAAAGTGAGGTACAAACAAAAAATTACCAAACGTATTAGTATTCGCATTTTATATATCGGTACTCTGGAAATAATTAAAGTAAAAATTATGATTCCTTATGCATGTTAAACATCTTTTTTCAAATGCTTTGTTTCCTTTAGAACTAACTTTTATTATAAGAAGTTAAAGCTAATTATTCAGCAGAACTTTAGTGTCTCCAAGGGTAAATGCATCAACGTTTTTGTCTGTTTTGATGTAATTTCATTATTAAATTATCGGTCAGCAGAGATGCTGTGTAACTCTACAACAACCCACACACACTGAATATCTCCATCCAGCAGAAATGCACAGGAGGAATTTGCTCCAGTTATTACAAGGGCGTTGGTGCGTGACTAAAGTCTTGTCACTGTTTAAACAACTGGCTGACTGCTTGCAGCTCTGCCTTTTGTTCTCATGGCTCCTGTCATTGTGAAAGATACTGTCTCCATGTTCTGTTCCCATGAAACTCCCAGAGAGCTGATGGGACTCCTTCAACCATTAGATGTTTAAATAAGCAGATCTGGCCTCATAGAGGCAAAGAATGCTCCATGAAACAAAACAGAAACATTGAGACTTGGCAAAAGAGCCATCTTGAGATCGAAGAAACTGAACCTACGCTGAATGGCTCGCAGTCGGGGGATGAGTGTGGGACTGCTGGGAGGAGAGGAGCTGGTGCAGTGGAGGCTACGCCTCTTGTCCATGGAAGGCGATGCCTGCACGGTGATCTTGTGCTGGAAGTCTGCAGGATGTGACATGAACAAACATTTTAATCATAGCATATGCTGTATTTTCAATGATAAATTCTCTTTGACGTTCAGAAATGTGCAATTCAGAGTAAAAAAATAAAAAATAAACTGTGTCCTCGTCTGCTCACCTGATGGCAGGCTGATGCGGTTTCCATCCTTCAGCTTAAGGCGCGATCGTTTGAATTTGCCTTTCCTCTTCTTTACGTTGGGCTTGTCTTTGTTGAGCTGGAATATGAGGATGTTGAGCTCCCTCTCCAACACGTTGATCTCCCGCTCGGCCAGCTGCTGCTCTCGACGCTTCAGCAGCTCCTCCTGAGACTTCTGCTGAAGGGCGGCCCGTGTCAGCTCCTCTTCCCTGGAACGCAGCTCCTGAAAACCCAAGCAGATGAACGCAGGTCTGACATGAGGACTACCTAGTCTGATTCAGAAATTATGGCTCAGATAAACTAAGCATTAAGAGTAAGAAAGAGTGGTTTACATTTGTTATTGTATAATAACGGTCACATTAGTCTGTTGGGACACAACAGGAATAAAGCAAACACATAAAGTCCTTGAAAACATAATTATTTTAGAAGTGGGAGGATTAGATAACTCCAAGTTTGCTACAGATTACTGACTGTTGTGTTACAAAAGTTGCACAGACCAGTCTTTTCCCATGGATTAATTTTTTCTTTATTCTTTCTGGTTTATTTTTAATTGCTCTTAGCGGAGTAATAATGAATAAAATCCTTACTGGATGACTTCAGTAAAGCAGCTTTACAGTCAAAACCTTGTTAGCCACCCACCTAGATACAGATTATGTTGAATGTTTACAGGAAATATGTTAAATTAACGAGTAATCATGTGAGTTCAGAAGTGGGAAAACGTCAAAAAATACTCAAAGATAATATGATAAAACAAAAGCCAAGGCTGTGAGTCATCAGTTGGTTTAGCTGCAAGTTAAACACATTTACTAAAAAGTTGAGTAAAATACATGTAGATTAACAAGAAAACTACACAAATTAAAAGCATTGCTTGTGTGAGTCAGTCCACCATTAGTTGGCTGAATCGGAGCTGATCCTGCTGTTTCTTTAAACACTAATTAACCTCAGCTTTAAGCCAGCAGCAGTTGATTTATACACGGAGCAGATTAAGGCCTTAACAAAAGGGAAATTATGCTGAAGCTCCTCTGCATTAATGACTCGTTTTGTTAAACATGAAATGAGCTTTTCAACTTAAAATTACCAAACATGATTTTTAGTCCCTAATACCTGCAGCGTCATGGTTTTATATATACATATATTAGGGGTGCACCGATAAATCGGCCCCGATTTCCTTAATTTGGGGATATCTGAAAATACTTGCATGAGAAACCAATTTTACCAATTTTTTTTTAGTTTTAACAACAATTGTCTGAACTTCATTTATATTTCAGAGTACGACCACATGGCCAGTTAAAACAAGTTTGTATTGTTTCTAGTATATTGTTCAAGGGGTATGTTTTTCAACAAAATAATATGGAAAATAGAAGGTGTCTTGTGACCTTATAACACTTGACAGTGTTGCTTATAAAACAAAATCGGAATCGGATAGACTCTGCTGTACCTTCTCTTTGGTCCTGAGCTCGTCAAACATCTCCTGGATCTCCACGCGCCAGTTGTCCTGCAGGCTGTGGAAGGAGTCCTGCGGCATGGTGGCCATCACGGCCTCCTCGATGGCCGACAGCTGCTCCAGGATGCAGGAGAAGGAGGGGCGCTCATGCGGGTCCTGGTCCCAGCATTCTACAGTTCAACATACAAAATTACACAGTAAACAACACAGATCATCACACATCAGTCAATGATGGTTTCTGATGCCACAGAAATCTATGTATGCAGTTACAATCAGACTGTAAACAGCAACAATAACATTTAAAGGTACACAATCAGATATACTATTACTGACTGCATCCCTTCAAATTTAGAGACCGAAGTTCTGCATGCATTACCAATATTGGTGAATCAATGAATGCAAAAGTTGAATTAAAAAAACATTTTAAATAAACTTTTTATCCTAAATAGTAACTTCTGATGACAGACTCAATAAGTAAATTAATTCATAAAAGAACAGGCTGACA
>JARVGV010000001.1:44438526-44448527 GCA_031762435.1 Hypsolebias longignatus
AAAGTTGAATTAAAAAAACATTTTAAATAAACTTTTTATCCTAAATAGTAACTTCTGATGACAGACTCAATAATTAAATTAATTCATAAAAGAACAGGCTGACATCACTTTATTTAAAAACTGTTTCAAAACTGTTAAAACTCATGAATTAGACATTCGATTTGACATCTATACATTATTTCTACAGGTGATGCACAAAATGAAAAAAAAAAAATTGTAATTGCTGTTTGTCTTTTCTCTTCAAATGGATAAAATTGCACAGACAGAAAAAAATCATTTCAGTGTGACCAGCACAACTAAAAATCTAAAACGCTTTCAGTCTTTTTACATCGTGTCTTGTTGTTTGTGTTTCCAGCCGTTAGCCTAATTTCCTTTTCAACCAAACAGTAAATTTTTATCCTTAAATTTTCATCTATTTTCTGACACCTTTAAATAATTTTGACTTACATTATAGATTTAGTGACCATCTTTTTGTGTCAGTAGCTGAAATAACCTCAAGTTTATGAACGTTATATTTGCTCTCTATTTGTTTCTGTTGTAATTTAAACATACTTTACTTAAAGCAAAAACACAGCATAGCAACATAATTTAGATTTACTGGGATTTTGTTGCGGTTACCTTCCATGAGCTTGGCGAAGGGTTCAGGGCAGGTGGAGGGGATTGGCAGAGTCAACTTATTGACTGCCACACCGTAAGCAACAGCCAGACCATCAATCCCTCGATAAGGCACCTCTCCTGTTAACAGCTCCCACAGCAGGACGCCATAACTAATGAACGGCAGACCCAACCACATTAAAATCAACAAAGCACAAACAAGAAATGGCCAATAAATAAAAAAACAACTCATTTTATTTTGTTAATAAGGTCCCATTTCTCATACCTCCACACATCACTGCCCTTGGAGAAGAGAGAGCACTTGATGACCTCAGGAGCCATCCAGGAATAGGTGCCTGCAGCTGACATTTTCGTAGTTTTGTGCCATTCCCTAGCCAGGCCAAAATCCGTGATCTTCAAGGTCTTCCTCCCAATGTCGTCATTTTCTATTTTTTCAAGTAATAAAACTAAAAACAAGCACACACAAAAGAAAAGCTACTTTAAAGGAGAGAACAACGTGAAGATTGTGATACACAGGGTAAAAAATTACAAAAACAGTAAAAAAAAAAGTTAAAGATGGGAGGAGCCAGAGGAAAAGGGAGAACAGAAGAAAGGGAGATACAAAGAGATGACAGAAAAAAGGACATCTGTGCAGGTCAGGAGTGATACGTTAATATTCATGAGGGCCAACAGTAGTATGCAGATTATTACTGCAGTAACAGAAGTTTGACAGCACCACAAACCACATCCTAAAAGTCTTTAATAAATTAAAAAACAAGCCCTCCCCCACCACCACCCCAACCGCCCAATGCAGATAACACTACACAAGACCTGAGAGGTCTATAAAAGTGAAGCTACGGCTCACTGATGTACACTTATGAAGTCACGTGCATCAGCAGCACACAAGAGATATAAAAAATACAACTTATACAATTTTTATTGCTGTCATTAAATTAGGATTAAACAGCCTGTGCAAGACACCAGCATATAAACACAATTCAGCCCTTAGCAAGACAAATATTTAACGTTTTTAACAAAGACTTGGGGATGCTTGTGGGACGAATTTAAGTATCCCCACTCTGCATGGTTTTGTCACTCAGTCTTTCACAAATATCCACCAACAAATACATTTACATTCTCATCTGACAACCATCCAAGAAGTTCAACGAGAGCACTGATTTAGAATCTGACAGTGTTGCCAACAGCGCACCAAATGTTTCTACTTGAACCAGATCCATTGACAGATGTAAGCAGGAAACAAAGTAGGACAGTGTCTGCCCTGAAAAACTGATAGTGTGCTCAGAAATAGACTTTGTAACCTTGAGCTAAATGCAAAAGATGAAACAAACACAACTTCTTAATAATGACATAAAATACTTAGTAATAAAATTCAATTTATCAGCATCTATCCATTATCGTTACCTGTATCTTCCTTTTTGGGTCGCATATTTGAAATTTTTGCAGAAAGTAAAGCATATTTGAAAATGGCTAATAAATATAAAGACTGCCAAAAACTGATTAGGGCAGTGCCTCTTGTTGGAGGAAGAAGGATTTTCAGGTTTCCCCACAGCTCAAAAACACTAAAAGAAAAGTAGCTGAAATTAAACTGTAATCAAGAGAAAACCAAATTCAAATAAAAAAAATGTAAACATTCTAAGAATTTATTTTCTCTTTGTAAAGTATTATGTCAAATAAAAAACGTGAACTTATTTTGGTGACATTTTTGTATCCAGTTTGTTTTGGACTCTGTTTTATTTTTATTTATTTATTTTTTACAATCAGACACATTTCCCTTACAAAAAAAAAAAAAAAAACTCATGAATTTCACAAGTGACGTGAAATTCATGAGATTTTTTTGTAAGGGTTTGCTCGAACAGCACTAAAACTTCTCTTTTGTTATAAGAATATTCAAAAATCTGCAGTGACTTTTAAAATCATAATAATAAAGTCAAATTTGTGCACAGATACCCAACAAATATAAATCTATAACAGTGCAATAGTATTACAAATTTCCTGAAGAATAGTAAAGTTGTCGGTACAAAACTCAAAAGCATGCGTTTGACAGAAATACTGTCCCCTGACAGCCAATGTCAATTCATTGCAGCATAAAAAGCAATAGTGAAGATCATCAGCCGACCTTCACACTGGCTGTCTCGTTCAGATTTGCCCTCCTGTCTGACAGGTGGTCTCTGATATGGTGACATCTTCAACTAACAATCATTTCCTTCACAAATTAAAGGCTAACTCCTTCCTCATCATCACATATTTCCATGTCCCACAATGGCTAAATTTAGAGTGGAGTCACCTTCAGTGCCGTGCAGCGTGCATTCTGTTGTCTAATCTATAGACATTTTATACTAATAGTCCAACTGTTCCCACATTGTTGTTGGAAACTGAAGCCAGCAGGAATCATTTCACAGAGCTGCCATATTGTACTTTTGAAGCCACTGTCTGCTCACTAGTGATGCAAGGCTTTCAGTCCCTACTCTCCTGCACACAATCATGTTATTCCATGACATTTCTTTAAGCATAAGACAACGAATTCCAGATTAAGTTCAAGTTCAAGTCAATTTTATTGTCATTTCCATCAATTCAATTCAGTTTATTTACCGTATTTTTCGCTGTATAAGTCACATTTTTTGCATAATTTACATACCCTGTGACTTATAGGCCGAAGCGACATATTTATGGATTTTCCCCCCCCAAAATTTATAAACCAATTTTTGGCTGAGATATGACGGTTTTCAATCATTCTGACTGAAAAAAATTTAATAGCATCATTTTTCAGCCTCTAGATGGTACCAGAGTAGTAAGGCATGCCTGCCGATGTATCATGTAATAGGTAAAAGTGGCTATAATGACAAATTCAAAAAAGTTCAAGGCAAAAACAACTGGACTTTATTTATTATACTTTATTGTTTTTGTCTTGAACTTTTTTGAATTTACCATGTCCGGGATGACTGAGAATCTTCACCAGCTATTAATGACACAACCGGCTTGCCATTGATATACAATAACAGGTCTGTGATGCCCTTCGTTCTGCTTGCTGCTTGGAGAGGTCGTAATCAGCTTCATTTCGCTGCACTGCCCCAGCGAAATGCAGCTAATTTGACCATTAAAGTGGATTTATTAAGAAAAAATTCAAATGAGCTACACCTTTGTTATAATTTCGAGCAAACACAATTGTTTAAGGTGCTTTTCTTGTTAAATTTCGTAGAAACGCTCAGTGTTCCTCCTCCCTTTTTTCTTCCCTTTCTGTGTACTCCTGGGAGCATTGAGGCAGCAAATACTTTTGAAATACAGCTTATTTTATTTGTTTGCTTGACTACAGTCGATTGATAGGTGTTTATCTTGTTAAATTTCAAAGAAACGCACAGCGACTCATCCCAAGCATTCCTACTTCCGCATATTGGTTTTTGAAATACAGCTGATTTGACCGTCAAAGTGTATTTACTAAGCAAAAGTTAAACAGACATCTTTGCTATAACATCGAGCAAACAAATAATTGTTTTAGGTGTTTATCTTGTTAAATTTAGAAGAAATGAACAGCGGCTCATCCTCTGCACGTGCCCACTTCCGCAAATTGGGTTTTGAAATACAGCTGATTTGACCGTCAAAGTTAATTTGTTATGGGAAAAGTTCAACTGAGACACGCCTTTACTATAATTTCGAGCAAACAAATAATTGTTTTTAAGAGTTAATCTTGTTAAATTATTGTTAAAGTCCTCTCGTGCATGCTCCTGTGGCTGTCATTTGGCAACCAATCAATTTTTGGCACAACACGGCCCACATTTCTGGGTTGTCAGGGGTGACGCGTAACAAACGCGACGCGTCAGCGCCGTGGTGATGCATAATGGATGCGACGTATACAGCGAAGCAACATATTTATGGATTTTTCCACTTTTTTAGACATATTTGGACTGATGCGACTTATTGGGCGGAGAGACGTTTACAGCAGAAACAGACACATTCATAACATGCGGTACATGAGGTGGAACGAAATTTATGTACACAGGTTCCCAGTTAAACCTCAAAATAGAAAAATATAAAGTATAAAAAGAAACAGAAATAAGGATCTAAGATATACGCTAAAGAAACGCCAAGCAGTATGCTAAAAGATCTAAGATACACGCTAAACACTAATAAAGTAAAACAATAGGTGTAACAACAGCATCTGTAACAGAGTAGTTAGTTAATATAAAAAACAGCAGGGTTGATTGTGTATATTAGAGAAAGAATGAACAGGGTATAAAGTTTCAAAAATGTATACATTATTAGGTCATCAATTCATTTTGTAAAAAGAAAAAAATGTGCATTATGTCGAATGCACTGGAATTTGCCACTATGTCACAAAAATGTCAGTGTATCCTTCTTATGCTGCTTTTAGTACTTATATTGTTCATAGTACTGTATCTTGCTTAGGGTCAAGTGACAACCTATCAGGTGTTCAATTTTCAAATAGCAAGAAGACAATACAGGGGATTTCCCCATTCTATCCCTCAAACACACACATGCACTAGGACTGCACCTTACAAACAAAACAGCAAGGTGAAACAAACACATCTATCTGATTTGAAATGCACACTCTTTAATCCACATTTGCTAACTCAGAGTTATCATGAACTTACTCTGCATCATACAATATTCTGGCTACTCAGTTTCGACTGTAACTCAGTGTAACAAAAGTGACAAGTCAATAAACACATCCTATCTATAAGTTAGTTTTAAAAAACATACTCAAGCCATAATAGAAGGGGTTTGAATTTCTACTATTTTTATAAGCTTGAAATTATTTGTAAGCATTTTTAGGAGGAGTAAGACTCCTGTGGGAGAGACACTGGTGCAATTACTATCCTCTGGCAAAGAGGGGATCCTCTACCCTTACTGCAACAAAAGGAATTCCATTACAAACAGGTTTCACCAGACCAATGATACACTCCAACTTCCTGTTGTAAAGTCTCCTCTCAGTGATTCCATGGATTCCTCTCAGCAGGTTCTATGGACTCATAATGACTTCTGATGGGTTAGTTACACAACCTTGAGGAAAAGTGGTTCGGGGATAAACTAGAGTCACTGATTGACATAGAATATTGTGTCAAATACTTTCTTTGTAGCTCCATGTTACTTTAGTGTCAGCCCTCTAGAAATTTCTGATAAAAGACCTAACTCCTCTCGACATGCCTCCAAACTGATGTTATACTATAAAGACACAACCTTAAACCACTACCAGTCATTTTGTTTGTCCAATAAAATATTTTAGGAGCCAAGCAAATGACAACACATGACAAAGGCAAGACTTTTTTATCCTAGATAAAGTTCCAAAAAGTATGCGCCGACAACAAGTGTATATTTGGTACTTCTGGGTAATACCAGATGGCTAGGCCTCAGATTGACAAAGCCCCTTGGATGAGGGGCAAAACGTTTCTTTTTAACAAAAAGACGAAGTCCAGATGACATGATTCAACCTTTTTTGTTGAGGTTTTTTTTGTGTTTTTTTACACTGATACAAATTACACATTTTAGCAGCAATAGTAAAAAATAAAAAAAATTAAAAAAAATAAAAAACAACAACAATTCCAGTCTTTAAAATACTTTAGGAACTATACAGTGCACTAACTGCAGTAAGAAAAACAACCTTTGTCTATATCAGTTTGTAATATTAACAAAGTTGTACAAAAGTAGGTTTAGTACAAAATCTGGTTTACACTTGCACGTGGTAATTATTTTATTTGTGACGTGTAAAAAAAATCCAATAAATTGTACAAACACATTTTAAAGCTTGTGTCATAACGTTCCCAACAGTTTGACAAAAAAGGCTGTTTCAAGTTTAAACTTGAGTTTAAAAATAGAAAGTACAACTGGTCCACAATTCCTCAGATACAGAGAATGCAAGCAAACAGTAAATTTGCCATGCTTTGTCTATAATTGAGCTCATAGAAACATTATCCAAAGTGGCTCTTAAAAAGGAAGCAAGTGGTGAACTGAGACATTTGCTTAGTCAATTTGTAGGCAATTATCACTGAGGATGAAGGGTTGTACAAAGCTTTTTGCTTAATAATGGCACAATTGTAAAACTCTTACTTGAAGATGACCTCTCAACAAAATACTCATTTTCAGAACAGAAATTCAGGCAAATTTTAAAGTCAAAGTCTAAACAAGGATTTCTCTTCATGACGAATGTTGACTCGTAGCTTGCCTCTATAACGTGCCACTTGCCTTTTAAACCATTTTTGATACCTAAGTTAAAATTTAGAAAGTTTGTTTTTGAAAATCCATCCATCTATTATTGTTACCTGCTTTTTCCTTTCCAGGTTATGGGGGTCACTGGTGCCCATATTCAGAAGTCACTGTGCAAAAGGTGGGTACAACCCAGACATGTCACAAGTCCATCACAGGGACACATAAGAGACAAATGAGACAGACAACTATTCACTCTCACACCAAGGGGCAATTCAGAGTAGTGCTGGATATAATTTGATATCGATATATCTCGCGATATACTTTTATTCAATAACAATGATATGAGTTTTAAGCACATTTTCAATATTTCGATAGGATTACAGCGTTTCACTGACATTTCTTTTTTTGTTCAGGTTGAAGCGGCCACTTCAGTTTCAACCTGGACAGAAAAAGATGTTACACAACTACGTAAGTGCGTGGTGACGTAGATGTTACGCAGAGCTAGAGTCCCAAAGGCGTTAGCGGTAACAGGCTAAGCTAAACTAATTTCCAACACACGTTAAGTTTTTGCTTCAAAATGAGTGCCCATGACCGTCAGAATGTGACTGAACAATGTTTCACAAGCAAAGATAAAGCAGATGACATAACTGATGAGAGGGGAAAGACTAATTTGCCGGTGTAAAATTGGTTCGGCTAAGATCCGATAAACTGCAGGTTTCGGTGTGCTGCAAAATGTGACAGAGTCGTTCCAACTAGCAGTGGGAACACATCTAACTTGTTCCACTTTAAAAGGTGAACATTAATTTATTTGTACAGTTTGTAGTTTTTCTGAGGCTTTTATATTGTTTATATCAATATTGAATTATATTGTTAGCGACGAAATTAAGAAATACATTGTGATAAAAGTTTTGGCCATATTGTCCAGCCCTAATTCAGTTAGAAATTAGCTTAACATACATATTTTTGGTCTGTGGGGGGACACTGGAGTACCTGGAGGAAACCCACGCATGCACGGAGAAAACATGCAAACGTCGCCCAGAAAGGTGCCCGGCCAGGGTTTGATCCTGCAACGTTCTTGCTGAAAGGGTGGCAGCTCTATACTGTTCCACCATGCTGCCCATTTTAGAAAATAGTCAGGTAAAAAGTAAGTACAGTACTGTACTGGTAAGTTTCTTTCGGCTGCTCCCGTCTGTAGGGGTTGCCACAGTGAGCAAACTTGCATGAATGATTTGACAATGGTTTTATGCTAGATGCCCTTCCAGATGCAACGTGGGCTCTAAACTGCAACATCAAGATTACAAGACCACAGCACTGACCACCAAACTACCGCAGCATGTTTGAAAATTATTTGGTAGTTGGTACTTATAAAAAAGAAAATACTAATACATAAAGATATATCTATAATTAAATATGTTGTACACATACTTACATTTAAAAATGATATGTTTTTATATTCAGGGCATTTTGTGATGACAACTTAAAAACTGTCAGCAAAAAAAAAAAAAAAAAAACGGAATGGGACGGTCTGGCTTGCTCGTGCTAAAAGTCATGCCCCATTTCTAACCTCACCCTGAAGGCGAAAGACAAACACTGCTTAAAGCAAAGCTTTTACAGCTGAGCTAATACAGGAAATCACATAGTGGCTTCAGTCTTCAGTGCTGTAGTATTTCCAATATCTTATTCTTAGTCAACAGATTACAAGAATAATCACAAATTGATAAGCGACAGATTAGAGCAAATGGACAAAAACTGGCATCCTAGAATGGGTGAGTACACCAAGAGAGCACCAAATACTGCTCTCTTACATTATTCATAAACTTTTTTTGTCAGCTGCTCCCTTCTTCAGGGGTCGTCACAGCAAACTAAGTTGCACGAAGACTTGGCAATATTTTTTTTACAGTGGAGCCATTCCTGACACAACCACAGACCACTGAGCTATCACAGCCATCTGTGTGGAGCAGAGAGCTGCCGTCTAGGGCATCCAGGGGAGCAGATGGTGGGTGTTAAGGGCCTTGCTCAAGGACCCAGAATGGGGCCAACGAGGGTGGAGGCAGGTGTGGGTTCTTCCCCTTTCCCACCCACATTTTGATGTTGTCGATACCAGGAGTTGAATGGACGATCTTCTGATCACAGGCCCACCTTCTCTAACCTCTGTGCCACCACTCCCTCAGCTTACTCATAACCTTATTCATAAACAATATGGCACAGAAATCTGGGCTACAAATGCTTTGTGAGAACACTAAACGGAAATGTAGAACTTAATCCCAACTTTTTGTTTACAATGAGGTCTACAAGGTGCAGCCAAAGAAAATTTATTGATATTACCAATAACTATACCCTTTTAACCCCAAAGAAGACATAACTCCAACTGTGTATTGCTATGCATATCTGATGTTTTGTTTTTCAGCCTACATTTTCTCACTCTTCTGAGAACAAAATGTGTTGAACACAGCAACAGCTAAGTGCAACTGGAGATGGAAATACCTTCGAGGCAGACCCCACCCTCAGTCCAGCTTCCATTTAATTCCCCTTTCCAACAGAAAGTCCTGAAGCAGACCCATTTTTCATGAAGGGACAGTGGGAAGATCAGAAGCAGAGCTCCTGTCTTCAAAGCAGATCCCACGCTTCTTCCCATTGCTTTCCCCCAAGGTAAGAAGGTATACAAATGCTTTTTGGGAAAACATGGCTATACAATATTGTTTCCATTTAATAAATAAAAAACTCAAATGTTATGGCCTGCACCAGCACAATGCTTGGAAAAAAATTAGCAGCCTTCAACATTTTCAGCATTATTCAATAAACATTACCTTGCTTGTTATGCCTACATACATATGTGCAGTACTTAGCATAAATACAATACAGGTCCTTCTAAAAAATTAGCATATTGTGATAAAGGTCATTATTTTCCATAATGTAATGATAAAAATGAAGCTTTCATATATTTCAGATTTATTGCACACCATCTGAAATATTTCAGGTCTTTAATTGTTTTAATACTGATGATTTTGGCATACAGCTCATGAAAACCCAAAATGCCTGTCTCAAAAAATTGGCATATCATGAAAAGTTTCTCTAAACGAGCTATCAACCTAACTAGCTGAATCAATGACGTAACTCTAAACACCTGCAAAAGATTCCTGAGGCTTTTATAAACTCCCAGCCTGGTTCATTACTCAAAACCGCAATCATGGGTAAGACTGCCGACCTGACTGCTGTCCAGAAGGCCA
>JARVGV010000001.1:44456031-44466561 GCA_031762435.1 Hypsolebias longignatus
TTATTTTTTTACTTTATTAACATAAAACAGTGGCCCTGAGGTGGTTTAGCTTAATGTAATGTAATTAAGTAGTTCTTTGTTTTGTTTTTCCAAATGTAATTCTGTTTTTTCAAATGTTGTTCATTTACACCTCAGGGCCACCGTAGTGGTGCCATTAGAGAAGGAGAAGTCAGACAATTTTGATATACAGTATTGGTACATATTTACATGCAAATGTGTAAATATGTTAATTTGTGTACATATTATATGTGTACAAATGTGTGCAGATAAAGGTGCTTTGTTTACGTTGAGTGCATACCAGCATTTCCAAATTGCATAGTTAGAAAACTACTGGAGTAAACTTTCAAAGTGGATCATTTGATAAAGTTCAAGATTTTTTTTTAATGTTTGATTTTGTAGTTTGCAGTGTTTGACAGATGTCCAGGTGAGTGCCACTGGACCCCAGCTAACTCCAGTCAAACTGTCTGGTATGTGTACATTTCACAAGTTCTGTCCTGACAATCACACATTGACTTTTACTGCTGGAGATAAACAATCAGTGAGCCAGAGCTGCTCTCCACATGGCCTCAGGCTGATAGGAGTCTGACCAAAAAGGAGAGAAATGATGTTTGGGGTCACAAACACAAACGCACCTGGGTTGAAGTGAGTAGCCTGTATGAGCGGGTATGTGACTGAGTAGCCTGTGTGAGTTGAGATGTGACTATTTATCTCACTGAGACCTTTCCATTCATTATTCAGTTCTGGGAAACCCAAGTTTGCCAGCCTGTTGTTGATTATCAGAACTGGCTCATTAGGCCTGCTGCTCTATACACAAGCCTGGTGTGTCAAACTATCAAGTGGGTTTATAGTTTACAAACATAATTGCCTGCATTTATTAAACCGATACAAAGACGTTTCTCTCTCTGTAACATTTGCTTCGTTGAACATTATAGCGTGCCTTTGTGCAACTTAGAGGCTGTGTCTGTCGAAGCACATGGCCTGACAGTGTGGACACAGCGTGTCTAGTTATGTGCTCAGTAAATCACGGACTTTATTTGAACAGCATTCGAGCTTTCAGTGCAGGGGGGGGGGGGTGGCTGGGAAGGTGTGTTCGTGTTTTTTAAAGCCTTGGGGGGTGGATAAAGTGCAGGGAAAGTGGCCCAGCTGGGCAAACTATCCAGCTTATTTCACATCCTCTCAATGGCATCTCCCCACTCCCACTCACCACCAGTTTGGACCACTTGACTCTAGTTATGTGGTGAAAATGCATGTGAATGGTGGGATTTCTGCAAGCTTTGTTTAATGCAGTAATAACAGTGGTGTGCTATCCTGATATTGCACTGAGACATTCCTTTACGAACATTTCCCAAGTGAGTATTTCATCACTTAACCATCATTATTAATAATCAGTGTGGAGTTGCCAAACTTAACAGAGATCATCTATGAGGTTAAAGCAACATGAAACGGTTGTTAGTGACTAATGCTTAAAACATGACACGAAATACAGTTTTCAACACTCCAAACTTTTTTCTTACTGTTGCTAGACTTCAGGTCACGGTGGATTATGGGCACCACGGCCTCCTCGTGCAGATAGTGCATCCCACGTGCGATCTGCACGGCCCAGTTGACCAGGATGTGGGGGGGGATGCGCCTCCCGGTCAGGGCCCGGTTCAGCGTGCCGCCTCGAGCGTACTCCATGACCAGGCACAGGTTGGGCTCCTCCAGGCACACCCCCTCCAGCTTGATGATGTTGGCGTGCTGCAGCATGGAGAACAGCTTCGCCTCCTGCTGCACGCTGGCGGCGGTGGCCGTTATGTCCTCGTCCGGGTCCTGGCGAGCCGCCTTCACCGCGACCTCTTGCTCCTTCCACGTCCCCCGGTACACTTTGCCGAACCCGCCCACGCCTATGATCTCCTCCAGAACCAGTTCGCTGAAGGGGATCTGCGTGGGCGAGCTCGGGACCTGCTCCGGCACCCCCGCCGCGCCGCTGGCGGCCGGGAGGCGATAGATAGCGGGCTGGTAGGTGACGTAGTTGGACGGGAAAATCCCGACCCGGTGGTTGAGTTTGCCCGTCCACCATCCCTCGTCCCCGGAGATCGCAGAATCCTTGGACAGGACCTCTACGACGTCCCCTCGCCGGAGACTGAGCTCGTCCTCGCCGCTCGCCTCGTAGTCGTAGGCGGCGGTCCACAGGGACCGAGTGGGGCACAGCGGGGCCGAGTGAGCACAGCCCCGGACCGTGGGCTCCGTCCAGACATGTTCCCCGGTCTCTCCCCCGCCCGGCCGCCCTTCACCGTTTGGGAAAGCGGCCTGCGAGACATCCATTTCTCGGTGGCCGTAACGGCACCATAGGGTGCGGAGCTTACAGGACAAAACAACAACAACAAAACTTTTACAACGGAACAGCTATGTAGCTTTGTGAAACCACCATGGTGCCGTGGTCACATTTACGCCGCTGGAGAGAGAGGGGGAGGAGGGGGGGTTCCGTACGAGGCTAAACTGTGTCCAAAGTCCTGGGGGAGAGAGTGTGCACGAGCGTGCGTCCACGTCTCCGCTCCCGGTAAAAGTGTCAATGAGCAGCTAGCTAGCTAGCCAAAACACGACCACTTCACAGGCTGATGCATGAAGAGGCAGAAAGTTTTAAAGCACCCCCGTCAACAGGTGCTACTGTTTTATATACGAAAAAATAAGTAAATAAAAACAGCCTACAAGAGTCCGTCTGCCTAAAAGATATCGGGAGCCAGCTTGAGTTTTGCACTTTTACAGATGGAGCAAAGTTAGGAAGTTTCCGCAGGTGTCCGAGAGGTGCACCTGCCCCGTCCCACTCCCGAGAACAACCTGGGCTGCTTTCCCTTTCAAAGCCGCCAGAAAACTGCATACAGGATCCGAACTGCCAAGCAAAAAAAAAAAAAAAAAAAAAAAAAGTCTGCCCGGTCGTTTGTGGACTTTAAACGAAGGTTTCGACAGCGTTCCAGACTTCGGATTAGCGGGTTAGCTTAGCATAGGTCAGCCCCGTTGCCTGGTGCAGCGTTGGGAAGAGCCGCTCCTTCTGAAGATCGCTTAATATTCCAAAGTTGATTTCTCCTTCCGAGGAAAGACGAGCAGCCAACAGTTGAGGGGGTAAGAAAGCGCGCGAATAGGACAAAATCTAACGCATGAAAGCGTTTATGAAAATTATAAAAAGTATGTAAAGTTTCATGAAAATAAATCCCCTCCTACACCGCCGCTACAACCAAGCGGAGTCGGTCGCAGCAAAATTGCTGGACTCCCGAACACCGCTGTTGTCCACGAGCTGGCTGTGGTGCCCTGTGATTGGTAGATTGCGTGACACGTGACACGAGCAGCAGTTGGTGGGGGGAGGAAGGCAAGTAAGGAAGGAGCTCTGGGAAGGAGGAGCCACTGTAGGAATGTATGAGGAGAGCGCGCTTTCATGGAAGTTGTGGGTTTTATGGAGATGTTTAAGTGCCAAGAGTAAAACAAACAAAACAAAAAAACGAACTTTGTTTTGTTTATAAGGCGCCTTTCAAAAGCCAAACTTATGAAGTTTTAAAATACCATAAAAACAAACAAACACAAAAAAGAACAATCAGAATGAAAAAAAAAAAAAAATCAAATACAGTATGTATTAATGCTGTTATTACAATCCTATTTTCATGGGCAATTTTTAAAGACTACACCCAATCCAAAAACTTCTTACAATACTTTTGAAATGCCAGACAAGATATGAAAGGACACTAGGGATATGTTCAGTGTACATTTTATTGCTCACCATTTTATTGCTCACCACCACACACACACACTAAAAATTATGCAGGAAAAACATGTTCATGCATTTATCATGTCTATTGCAATTATTTATTATCTGGGTGTCCTAAACTTCTTTAAAACTTCTTTTCTCTGGGACACTGAGTACACAATTTTGTTCCACCTCATGTACCGCGTGAAGCAAATGACAATAAATTTACTTGAACTGGAACTTAAAAAGTCTTCAGCCAATCCAAAATGCTGCTGCCAGAGTTTCAATGAGAGTTGGGAGAGATCATATCGTTCCAGTTTTAGCTTCTCTCCATCTGCTCCCAAAAAAAAAATTCAATATCTTACTTCTAACATTAAAGCTCTCAACAACTTAGCTCCAGCTTATATTGTAGATCTTACTTTTCCATATTTTCCTAACAGAGCACTTGGCTCTCAGACTGCTAGTTTGCTTGTGACGTTTCCAAAAGCAGAATGGGAGGAAGTTCTTTCAGTTATCAAGCTCCTCTGTTGTGGAATCAACTTCCAGTTTCTGTCCATGAGGCTGACACATTGTCCAGATTTAGGATCAGGCTTAAGTATTTGCTTTTTGATAAATTAGGGTTGGCTTGGTTTTCTAACCTATTCGTTGGATGGCTTAGACTAGTAGAGGACAAATTTACCTAATTTCATCAAATGAATACAGGCAGTCCTCGGGTTACGTTCGAGTTCCGTTCCTACGCATTGAACGTAACCCAATTTGAACGTAAACCCGAATTGATCGCATGTGGCGATCGTTAGTCCGGAAAACCGCAAAAATACATGAAAATGTATGCTAACACTGTGCCGCACACCCATTTATAGACATGGGACTGAACACGCTACACCACACATTCATCTATAAACACATATAAACACTATTTACAACACTATGTACAACATCCAAGTGCGTGCGTAAAAACGTAATGGCGCATTTAGACCGTAACCCGACTTCATTGTTTTCAATGGGGGTCGAACATAAGTCCGAAAATTCGTAAACCGGATGATTCGTAAACCGAGGACTGCCTGTATTTCCATATGCAGCATGGTTTATAAAACAAACCGTACAGATTGCATGTCAAAAGCAAGTCATTGGATACTGGGGCTAACATACATTACTGTGGGGCTTCTGGCATTTTCCACCTACAGTTCTTTCAGCTTCCTGAGCAGCAGAGCAGACACTAACCAGTAGCAGGTGTTTTCCACCCTGCTGGTGAGTACCTAGGCACTTGAGGCTGGTTTAATAATCTTCTCACCACTGGAACATTAGACTCTATCGGTTAGAGTTCATAAGCTGTTGCAATCTTGCTTCTTGTGAAATATACTAACTTTAGTCTCATGTGTCCAGTCTTGGTTCCCAGTTGATCCTCCTTGGACATACTGGTTCTCCTTTAACCTCCAAGTAAGCCTCCAAACCCTGAATCTCGCCTTATTCCTTGTGTTTACTCATGGAATACTTGTGATAGCATACACCAGCTTTGAGGCCATCCTGCCATTCTCACTTACTTCCTACTCTTCTACTTCTCTGCCGAAAACCTGGTCCTGGAATCCCCCGTCCTCCTCTTCGTGTCTGCAACACAGCAAGAAGTTGTAAGACAAGTTATCTTGGGACTAACTTACCACATAAATCCAACATCTCCCACAGATTCCTCGGTGTTCCTGGCACCTGTAAATAAAACTCTTGCCTTTTCGCATTTGAGTCTCAAGTCTCTTATTCTCAGTGCTACTACTCTGGATTTGCTATCAACTACAAATATCATAGGTTTAGCACATGGGTAGAAACTTTGTTCAAGTCTTTATGGTCAAGTTTAGGATCAAGTTTATTATTTGCTTCAATATCAAGTGGTGTAGGGATGATTACAATGTTGCAATGTGCACAATAATTTAGAATCTGTTAACAATAAACCATAAGATAACTTGAGTGAGTCAAATATAGAAGACTCCTGCTTAGCCTGCACGGTTTTCCCATCCACCCAAACACTCTTTGTCAGTTCCTGTATTGTACTGCCTGTCTTTCACACTCTCTACAGAATAAACTTTTCAATTCCATCCACAATCTGCATGACACTCATGCAATGTGAAGGGCTGTGGTGGGAATAGGCTCAGAAGCTTGCTTCGGCAAGGGGAGGGTTGGGTTATGGCTCTGTATGCTCCCAGCATTCACCCTTGTTAGCCTTTACCAGTTAGACAATGCCCTGATGAAACATGACAGGACAAGCTTTCATATCCATGTTGGGGCTGAAGCTTTAAAAGGCAAGCAACTTGTGCTGTTTTGTAGCTCCTCAGAAATAATTTCAAATTACATTACAAATGCCTTGTAAGTTGTTTTGCTGGATTAACAGTGGATATATATATACAGTATATATTTATTTTATATTATATGTACTTTGTACACATATATATTACTGTGCCGAGGCACATGAGAGCCCCAAGAGTAAGCAACTGCAAGAGTCTTGTTTGACATGACAACCAGAATTTCATGTTACATTGATGATCTCAGATCATATTTAATACGGGGAACACTGAAAATCTGTAAAGATAAACAATCCCAGCAGGCTTGAGTTTGTCTTGCCTCCAGGAAACAACTTAGAGCTGTTCTGTTCATGAAAGTTAGAGTTTGTTTAGTCTTTCAGGAGTGTATCTCAACATAATTTCCATTTCTCCACTAATTTCACAACCAAAAGAATCAAGAATTTTTTTACGTTAAAATCAACGTGTTTTCTATTACTTCCAGAACTTGATGATTTAAACATCAAGACTGCCTGTTTTCATCTTTGCAGGTATTACTTGCCTTTACAGTGAATACGAAACTGCAGAAAGTTCAGAGGATCACTTATGTGGATGTGTAAAAGTCCACTATATGAGAGGCACTTTAGGCCATAAATTATTGATGTCACATTCACTGTCAAAATCTTTCACATTTACTTTGTACTATCAAATCTTACACTTATTATCAAACTCCCTCACATTCACTATTAAACACAGTCTCTAACATCCACTGTCAAAGTCTCTCACAGTCATCAATATCTTGTGCATTTACTAACAAATTCTCATTTTACTATAAAAATGTCTTTCATATTCACTTTCTTACATTCAGTTCAATTCAGTTTATTTATATATCGCCAAGTCGCAACAGAAGTCATCTGCGAGAACTGTACAGAAACATTCGTATACATCAAAAGTAAGATAACATTATTTATCTGAGGAGTGCTTTGAGTTTAACTTCATCGCAAGCGCTCATCTTGAGCAAGCATGAAGGCGACAGTGGAAAGGAAAAACTTTCTCAAGAGGAAGAAACCTTTAGCAGAACCAGCCTCAGGACAAGTGGCCATTTGCTTCGACCGACATTCACTGTCAAAGTCTCACATTTGCTATCAAAGTCTCAAATTTATTATCAAAGTCTCAAATTTATTATCAAAGTCTCAAATGTATTATCCAAGTCTTTCACATTTACTATTAAACTCTCTTCTAAACTTCTTCTTCTGAAGCAACATGGCCATAGCTATGCTATGGCTTAAGTGGCCTCATAATTTGCTATCATGCTATTAAAAAGAAAAAAAGGTAAATTAAAAACAGTAGTCTGGATTATTGAGCATACATCAGGATAAAAAAATAAAAAAAAACAGTAGTAGTTCATAACGATGTCATGTTTCTTAGTAATTTTTGTTCCTCCTGACATTGTTTTCATTCTTCAGCAAATTATGGACCTCCTGGAAGCCATAAACTAACGTTATCCAGGTAGCTTTGGCATGGTTTAAAAGATTGTTTGATAGTAAATGTGAAAGACTTAAATAATAGATTTTAGAGACTTTGACAGTGAATGTAAGGGACTTTGATAGTAAATGTAAGAGAGATTGAAAGTGAGTGCAAGTCTTTGGTAGTGAATGTGAAGGACTTTAATAGTAAACTTAAGGGCTAGATACTGAATGCAATAGCCTTTGCTAGTGTAAGATTTGTTGGTGTCCAGATACAGTATACTGATTGTCCACTGATTGTCCACTATAGAATAATCCATGGACACGACTGAGCTCTTTCTCAATGTTGACCATGTTTTTATTTTTCCTTTCTCCTCCCCGCCTCACATTTGGTCTCCCTCTCATAACATCCGCTTTTCAAAATAAAACATTTCCAAACATTAAACATTTTAATTACTCCAGTTTTCATTCTTATAATAGTAAATGTGAGGTTATTTTATTTTAAATGTGACAAAGTTTGACAGTGAGTGCAAGGGACTGATAGTGAACACGAAAACAAGAATGAATTGTGGCCTAAACGGCCACTCATATATCTAGCTGTGCAACTGATTGATATCATAAGTGAACCACCGGCTGAAAGGTCCCATGGAGCCAGAAGAAAGGCAGGATTAACAGAAGAGGGGTTGAGCCATGATGAACACTGTGAGTGCATTGGGAAGGGAAGGGGTGGCGGGTGGGAGGGGGATCAGATGAGGAAATAATGGAGAAGGGTCCCTTGCCTTCGGAGTGGGGCACACAGGAAAGAGCAGCAGAATATGAGATGCGTAAAGAGTTGGAGGAGACTGAATAATCAGCTCTGCAAAGTTGGCAGCTTTCCCAGCCATGTTCCCAATCCTTCGAAGAGAATAATAATAATAATAAAAAGCAATCATGATAGAAAAGAAAGATACAGTAATAAAAAAAAAAAGAAAAGTGTAGCAGAGTCATCAAAATACCAAAGTCATTTTTTTTCCCCTTTTAACAAACTGGTTCAATAGTCCACCTTCTGATAGTTGGCCACAGTTAATCTTGCATCTTGCATGACATTACCATATCTCTCTGCAGCTATTTTGAGCTGGACTAAATGTTTGGCTGGAGTGACAAAGTACGGCAGTTTTATGTTATTTAGCCAAGAAAAAAAAAAATGGTATTGACTGGGACAAACAGTCAGGAAGTTTGGGGAAATAGCATCACATTTGGATAGATCCATGTCTTTTCACACTTTTCCGTTTTCTAAGAAGAGACCTCAGAGCTTTGGAAGGTGGAGAGGGAACTTTGCAACTGATTGCTTCATGCAGAAAGGACTCATTGAAATTCATCCCAAATGAAGCACTTTGTTTGTGTTGTGCCTTCATCTCAAGAGGAAGTTGAAATTTTGATTTGAACCTTTTTGTGTGTGTGTGTGTGTGTGTCGTTTACTTTATACTTTTCCCGGACATACTAATGCAAAACAAATGGAGAGGAAACAGTTTTTGTCTTCACATCCTCATAGGCAACAGATTCAGGAGTCAGTGTACCTTACGTCTCTCTGCATTTGTGTTTTAACGAACATTCATGTGTATTTAGAGTTCCCTGGAGAAAGCCCCAAAAGTATAAAAGGAATGACAGACTGTACTACTACACCACTAATTGGCTGCAAAACACATTCAAACAAAGTTCAGACCATATTTTCTGAAAATAAAAGGAAAAAATAAATTAAATAGGGCTACATTGTTATTTAAATTAGTCAGCACTGACTCAGAAAACATGCCATTAATGATGTCACAAAAGAAACGCAGTGTTTTGGCCCAGCTGCAGTCATAACACAGACAAATGCGCCACACTGTTTTTCAATTATTTTATGGAAGTGGAAATGCCTTATAGCGGTAGTTGGTTTTTTTTTTTTTTTTCCCTTCTTCCATTTTGATTATGTGATGATGACACAAGGAGAGTTTGATGGCTTGCAAACTGGCAGTAATTGTACTGGGAGATGCTGGAAACTGTAGGGAAGGTGGTGTTTTTTTGTGTGGCCACGCTGAGCTGCTGTGCATTTGTTTAATAGTTGGAGCGCTTGGTTTTCAACGTGGAAAATGCCATTCAGTGCGTCAGCGCCTGAAGATACAATGAATTCCAAATAAGTCTGTGTTTACCTCGCAAGGTTAGCTTTTTCCACCAACATAATTTCACGTATGAATGGTTTAACACCGCTAACCCTAAACAAGAAAATACAAAATAAAAGAGCAGGGATGTATGTCTGTTAACCACTGAAAAAGTTTTTTTTTCATTATCTGCCACTGACAAAACCAAAGACATAAGGAGGTAGATGTTGTTTTTGTCTGTCGGTTTGTATTTGTCTATTAGCAAAATATCTCATGTACCAGTGGGCAAATTTTAATGAACCACTCAGAAAGTAATCATTGCAAGTACTTCTATCACTGACTAACTTAAGGTCCATTAAATACAAAATGACCACAGCTGCTGTCTGCCATTGGAAAGCACAAAAAAGAAGCTTCAATTCAGTCAGTTTTAAAGATGTTGAGCTAAAGTTGTACCAAACACCTGTAACTGTATGACTTTTAATCATAAGTTGATCTTAGCTTAAAACTCTGAAATGAAAAGCAGCATGTGGTATGCCTTCCTTCAAAGAGTAACACACTTGTTGTCCTCTTTTTGTCAAATCATTCTATTTCACAATACATAGAACCAGTAAAACCCAAGTCCCCATTCATGAGTTAGCCATACCATACCTGTAGAGGAAATCAATAAAAGAAATGATCACAAATGTGAACATCCATCCATCCATTATCTTTTACCCACTTCTTCCATTTTGGGTCATGGGGAGTCGCCAGTGCCCATGTCCAGCAATCACTGTGCGAGGGGCGAGGTACACCCTGGATGGGTTGCAAGTCCATCACAGGGACACATAGAAACAAACGACAAACAACCATTCTCTTACTCACACCTACAATTTACAATTTAAAGTCACCAATCAGCCTAACATGCATGTTTTTGGTCTGTGGGAGGAAACTGGAGTACCCGGAGAAAACCCACGCATGCACGGAGAGAA
>JARVGV010000001.1:44483353-44503360 GCA_031762435.1 Hypsolebias longignatus
AACGAAGTCCAGATGACATGATTCAACCTTTTTTGTTGTTATATACCTGGATGACTGAGAAAACAAACTTTGTGACTCCGTAAAGTTGTGTCGTTTCCTTTCAGCCAACAGCTCAAAAGAAGCATTTCTGTTTTGTCTGTGTTCAGAAAATCAGAGTGATATCCCCAGGGCAGATGCAACGATATCAGATACGAACACTGAGAAGAAATCAGAGCGACCCAAACCACCCACCAGCCTCCCAACGAACACGTTACAGGCCATCCCACCCACTCACATCCCAATAGTCTCTCCTGACAGGTAAATGTCTGCAAAAATCATTATTGTGTGTAAAAATATGCTGTTAGATTTACAGATAGAGCATCAAGAGGGACTCATATCTCCTTTTATTTTCCCTCTGAAGTCCACAGACAGAAAAAGATCCCGACTACGATTCTCTCCCCTCTCAAACCTCCCAGTCTGAGAGCTCCATGCTGCAGGTCATCTGCAGACCTGAGGCTACAAATAAAGAGGAGGCCTACACCTTCCATACTGTGCACAGTAAGTGAGCACCAACCTGTCTGCACTTTTATCACCCGTTGCCATATAAGGTGAATGTACTGGATATACCTGTGTTGGACTGTCTGTTAGCAAAATATGTCATAAAACACTGGTCAGATTTGAATTAAACAGTCACACAGAGTGTTTTGTAGGCAGCTGTTAGCTTTTCTTCTGCAGGTCAAATAGATAACAGCTTCATTACTCCAAAATGTTAATCTGTTTGAGCTAAACAAATCCCACATCAGATTTTGAAATGTTTTTCTCCAAATAAATAGCCTGAAGAGCATTGTCTTTATTTGTCCCATCAGGAGACAGACCTCGTAAGCTGTACGCAGAGAGAGCCCTCAACCTGCCACTAGGAGCCGAGCTCATAACAGGCAACATGTGGTACGTCCTCAGATCCTCCTCCAGTCCCATTTTATCCTCTTACCTGCAGCAAGTCATCTTATCCTGGTTTTGACCATTCTTTAACATCTTATTTCATATGATTATTTCTGGTTTTGACCATTCTTTAACATCTTATTTCATATGATTATTTCTGGTTCTGACCATTCTTTAACATCTTATTTCATATGATTATCTCTGGTTTTGACCATTCTTTAATATCTTATTTCATATGATTATTTCTGGTTTTGACCATTCTTTAATATCTTATTTCATATGATTATTTCTGGTTCTGACCATTTTTAACATCTTATTTAATATGATTACTTCTGGTTTTGACCTTTCTTTAACATCTTATTTCACATGATCATTTCTGTCAGATTTGTTAGGTGTGAATGATTTAGCAGTCACACTCTTTTTTTCCTGTTTGTTGGTATGCTTTTTTTTTTTTTGTATATTTTTGCAATCTATCTACTGTACATTTGTATACTTTAGGTTGTTTAAACCATTCAAACATCAAAATATTAAGTTTATTTAGAAGATGGGTGCTATGGCGTTTTGTTATTTTTAATATTTTTCACTTTATCAACACTTTTTTCCTCAAAGAAATACTTTAAGATATTTTCAGTTGTTTCTAGAACATTGTTCTCATTTTGCTTCGGCAGTGTCGCTCTTTTTTCCTTTTAAAGGCTCTTTTTTAAAAAAGTTTTTATCTATCATTTTGCTACTTTTGGGCAGCTGTCACTGAGTGGTTAAAGCAGTCGTCCTCCAATGCGAGAGTTGGGGGTTCGATTCCACAAGCAGTCACATGCTGAAGTGTCACTGGGCAAGACACTGAACCCCTCATTACGTCTGATGTGTGTCCTATCAGTGTATGAATGTGATAAAGCACTGATTATTCTTTGTAAAAAAATAGTAGAGTGCTGTATGAATGGGTTAATGAGGCACAGATTGTGTTGTAAATCATTTTGAGTATCTTGATCAGAACGGCGCTATATAAGTACAGTCCTATTACCATTTACCATTTTAGTCACTAGCTAGCCTGTTACGGCTTTTAACAAGCTACTTTTAGTTTCTAGCAAGACTTTTGATATTTTAAGTTGTCCTTTTGCTACTTTTTAAATGTATTCAGCAATTCTTTTGCAAATTTTTAGCTAACCTTTTGCTATTATTTTGCTACTTTTAACTTTTAGCCAGTCTTTTGATATTTCCATCTATCCCTCAGTTGTTTTTGTTTAGCTAGCCAATGGCTACGATTAACTACTTTTTTGCTACATGTAGCTTCTAGCTACTATTTTAGGACTTTTAGTTATTAGCTTTCCTGCACCTTTTAGCAAGCCTTTACCCACTTTTAAAATTTAGTTAATGTTTTAGCTTTTCTAGCTATCATTTTTGCTACTTGTTGCTTTTAGCTGCTATGTTCCCTTTTTAGCCTTTAGCTAGTCTTGCCGTTTTTTGTTATTTGCTATTGCTCTGTTTCTTTTAGCTTTAACTGTTCAGCTTCTTCATTCAGCACTTACGATACATTTTCCACAGAAATTGCACCGTCTTGAGTTTGCGTGTAATGCCGTCCTGTCTTTGTCTGCGACCCGTCTATGTTCAGTGACCTGCTGTCAACTTCTTCCAACTCGGAATGTCAGGACGGGATTGCGGGCGCTCACACAGACTGTCCTTTCCAGCGGCGCATCATTCCTGCACACAGGCTGCGACCACGAAGGACGCACCCGGAGATCTTTCAGGTGTCCGTCTTCTTTTCTCTTTGTGTTCTTCAAACTCTAGAATCCGCCGAACCTTAGGGATAAAACTTGTAGCATGCTAGTGAAAGTAGTCAACTTCAACCTGACAGCTCACATATCTTGGTGTGTCTGAGCGTAAGACTTGTTAATTTCTGCGCACACGTGAACCAGGAAGAAGACTCCTTGGATGGTTCGTCTGAGACGTCCACGCAGGAGAAGCCCACCAAGAAAATTTACTACAAACTCCAGCTGCTTCCTGGAAGGTGGATCAACATTTTGTACGACCGACTCACTCTGCTTGCGCTTTTGGACAGGTGACTCATGCATCACTTTTGGAAGTCACTCTAATAATACCTCAGTGAGCAGGTTGGGAGTTTATGACACCTCTACAGGCACTGCTTGGACTCACTTTTTGCCTTTGCATGTGATTTTTTCAAAAGGAACCAGGACGTTTTAGAGAATCTGGCTGCGATCACCATGGCCTTCCTGGTTTCCTTTCTGGGGTTTGTACTTCTCAACCACGGTTGCTTCAAAGACTTCTGGGTCTTCCAGTTCTGCCTGGTCATTGCCAGCTGCCAGTATTCACTCCTGAAGGTAGACCTTCCATCCACAACACATGCCTGATAGCTTTGGCGTTGCCTGCTGCTGGTAACCCTGTTTGTTTGCCAAGTATCTCATGAACCATCAACTAACTGGATGATAATCAGTCTGAGCACACGCAAAAATCACTAACTCAGTCAATTTGACAGATTTTGAGCTAAAATTTGGAGTGGTGTGTAGGGCTGCGCGATATGTACCAAAATCAATATCTAGATATTTTTAAGATAAATCGCGATATATATCTTGATATTCAAACATCTGGTAAGTTCATGGCACAAACCAACGCCGATGCTTTCTTTTATGATTGTCTACTGTCGTCAGTATTTATTAAAATCAGGTCTCGCTTGTAAATGAGTCGCGAGGTTCAATGAGACTAACCTGTATAAATAAAGGTTGAATGCATTAATATATTTTTGCTTTTAACTTAATAGCGCTGTTTTAAATGGTGAAAAAGTTTCGTAGTTCTGACATTTGTCGGGACTTGTTTTCAACATTGTCTACAGAAATCATTCATCTGACAATTTAAATCCAAACTATCTCCAGATAACAGCCATTGTTGTTCTTTTTGCACAGCAGCTAAGCTGCTCTCCTCTGTTTACTCGTGTTGAACTCCATCCCACCTTGAGAAGCAGGAGGCGGGGGTAGCGCGCACCGCACGGGTGAGGTGCTTCAAAGAGGGAGAAGGAGGGGGCTGTGTGAAGATGGAGGCGCAGACGGGAGAAAAAGAACTACACAGATTTGCAAGTCTAATAATACTCGATGGTTGCGATAAAGCCATTTTAACAATCGTAAATAGAAAATCTCACGATACATCGAGTATATTCAATATATCCCCCATCGACTCAGGCCTAAAACACTCTTTCGAATGTGACACGTTTCTTCAGAGAAAGCGTCTTGACTCCAGCAATTATGTTTTGTGACTTTATTGAACTTGAAGAATATTCATTCAACCTTTATTTAGGCAGGTTAATCCCAATAAAACAAGCATATTCAACCAAAAAGAAGGTGACAGTCAAATGACTGTTACTTTTGGGTGCACGTCTTCTGCTCTGCTGTTACCTTTGGTGCTTTTTATGTTACAAATTCAACAGTCAGTCAAAATGCACCACGTAGTAATTTTATAAAACATGCATACAGTATTGCCAGTTATCCTATTCTTTTAACACACTAACAGACTATTAGTCACAGAAGTAACTCAAATTGTAAAAATAATATGTTGCATTAAGATTTCAACTATTTTGTATAAATGGCTCTTACAATGTTATTTACAAGTTATTGGACCAAAAACTATAACTCTATCCTTTCTTATCTTAAGCAAAACGCTAACATGAAAGGCGGTGGGCGATATGCATTTCTTCAGGGAATGCGAGGCCTCATTTTTTATGCTTTCGTGATATTTCACAGAATGTAGCTCAATTCTTCTATTGGTTTGTTTTTCAGAGTGTTCAACCTGACGCAGCATCACCAACACATGTGAGTTTGTTACTTTACAACTACTAAATTAAAGAAAACAGAAACATGTGACTTCATCGTTTCTATGCGTTCAGTATTTCACATTGTCATGACTTTTAAAATCCCATTTTGATATAATCGGTTTGCTTTCCTTCACCACCTGTGAACATCAGAAGCTCTTCAGGAGTCATGTTTGTGTTAAAGCTTAAAGAGCAGGCACGTGTTACTAATTGGTCTTCTTTGATGTGTCTGTGTTAAAATCATCTAAATCTGTGTCTCCAGGGCCACAACCAGTTGGTTGCTTACAGTCGAGCGGCCTACTTTTGTATTTTCTGCGCTCTGATTTGGCTCCTGGAGCAGCTGTTGAGAAGAAAGGACCTGCCTGTTTCCACTCTGTATGGAGTCACCATCATCTGCTACGACGTCCTGCGCTTCACACGAGACCTGCTCGTTGGTGAGCAGGCCTGCAGAAGCGCAAACACTACTTACTGTTTCTCCAGCTTGGTGTTGTCTTTAAAAATAATAAGAAATGTGCTTTGTTTTGTGTCTAAGGTTTCACCTACTGCTTCCCCGTCACCTTCCTGGTGGGCCTTTTCCCTCAGATTAACACTTTCACCATCTACCTGCTGGAGCAGATCGACATACACTTCTTTGGAGGAACAGGTTCATACCAGTGATTACTATTTTTGTTTTAAAATTAATTGTAAGTAAATCCAGATACTGGATTCAGATTTTTAGCTGCTTTTGTTCCTTAACTTTAGCAACTTTGGAAATCTTATGTCCCACTCCAGATCTGAACAAACTCCAGCTACATGTACTAAAACCATCAGGACATGAGTTGATCAAATTTTTTTTTACAACAATGTCATTGCTATCACTAGAATATTCTTTTGATGATGCTAAATCCTGATTAAAAGAACAAAAAACAACAACAAACAAACAGCAGATTATAAGAACTTGCAAATAATTTACATTTGTTTGTCACAGACACTGAAATTGAACTCTGCGGTATTAGCTTTTATTTTTTTTTGTAATCTGCTTTGTTGTAATCTTAATTTACAATCATAAAAGTAGCAAAAAAATTAAATAAAAATAGCAAAAAGCTAGCTAAAAGCTAGCAATAGCAAAAGGTAGCTTAAAACTAGAAATAACAAAAGCCTAATGGAAGCTAAAAGTAGGAAAAGACTAGTTGAATTCTAAAAGGATTAGAAGGCTAGGTAAAAGCTGTAAGTATCAAAAGTTTAGCTAAAATTAGCAAAAAGCAGCCAAATCTAAAAGTAGCTATGGCTCGCTAAAAGCTAACAGTAACAAAAAGTAGCTAAAAGCAAAATAAAACAAATATCAAACTAAAAGCTAAAATAAGCAAAAGGCTGGCTAAACGCTAACAGTAACAAAAAATGGCTAAAAGCAAAAATCTCAAAATCCTAATAAAAAGCTAAATGTAGCAAAGGGCTGGTTAAAATCTAAAAGTTAGCGACAAGTAACAAAAGGCTGCCAAACGTGGCAAAAGGTCAGCTAAAATATAAGGCTAGCTAAATGTCAAAAATTACCACAGGCTATAGTACAAACTCTGAGTATCCGAACGGTAGCTAAAAGTAAAATAGGAAATCAAAAATAAAATATGTCTGCTGAAGCAAATTACAAAGAAAACTTAAAATAAATAAATAAATAAATAAATAAACTGAAGATATCTTCATGTGTTTCTATGAGATATGTTACAAAAATAACACCCATCTCTTGAATGAACTGAACTTTTTGAAACATAAATAGCTAAAATAAAAAATAGCACAAAGATTACAGAAGTAGTTGGATGGCAAGAACAGTACTGAACAACAAAAACAGGAAAACAACAGTGTGAAAGCTGAATCACAACTGGTGCATGCATTTAAATAGTCTTGGGTTGATTTAGGTTAAAAAAACAACAACAGCTAAACAATGGGGATGGATCAATGGAAACGCTCAATAATCCAAAACCATTTAGTATCAAAACCTTTATGAACATTAAACTCTGATCCAACATGAACAGTCCATCACATCAATCTTTACCCATGTAAGGCCTGATGTACAAATGTAGACAGCAAATAGTCACGCGGCTCTTACATTACCACTGTTTCTCTTGGCTGACTGAATTTTCATTTCCGACGTGCATCTCAGCTGCTACGAGCCTCATCTCTGCCATCTACAGCATCCTTCGCAGCCTCATCGCTCTGTCTCTGCTGTACGGGTTCTGCTTCGGCGCTCTCAAGGTAAGAAACAACAGCAACGATGGAACGCTCTGCTAGTGCAGATGCAACAATCCCTGGTGTGTGTTTGTGTGTGTGACCGCAGGAGCCATGGGATGAGCAGCACACCCCTGCTCTGTTCTCGGGCTTTTGTGGCCTTTTAGTCGTGTTCTCCTACCACCTCAGCCGACAGAGCAGCAACCCGTCTGTGCTGCTGTGAGTTGCTCCTCTGGATATTTCAACGTAAAAACTTATTTTTTATTTTCTCATGTGTTTTATGGAGAGAAAAAAAAAACCTGCTTGATTTGATTACAGATCACTGATCAAGTCAAAGATCATGCCTGCGCTAGTAGAGAGCGAAGAAGACGAGGAGGAGGAGCGGGAGGATGCAGAGATTAAAGACCCGTTGCCTGAGAAACTGCAGAACTCCATGGTGATTCTGGATTAATAAGACCTTCAAATTAATGAACGATGTGTTGTGATGATGCAGTTTTAGTTTCGTACCGTTGGTAGTGCTGCAGGAAGATGAAGGTGCACTCCCAGTGTGCGTTCATTAAACGATCCAGCCCAGAAACACATTAACTCATGTCAGCTCACTGTAATTACACTCAGGCAATCAGAGCTCATGATCACTGAGCCTGGAAGCAAGCAGACCATGTAGATGTTCTGGTGAGAGTGAGATAAAGCAACAAATCTGCTGCTGATTATGTGCTAACATGTGCAAAACAAACCTCTCATACCCTGTTAGAGTATTACTGTTACTGTACTGTAAAGGCTCCCACATGCTCTACCCATGGCCGCCAGCAGCTCTTGATTTTTTTTTTGTGACCTGTCAATCAATCTAGTAGGTGTGTCAGCAAATGACAAATCGGCAACCTCAATTTGCCCCGAAGATAAACCCCCCCATTGTCTGCGGAGCTGGGCTGCAGCCCGCTCGAGTATGACGTCTCAACTGTCTGCGGAAAGTGCACCAGAGTGTGCGGGAGCCTTAAGAATATCAATAAGTGGTGTGAACTTTACTCGGGTTGCTTTATCTGTGAGGATCAACAAAAATAGGCAATGATAATTATACAGCAGCGCGAGTCCGAGAACTGACGTGGATTACGAGTAATTGCAGCTCTTCCTGAAACCCACAGAAGGAGATTCTGCTGTCAGACGTTATCGTGTGCTCTGTTGCCTACATCCTGACCTTCGCCATCACGGCGAGCACCGTGTTCCTCTCCCTGAAGGTCTGAGTTTCGCTTGTTTCCCAGTTTTTCCCCAACTCTGAACTCAAATGTCGGTCGGCTCCTTTTTCATTCTCATTTTCCGACCTCTCTGCTGCAGCCTTTTGTGACCATCGTGCTGTATGCTCTGGCCGGGACGGTGGGCTTTGTGACCCACTACCTAATCCCCCAGCTGCGGAAGCACCACCCGTGGCTGTGGGTCTCGCATCCAGTTCTCAAGACCAAAGAGTACTACCAGTTCGAACCCAGAGGTTTGCATCCCTGGTGCATGAAAAGAGTTTATAGAAACAGGAATTGCATACGGTGACTCTACTTTTATTAATGCACATGCTGCTTTCTCTTTCACACTTAAACCAGTGGTTTTGTATACATTTATAGCAAATTTTCCCATAAACCTTCCCGAATTGGTTGACATGGTGAGATTAAACCATTTACCGTATTTTTTGGACTACAAGGGGCATTAAGCGAAACAAAACAATCCGATAAGTCAAACTTTATTCAACTCATACACAATAACCACATAAAATCGGTTTGATGTCAGTAAGCACAACCAGAAATAAAGTGCACCTGATTATAAGGCTTATTGTCGATTTTTGAGAAAATTCAAGAATTTTAAGTGTGCCTTATAGTTCGAAAAATACGGTACTTTCTCTGGACAGACCTTCAGCATGACTCTACTTAAGATGTTCTTTCAAAAGCTGCCCGAGGTTCAGAACATTTTGTCTCGCTTGTGCTACAGAGGATGCGGTGCTCATGTGGTTCGAGCGTCTGTACGTGGGGCTCCTGTGCTTCGAGAAGTACGTGGTGTACCCCGCCATCGTGCTCAGTGCCCTCACCAATGACGGTTTCGCCCTCAGTCACCGCAAGCGGCTGGGAATCCAGTGAGCGGACACACGCAGTCGTTCAAATCACGCATCAGGCCTGCGGACAGTCCACGCTCAACACGCCTGTTTTATGTCTGTGCTGCTCCCAGTTGTGACGTTCTGCTGACGACGGTCGCCGGCCTGAAGCTCCTGCGCTCGTCCTTCTGCGATCCGAGCTTCCAGTTCCTCACTCTTCTCTTCACGCTCATCTTTTTCTACTTTGACTGTCCGCACGCCTCAGAGAGCTTCCTGCTGGACTTCTTTGTCATGTCTATCGTCTTCCACAAGGTACAGTCAATCAAACCATACCACCTTCCATGGTGGAGTTTTACACCAACATGCTCTGGTGGTGTTAAAATATAATATTAAATTACTTTAGCTGTCTTAAAAATTAGATAAAACTTAGATTATGTCATGTTTGTCTATTAGCAAAACATAATATGCAGTGCAGGACAGATTTTAATGAAACCTCAGAAATTAATAATTGGATGTACTGTACATGTATAACTGATTAACTTCTGGAGTCAATCTGATTCAAGATGGCTGCCACAGCTAAATGACATTACCAAACAAATAAACAGCTATAACACAGTCATTTCTGTAGATAATGAGCTAAAATTTGGTGTGGTAGTAGCTGAAACTGATGTTCATCACATAATCTGAGAGCTAAGAGATGATGTTTGTTTTAGATATTGGCCTGCCACATAAGGGGACATGTTCCTTCAAGGAACACATTTTTTTTTTAAATTACATACATTTTCTTTTTTAGTTATACATATTGACACTGTGTCATATCATGCGTTGTTGTTTATCTGGGCCTAAATTTGAGAATTGATGAGAACATCATTATTATAACAATATGAAAAAGAACTGAAAAAGAGTGGCTTCACTTTCTTCCAGATGCGCGAGCTGCTGCTAAAGCTCCACTTCATCCTGGTTTACATCGCTCCCTGGCAGATCGCCTGGGGCAGCGCCTTCCACGCCTTTGCTCAGCCATTCACCGTGCCTCGTATCCTTTCTCTGAGACCGCCTCAGCGGTCCGAGTGGGCGTGTGCAGATGCATCAGCAGCTGCTGCTCTTTTCCTTGACCGACGCACTTCCAGACTCAGCCATGTTGCTGCTGCAGACCCTGATCACCACCGTCTTCTACACTCCGTTGGCTCCCTTCCTCGGGAGCGCCATCTTCATTTCCTCTTATCCGCGGCCAATCAAGTTCTGGGAACGAAACTACAAGTAAGAACTTTTACCGACAGGAAAGTGGGGTTTAGGATCGGTTTCTCCAAAAAGAAAACATTTTGTGTCACGTTTTTGCCCCTTGCAATAATTTTCTGTCTTCATGTTTTGTTTTTATCCCTCTGCTCATGTTCAAGCTTTGCTTCTGTCACTCTACGCCACGCCCCCTTTGTTCCCCCACAGTAATCAGCGTTCATCTCATGCACCTGTTCTGGTCTCTATTTAAGCCTCAAGTTTTCTCTCACTAGTTGCTAAATTATTCTGACAAGAACCAGGTTTTTGGATTCAAAATGAGCTGGACAACAAGATTATGAAAACAACAACAACAACAAAATAATAATTTTGCAGCTCCAGGAGAGAGTCACCTGCCAAAGTCTGCAGAGGTTACGTCACTGGTAGTGGAGCAGAGCAGCTGTAGAGGATGTAGAATTGGGCTGAGCACAGTTAGAAGAGGCGTCCAGAAGAGCGGTCCAGTATAACAAGCAGGGGTCAGGCACAGGGGGTCAGAGATCAAAATCCAAAGCCTATATGTGATCCATGAGACACGGTCGTGATGAGGAGAGCAGAGTCGGTACTGTGGTCAGGGAGCAGGCAAGATGAGGAATCTGAGAGGCAGACGTGAGGTCAAAACAAGGCAAGGTCAACAAGGTTGTGGCGTGAAACAGGAATGGCTTGATATCAGGGACCATGAGAGGTTTAATAATCTGGCAGGGAAAGAGAGTGAGCGTGGCATTTAAATAGTGAGGAACACAGTGAATCAGGGCTGATGAGCTGAAAGTACAGACGAGGGCGTGGCTGAGAGGCAGAGCATGACGGGGCAGGAATATGACATGAGGGGCTGTGAGTGAGACAGGGGACAGAGGACGTGATCGTGACATGAAGAGTGACAGGAGTAGATGAGAAACATGACAAACACATGACAGGAGGGGTAGAAACATGACATTTTGTCTCAACTCTAAGAATAACCACACAAAATCCTTCTAATTATTCAACAAATTTATTTATTAAATGATGCTATAAAAAGACAAACTTTGTCAGATAGCGTTTTAAATCTATTTCATTTTGTTGCAGAAGGTGATACATGTGTTCTCTAAAATACTGACTGAGTCCTATTGA
This sequence comes from Hypsolebias longignatus, assembly GCA_031762435.1. NCBI lineage: Eukaryota > Metazoa > Chordata > Actinopteri > Cyprinodontiformes > Rivulidae > Hypsolebias > Hypsolebias longignatus. Next base: position 44,494,723 of record JARVGV010000001.1, read on the forward strand.
ATATTTTGAGGAAATCATATTAATAAGCTACTTGTTCACTAATAATTGAAGGCTAAAAATAGTTTCTTATAATCTAATGTGTTTGAGTTGATTAAAAATATGTTACAGGATACCACAGCATTTAGAGTGTATATGCAATTTTTCTAATTAATAATGTTAGAATGTGAAAAATGTGACTTTTTTGTGGGATTTATTTGAAAATTCATCAAACTTAACGTTATTAAGTTCAATGTCCTGTGAATCCCTCCCACATTTACCAAATATAAAAGCTCCGCGCCGTTTCTATTGAAGCGATCCAAAAATACTTCTGCAGCTTTGTTGTGTAAACTAGCTCAGGATTATATTTAGAGTTGAAGTAGAATTTATGATTTTAAATGTAACTCACAGCAAGTCCTGATCTGTTTAGTTTTAGGTGGGTCTGTATTGTTTCTTTCAATAAATGTTATAAAGGTGATATAAAGATAAATAAGGGGCAGATATTATTTTAAAAAAATCTTCTTTTTGCACACTATTCATTCAATTTTTTTGTTTTTTTTTGTTTTGATGAATTTGTTTTCTTTTTTCTTTTTCCTTTTGAATGAATGGATAGATTAATAAATAAAATAATAATGAAAAAGTAATCTGTGGAGAATTTTCTGACACATTTTTGTTTGTTTTTGTCTCCTGATCTTTACAGCACAAAACGCATTGACAACTCCAACAGCAGACTGGTGTCCCAGGTGGACAAGGAGACAGGTTCGTCCACTCAAACTATAATAACTTCATCTAAACACAGCAGATTATTTTCTTTTTTTCCTCAGAGACATTTGGAAGCCCAATCCCGCCAATCTGAAATGCTTATTGCTACTATCACTCTCTGTGAATGTGAGCGGCCATCATGGCACTAACATTCGGTCGTTAGGCTGATGGTCCTCCTTTATCACGTGATCAGCTAGTTTTAGCTGTCACCATCAAACTGGGCGATCCACTATGAGAAGCTGAGTTTATTGCAGCTCCTCAGACTGAAGAGGTATTCTGGATAAAATATGAAACGTCTCAACAAGAAGAATCCATCCAGAGGACCTGACTTGACTTTGTTAGATCCCATATTATGATTTGACATTTTAGAATTGTGGCTTGGCAGCTCATAAATGAGATCATATCCTGTAATTTTGAGAAGTCAAGTCCTAATTTTGTGATATAATCTCTTAATTATGACTTGGAAGATGCTTTTTCCTTTGAGCGGCTTCCATTGCATGTTTCAAAAAATAATGAATTCCTCTGAATCTTTTCCCCTAAACCAACATATCCACTTGAAGTGTTTGTTGTTTAGTCACTGAAAACAACATTTTCTTCTCATTTCTCTGGCAGGTTGTGACGATAACAACCTCAACTCCATCTTTTACGAGTATCTGACCCGCTCACTGCAGCATTCGCTCTGTGGTGACCTCATGCTGGGTCGATGGGGGAACTACAGCGCTGGCGACTGTTTCATTCTGGCTTCAGACTACCTCAACGCCCTCGTGCACCTCATCGAGATCGGCAACGGCCTTGTCACCTTCCAGCTGAGGGGCCTGGAGTTCAGAGGTGCACTTTGACCATCGTGTTGTGTTTGTGTTGAGCGACTGACGAGGCAGATCGGTTTCTGCTAACCTCCACGTGTGTCCGCCTCAGGCACTTACTGTCAGCAGCGGGAGGTGGAAGCCATCACAGAAGGAGTGGAGGAGGACGACGGGTGCTGCTGCTGCGAGCCGGGTCACCTGCCTCACATGCTGTCGTGCAACGCTGCTTTCAACCTGCGCTGGCTGGCCTGGGAGGTGATGGCCACCAAGTACCTGCTGGAGGGTTACAGCATCAGCGAGAACAACGCCGCCACCATGCTGCAAGTGTACGACCTTCGGAAGCTGCTCATCACCTACTACCTGAAGGTAGGAGTGCTTTTTAGGCGGAAGCGCCCAGAAACGGATGTGTTCTGACCCTGAGTGTGGGCTTTCAGAGTATCATCTACTTCCTGGTCCACTCCCCTAAACTGTGCACCTGGCTCAAAGATGCTGCCGTACAGGAGGCGCTGCAGGCCTACACCAAGTGGCACCACATCGAGCGCGACCCTCAGGTCTTCAGTGCGAAGATCGATGAAGACTACGTGCACTGCCTGCAGGGGGTGACCCGGGCCAGCTTCTGTAACGTCTACCTGGAGTGGATCCAGTACTGTGCTGGGAAGATGGAGACGGTACAGTATATCACCTGAGGCCCAGTCTTTATTCTTTAATAGGCTGCACAGAAAAGAGCCTTCTGCAAAAGTTTAACTAGAGAAATTACATTTCCGGCACTAATGCAGCGTGAATGCTTATTGCAGACAAACTTGCTGAGAAACAGCTGAAATTAGCTAAAAAAGAATTCTGAAATGTAGTTGAAATGGAAAAACAAGCCTAAATTAGCAGAAGCAGAATGAACACACATTTGCTGAACTAGGTTTAAATAAACCAAAATTAGCAGAAGAATTAGGAAAGTAGCTAAAAAATGCTGAAATTAGCAAAAAATGAATAAATAACCAGCTGAAAAGTAGCAAAAATAGCAGGAAGAAGCTTATCAGAAGGAAGTGGGGAGAGCTCATTTTCCCTGAATTAGGCTGAAGAAATTTGAAATTGCAGTACTGTAATTGTACAATTACTGTAATACTGTAAACATTTGGAATTAGCTAAAAAAAAAAAAAAAAAAAAAAAAAAGAGAAAAAATAACCACAAAACAGCTAAATAGTACCGTAACTGAAATAACTGAAACTAGTACAAATAAGCTGAAAGGAGCATAAGCAAGCTGAAATTAGCAGAAATAAGTTAATTATGCTGAAAGTAGAAGAAATTAGTACAAAACACTGAAATTAGCTAAAACAAATTGCTAAAAAGGTAAAGGTAGAGCAAGCTTAAATTACCCGAGGAAAGCTGAAAGAACGCATATTTGCTCAATTTTGCTTAAAGATGCAGAAATAAGCACAAAGAAGTGGATACTATCTGAAAAAAGGATGAAATTAGCAGCTGAAAAGTAATAAAGCAGAAAGAAGCTAAAATTACCAGAAGGTAGTGGAGAGCACATTTTTGCTGAATTAGGTGGGAAAATGTTGAAATGGGTGCAAATAATGTGGAAATAGCTGAAAAAGCTAAAATTAGTATAACATTTGCTAAATATTAGCTGCAACAGCAGGAAAAGCTGAAGCTTGGATAAATAAGTTGAAAGGAGCATAACAAGCTGAAATTAGCAGAAAAAAGTTAGAAAAATCACAAAAATGTTGTAGTTAGCAGAAAGAATCTGAAAAGAGCACAAAACAGCTGAAATTGGCCGAAAAAGTTTTAATTTGCACAAGGAAGCTGAAAGAAGCTGAAGCATAACAAAATGTGAAAGGAGCAGTAAAAGGTTCTGAACAGATCTGAAGATGAGAAGGATGGAAAATGAGCTCAATTCATTTTCTATGAGAAAAAAGTGGCAGAAAAGGCTAAAATTACAAAGAGCTAAAGTTGCACCAATACCAAATCACAGTACCCTTCTCCTGAACGATTGAAACATTTTGATATATATACGGTACTGTAATTTGTTTGCTAGAACAAAAATTGCGAAACGAGAAAGATGCTGAAAAACGTACGGAAGAAAAAGGGATCACGATATGAATGCTTCATAAACGTTACAATGCTCTGTCTCTGCCTTTAACGGTTCATTCAGCACAAGATAAGAAAAACAAAAGATGGGAACACATTTTGACTCTATGAATCAATCGCTGGAGAAAGCATATTTTGGCCCACATCCATGCGTCTTCATGTTTTGGTTTGTTTTTGTGACATCCAGCCTGTGGACAGCGATGAAGACTCCCCACTGGTGACCCTGTCCTACGCTCTCTCCGTCCTGGGGAGGAGATCCCTCGGCACAGCGTCTCACAACATGTCCAACAGGTGAACGAGAGCAGCGCAGATGTGTTCCGCTCTGAAGTGTTTTAAAATCTTTTTTGTATGTTTTTGTTTGTTTGTTCTCTAAGTTCTTCATCATACATTCAGGCATCAAAACATTCTGCTTGTTCAGGACATTAAACTTATGATTGCTGGTATTTATAACATTTTTACTTTTGAGTAGCTTACCTTTACATTTTTTCTTTAAAAATACATTGTGCTCTTTTTAAATCCTTAAAAACTTTGTGAGGACTTGCTTCCTTTTGAGCTTTTAACAACTATTTTGTTAGTTTAAGCTCTGTAGCTACTGTTATGTTGATTGTATATTTTATTTGGTGCTGTTTTGATCATTTTAGATGTTGGCAACACTTCTGTAGGTTTTAGCTTTATATCTAATGTTCTAATTATATTTTCCTTCAGCTACTGTTTTGGTAGTTTTAGCCCTTTTTGCTAATTTTAGCTATTTGCTGCTGTTTTGTTAGTTTTCACATTTATCTACTGTTTAATTAACATGACATTTTAGCTTCTGTTTTGCTCATTTGAACTGGTAACTACTTATCTGCTAATCATAGTTTCTGTTTTGTTTATTTTTATTTTATTTTTTTTACTGTTTTGATAATTTTGTACTTGTTAGTTTTGAATTTTTATTTCATTTGTGTTGTTTTGCTGTTAATTTGATGATTTTAGTATTCAGCTAGTTTTTGCTAATTTTGTCTTCTAACATTTTGTTAACTTAAGCATTTATTGCATTGTTTTAACATTAACAATTCAGCTTCTTCCATCAATTATTAGACTGAAATGGACAGAAAGCAATGACAGCTTACTTTTCTGTATTTCACACTCGTCTGCAGCAAACTGAGTGTCAAAATCAGCCAAAGCAAATTCTATCTTGAGAAAAACTTTATATAGTTCATATTTGAGAAAGTAAACCTTCAGATTTTGGTGTTAATTATGTAAATGAATCCTAAAAATAGACAAAAGCTCACAAACTTGTTCAATCAGTTTGTGATGAGTTGATCAGGTCCAATTTTATTTTGATATTATCATCTTTATATTGCTTAAATTTATTTGTAAAATACAAAATATTGCTCCTAAATTATGTACAATAATATGAAAGTAATTTATGTGTTGACAAACGAAACTTGGTTTGTAGTTTTACTTTTCACTGCAGTTGCAAGATCTTACCAGAAGAGGGCGCCAACATCAAGCACTAAAACATCAATTTTCAAACAGATTTTTGTCCCTACAGTGAAACTGCTTACAGTTTTTTTTTTCAGGTAGTTTAATTTTAAAACGTGCTTCACAAATGTTGTATTTCCTGTCTTATTTCTCTTTGTCATACAAACCCTATCCTGCACCATGAAGCCTGGAATCCTTTCTGTATGGGTTCAACACCCTGTTTAAAGGCGACTTCCGCATCGCCACAAAAGATGAATGGGTGTTCGCTGATCTGGACCTTCTGCAGAAAGTGGTGGCTCCTGCGGTCAGAATGAGCCTCAAGCTGCATCAGGTAAACCTGACAGCAGTAATTTGGCTGGGGTCCAGATGTCTGAAGAGCTTCATGATGCTCTCTGCCCTGCAGGATCACTTCACGTGTCTCGAGGAGACAGAAGAGGCATGCATCCTGTATGAAGCCATCACAAACTACCGCAGCAGCCTGGTAATCTGCCATGAAAGTGACCCCGCCTGGCGTAAGGCCGTGCTGTCCAGCCGCGACACGCTGCTCACCCTCAGACACATGATCGATGACGGCACGGACGAGTACAAGATCATCATGCTGTACAAACGCCACCTCAGCTTCAAGGTCATCAAGGTAAAACGTGGAGGGGTTTGTGTATGTGAGAAGTGCAGCTTTTTGTGCAGAAGCACAGGGTGAAGGATGCCACAAGAGCTGAACATTCCTCCTGTGGTTCAGTTTGGATAATGGCCTTTAGGGTCAGTTTAGGTTTAGGTTGTACGACTTAACTCAAGTGTGTTAAACACCTCATCATCACAAAGTCTCTTCTTGCAAGTAAATCACATTATTTATATATGCAGGCTTTAAAGCTCATGAGATGCAAAAATGAAGTGATACAGAAACGCGTTTCCAGGGCTCCATACAGAGAAGGTTACTTTTCTAAGGTTTAGTTTTAATTTGACACAGTGGCGGTTCTAGAATTGAACCTTATGGGAGACTCAGCCCTTAATGACGTCCTGCTTTCAGATATTATCAGATCCTTCTGCACCCTAAAGGGTCAGTTTAAAGAGGTGTTCAGTCAAATACAGTAGTTACTGGTAGTTAGTATCTTATCAGTCATAGAGCACATGTGGAAGAAGAAGCAAAATACTTTGTCCAGGTGCTGCAGCGGGAGCTGATGTGGGCCCCGAGAGCTAGCTGTTGCTAGCTGTGGGCCTCATCTCGGACCCCATGTCCGCCTCCAGCTCACGCTGGCCCCTCGGCTGGGACCTCCCTCAGAAGTAGCAACTCACACAATCAATAAATCAAGGAAACATGAATTAAGTTTTACCAGTTGTATTAAATCAAGGCAGGAAAAGGTTAATTTACAGCGTTGACCTGTACGATACACGACACGAGATCCTGGACCAGTAGGACCGGATGTCACATGGCATTACAAATATATAGGGCCTAGACTCCTCCTTCGCAGAAGGGGAGCACAGCCTATCACGTGGACAAGGGGCCGGACGGCAGATTAAGTGTGATCTCATTAGATCTTATGTGATCTGACGTATCAGGAAAAATGATACGGTGCATAAAAAGTCTTTCTACGCGATGCAGCGAGTCAATAAAGAAATAAATAAAAACTCTATTCCTTGACGGATATTGAATCCCTGGGAGATTCTTTTTAGAGTTCCTGGCCCCATTTAAACCAGTCAGAACCGGGTCAAAATTTCATTATAGTCCGTCTCTGAGCAGATAAAATAAATAAATAAATAAATAAAAAAAGGGTCAGTTTAGATAAAAAATACTAACACAGGCTAGGCTAATGGCTAGCCAAAAGAGGGCCAAGTTGGTTTGAAAGAACATTTCATCAGCTGCTAAAAAGCCTCCACACACGCATGACACTGTTTGTTTAGTTTGTTGATGTTTCCATTGTTCTTATGTTATATTGTTGTTTATTTTTATTTTATTTTCTCAAAAATATGAACAAAATTTGTATAAAAAAAACAAAACATTTTCACGAGTTTTCAAATGCGCGCGGCATGGTGGCGCTGTTGGCAGAGCTGCCGCCTCTCAGCGAGAAGGTCGTCGGAGTTCCGGGCGGAGTTTGCATGTTCTCTCCACGCACGTGTGGCTTTTCCCCACTTTCGTCCCACAGAGGACATGCACGTTAGGCTGACTGGTAAATCTAAATTGTCCTTAGGTGTGAGTGAGAGTGACTGGTTGTTTGTCTCGTTATGTGTCCCTGTGATGGACTGGAGACCTGTCCAGGGTGTCTCCTACCTCTCGCACAGTGACTGCTGGACATGGGCACCGGCGACCCCCATGACCCAAAATGAAAGAAGTGGAAAAAAGATAATGGATGTTTCCTTAACCAAACAAAGCTTGTGTTCCTGTGCAATATATACAGTATCTGTAACTAGCAGCCTCTAGCCTGGATGAAGACTTTTGCCTTTTTCCCAGTGCTGATGACACAACTTATAAAGTAAATGTTGATAACTACTTGATAGACAACTGCTAGTACTCTCAGCGCCTAAGATTTAAACTGTTCACCATTAGAACATACATTTTTAGACAATAAAGCACAAAAATAAAGCTCATATCTAACAAGGTTGAGTCTGGTCATTTACACGCTTTCAAGTTTTCCTCCATCTTGTTTACCTTCTGGACCTCCTCTCTGCAGATCAATAAGGAGTGCGTGCGCGGCCTGTGGGCAGGTCAGCAGCAGGAGCTGGTGTTTCTGCGGAACCGAAACCCAGAACGCGGCAGCATCCAGAACTCAAAGCAAGCCCTGAGGAACATGGTGAACTCGTCCTGCGACCAGCCGCTGGGATACCCCATGTACGTTTCAGTGTCAGCTCTGCTGCCACGCTGTGGAAGTCAGATGGACGAGCCTAATTTCCTACACATCCTTGTTGTTTAGGTACGTGTCACCGCTGACAACATCGTACGCAGGAACGCACCGTACGCTCCGCAGCATCGGAGGAGGCGCTTTGAGCCTGGATGTCATTCGTTCCTGGCTCTGCTCTAAATGGCTTCGGTCAGTATATACGTCTCCACTCCGTGAGGTCTTGTCGTTCTCGCCGCGGCCAAGCTCAGCCTTGTCTGAACTTCTCCCTGTGACGGTCCCACAGATTTCCTCGTCAGCAGAAGAAACAGGGAACAGAATGTATTTATTTTGGTCAGGAGTTCAGTTTCTATATCAACCAGCTGTCTGAGGATCTCTGAGTAAGAGGCTCTGGATTAAAGGATCACTTGAATTTATTTTGGCACAGAGAATATGCACATGCACATGCACAGCAAGGACTTTCCAGGCACCTTGTGAACTTAATCAAATTTTAATTACTTAGACAAAAGAATTCACAGGAGAGGGTTTCACTTGTGGAAAAACAAATGACAGTTTCTAACTCAGCTGCATTCAAGTGTATGTTGCAGCCAACACACTATTGCACTTTGCGCTAAAGATGTGTTGTTGTGTTGCTGTATTATTGTCTTCTTCTTCTTTTGGCTTTTCCCTCTTCAGGGGTCGCCACAGTGAGTCATCCTCCTCCACCTCACTCTGTCCTCT
>JARVGV010000001.1:44539459-44557096 GCA_031762435.1 Hypsolebias longignatus
CACACACACACACACACACACACACACACACACACACACACACACACACACACACACACACACACACACACAATGTGCATTTTAATTAGCACACAAACCGACAGAAACAGGATCAACATGTCACAGACAAACAAGCACACGTGCACAATAAAGACACAATTAATGCACATTCATCTTCACCTGTTCTTTCATCATTAATTGTTTTTGTGGTCTACTGCTGCCTGAAAATGTACATTTATCATCTGAGAAACTTTATTTTGCTTGGTTTTTTTTTTGTTTTTGTTTCACAGTTTTATTTTTTCATTCAACCTTTATTTAAACAGGTTGATCCCATTGAGCCTTGAGGACTCATTTACATACAAGAGACCTGGTTCCTTAAAGAATGATGACAATGGACAACGAGAACAAAAGACAGTCATAAAATGGGCACACATGATCAGTTACTTCTGGTTAGGCAAAATTTACTGCAGTTATCCGAGGGACACTTTCAAAATAAAAGCCCAGCATTCTTTAAAGATATGCATTTCGCCCACCCCTTTTCAGGCTAAAGTTTTTCAATAAGCTGTCTCTCAAGGTGTTTCAGTGAATTTGGCAATACTGTACATCCAACTGGCCTCACAACCACAGACCACGTGCGATCACACCAGCCCATGACCTCCACATCCAGCATCTTCGCTTCCAAGATCGTCTTGAGACCAGCTACAAACTGTCAGAAACCGTCTCAGGGAAGCTCATCTGCATGCTCATCATCCTCATCGGGGTCTCCACCTGACTACAGTTCATCGTATTAACTGACTTTGCTCACAATCGACGGCATATGGCATGTTGGAGATGACAGACTGTGTGTATGATGTCATGTGGGTGAGCAGTTTGCTGATGTCAACATTGTGAATCAAGTGGCCCATAGTGGCGGTGGGATATGAGCAGGAGTATGTTATGGACAATGAACACAGGGACTGGTGTGGTTACACGTGGTCTGCGGTTGTGAGGCCAGTTAGATGTATAGTAGTCCCTCGCTACTTCGCGGTTCATTTTTCACAGATTCGCTCTATCGCAGTCTTCAAAATAAGACTGGACATGACACAATTAATTAGCTGATTGATGGATGAGCTGAATGACTGGCATGGAATTTTTATTCAAAATAAATTACTTTAAATTATTTAGCACCAGTGTGCAGCCCAAGCTGCAGGAGAAGCTTCCTCCTGCGGCTGATAGCTCTGCAGCGGAGAAGTGGGCGTGGCCAAGAGCGCCAGAGCGCAGCCGAGGCAGAGAGCTGAGTTCATGACATGCTGTGCTCTTTTAGAGCGTTTAGAGCTCAGAAACATTGTTCAGAATTTTGCAAGAGTGTGGGAAGGTTTAAAACATATTTTTATATAAATATTAAAATAAACTGCTACTTACTACTTGTACTGTATTCCTTCTTTGTGGTTTTCCACTCATCACGGGTGGACTGAGAACAGAAACCCCCGCGATAAACGAGGAACTACTGCATGGACAAATTCTCTGAACATGGGACATTCTTGCAGTAAGCATGCTAAGTGCACGCTCCCTCAAAACCTGCGACACCTGTGGGATTGTGCTGTGTGATAAAACTTCACATTTTAGAGTGGCCTTTTATTGTGGTCAGCCTAAAGTACACCTGTGCAATAATCATGCTGTCTAATCAGCATCTTGATCTGCCACACCTGTGAGGTGTGTTGTTTCAGTGAGACTGCAGAGAACTTTTAACGTTTTTCTAACTCTGTCCACTTTATTCCAGTCACACACCTGCTAACATGCCACTCAGTACTCTTCTTCATCTATGTATAGGTACAGGAAAGTAATAGCAAAGGTGAAGACACTGCCACCAAGAGGATGGGAGTACAAAGACTCGTATCACAACAAGGTGGAGGGAGTATCTCAGCAAAGAAGTGCTCACTGACATAGATTTACACAAACTTGGGAACAATATTTGTGGAGAAAAGAAAAATATATTTTGTGTACATATTAAAAAAACTTAGATCTTTGAGCGCAGCTCATGAAAAATGGGAGCAAAAGCAAAAGTGTTGTGCTTACATTTTTGTTCAGTGCATGTTGAGATTGACTCAGTTTTAATTACACCAAATTTTTGCTCATTCCCTCTAAAATTACATGAACTGTAGCCATTTTTGTACAGGCAATGCTGAACAGTTGTAATCAGATGTAGATGTGCATCAAATGATTACTTTCTCTGTTTTGTTAAATTTTGTCCAGTGGTTCATGGGATATTTTCCTAAGGGACTGAACTGACTTCACCATATAATGGCAAAAACAAACAAACAAACAAAAAAAAAACAATCAGTTAGCACTTAAAGTATATGTTGAAGATGACTCAGCTAGCAACACACCCAGTTTTAGCTCAATAGCTATAAAATTGACTGAGGTATTTTTTTTAATGTTTGCTAAGATTGCCTAAAGGTAATCAACTATAGATGTCGTTCTAATAATTTATTTCTGAAGGTTTTCTTAAAACTGGTACAAGGGTTTATAGGATATTTTGCCAACATGACAAACACAGGCAAAAACATTACCTATTGCTTTTTCCATTTGACAACTTGCAATATTTACAGTACAAACTGTTTTTATTAATTAGCACGTTCTTTCATAATCGCTGCTCATAATATGAACCATTGTCTTACAACCCATGCAGTGACACAGCTGACAGGCAGCTGTCCATATTAATGCTTACTGTCATCAGCAAGGTAATGTTTGCATATTAACACAAAAAGAGTGGGAGTAATGAAAAAAAAAAAGGGAGCTGTCTCTTTAAATCGTAACTACTCTTCTGTGGGTGAATACTTCCTCCACACAGCCTTTGCTCCTTATCTCCTAGTTCAAGCCAGTCCCCCTTCTGATCCTTGGACTATAAATAAAACGGTAATTCTGTCATTCTGCCTTGTTAGAGCTACTAATATGCAGCCTTCTACCCATAATCAGCTAATGTACACAAAACCAACCAAAGTTTCCTTCAGCTTCTAATCTAAAACAACTCAGCAATTGGCAGTGCAGACAGGGAGGTCTAAAGAAAACACTAACAGGCTTGTGAAGAAGCAAAGGTTCACACTGGGTTTAAAAAAAGACACTTGAGGGCATTTTCAAGTCGTTTTCACAGCAAAAACAACAAAAAGCTAAATTTGTGAGGCTATCAAGTGTGTTTAAAATCAAACAAATGGAACAAGAACCAGTTTGGGTGTGTTTTACATCACTGGGAAACTTGGACTGCTGTCAAATTGCATGCAGGCTGATTCGTTCTGTTCTTGAACAGAACTGCAGCACAAATGAGAACTGAATCGGTTCAGACATTTAACAAGCAGTTTAAAGTTGAGTTGCAATGTCTCCCCACCCTCACTGAAGAGCTAACTTTAATAACACATCCTAAATAAATACAATGCTTTTAAATTATTTTGGCTTCTTTGAATAAAATCTGGGATTTTATTTTACTACCAGAAAATAACACATAGCTCAGAATGCATGTTCTGCCAAATAGGCATATTCTGATATTTAAAAATCTACAACTTATATTCATCCTATGGCTGCTGGCTTGAAAATGTACAAATATGATTTAGTACAATTTCTGAAACGAAGCTCTTACCTGTAAAGTCATGATTCAAATAAACCTTCTCAAAATAGGACACATAAATCCACGAAAAGATAACTGTCAGTACCATAGAAAAGGCTTCTCCCCTCTTTATCATCTTCTCAACTAAACACGTGATTTCCACCAACGATAATGCACGGGAGGTAAGCCTGAGGCGACCTGCCTGATATGCAAATGCAGTCGCCTGACCAGCAGAGTGGCCATCGGTTATTCAGCAACCAGGTAGCACTGGTGGAAAACAGGCCGCTAGATGCAAATGAGAGCAAGGGTTTGGTTTTGTTCCAAACTGGGAGAAGAGGCCATACTGACGGGATATGCCGATACGGACTGGAAATGCAAATAGGATGGGGAGTGGAAAAACAAAAAAAAGTTGTCAAAAATAAAAGACGCCACATGTTCTGTAAAACTCTTCCAGACTTTCTAAATAATTTTAATATCTTCACGTACTTTGCACATTAGCTCAACCTAGAATGAGATGTAAATGTCATTAAAAAAAAAAAAAAAACATTAATATCTGTCCAGCCTTTGATGACCTAAAGGTGCCATAAGTAATACAGGAGGATATTTTGTCGCAAGATGCTGCATACTTGTCATTTAATGGACTGATGGGTTTGAAATGTGAAACGCAGTTGAGACGAGCGCCCTCCCAAGGCAAGTGACCTCGAGGGAACACAGGACTGGTTCATCCCAAAGATATTGTGTATGCTACTGGGAGGGCTGTGATCAGTTATACATTGGAGAAAACAAAGCAGCCACTGGCCAAAAGGATGGCCCAGCACAGAAGACCAGCACCATCAGACCAAGACTCTGCAGTTTACGCTCATCTCCAGGCCAGCGGTCACTTTTTCAGGGATGACGACGTGCACATCCTTGATAGAGGAAACTTGGTTTAAGTGAGGTGTAACCCAAAGCCATCTTTGTGAAGAGAACCCGCTCGTCCCCATCTTACAGCTCTATTATTGCATCACTTAGCCCTCTGCAGTGTTTCCCCTACCATTATACAAGCGAAGCAACCTGCCCTGTCAACAGAACCGAGTGCCCCACCTACCGAACCGAACTGCAGTACAAACAGTGCACAGCTCAAGATGAGCACCCCACCATGGCAAGTTACCTATGGAAAACACTGTTCTGTGAATAGTAAGCAACCACCAGGGCACCAACAATCAGTCATTATTGCTTGTGACTGTACCCATCACTGTACTCATTGGTCAGTTTGTCGTCATTATCTATGCATAGGCTCTCACACTGGTAACAACTATAGTTCTGTCCGTCACCAGCAAACCAGTTGATCCACTATGAGAAGGTGCTGGACTGTTTGCTTGGAGCTCCTCAGACTGAAGAAGCCTTTTGGATAAAAGATGCAACATTTCAACAAAGAAGAATCCGTCTAGAGGCGCTGACTCAACCTGGTTAAGTAGTAATCTTATTACATACAAGTAAAATAGCTTATTGTTCATGAAGAGAACAACACTTTTAATCTTAATGAGTTGACTAAATTAACTATTTTTTGTAAGCAGAAAAAAAACTACATTAATTTTTTTTAAAATTCCAACTCGAGAATGTTTTTGTTGCTATTTTTTATCTGCTTTACATGTCAAAACAAACAGACTGAAAAAGCCCTAATGACAGCAAAATAAAAAATATTTATTCAACAACGCAGTGTAATCAGATCGATTTTGTGTAAATTTTGATTTTCATTCACAGCTTTTTCCACCTAAAAACTGCTTCATTTCTTCATTCATTCTTAAAACATGCCCATGTCTCATTTGCAAATTTAAAGAGTAAATTTAAAAAAGGGTCCCTACTTTTCACCAAAAAGGAAAGTTTGTATAAAACATTTAACAGTGGAACTATTTTTTCACAGTATAAAAGTCTGCTTGTTACCAGACAATATTTGTTGTTACTGTTGATCCAAACCAATTTATTTCCACCACAAAAGACTTTTTAGAATCAGACTATTAATAAACAGGCAAACCTGATACAAAACTGAAGTGTCTGCAAACAGACTTGGAATGGTAAAAAACATAAAGCTTGGAGGTAATGGCTTTTATTTTTATGGGTGTGAGTTATTATCCTTTGTAATGAATCGAGATGCAGGAATTTCCAATCGATTTAAAAATGTCAAAATGTCAAAAAAAAAAAAAAAAACAATTATGTACTGTCATGGAGGAATGTAAAAGACTTAACTCTAAAGGAGTATGCAGTGCACACAACCCAACAAGGACGATTGAGACATGAAAAGTCACCTCTGTGAAAAGCTGGAATTTAGAGTTATTTTAGCTTCTATGAAGTTAAAGGGGACAAATGATGTTGACAAGAGCCATATCATGTGCAAGCTGTGTTCACATTTCCAGATGAAGGTGGAGGGAAAAATAAGGCCAGCGGTAGATATTAGCTGCCGCTGCTAACTAGACGACTAACAAACGAGTGGTTGTTGTTGTTTACCACATACAGTCGTGGGCACAGCTAACCAAGAACTTAGCTTTGCTAACCGCTAAACACTAACTAAAAAAGTTAGCTTTACTAACGCTAAACCACTAAAAATATTTTTTTTAATTAGCAGAAGCTACCAATAAAGCGCTAACTTTTATCATACACGGCTGTTGCCGACATTGTAAGACTGTCTGTAATGTGACAACGTTGTAACTGAACACAACTCAAAACGGTTCATAAATCACAAGCGTCTATGTCCTGTTCAGAGGTGAGCTATCAGAAATTAATCCAGTCTATCGGAATCAAAGAGGCGTAGCAGAACTTTGCTGTGCTGAAGCAGATTGATGCATTCAGTGTGTGTCAGACGTCTTCCTCGTGTCATTTACTACAATGAATTGACTCACTTTGGTGATCATCTTTGTGGTTAACTTCTTGTATAAACCAACTACAAAGCTGTTGTGCGTCTTCATCAATATTCCCTCAGTAAAATCAGTTTGTATTAAAGGAAAGATGTGTGACATGTGTGAGAGAGTCATGTCCCAGAGACAGTGTGAGCGTTGCAAAGCATGCTGGGTAGGAATTTTGTTTGCAATATTTCTGATTGTTTACAATGTTTCTTAGTGTGAAAAAGGGGTTTTTCATGTTATTTTCCTGTTCTGGTTTGAGTCGGCATCTATATTAAAGTCTTTCAAATTAAAGGTTTTCAAATTTATTAAAAACATTAATCCACTCAATGGAAAGTTAGTTCCGCTATTAGCAGATTAGTGGAACCATGCCCACCACTGACCACGTACACTGACATACAAAATTAAATATAGCTTTGCGTTTTATATTATCTTCTATCTTTAGAAATCAGGTTGTCAAATTTAAACAGTTTATAATGATACAGTGTTGCTCGAAAGTTTGTGAACCCTTAAGCATTTTCTTTATTTCTGTATAAATATGACTTAAAACATCATCCAATTTTCACACAAATCCTAAAAGTAGATAAAGAGAACCCATTTAAATAAACGAGACAAAAATATTATACTTGGTTATTTATTTATTGAGGAAAATTATTCAATATTTTATATTTGTGAGTGGCAAAAGTATGTGAACTTCTAGGATTAGCAGTTAATTTGATGGGGAAATTAGAGTCAGGTGTTTTCAGTCAATGGGAAAACGATCAGGTGTGAGTGGGCACCCTGTCTGATTTAAAGAACAATGAACGCTCAAAGCCTGCTCTTCACAACATGTTTGTGGAAGTGTATCATGGCACAAAAAAGGAGATTTCTGAGGAACTGAAAAGAGTTGTTGATGCTAATCAGACTGGAAAAAGTTAGAAAACCATCCCTAAAGAGTTTGGGCTCCACCAATCCAGAGTCAGACAGATTGTGTACAAATGAAAAGCATCAAGACCATTGTTACCCTTCCCAGGAACAGTTGACCAACAAAGATCACTCCAAGAACAGTGTGTAATAGTCGAAGAGGTCACAAAAGACCCCAGGGTAACTTCTAACAACTGAAGGCCTCTCTCACATTGACTAATGTTAATGTTCATGAGCCCACCATCAGGCGAACTCTGAACAACAATGATGTGCATGGCAGGGTTGAAGGAGGAAGCCACTGTTCTCCAAAAAGAACATGGCTGCTTGGCTGCAGTTTGCTAAAGATCACGTGACAAGCCAGAAGACTGTTGGAAGAATGTTTTGTGGGCGGATGAGACCAAAATAGATCTTTTTGCTTTAAAGGAAAAGTGTTAAGTTTGGAGAAAGGAAAATACTGCATAAGAACCTTATCCCCTCTATGAAACGAGGTGATGGTAGTACCATGGTTTGGGCCTGTTTTGCTGCATCTGGGCCAGGATGGCTTGCCATCATTGATGGAACAATGAATTCTGAATTATATCAGATAATTCTAAAAGAAAATGTCAGGAAATCTGTCCATGAATCTCAAGACAGGGTGGGTCATGCATATAGACAATGACCCTAAACACACAATTTGTTCTACCAAAGAATGGTTCAAGAAGAATAAAGTTCATGTTTTGGAATGGCCAAGTTACACCAAATCCTGAAAGCAAAGGTTCACTTTTGCCATTCACAAATATGTAATACTGGATCATTTTCCCCAATAAACTAAATAACCAAGTATAATATTTTTTTGTCTCATTAGTTTAACTGGGTTCTCTTTATCTACTTTTAGGACTTGTGTGACAATCTGATGAAATTTTAGGTCATATTTATGCAAAAATATAGAAAATTAAAAACAGTTCACAAACTTTCAGGCTAGTGGATTTGAAACAGAATACCAGCCAATGTTTACTGATGGCTAAGAAGGACATATATACTGTATATGTATTAGTGAGCACCTGTGGAGTAAAGCAGTCCTGTGGGGGTGGGGGAATTGTCTGTGGTGACCGGAGGCATGACCCCTCAAACCCCCCCGGAAATTAAAAAAACAAACCAATAAATAAATATATAAATAAATAAATAAAACACAAAATTATGCAGTGTTCAGCCATTTGAATAGCATTCTACTAATATTCTAGATTAATAAAACAACAAAATCAGTATATTATGAAAGTAGCACACTGGCAGTTGGTCTTGAAGCTGAACTTTACATGAGATCATATTTGAAAATGGCATTACCCTTATTTCTTTATACAAACTGAGCACCATGAGTTTGTCTTGATTGCATTAGCCTGTACTTTTATCACAAAATATCCTCTTTACCACATAACCTCATGTAGTAACAAGAGACTACCCTGAGAAACCCACAGAACAAGTTTCCTTCATAACCCTGAGTAACCAGTGACTATTCTATAAACCAAATCAACTACCGTATAATAATAAGATAAAATGTAAAATCTTTAACGTATAATTTACTTGTTGAATACAACACATGTGCAAATGCCATTACCAAGAAAAAACAAAAGATGATTGAGAAACTGATGTAAATAATCATATTACTAAATCAACTACAACTATTTCCTAGCAGCAAAGTTGTGAAGTCATTACATTCCTTAGTGTACACATGTACACAACCACAGCACAACACAAACTATGGCCACAAAAACATCTATATCTCTGCACTGAGCCAGTGTGATGTGATAGGAATCATTCATAGAGAGAGATTACCGTAACAACAAGCACTGAGAACTGATAAGATGCCTGTTAATACTATTTGCATAATAGTAGCATCATCACATCATAATTTAACAAATAAAGTACACTGAAATAAATTTT
This sequence comes from Hypsolebias longignatus, assembly GCA_031762435.1. Lineage (NCBI taxonomy): Eukaryota > Metazoa > Chordata > Actinopteri > Cyprinodontiformes > Rivulidae > Hypsolebias > Hypsolebias longignatus. The sequence continues at coordinate 44,548,733 of JARVGV010000001.1, forward strand.
TAAAAAGCAACCTAATCTATAGTCCCACATTTACTAAAAATAACTTTGCTGGTTAATTTATAACATATACAGTATATGAATTGTTTTACCCAGCACAGCATAAACTAGTCTTCTGATTTTGCAATAAAATAAGACAAGAGTGAAATGAAAACCATCAGGGACCATTACACCAGACTGAATAACCACATATAAGAGCTACATTAAAGATTTTAATTTAATCAAATTTTAATTCTAATTTTATCTCAGTGCTACATTTAAAGTATTTTTTTGCAGGGGGCAAATAAATGTTTACAAGCACCAGATGTTGCATGTGGGTCTTGAGTTTGACATATGCGCTTTAGACTATGTGAACTAATAGAACCAACAACTGGGCTCAGTTATAATGATGTGGAAGAGGAACTTGTAGACTCAATGTTATTAACAGAGAAACCAAGTAGAGAAAACTAAAATAACAATAAAAGTTAGATTGATTGAGAAATGTAAGGTGGCGTTTCCTACAGGACTAGTTTTCGTGGCTCCTGCAGAAGATCAGCTGGAGTTAAAATGTGCAATCTGTTCATTGATGATCAGACCACGTTCATCTGAAAATTGTGTCGTTCTGCCACAAATGAATCATTTGCGGTTTTTTTAAAAAATTTTTTATTGTACCTTTGTCTCATTCTCTATTTACTAAATTGACTACTGCTACTGATTATGACCTGATATTGCCGTGATGCTGGTAAGGCTTTTTCATCAGTGATCAGTGTTTAAACAGTCTGCGTTCACCAACATTTTTGCTTCACAGGACATCATGTGCAATGTCTATGTTGAGAAATAACTGGCCTCCTACTCTGAGTCATTAGCCTCTGAATCAAAAAGTTATTCTCTACAACAAGAACACAAACTTTTGGAAACACTAAAAACAGGTAAGACGGCTCTAACGTGTGAGTGGACCTCCATTGCCACAGAATCTTATGCCCCTGGGCTCAGTATTTTTGACTATTTTTTGCTCATTTAATTCCCATAATCTTGTTTGAATAAAAATAATTTTATACTGCAGCACAGAGCAAAAATATTGTTTGTTTTAGGTCTGAAAGATTCTGCAATCAGGTGTGATTACACGTGCATCAATAATCATTTTATAATCGCACCACAGTTCTCTGAATAGTAATTAAATGGCATCGTGAAGTGCTTGAAGACTTCCACCCCCATTGCTTTTTCTCCTTTTTCTGAATTTTCAGATTAGATGTTATTCTTTTCTCTGTAATAAATACGTTGATACATACGTAAAAAAACATTTTTAATTAAAAACTAAAAGAAAACATCTGAAACCACAATCCCAAACCACTCCATCATCAAACAGTTTCTAAATCATGACCTGAAACAATACATTTGACACTAAACTGAACAACTGAATGCCTTCTTGGGGTATCCCTTATAAAAGTAGTCAACCTTTAAAACTTACCATGAATTAATGAGTTCCTAAACACAGCTCAGACAGAGTAGTCATGGTGTGAGGTAATAGGTTGCTGGATGGTAGCAAGTTGGTTGACAAAGTGACTGACTGGTGGGCTGTCTGAGGGTCTTTTTGGCTGTTTGGCTTGCTGGATATGTAGGTCAAGGTGAGAGGATACTGCTGTCACCATCCCTGACTGGAGTGGCACAAAAAGAGACACACGAGCTGAGCTGAGAAGACTTTCCTCCTTTGTTTCCTTATTTCACCTTTTTGTTCTGCTCTCGCCGTTGCCCTCTAGTCTTCCTTGGATCTTGGTAAATGGATCATTTATGGAAGTGAGAGTAAAGAGGGGCAGTGAACGTACAGCATCTGAAAGACACAGAGGAAAGGGAAAAAAAGTTTTATACCATATATTTTATAACATAAAGATGCAGACTTACACAACAGTGATGGTGAACTTTTTATTAATGAAACACACAATCAGTGTTACTATTTCGAGCAGTAAAGACATAAAATAATTTGCATTTTGGAAGGTGGCTAATTTTAACAAGGTGGTTTCACATATAGAATGCACATGGAACCCCCTCTTTTCTCCAAATACTGTTGAAATATTTTCACTAGGTCTTTTTAAAGTTGGATAAAAACTGCTTTATGATAATTTTCTAGCCTGGGATTACTTTTAGGTAGCTCTACCCAGAAAGGAGGAGGCCATAAACATGGACTAAAAGTTCTTAGTCCCTGGCTGAAGTTCATGAGGTTGAAGTGTATTGTTTACATTTGGGAAAGCGGTTAATAGACACCTCAGTCTGAGGAAGTCTTTCGGACGAAAGACGAAACGTTTCTACATTTTTTTTTTTTTTTTTTGTTGCTTTGTTTTGTTTTGTTTTTTGAATGTCCAGAGGACCAGACTTAGCTTTTTTTTAGATTAATAGACAATAGTTTTGTGCATGTTTGTTATTTTTTTCCACCTTCTCAAATTCATCAGGACTTTCAGTACCTCATAAAATTAACAGCTTCCCCAAAGTTTGCACACTGTCTGCAGTTTCATTCTAACAGAGAAAATAGATATATTTTAACACTTATGTTAAACAAGTTCCTATTTACCGGTAAGTGCAAAAATATAAAGTAACACCTATGTTCAGTAATTGCTTAAAACCAAATGATGCAATCCAAAAAAAAAAAAAAAAAAAAAATTAAAAATAAATAAAGACTTAATGCACCAAAACAGGAAATTAAGTTTTCTTGTTAAATTATATTCTATGTTGTATTTATCAGTAATCATACCAGGAATAATAAATAAAATAAGTATATGTACAGCCATGGAAGGTCATTTGTTTATTTTTATTTTTTTAATTATTATTAAACTTTATTTAACCAGGCAACTTTTGTATGGGAGGCCTTCAAGGCAGCCTAACATGCATGTTTTGATTATGGGAGGAAACCAGAACACCCAGGAAAACCCCATGAAAGATCCCATGTTCGACCCGGATTGAACCCAGGACCTACTTGTTGTGAGGCAACAGTGCTAACCACTAAGCTATTGTTTTGTCAATTTAATTAAATTTTAGTTCCTAAGAGAAGCCACAAAGTAATTGATTAGATCTATTGAGATGTGGTCTATCATAATGTTTTTGAACAAATAATATCTTACATTGTAGATCTTTTTTTTTTTTTTTTTTTTTTTTTTTTAAAGCTTAATTCTGACCAATGTATGAGGTAATGAGTAGTCTGAGCTGGGTCAATTTCATATTTCGTAGTTTATGGTTATTTGCAAACACAAATAGCAGCAACAAAATGGAGTTTTTGAGACAGAAGTTTTTTTAAAGACAGCAAAAATCTACTTTGGTCTTGGTCCTGCTGGGACTAGCGACTGTTTGTCAATTAGGCCAGAAGCAGTCAATCAGTCTGTCTGTCTGTGAGACAGGGTGCAGCCTGGACAAGTTGTAAGTCCATCAGAGGGACACAGAGACAAACAGCCCTTCAGTCACCCACACCTAGGGACAATTTAGTTACTGGTTAACCTAACATGCATGTTTTTGGTCTTTGAAAGGAAACAAAATAACCTTTAATTAAAACTATAGCAATAAACTTTGGAGTCAACCTTATCTGTCTGTTAGCAAAATATCTAATGAATCACTAGAAAGAGTTTAATTAAATTTTTAGACTAGTTACTGAATATATCTACAACTGATTATCTTTTGGAGCCAACCCAATTCAAGATGCCCGCCACAGACACATGATCTTAGAAAACCCAAAAATGTCTAGAATTCGGTCAGCTTTATTGATATTAGGCTAAAGTTTGGTGTGGTAGTATCTGAAAATAATCCCCTACACATATTTTGAGCATGATGTCTTGCAAGATTGTAGATTATTTTCCAGATAAGATCAAAACGGCTACAACTCTGTCATTTGTCAACATAGGACGATCTTAGACTAAGGCATGATAGGTGGCGGGCGATATGCATTTCTTTAAAAATTGCTAGAGCTTTATTAAGCTGTGCCCAAGAGGCTCAGTGTTTTTAATAAATCATAATGTAACTGTTTCCAGTTTCTTAAAAACCTTTCACATCTTGTTCAAACAGCTTCTTCAGCTCTAGCATAATTTACACATTCAGTATTGGCCCACACTTTAAGAACACCCCAGGAATGGTGTGGGAGTATAAGATGCCAAGAAAGTTTACAGCTTGCAAGAATTAGAACCAAGAAAGCCTTTTTGGTCGAGAGGTAAAAATAAAAAATTAAAAAAATTTAAAAAAAGAAAGAAGAAAATAAATTATGTTCAGGCACTTGGGAATGGCCTGGATGACTGAAAAGCTCCATCAACATGCAGGATGAGCCCAAACATCACCTCGTATGTTTAGAAATAACTGATCTTACAATATTTCTCTGCTTTGTGTAAACATACTCAAGTAAAAAATATAGTTGAAATATGCAGATAAGACAGCTGCCAGCCTGTTTACCACGTCTGAGTGAGGAATAAAGTTCATGGGGTTTATGAGGAAGTCTCCCAGGATGTAGTTGCAACATAACCTGAGTTCCTCTGACTCAACACACCCATGGGGAACTGCAGTGTGGGTGTTCCTTCAGCTGTGCACTGCAGGACCACTATCTAATGCTAGTTTAGAACATTACAGGGGGAAATCAAATCAGTGCACAACAGAAATAAATAAATCCTCTTCAAAGGCAGATGGTTGACAAGATATAGTATCAATGGACTGTCACAGCCCGGGATATGGGCCTGTGCATGTTTTCATTTAACGAGCAGAGAAGCTGATCGGAACCAGCTCTCAGCCTCTACTAGCTCTGCTGGTTAGCTTGTTTGACACGGAGCTGCCGACTAGCAGCGAGAAGCAGGGAGGGGGGTGCCCTCCCAGCTGACACCAACAAGTCATAACCCAGCTACAGAGAGGGATGTTCGGTGCTGACTGTCACACAGACACCCTTCGCGAATCAACCACCACCCTCTTTCTCGCTGCTAGCTCCGCGAGCCGCTGTCTCAGGCGGCGGCAGGAGGAGGAGGCGGGCGGCAGCTAGCGCCGAGCTAACGTCAGCTAGCTCAGCCTGAGTGAGCGGAGCGTTAGCGCGGACTAACCCGGACCTTACCGCGTTGTGTCGGGCTGTCAGCGTCCTAAAGCGACGGGGATGAAAACACGACGTTCCGACGCTTATTTACCAGCATGGCAAATGGGAATCCCGCGGTGTAAAGTCCATCTCCGCCGGGGTTTTTTCTGCCATCCGCCCCACTTCAGCACCGATTGCCACCGAGCCCCTGGATGCACTGCGCAGGCGCGCTGCCGCTGCCGCCGCTCTGAAGCTGCAGTCAGAGAAGATGCGCTCTGCTGAGGTTCACTGTCTGAAACACGCGCGCGCGCGCGCGCACACACACACACATACACACACGGTCATTACCTCTGCTGCGCGACAAACGCGCCACCACACACCCAAATACAGAAGGACTTGAAATGTCTATAATACATGTATTTATAAATGATTTTAAAAAATGAATATATAAAAAATAATAAGTAAGGAAAAGGAAAAAATACATATAAATATAATGCACAGTATCCTGATAACTATTTATAAATACGGTATACAGTATAATAAAATAATATAATATTGAAATATCTTAAACGGGATTGTTTTAAAAACAATCCTGTTTTAGATATTTCAATGTAAAAAAAAAAAAAAGTCTCCAACCAACTCAAAGGCAAAGTGAGGTTAAAGTTTCTTTTCAGAAACCTTTTTCTAAAGGGTCTGCATTGGAAAGTCTGAAATCAACATAAATGTTATCCAGAACTATAAGTGACAATTTGAAAGATTTTATGCCAGTAGTTTTTTTTTAAATCCAGGTATGCACTCAATGTAAATAAAATATGCTTTTCTCAGTAAATCTAAAAAATATATCTCAAAGGCTCAAAAAATGTCAGATTTCTCAACCCCAAATGGATGACTCTTTCACGTCATCATTGTTGTCCTGTTTTCTGTCACTTTTGCTGTTTTTGTAGGTAAACAAACCAGTGTAGTTGTCGGCAGTGGGTCACCAATCTTTATTTTGAGGACTCTTTAACCATCGATTTGAAAAAATTGACCAGATTTTGCTTCTTACTTTATGATATATATTTTTACTGGTATTCATGGCACTACAATAAGTAGCTTAAAAATCATATAATAATAAAAGCTTTTATAGATTGGCCAGTGCACAAAAAATTAAGAATTAACTATTTCAGAGGTATTTTAACTAGACAAATTGATCAGTAATGTAACTTTAAAATATCAAAAATAAACAAGAACATTATTCTTTACTTAGAGCAGTGTTAACAAACATGTTCATATATTATTTAGCTTTGGTGTTGGATATTCCTACATATTTTATTAGGTTATAATAGTCATAAAATAATAAAAAAAATAGTGAATCAGTGGACGTTAATGATCACACAGTAATTTGTTTGTTCTGGCATTGCATCAAAAAAAATTCTAACTGTTTCTAACTAGCTTAAACTGACAACATTAAAGACAAGTGTGCTTTAGGTCAAACAGAAGACCCTATGATTGAGTTTCTTTTCTTATTTAATTTGGGAACATTCTGTACAGTTTGACGATTGAATTAAATTTAAATGGAGAGAGATGTCTCAGAAAACAGTTGACGATTTCACTTGAAACACAACAAGGACGGATCAATCCAGCCTCTAAAACATATTTTAGCATCAGGTTTATTTTATTTTTATTTTTATTTATCCAACATTTTATTAAGACTGTCTATATCATCAGTATTCATTACAGTCAGCTTAAACAATGTTTTCAATAACAAAATCCAAGCAGAATAATGAAAAAGCTGCTTAATATATACATATTAACCTGTCAAAGTGCATCTGCACTGAGAACAAAATCCAGTGATACATTCTGGTAGCCTGGGGGGGGGGGGGCGGTGTGTGAAGAGAAATACTGTAGTCCATTGTTAACACAAGGGGGCATCAAAACGCTGTCCTGTCTCAATAATGCCACCCTTCCCCTCCCACCCCCAAACACCTCCATCCATACAGCATTACACTACTGATGGACGATGAGTGCTGCTGCAGTGAAAATTGATCTTAATGCAGATTAACAACTCTTTTCCTTTTCAGACCTGCATGCCCAAAGAAGGAGAATTAAAGAAGCAGCTGAGCTTGTTCTGTATCTAACAGAAGATTACGAAAGACTCTACACACCTGACGGGTTCTGTGTTTTTGGAAGGGACAAGTCGGAGGTTCTATCAGGAAGCTTGTACTGTAATGGGATGCAGTACCTCTCAGATTCACATTACAATGCAGGCCCCATGTGGCTCATTAATTGGATTTAAAGCATCTTGGATGTTTGTTTTTCTTGTTTTCTTCTCTCTGGGAGGATGATTTTGCTGACTTGCATGTGCAAAAGTCAGGGGCCACAGAAGGATTCTGCAACTTTTAATTAAAGTTTAATTTCTTGAAGTAAAGCACATTGTTTTGGTCAAACAATCTCATGTAAAATTTAACTAAATGTGTCAGTGCTGAGTGTTGATAACTAGCTGCAAATACCACATTAAATTTAGCTCAGTATGTGTAAATTTGATGGCGTTATAGCCATTTTTGTGATGACTAAGTTCACTTATCCATGACAATCATCTTAAATTGGAGGAACAAAAGTTAACCAGTTGCAGACATACATCCAGTGATTACACTCTCTTTTATTAAAATGTGGTTCATAAGATTTTTTGCTAACAGACTAACAGGGTTGACTCCAACAGTTACTGCCAAAGTTTTGAGCAAAAATATTGCACAATGTTTAGAGTTCGGATTATATATTGAGGACTATGCTCAACAACCTAAGGTCAGTTGGATGTGGCAGCCATTTTAAATTAAATTGCTCATATCATTACAATTTTTCCAGTGGTTTATGATTATTTATTTATTTGTTTATTGCTGAAAGAGTTGAAACAACAGGTAGTGGCGTAGTTTAAAAAGAAAATCTCCACGATCATAGTGCTTGGACTATGTGTAGGGGATGACTCTCAGCTTGTTATGGTCACAGGGGACGCAGATATAAGAGCAGAACGTGTCAAGACTCCACACGTAAAAAGGTTAACAGTGTTTTTTATTTTATTTTACAGTGAATAATAACAGTTGTACAAGGGAGGTCCTCTGGAGGAGTAAGGAGAGAGGTCAGGTAAGTATTGGGTAGTGTTGAAGATCTGAACAAGGTCTTCCTTATCTTACAGCTTGCAGACTTGTCTCGGTTTGGGAGGACGGTCCAAACACGGTGCAGGATGTGGACATGAGTGAGGCAGGCAAGTGCATTGTTTCAGTCCACCTCCTCAACAGTTTGTGGTGGTAATGCACCATTCAACCTTTATTTAGGCAGGTTAATCTCATGGAGCCTCGAGGACTCATTTACAAGAGAGACCTGGCTACAAACTA
>JARVGV010000001.1:44581211-44601564 GCA_031762435.1 Hypsolebias longignatus
TGCGTTCGGCTCCGACTTACGGCAGAATCGAGTTGCGAACGGTCCTTAGGTCCGGAACCCGTTCGTAAGTCGGGGACTACCTGTACTGAACAATCAACTGTAAAGATAAGCTATTATACAGACGAACAAAATTATTTGGAAAAATATAGAACAAGGCTGTTTTAATTGAACGTGCTGCTCGCTTTGGCTTTTGTAGATGCAGCTACTTCCTTCACCGCAGATGACAGCAGGTGCGGAGATGCACGGCCGGTGATCAGCTGATCCATCTGAGCTTAACTAGACTTTTTTTTTTTTACCTCTTTCAACCGGCCGGTTGGACCTGCCTCCTCCTCAACAAGTACATTAACACAATATTGTGCATTCTTATTTAGCTTTCTTTGTACTTTATGATTCGTAAAACAGCAGCAAAGCTTGAGACTGACCCGGCCTGCACATTGTTATGGCCCAGCCCGATTCCGAGTCGGGCCAGGCTTTGGGCTTGGGTTAGAAATGGCAGCTCTAGTCTGACTGCAGCTGGATTCTGATAAAGCTGGACAGGGCAGGGAGCGGCTGGAAGTTTCTACATACCGTAACTGATTTTTTGTTTTTCTGTTCAGGAAGTCAGAACGGGTCAGAGACTCAGACAGGTGAAAGCATTGATAAGTGTGAACTTGTAATTCATTGGTCTGTGATTGCTGGCTGTTCTCCAAAACTTTGTAAATAAATATGACAAAGCCTACACCTGGATGTTTAGGGAATCCCTTTTTACCGCAACGCTCTATCCTCTAGTGCCAATCGCTACAAATTATTTTTCTGTACAAAAGAGTTACATGTCTGAAGGGCCGATCGAAAGACATTTTAACAGAAAAGTGAACTAATAAAACATAAGAAAATTTTCTTTTTTTTGGTATCTGTTGGTAAATATTTACATCTGTTAAACTATTACCAACTTTAGAAAAAAAAATTGCTCCTCAAGTTAGATAGTATTTTGCCAACCTTTTTATATCACAACAAATAATGCCTTTTTATTTGGGTTCTTTTAACTCACTTTGTCCTACTGTGGGACTTTATGTCACTGGATGCATCACTGACCAAACCACGTTAGAAATGGTTACTGATTAAAAAACTCATTCTATAAGCAAAATTTCTTAAAGTTAGCTTCTAAAAAGAAAAGCACAAAAGAATGAACTCAGAAGTTGAGAGCAGATAGGTGATGGAGGGAAACAACACACCAAATGTGACTGGTGCACATTAGTCAGTGTTTGTATCCAGTGGCCCAATCTAACAAGTTTCATCTCTGGAGTTTCAGTTATTAGCTCATTATGGTCAGTCAATTTTTCCTCACCGATATCAGGGATGCCTTCGTCCTCCTCAGATTCACTGTTCTCTGAATTATCTTCATCTTTGTCTGACTGGGAGTTAGGCTCCTGCAACGTGCTGTCTTCATACGTGTAACCGATGGCAACTTTTTTCTCTGCAAGCCTGCACAAATGAAAAAAGTTTTTTTTAGATGTGCTGGACGAATTATAATACAGGGCAGACAAACGAACCACTACAGCATTTGCATACTTCTTCTTCTCCTCCTCGTTAGGTTTCGACAGGCCACCGTAGAGCTCGTCCAGGTAGATCTGGTATAAACACTGCTCCTCTGAGACTAAGAACACAAATGGGAGTTAAAGAGCAGAGCACAACTGCAAAATATACCCACTGAGAGCAAGTTAAAACACTAATTATAGTCACATTAGAGCTCTGCGTGTGCAACATATGAAATGTGCCTCTTCTTAAGATATTTAGTGACACTCACTGTTGGCATAGTCGTTCTGTACCAGACCTCTGTAGCGTTCATAATTGCACTTCCTCTCCTCCAGCTCCTGCTCCGGGGTGCTGTGAGAGACGAGGAGCAGAAGCGTTCGTCACATTTAGCTCTTTGGTGAACGTTTAACACGGTGCTGCTGCGTTTCATTACAACATTTAATGAACTACAAAAGTCTTGCTGGGAAAACTGAGGCTTGTATTTTAGGCGTCTATTAGCAAGAACAGGTGCAGAAAATACGCAAGGTATTTTTTGAAGTTAACGAGGTTAATGTTATTTTTAATGCAGCTTTTAACTGCAAACAAAATCATGTTTAGTCATGGAGATAATACTGTGTGGAATAAATGTTAGTAGGCTCAAAATATTCATTTATAGAACAATTTAATAAACATAGCAGCAATCGACATTCACTGTTCTTAAAGGTAATCAGGTTAACAAGTAATTTGTACACTTACGATGTGCTGAGCAGAGGTGGGGTGTAGGTCGGGATGTAGTCCAGGTGTGCCCTGACATCAAATCTGTCAATCATGTTGCTGGCGTCTCCCTGCCAGGGCATCCTTTGAACGAAAAAGAGAAGGAGAAAAAAAAAACAATCAAAGTCTATGCGCTGTGTAGTGTGAGTCTGTGAAAAGTGATCCTCACATGTTTGCAGGGCTCTCTGCAGCCAGCGCCACAGCAGGATCCAGATGGATCTTGTAGTTTCGGCCGTGAACCTGGAGAAACTGGGCCGGATCTTTTTTCTGTCGGGACAAAATGAGAAATCGTTAAACACAATAAACAACAAAATAAATAAATAAAAAAAAATTAAAATAACTACCCAAAGCTTTGTGTACATCATTCTACAAACTGTATCAACTTCAGTTTTTGGTCAAGCCAGATGAGTAAAATAAGTTTTTTTATTATCGTTTTTAAAGATGCTGAAGGTTAAGTGTTTTCTCCCTTCATAAAATCTAAATTAAGAGTTACTGTAGTGTAGCTGGATAAAAACAAAAAACTAATTTCTCAGGTTGTTGCAAAAGAGCTACATTGTTTCAACAATTATTCTCATGAACTTTTATGCACATTTACAAGAGTAACAAAATGGCTTACTATCTTCTCATAGTACTCCCGCCGGCGCTCACCACGGCGCCTGTAGTCCACCATCATGCCACGGAGCTTGCGCTCGTGTTTGCGGGCCTCCTGCCACATGACGGCACCGCTGGGGGTGGGAGCGCGTCGGGGCACGGCTGCTGCACACATACGAAGAAGAAAACAAACACAAAGAGGGAAAAAAGAGAAAGAATGAGTTAAAAGTAGCAAGCAAGCTTTTTTTCTTTTTTTTTTTTTTGAGTGATCTTAAAAAGACAAGTTCTCTACCAGTTTGATGCAGAACGGTTACTTCAGCCAAAACCAAGTGCTGGAAATAACTTTTGGTCAACCAAAAAATGAACCGCACAGCTGCAATGCTGTGTAGTGTTCCAAAGTAAATAATATTGTGTTCTCAAATAGTATTAGGAAGAACAATAAATCTAAATGTTGTAATATAAATATCGACCAAATAATAACTGTTAATGTCAGGAACGTTCAGTTATGGGGCTTTTTTAAAGAAAGTTTTGGACCGTGCACAGTGAACTTCAGACAGATTACCGGTACTTGACATAAGCACAATGTTTACAGGAAAGAAACTTAATTTTTGGCGTTTAGTTTTTGTTTGGTTTGTCTCACCAAACTTCATCACCACTAATCTTTCAGGTGGTAGTCACCACAGCTTGTCGTCCTCCATCTTACTCCGTCATCACTCCAACTAGCTCCATGTCCTCTCTAACTGCATCCATATAACTCCTCTTTAGCTTTTTCCTGACAGCTTCAACTTTAAAATGTTTCTACTAATATAACATTTACCATTATTCACAACTAGTGAGTGCAAACAATGCTTAGCTGGAAGTCCAGGGCACAAAATGCGACTCAAAAACAAAAAGTGAAAGGAAAAACCACATAATAGTCACATATTTGTCTTTGGTGTTGATTTAAATATACATCTGAAATTGCAAAACGTTAAAATAAAATGACCCGATTGAGAATTATCGGATTTGGTACCTGGATTATTGAGCATGAAATTTCTTGAGCATGAACTTTCTTGTTAAAATAATTGGTTTAGCCACTGATATCTAAAAGCAGTAACTCTTAATTTTCTAGTATTAAAATTAAATTCCTGTTCTTTAAACACCGCTGCTACTCCTACAACTTTGTGGTTTTCCATTTAACTGCAAGACAATGAAAACTTTATTCGGTAATTTACATTATGTGTGATCAATTTTAAAATAAACTGCAATCACATTTTTGTTCCATATTTAATAAAGTTTAGAATAAAGTAAAAAAAAAAAAAAAAAAAAAAGATTAAAAGAAAACCCACGTGCCAACCAAAACAGAAATTTAAGTACCATTAAATCATATTAGACATTATGGGACTAATAAAAACGTTTTCTTAAACCTGCGTAATGTTATTTTTAACATACTTGTTCAGGATTTTGTAGTTTCTGATGAAACATCAGAAATTCAGAAGCTAACGTTGCAACGTTGTCAAGCTAGTTTCACGTGTTCATCTAGAGCGCAGTATGCATGTTTTTAGACTAGACTTTATATTAAACATTGTCCAAAGTTGACGTGGTGTTTGACACACGGGGCCTGCCTGCACAAACATGCGGAACTCCGGCCTGTTAGCATCACAGCTACATTAGCTCTTTCTGTGCACAAAACGAGTAAAAACATAGTTTGACTCGCAGCTTCACGACACACACAACACAAAAATGCACAACGCGTATGCATGTAACTCGATACCTGTTTTACTGTCCACAAATATAAACGGGTTAATTCCGGTTAGCCTAATGCTAACGCACCACAGTGACGCCACACGCCTTCTCCTGTTCAACGGAGCATTAGCCTGCAGTACCGGATACGGCCGCTGGGGGCGCTGCAGGCTGAAATACACAAGACAACAACAGATCAAGGTTCAAGTTCGCATCTCGTGGTTCATGAAGTGGAACGAAATATGAACATGAACAGAACAGATGAACAGAAGACTATTTTTTTATTCAGTCTTTATTTGTAAATTATTTATTACATTATTAATTTTAACGTTTTCAAGAGAGACATGTTTTAGACAGATAACATAAAGTACAGACAACAATAATTCAACAAAAAGCAATTAACATCAAATGAAATAACACAGTCAAATCAAGATGCCATATTAATTAAGGTAAAATACTAAAAACAAGAACATATTTGCTTTGATATTTCTATTGATATCAAATGTTTAAAATATCTTAAAGAGTTACAGATTATTGCAAAAAGGGAAACAAGTATCAAATTTTAATAACTAATTAACTATGCAGGCGTTTGTAATTTATCATACCGGTAATTGTAGACAAACTATTTAAGTATCCTTTTCTTTTCTTTTTTTAAAATCAAAGTCTTTTTATTATTTTTACGTAAACCACAAAAAAAGAACACTGACAAGAACACACACAAGAAAATCCCTCCCACCCCTCACCTCACCTCTTATACCGGATCTACTACCCCAACATGTGTCCACCTTGTATTCATACATCAGTCGATGCAAAGCACAGGTTTGTGCCTAAATAAAGAATCAACATTTGGACTTTACACAAATTTATCTGCTGAAAGTTTTTTTCTACATAAGATATAAATGGCTGCCAAATATCACAGAATTTGTTTAAAGAACCCCTAACAGTATATCTGATCTTCTTAACCAGTGTCCATATACTGGAGGATGTGGATCCTTCCATCGAAGAAGAATGAGTCTTCTGGCCAGTAGAGAGCAGAAAGCTAACACAGTCCTCTGATGTTTGCTGAAGTAAGCCTCTGCTGCAGCCACCCCAAAGAGAGAGATGAACAGTTTGTGTTTAAGTATCCTACTTTGAATAAATTAAGTTAAAGTATGTTTTACCCCTTGTATTAGTTTTAGTATTAGCATATTAGCAAAAGAAAATAGGACATTTTCTACCTCCCCCCACACTTGTTTGTGTGTGTGTGTGTGTGTGTGTGTGTGTGTGTGTGTGTGTGTGTGTGTGTGTGTGTGTGTGTGTGTGTGTGTGTGTAACAACCAAGATATTTCAGTTTTATGTTAGTTTTGTTCTGCAGAGCCACTGCTGAGGAACCAAAGAGCAGCATGTGGCTCCAGAGATGAAGGTTGCAGACCCTTGAACTAAACTATAAATTAAAAAAATTACCATAATACTGTATTTAATATGCTATAAACTAATAACTTTAGTTTATAGAATAAGTCTTAAATATTAATAATTAACGTTCTTATTCTTTTTAATTTATTCTTGTATACCTAGCACAAAAATAAGAACCTTTGTATTTGATTGATTATTTCTTTGTTGCAACAATACTTCTTGGTAATAAACCTTATATCACTGGCAACATGTTTAATTTCCTCTTTGTAAAGACAATACATTTGTGAGTTGATTAGCAGAGATGAGTAGTGGACATGCCCATGGAAAACTTGATAAACTTTCCCTACCAGTGCCAAATAGCTTCTTGTGCTACTTGTCTGGTGTTGTTTTGAAGAAACGAGACACAATGGGAATTTAATAATTTATTAATTTCTTGAACAGTACTTGTCTGGTGTTGTTTTGAAGAAACGAGACACAATGGGAATTTAATAATTTATTAATTTCTTGAACAGAGACTTCAGCCTGTGGAAGAACCATACACAGCGACAACGGCCTGGTACCTCCTCCTCATGCTGCTTCCCAGCCTGGACAGAATCTGCTGTGGGATGCATCTCATTCTTTAACCATTTATTTCAAACTAACCAATGTGGTTGTGTTGGTCACTCTGGAGCAAACGGCACGCCCAAGCTGATCCTACAGGTGTTCAAGGGGGTTGAGGTCTGGAGGACTGCAGGGAACCCATTCCTCTCCACTCTCCAAATCTGGAGGTAGTCTCTGATAAACCCCACTCTGTGGAGGCGAGCATTAAGAGTTTGGTCTCAGACTGAAATGAAGGCATTGCCACTGGTTAGGTGCTGACAATCCAGCGCCAGTCACCAGACTATCAAGACCTGGATTACCAGAAGCTCAAAACAAGAGCTAATATCAGAATAAAATGTTTAGCATCAACAGAGAAGATTTGGTGAGTTTTTCATGGGTGCATCCCACATACTCAACTCTGCCGCTTAACCCACAATGTGTTTTCTTTACAAATGTGACATAATTTGAGAGGAAATAGACAGGATTTCCAAAAGTGGGGGATAAAGAAACAATCTTTTGGATTTAGAAAGAAAACTCAGTTCTCAGACCACAGATTCATCAAAATATTGAATAAATTTGGAATAAATATGAAATAAATGATGACACTCTAAAATAGTCCAGTGAAATCTATGAATTTTTTTGTTTTGTTGCACGAGTCAGATCCCGTATGCCACCTGTCAATCAGTCCAGTAGGCTTGTTAGCAACTGACCCATCAGTAATCACAATTTGTCCTGATTTATAGGACATATAACATCATAGGATTAGTCAGTATAAAATGTTTGTATGTGTGCAAAGAGTGCAAACATATTCGTCTGACCCAGTGAAATAACCTTATTATTAAACTTACCTGGCCACCACATTGCTCAAGCCAAGAGCCATTGTCAGCACTGGGGGGTTAAGCACCCCTAAAGGTCAGATCCTAGAATCACCCCTGATTTCCAACAAGATAAAATTTATTACAGCAAAGAAAGAAAAGACCAAACACGTTCTAACTTTTTGTGTTGAAGTCATGAAGGCCACAAGGTGTCCCTGCAAGACAGCTGTTGATCACTTTCAGTCTCTCAAAGGAAGAATGTGGAAAGAGTAAAAGACAAAAGAGGCAATTAATGAACTTTTTGTGCCAGATGAACCAATTTTTCTTCTGTGGTTCCTCATTCACTTCATTCCTGGACCCCCTCTTTTACATTTACATTATTTTACATTTTATTGTTGGATGTAACTGGGACCCTGTGTACATAATCTCGTTGCATCACATGTACCACGTGGTGCGAATGACAATAAAGAATCTTTGACTCTCTGACTCTGATAAGTCAGTCACTGCTTGAGCATCAAATCATCGTTTCTATGAACAAAAAAAATGCCAAGATGAATAGTTCTGTTTTCAAATTTCTTTTTTTTTATTTTAGTTAACAGATGTTAATATCAACACCTGCCTTTGACACTCCCAGTTTCACAGCTGATGGGTCTCGGCTTCAACACTGTCATCACCTGGTTAAAAACAGGCAGACAGGTAATAAAACGAGACATTACAGGGGGGGGGGGCTCAGGGGCAGTGACCTCCCAGCTTAATGCAAACTTTCTAATCTGCAGATGGATTCTGACGTCCGGCGGTGCACAGCAAGTGAAGAGAGAGTTTTGTGCATGCCATATGCGTGCATGAGAGTGTAAATTCTGCTTCCTTCGTTTCCTCCCATCCAGCATGGTGACAGGAAGCCTGTGTTCGTTTCCAGTCTGCCGCTGTTTGCACAGGACAAAGGTCACATTTGTCACATTCATTTGGCCGTTAACTGTTACTGCTGTGACCCCTGCAGTTACTTTACACAGCCCCAACTCACAAAACCTTTCCTTTCACACACTGTCTTTGTTCTGACTTAGCGATCAATCATTTGAACACAGTTTGACTGAAAACCGCTGAAGACTTAGCTTTGTTCAGACCGTTTGGGCTGCAGCAAACCCTCACGGTGCAGGCTGGATGGAAATGATGCTGTACACTCCCTGAAGCAGCCTGATGTCAAGACCAATCAACCTGAAATGATTCACAAACGTTCCAGGTTCTGACCCACAGTATAACGGTGGCAGACACTTGGAGCCCCAAGTACAGTATTCATGACAGGACGTTCCTGAAGAGAACAGAATAATGACAACATGAGCAGCCTTTAGTTTTCATTGTTTTAATCCATTTATGACAAATGTTTTGAACTTCTGTGAGAACTGGGGTGAAAATTTGCTGTTAGCAACCATGTTTTAACTTCTTTTTTTATGTCTGGACATCATCTGAGGGTGTTCTTCTTGAAGATTTGTTATACCACAGTCGGGGTCTCCCCACCTTTATTAGAGCCTTAAACAACAGAGGGGGTTATTTTAATAAATGCAAGCTGCTCACATCAATTAATTAACTTGTTTCCACTTGAAATGTATACTTTAGTATTTTAACTCAACCAGATAAACAGACCCTTTCCAAAAATAAAAAAATAGAATATCATGGAAAAGTAGTTTAACTTCCATAATTCCATTCAAAAAATTATCTTTAATAGACGATAGATTTTTGGCCAACAATTTAAAGTATTTACTGTATTTTTTTTATTTTTACATAATTTGGGCTTCCAGCTCATGAAACCCACAAAAACAGGATTTCAAAAATTATAATACTGTGGAGAAATCAGCCCAAATTTTGCAGGGCATGAATGTTTTAAAGTGAGTGTGACACACTAATCTTCTACTAAACTCAAAAGCACCTGCACAGGTTTCCCCAGGTGTTATTACATTGCTTCAGTTTGGTTCAGTAGCATAAATCCAAGGTCACTGCAACAGTCTACCAGAATGTTTCAGAGGACTTCATGATTCCTTCTGCTGAGGATCTATATGGAGATGCAGACTCATCTTCCAGCAGGACCTGGCCCCTGCCCATGCCACCAGGAGCACCAAAACCTGGTTTGATGCCCATGCCACAATGCTTGACTGGCCAGCCAACTCACTGGAACTAAACCCCATTGAGAATCTCTGGGGTATTCTCAAGAGGAAAATGAGGGGCACCAGACCCAACAACAAAGAAGAGCTGACAGCATCAAGGAAATCTGGGCTTCCATAACTCCCAGTCAGTGCTACAGGCTGATTGTCTCAATGCCACGTTGCATCGAGGCAGCGATTAAGGCAAAGGGATTTCCAGCCAACTATTGAAGACTGACATATTGTTTTGATAGTACCATATTTTGATTGATTTGTTGTGATCCTATAGTTTTCTTTTTTTTTTCTGCAAAAACTGAGAATTAGTACTGAAACTGAAACTGAAGTCGTGTGGTCTGATTTCTTCACAGTACTGTACGTATTCTAATTTTATGAAATCCCATTTTTATGGGTTTCATGAGCTGGAAACCCAAATTATGTAAAAATAAACTAATAAATACTATATTTTAAATTGGTTAAATTGTGGGCCCTGAATCTATCATCGATTAAAGATTAACTTTATGAATGGAATTATGGAAGTTAAACAACTTTCCCATGATTTTTTTTATTTATTTTTTTTTTTGGGAAAGAGTCTGGATATGGCAAAGAAAACTGTATTTATTTAGTTGCATAGAGGAAAAAATAGAGTAAAACTTCCATGTAAGTTGATTCTTTGTTCAAAATGTTTGTCTTTTCTGTACAGCTCATCTAAGTTGAGTTGTAAAATCAGAGACTGCTTCATTCAGACAATGCGAAACCTGAAGGCGAAGATGACAAGTTTTTCACCATTACCCACCTGAAATAACTCTAAAGAGGATTTTAAAGGTCAATAATTGCACAGCTAAAAGAGAAAATGCACAAGCTTGAATGTCAACAGGAGGTGATCAGTTATTTGTAATCATTAAAATGTCCATGAAATGAGCAAGGGACACGAAGAGTGGCTAGAAGTGGGAAAATATCCAGTAAATTTATCATTTTTACTCTGAGGTGGAAAATAATCATCAGTGGAAGCTCTGTAAACACATCCTGCACACATCAATAATCTACCTGTACGCAGAGGAAAAGATCAGGAAAACTGTCAAATACAGTAATCAACAAGTCCAGTAAAGCACAGCTTAACTTTACAGCTTTGACCATTCCAGGTCAATTCAACAATTTTTTTCACAAGTGATTTTTTTTTTATATATCTAGTGAAAACTTAAGGTACTAATAGTAATAACACATTACATATAATGTATTAGTGCTAATGTATTTCTCCTAACTACTGTACTTATAAAGTGCTTTACAGGAGTGGTGGTGCAGAGATAAGAAAAGATGAGCCTGTGAAAGGAACAACACCCACACCTGCCCCCACCCTCATTTGCTACCCTTTGGGCCCTTGAGCAAGGCCCTTAACCCCTACCATCTGCTCCCCATGGGCACCCTAGGTAGCAGCTCTCTGCTCCACAACGAGGGCTGTGGTAGCTCGGTGGTCTGTGGTTGTGTCAGGAAGGGCATCCGGCAAAAAAAGATTGCCAAGTGTTCGTGCAACTCAGTTCACTGTGTATTGACCCCTGAAGAAGGAAGCAGCCAAAAGAAGAAAAAATATAAAGTGCTCTACAAGAGGTCATAAATCAGGATAAATGTCAAAAGATCTTGGCAAAAGCTCTCTTATAAATCCAACAATGTTTAGTCAGGTTATCTGGATATGGTTTCTCTTTTTTTTTTAATTCTGAAATGTTTTGTCCTTCATCCAAAGGACTTCTTCAGTCTGAGAAGCCACAAACAAAGGGACTCCAGTTTGTTTGTGGCTTCTTGGACAACCATCAGGGTGCTAACGAGCCATTGTTAGGCTGATGGTCCTCCTTGACCATGTGAGCAGCTGGTTTCGGCTGTCAGCAGCAAACTGCAGCATCTCAGACTTAGGAAGTCTTTCGGACGAAAGACGAAACGTTTCTACAATTTTTTTGCTTTGTTTTGTTTTGTTTTTTGAATGTCCCGAGGACCAGACTTAGCTTTTTTAGATATCTACATTTACCTCTATTTGTGAACACTCTGCTTCTGTCAAGCATCCTACTCCCCTCCTTACATCATAGTTCCAAGCCTGACACTTTCCCTGCTTGTTGTTGTCTGACTCCACATGTGAAACCTCAACGTGCCGCCTCCGTCTGTTCATGACAGCTGCCTGTGGGCTCTTGCCTGGTTAGAGCGGCACTCGTCCCCATCAAACTTTTAGGGGCGGGGATTTTTTTTAAGGGTAGATGCAGAAATGTCACTTGAAGGGGCAGCTTGTATGCTCACAAATGGCTGTTGTGTTTAAAATGAGTGTTTATGTAATTATTTTTAGTTTGCATATCCAACATAAGTTTTGTTCATTCAAGGCCATCATATTTATTCATAGCTTTATTATTAGTATGTCTGAGAGTTACTGAACCCAAGCAAACAGTTACTGGAATGCACACTGTCAACATAAGAGAGTTCTGGCAGGATCCAGTTCAAATCAAGCACTGGTCATATAAACAACAGAAAATAGCTAAATAAATAATAATAAATAAATTTAAAAAACAGCTAGATGCTAAATGTAGCAAACTATTAGCTAAAACAAAAAGCAGCTTAAGAAAACCTAAATAGAGAAAGTAAAGATGTTAAAGAGAACAATGTTTCTGAATAAATTCCAGAGATCTCTATGTATTTTTTTTACTAATAAGATATTTGTAAATGATGTTAAATACTTTTGAAATAAAAAAGAAAAATTTAAAAAAGTCACAGGACCCATCTCCTATGAGCTGAACATTTTGATAAATTAATGGCTAAGTCAGCACAAAATATGCATCAGTAGTAGTTAGACTGTAAAGAAATAAGAAATTGACATAAAAATAAGCATGAACGTAATAGTGTGAATGCTGAATCAACATTCGCACATTTACTGCAACTGTGCACAAGTTTTAAGCTCTGAAAGCATCCTAAAAGATTCCTGTCCTTCAAGAAGCCATCTGATCCTAACAAAATCATTTTGCTGCTTGACAACAGCCACAGACACTCATCCAGGAACATTTTCAGAGTGATGGAGGACATGGGAGTTTGGTACCAGATGGTGTTCTGTGTCTCAAGACAAATGTCATATTAAGGTTAAATGAGGATAAAGACACATTGAACAGACTTTTATTTCTCAGAGATCTCTCGTATGTCTTTAGACTTCCCTGCAGCCACTTCACTGTATATATTTACAGCATGTGTCATAAATAATGTGTGTGAATAGTATAAATGAAAAGCACCTCTCTGTTATTCATAATTCATCAGGTCTGACTTGACTATTCTTAAATCCTGCGAGGGCCATAAAGCAAGCTTCCTACCAGCCTGTTATTGCTGACATTCATTCTGAGAATGGAGGAGTTTTATTGCGGCGAGTGCAAATGTGCATTAGGTTATAATTGTGCAGGGACATTGATGAACATCTCCTGCACACCTTAAACTGAGCCACTTTGGCAGAAAAAAAAGGTTTTTGATTAAATATCATCAACCACAGTGGCAGAGACTTATGCTCATTGTGTGTGCGTGTTTCGATAACATGAGTCAGCATCCTTCAGGGGTTGTTTCTTTCCTCACTTAGCTGTGTGGGTTATTAGGAGAGACTCCTTGAGGCTATTATCATGGAACACAGTGTGTGTGTTAGTATGTGTTTACTGACTAATGGTTTTATCTTTGATGGGATGCTGGTTCATATAAAAACAGCTTTGCTCTCTGAATTAGGAGAGGAGCATTCGATTTTTTTTAAACATATTTTGTTTTGTTTGGTTTTTCTGCTTCTCTGCTTGTATTAATCTTCCTCTTCTCCTCTCCCTTCCTGAGACACAATTTCATGGTTGTTTTGCACTAAATGTCTTGTTCATCTAATAGTAGCGGCTGACAGCTGCGCCTGTAATATGAGCCAAATTAGAGGAAAAAGGCTCTCGCTCTCAGTTGAACACGCTATAAGCTGTTCTGGTGACCGTTTGGCTTCTTATTTAGGTCTCATTTTGTTTGCATGCATGCATGCATCCCAACAAAGAAAACTAATTCAGTTTAAAACAAGTTGCTTTTTTTTTACTGTAGAAATCAAAAGATTTTACAGTTTGGCATCTATGAGTTGAGGATTTCAAGCACAATGCAGGTCTATTCAGCTCAGTTGCGTCACAGTTACTGAAAGCCAAGAGCTCAGGGGTCAGACATCCAGCTGTTATTGTCATTAAGTAAGGTTGTTTTACGATTTAAAATCTAGTTTTATTTAAAAATGAACCCATTGGTGGGCCAAACTGATCACACCTGTGGGCCTGATTTGGACCCCGGACCACAAGTTGAATAGCCCTGTAGAGTCTCTTCATATAAATGAATCAGTGATGAGTTATACGCCATGAAAACCTGAGTATCAGAGCTTGAAACTCTGCTGCAAACAGAAGGTTTATACCAAAATCTGGTGTCAGATTAGAACAGTTTGATATCGGAATTTTTTTATTTATTTCAGAATTGTCAAAACACATGCACACGGTGCATTTTTAACGATTATTGGTTATTTTAACTGTGTGGATCGTCATACTATTGTGACCTGTCCAGAGTATACCCTGCCTTTTGCACAGTGACTGCTGGGTATGGGCAACAGTGACCCCCGCGACCCAAAAAGGGAGAAGCGGGTAAAAATAATGGATGAATGGATGGATGGATGGATGGATGGATGGATGGATGGATGGATGGATGGATGGATGGATGGATGGATGGATGGATGGAATTCTCATACCTAAGAAAAAAGTACTTCTGCTGACAACATGTAAGTCTGATCACAAAACGAACAAACTGAAAGTGCATTGGTTAAAACAAAGAATGAAGCTAACACATTTTACAGACATTGGCTGAGTCAGCAGCTTTAGTTCCATGACTAAGCATTTGTAGGAATGCATTTCACCTGCCATTTATCAAGAGTTTTAGGCTCAGATCATCTCATGCTGAGAAATAATGGACTTCTAGCTGTTTTGGTGAAACCTTGTAAATAATATTATGCACAGCATCATGTGAAATCACTAAATTTCAAGCTTCGAATACGCGTTTTGAACAACTCTCAGCTACTACCACGTCAAACTTCAGCTCATTATAGGTACAATTGACTGAGATATCATGATTTTCGTGTCGGCTATAGTCACTTAGCTATGGTGGCCATCTTGAATTTGATTGACTCTAAAGTTTAATGTCATAGATGTGCATCTCATTGCCAGAAAGATTTAAGAACATGTGTCAAATGGTTCATGAGATATTTAGCAACATTATGTCTTCTGTTTTATTCCCAATTAAACAAGGAGGAGGAAAGCACTTGCTTCTTTGAAACGTAAGATAAAGATTTGGACATTTCATCTGATAAAGGCATCATCTTTAAATCATCAGTGGATCACATGGAGGCACTGTGTGACGGCACACATGCACAGGCTTTAAATAGCACCAGACGATTTGTATTAACTAATTATGTGGCCCAAGTCAGAAGCATGGGCTGCAGAGGTGCTGCCCAACCTTTTATAATGAGGCACATCATTTACTCCTGCAGACTCCTCATGGAGACGTAGCCACACCCTAACAACAAGCACTGCTCTGGTCCCACTTTAGTTGGGGCGCAGACCTATTTTTAATCAGCTGTGCATTACTAGAACCTTAAGCTTTCCTTTGTCTGTCTGTGCACGATGGACTGATGAATGGAGGGTATTTCCAGTTATTTTGCTCCATGACGAGGGACAGCTAAAGATGAGTCGCACAAGATGGTACAAAGAGTCGAGAGGAGACACAAAGGAAACTAACTGCACATGATGTGAGAGCACACACAATGCCTCACCGAGGAGTGAATGATGGTAGAGCACTTATTCAGACTGGGGCTGATGAGGGAAGTGGCTGCAGCTGTGACAGGTGAGACACAGAGCAGGTGTAGAAAGGTGTCGCAGGCTGATGGGAAAAACACAGAGAAGGAGCTGACCAAGAATCATAAACTAATTGATGGCTCAAGGGAATCACAGAGTAAGCAGAAATAATAACTAAAAAGTTCAAATAAAACCAGGAACAGAGGCCATATAAGAGAAAATAAAATGTTTCAGTGGACAACAATGTGGTGGTCTCACCTCATAGCAGAAAGATCTGAATCTTGGCTTTAGACATTCTATGTGCAATTTGAATTGTGAGTCTTCTTTGAGTCTTTGTTCTCCATCCATGCTCCGCTTTGAGAAAATGATCAAGGTGTTCACACTGTTTGCTACAATCCTTCCAGGTGTAAAGATACCTGTTTCAGTCATGCTGTGCACAGGACGGAGTTAAAGAAAAAAAAAAAAAAGAAGTAATCCTCACAATTGTTGTCAAATCTCTCACCTTTGTGACATGCACCTCCACAGTCCTGACAGAAACAGTCCAGTGAGATGAGACGTTCGTGCAAGCATAGAGGCTTGTTTCCACGGATACACAAAAGTTACAATGAAAAGGATGTTGTTGAAGCAATGACCCATGTTGCAATGTTCTATCACCTGAAGGGTTTTCATTTATCAGAGCAGCCAGAAGCATTATCGACAGACATCATAAAGTCGTGTTGGGCCTCAGTTATGAGGTGCTGTGGAAAAGTGATACAAAAAGGAGACCTGCTGACCTATCTGTTGTGCTCCAAACCGAAGCAGATAATGGTTGTTTCTTATATGAAGCAGAGCAGGTGTGAACATTGTGTGAACATCTGTAGACAAAGATGTTGTATGTGGTCAGATTTTTCTGTTTTCAGCAGCTGTTGATTTGAACGAGGAGCTATTATTAACTCACAGTTCACAGCCTGCCAGCGTCAAACAGCAGGCAAACAGCTGGAAACGAGCCGGCAAATGAACCGGATCAGATTTTCCTCCAGAGTCACTGATGACCAAAAAACAGAGCTGCAACAGGAATTGGACACACTGAAGGAAACAGAAACACCGAATAAATATTCTAAATCATGGTAACATCAACCACATGAACGTGTTCAGTTTTAAGGAACACAACCGCAGTAATTTTCTCTAAAGCTAAAGATCTAAATGTGTTTGAGAATGTCATCACTGTCAACAGGACAAGTCATCCCGATGATCTGGATCATGAATGAAAATCTGTTTCTGATGGGAGAAGTGACAAATAAAACCCTGGGATTGAAAAGAGACAATAAAGACTTAAATTTAAAAAAAAAAAATTACAGTACTACCATACTGTAAAACAGCCATCTGGAAAAGACTTAGACATTTTTTTAAACCTAATCCAAATAGTTGTAATAAATAGAAAATATAAAAATGTATTTACACAACAATCAAGAAATCCTTGTGACTCAGACATTGAACCTAGACTGAAACTCAGCATATTAAAAATGTTTTGTACATGCTGAGTTCTAGAATTGCGCCGCTCAAGGTGGCTGAATGTTGGAGTAGCTGTTACTTTCATTCTGGGATATTGCTTTTGAAAACTTTATTTCCTCTTTGTTCTGGATGTAAATGGCTTTTTTCAGATGATTACTTCCTCTGGTATTGGATGCTGTGCAGCTGGAAGGATTTTTCTGAAACCTTTTACTTTTGGACATTTGTTGTGAAGCGTAACCATGAAAACAAGGAGATTTTTACAAATGGGAGCAGCTGATTAACATCTCAAAGCTCAAATATTACTCCAACTACAGCCCCAAACGAGTTGCAAAAGAGGTGTTGTGGATGCATCGCCATCTACCTGGTGCTCGAGTGACTGACTGTTGAGATCCTGGAGCTGGCAGGAAACGTGGCTCATGGCAACAAGAAGACCTGAATGATCCCCCAACACCTGCAGTTGGCTGTCTGAAATGAAGAAGAGCTCAACAAGTTGCTGAAAGGAGTGGCCATTGCTCAGGGAGAAGTTCTGCTCAACTTTCAGGTGGTCCTGCTGCCCAAGAGGACAGTGGACAGTTTGTCATCTGCAGCCAGTTTCTTCAGATCCGCTGTGAGACGGACTGCTGCAGGTGATCCTTCCTGCCCACAGCCATCAGCATCTATAACAACTCAATGAAACCAGGATGATGAGCTACAACAACACTTAATTTCCCTTTGGAATTAATAAAGTATTTTGAATTGAACTGAATTGAATGCAGAAAAAAGTTAGGAATTCTGCAAATAAACAATATTTCACAATGAAAAAATATTATCTGGAGTGTATTTTTTATTTTGTTTCTTTATTTCTTTAGTTTTAGTCATGAAATGTCCCATTGGTTTACACAGAGGGGCAAGATAAAAATAAAAAAGAACTACACCCAGCCACTAGGGGGAGCTCATCTGCAGGGGCTTCAACTTCCAGCTTCAGGCACTGTGTCTGGTTATAATATATCTCCACGTTCCACATCTACTGAATTCAAAGGTTAAAACGTTTACGACATCCTGTAATCTTTAAGTATCACCTGTCATTTTAAAAATACTCTGATTTTTGGCTCCAGCAACCTGGTTGGTCCACTTAAGGTGTTTACTGCTTGGTGGGGAAACAGTTTGCTGGAACTCCTCTGACTGATGAAGCCCTCTGGATAGATGTTGAAACATTTCTATAAAAAAGAAACTGTCCAGATGACCCCACTGAGAATTATTGTACTCAGATTTTTGTTTATTAGACATAATTCAAATGCAAAAATTTATTTTGTCAGTGAACTGTGCAGCCCTTTTAACATTTGACCTATTTGAAAGCGCTAATAACTGAAATTTACTTTGACTGATCACTGCTTCTGACATTTATTTTTATGTAAATATAAAATATTAACATGTTATACTGTCATTTCACAATTACATTATTAATAATGTTTTGAATGATTCAGATGAATATTGAATCATATAGAAATTTGTGTTGATTTTTTTATTTTTTTCAAACAAGGAGGAATATTTAAACATTTGGCCAAAATAAATAATTTACACACAGTTAGTGTCTCCAATTTGTTGGTCTCGATTGGTATTTTTTCTGCTTGTAGCAGAGCTATCACTTTAAAACCTTATGCATTTGTCTTCTGCATGATCTTCATAAAGCCTGGAGAACTTTTGATCGACATCATTAAAGACTGATTGGAAAGTTTGGCTCTTTGAAAGCAAATGATAAACCCACCAGGGCTTGTTAAAATACTTATCATCAGTGCTGTTTATTCCCAATTTACATTGAAAGTCTCTACAAGAACCAGACAAGAACAACATTTTTTCAAACCTTTTGAGCAAACAAACACTTATCTGTGGGTTTTGGACGGGAAAATCATCAAACAACGCTCCAAAAAGAGAGGAACAGGAGGCTCAAAAACATGAATTAACAACGTTGGGTCTACAGGTGCTGCTGCTACGAGGAGACTCAGCTGAATTGAGCGTCAGACAAATCCACCTCTGACTGCTCAGCCATGACCTTTCTGAGGACGTCTCGTTTCTTCTGCTTCTTAGATGCAGGCAGACCCATTGATTTCTGTCTCTCGTCTTTTATCAGCTTCTCTACCATCCTACGTATCTCTCCATCCAGCTCTGACAGCTTTGAGCTGTTGGGGCAGATCTTTTCTGTGCTAACTTCTAAATCCGAAGTGAAAATTCTTCTCCACCACTCCATTTTACTCTTCTTCTCCAGGTGGAGTGTAAACACCTTGCTGTCATTGATGAGCCAAGATCTCTCCTCCAGCCTCACCTCATCGTGGAGCTGACCATCAGTGATGGGAGGATGTGAAACCTCACACTGAAAAGCACAACCTAATCAGTTTCAGGCAGCATCAGTGCACATCTGTAATTGTAGTTGGGCACATCCTCTATCTCCAATTTATCTTTTCTGCACTTGTTACAATCTCAAATATAGCCTCCAACCACATCCTGTCCAACACCACACAATAGTGTAATATTTTGTGTTGTCCAACAAACTAAAACCACAGCAGCATCCTTGCTTGTTGCAAATGTACAAATGTTCATGTTCAACCATGGTATGGTTATCGCAGCCCATGTTCATTAGTGGTGCTCCAACATTCATCTAACACTCGCTGAAAGCTAACGCGGAGAATTTGTGTTTCTGACATTTGCTTCTGTCCAAACGCTCAGAAATAATTGCAGCGTGCACATCGCTGTGAAACAAAAACGACATTCATGCGAGATTTAATTGTGCCCGAGTTGTTCCAGGATAATTGGTGACGAGTTTGTGCTCACGGAGCAAAAGAAGTGATCGACAGAAGCTTTATTACAACGTTACTAGTTGGTAAATTAAGTCTGAAACACACAGAGAAAACCACCAGACTGGTGAAAATTAATCTGCAGATTGCCAAAGCTAAGTGTTAATTTATTTGTGCCTTCGTAGAGAAGAACAGACTGTGTGGGTACTGCTCGTTTTAAAGAGTCTGACCATTAAAGAAAAGTTGGCAGGAATGGCTGCTTCTTCCACTGCGGCTGTATTTTAGCGTGTTTTAAGCAACACCATCAGTCTGGTGTCATAAACAAGAGCAATAAACCAGTAAAAACACATCTGCACGTTTAGATTCTGTCAGCGCAGTGTATTTTTTTAATTTTTTTTTAACCAAGCTAAACTGTAGAGTTTATATTTTAACATCTATCACCAAAGGTGTGTAAATGTGTGTTTGTTTGTCAGTAAAATATCTCATCAACCAGCGGACGAACTTTATTGACCCTCTCAGAAAGTACCGTAATCACTGAATGAACACCTAGTGACTACTTTCAGACTTAACCCTATCCAGGATGGCTGCCACATTAGCAAACATTAAAAAAGACCGTAGACAGTGGTGGAGAAAGTACTCAAACACTGTGCTTAAGTAAAAGTACAAATAAACAGGCAAAAATGTACTCTAGTAAAAGTAGAAGTACCATATTAATATTTTACTTAAGTAAAAGTAAATAAGTACTTGCTTTT
>JARVGV010000001.1:44733839-44749143 GCA_031762435.1 Hypsolebias longignatus
ATTAATGTCTGTGTTCTAAAGGGACACACGAATCAAGCTATACTGTTTTTATTTTATTCTTTTTTTTTTTTTTTTTGCTTTTTAAAGGAAATGTGTTATCTAACATCAGATGTGCTCCAGACTGCCCAAAGGTTTCTTTACATGTTGTTTCAAATGTCTGCTTGAGCTGATAAAGATAGAAAACGCGCCGCCTTCATCTGATCGATAGTGGACCACCTGAGAGTTGTGCCGCTTTCATCTCAGGGCAGAGATGTTGCAATTAGCTGGAAGAGAATCCCACAGCTGAAGAAATGAAACAAAGTTGCTGGACAAGCGGTAAAACGAGACATAAGTAAACATGATCAAACTGCAGAAACCTGAACAATTTAGTGAAAGTATTGGTTTATTTTACTTTATAAACATCTTTAGAAGCCGTCATTATCTGTGTAATGCCAGCAGGGAGAGTGCAGAGCTCTGCATCATATCAAGTGTAGCTCTCTTCTCTCAGACGAGCCATGGGGAGGCCAGACAGAGAACCACAGTCTTACACTGTGTGACTACTAATGATCGTATGGAGCTGTTTGCCATTACCCATAAGACTAGATGTTGCTTTATGCCGTCCTCTTTCCAAAATCCAGCTTAATACTTTGCACAGCACAAATGAGAACTCTTTCATGTAAATTATACACAAAGGAAAATCAAACTAAATCTGAAAGGCAGAGAAACAGAGCCAATATAAGAACAATGTATTACCCTTTTAAAAATGAATTACATTGTGTTATGTTCCTAAACAAAATGAATTACAAGTAAGACATAGAGCTGGATGACTGTCAGCCCACTATTCTTGCAGTTTGCACTCAGAATAACCGCGGCTTGTCTGCAGAGCTTGCAGATACTCAGTCAAGAGAAGTTTACTCATTTTTGCATGCAAGGGTATAACTTCTTGACCGGCATCTCAGAGCAAGCACAGATGCTACGGTTTGGGATTTTTTTTTCCAGTTGCACTTGTAAACAGGATTTTGCAGCTAAGTGCAATTGGATTTGAAATAACAAAAAAGAAATACTGTAGTTTGTAAAACAGAATCACCCCAATATGATAAAAATAAAAATACTGCTCTTCATAACGAGTGTTTGTTTTAGTTTCTGTTTGAATTGTTTGAATATACAGGTAGTCCCTTAAAAAAGGCAACTTACAGCGCAATGACATCACTGGGGGCGGCGCCGTAAACGCAAAACGCCGTAAACCGATGACGCCGTAAACCGGGGACTACCTGTATTTGTGTTGTCAAAAGGCCCAACTTTCAGCTGGTTTAGGGATGTTTTTGTGCTTCAACCACCAGTGGGGATCTTCCACTGTCATGTTGTGGTTTGAGAGCTGAAAGGTCTGATGCAATGGATGCAAAGTGACAGCGGATTGCAGTTTGTTTTCCGTTTCTTCCCTGTTTACTCATCTTCATGTGTATACAAATCAGTCTTTCAGTATCACTTTAAAGCTTTGCGGATATCTTCTTGATTAGAGTTTTACAAACAAACTCAGATTTGGAATACAGTAGTCCCTCGTTTATCATGAGGGATCCGTACCCTGAAGCCCCGCAATAAGTCCGGCTGCACTCTCAGCCACGCCCACTTCTCCACTCTGCACGGCGATCAGTTGATCAGCTGCAGGAGGAAGCTTCTCCCACAGCTATGATCTGCACACAAGTGCTAAATAATTTAAATTTATTTATTTTCAATTTTAAAAATCCATGCCGATCGTGCGTCTCATCCATCAATCAGCTATTGGGTGTCATGTCCAATCTTACTTTGAAAAACCGCGTTAGAGCAAGTCTGCGAAAAACAAACCGCGAAGCAGCGAGGGACTACTGTACAATATAATAGAAGATGAATTAAGCAAATTGCAAGAAAACGACCTTGTGAGCCAGTCAAAGTACAGATGAGTGAGAACTACGAAGGCAGATAAACATGATAATGCACTTTTACTTCAGGCTGTGACACAACTGGGCCAACAAAAATTACCTATATAATGTGTTTCATTACAGTACAATGTGCAGCGTAGCATACTGTTGTTAGAAAGAGGTAACATGAGTTAACACATACTGTCATAAATAATCATATTTTGGCATGAAAACATTTATAGATGTGTATGGGTCAATGCTTTTGGATCAAGCTGCCTTGTTATCCCATAATAATTAAATGAGCTTCTAGTCTGGACAATGTTAGTGGCTCCAGATGAGGCCTATTACAGCAAACTGTGCTCTGAAGGCAATTTATTATGAGAATAGAGGATGACAGTGAACCCTGGACCCTGCTGTGAATCAAAAAGGGGAAACCAGCCAACTATATAGGAGGGCACCAGCATAATGTGTTTAATATTAATGCTCCCAAACAGAGCCAAGCTGTCCTGCCTCTGACTTACAGCGAGCCTGCATGTGTGTACTGTATTTGAGCTTGTGTGACAAAGAGAAGACTTTAGCTGTCATCACTGCCAGCTGAGATCTTGCAGAACATCCCTTGATTGAAGTAAGCCATCTCACACACAGCTGTAGCTGCATTATTCCAGATGAAATTACACTGATCACCTACATTAATTAACATTTTTACTGTAGTCTTTAATCAACTTTTACTTTGTCCCCCTACTTTGAAACTCACTCACAGTAAATGATGACATGCTTTTTTTCCAAATAGAAAATACCATTGCGCTATTAGATCTCCAAACATTTGTGTACTTTCCCTACTGTCAGAAACAGCTGCTTACATACAAAGAGACACTTGTGTGACCATGCGAACTTGTTTGGCAAGTGCAAGAATTTTCCATTTTGATCAAGACTGCCATCTAGTGTCAGAATAAAGCAGATCAGTTTACTTTGATCATTTTGTGTAATTTTTAATGCAAAACGTTTCCTTGTGTCAGTGCTGTCCATCTGTCTTTTTTTTTTTTTTAAACCCAAGTCATAAAAGAGGAAGAAGGCAGAGACTTGGGTCGTGGTCACAATAAGTCCATTCTTTCAAAGGATTTAGATACAAAGTCAGTAAAATAAAAAAGCTAATTTGGCACATTCACAAAGGAAAGAAAAAAAAGTCAAAACTAAGCAGTTTAGTTGGATCATGCACAATTTATTAAAATGTTTTTTTTTTTCAATCCCTCAGACTATTCATACAACAACCTGCCTATTCTGTAGTGATTTACATGATTTTCTGCTTTTATACAGCTTTGATAGGCCCTTTAAGTGATCTGTAATAGAACCAAAAAGCAAAAGTTAGCTGTACACCCATATTTGTCATGAGTGCCCTGTTCCAAGTCCTAAATACTGTTGGATTTTTTTAAAAGTGCCATTTAACCCAGATTGTACTTGGAAGTCATCGGGTTATACGTGAGTATGATGGACCTGCAGGAAGTCAGTGAAGGACAGGAGGATGGAAGTACTTGAAGAGATTAACAAAGGAGAAAGGTGTTATTCTGTATCGGTAACAGACTGAATTTGTTTTAAAGTCAGTTGAGTGTTACTCGCTGCAGAATGTCCACCCATAACGTTTAATTTTCAAAAGCCCTACATATTCACTTTACAGCTCACTTTCTACCTGTCTTCAAAACAAACAAAACATTCTCTTATAATGTCCCTGCAGATCAGAAGAATTATTATAAATACTGTCAGAACATATCTGACCCAAAAGGTAACACAGTTACACTTTATTCCTCAATATTTCCTTCAGAGTCACACTTTAACAGCCGCATATCTGTTTGTTGTTAACTTTATTCTTTAGCAAGTAAAAAATAAAAAATCAGGTTGCCATTATGTGACTAAAACGGTCAGGTGAGGAGGTTTTATTCTAAAAACTAAAAAGCTGCAAGATCGACTGTCAGCCAGATTAAATCATAAACACCATGTTGCTTTGCACTTTTAAGGAGTTTGAAAATTGATAATTGACCTGATAATCAAAAGCCTGTACCTACATCATGCCAAGTGTTATCCACTTATGCGATTGTTTTGCACCATATTCTGCTTCTATAAGCTCTTCAAACCTTTTACACGGCACTTTCTATGTTTGTGTCGAGTACTGATCAGCTACTGGAGAAAAACTACTGGATTTTGTTCTACTGGAGAAAAACTCTCTCAGGGTTTGGCTTGGATCAATTTGATGCTTTTACAGGTAATTTGTAAAGAAAACACACCCACACAAAAACACACATACACTACCTAAATAGGGGATCTGTAAATAGGGGATCTGTAAATATATTCAAAGTCAAAGAGGCACACATTCTGGTGTCAGAACCAGTGTGTCAGGATAATGCTTTTTCAGGAAGTGGATCTTGATTGTCCTGGCATTAAATAACAGAGATTAACCAAGACCGGCTGACATGTCACATTCTAAAGGAGAAGACGGCGGAGGTGAAGGAGACGAGGGTCCAAAAAGAAAGGAAGTCATCAAATATTAAGTACCGGTAGTAGCCTCAGTAGAACAAGATATAATAATTGTTTAAGTGCTGTATTTCAAAGACTCTTGCTTCACTGATTATTCATTAAACCCCACGACTTAGTACTGTCACTGACAAGCCCGAGTGTTTACTTTCACGACAGTCTCAGGCTAAAATAAATAAATAAATATGTAAACAAAGAAGCATTTTGAATTCTCATTGGCTCTTACACTGTTACAGCACATTTCCTGCTTGTGCATAAATGGGTGGAGAACAAGAAGTTACTGAGTGACCTTTCAAGAGCCAGAGCTCAGACGTTTCCAAAGCGCGATCATGAATCAGACTGCACGCTGTCATAACAGTCAAGTGTGATTCAGCAAGAAGCAGGCTCTGCTGTACGCGACACGAGTAAAGACAAAGCTGCAGGGAAAAGATAGCAGTGAAACGCTTCCATGGCTCCACTGGCTCAGATTTGATTAAAGGGCTTTATATTTTGTGATGAATCTTGCGTAGATTGAATAAATGCCTGTTTTGTGTTCATTGTTCTGAGCCATCTTAATATGAAACAAATGGTTAATTAAGCAACTTAAGCCAACATCCTTTAATTTAAATTCTAAAACTCTGAAAAGGGAGCTAATAAAGGCCCTCATTTTCCCCTAATTTTGTTCCACCTCATGTACCACATGTGATGGAGACGACAAAGTTGACTTGGAGCTTGAGCTCTTCCAAGCAGCTCCAGCGGACGTTTCTTTGTTTGCCACGATTCATCCTTTCAATATCTGTTTCCATTACGTGCTGACTACATCTATATCATTAAACTCAACTTTCTACCTCAGCAAAACATTTGAGCTTTTACCTTTGGTTATTATACAGTCATGATTATTTAATGTAATAGAGAGAGTTTTAAATTTAGCCTGAACCCAAAGGTTCCCTGCTTCCAGTAAGTGAGCCTGTTTTTGTGTTGGCTACTTGTTTTGCCGACCTGTCTTCTTTAAAAATAACAACTTAAAGGCTTCCTTGAAGGAATGCTGCCGTTCATGCCAGCGTTTTAAAGTAAAATCATCTTGTGCTGAGAAACGACCAATTTGTAGTCGTTCCGGTCGAACCTTAAAAATTACTGTTCTGTGCAACCGCATGCAATATCATGACATATCACTCTCAAAGCACGAGTTGTCAGTGACTCTCAGCTTCTTCCAGGTCAAATTTTAAAACAATATCTTAGAAGTGACTGAGTTATAGCCATTTACCGGTATGTGTTTTCTGAGGGAAGTTGGCTATCTTGGCTCTCTTAAAATGAGATGGATTTAAAATATAATCAGTTATAGTTCCCACCTTCCCTACTAATTATGTCGTGAAATTTTCATTAAAATACATCCAATGGTTCATGAAATATTTTGCCAACAGAAAGGTAGAGTTTAATCCAAATAGATAATGGGAAATTTTTAATCCAAGGTCTTACACAGTCTGTTAAAATTCAGGAAATATGTTAAGGATCAATGTCAACTGCAGCCACACCAACTTTTAGCACAATATCTGTACAATTGACTAAAACAGAGCTATTTTTGTGTTGATTAATGTTGATTAGATCTGACGGCCAACTTGAATTGGGCTGTTGTAGATGTTCATCCAGTGATTACTTTCTGCTTGTTTCATTAAAATGTTTCCATTAGTTCATGAGATATTTTGCTAACAGACATGCACACACACAGACGTGGGCAAAAACACCTTCCCAACATCACCTTTTTGGTGGTGGGTGATAACTTAATATTAAATTGTTTTGCTTTTGCACATTCTGATTTTACAGCCACAAAATTATCTCTCTTGCAACCATCTCATGCACTTCTATTTAAAAACGTAGCTGAGAAAATCATCCATACGGTATTCGGATGAAAGTGCGCCTTAGTGTTTACTTCTGTTCTTCTTCCTCTTCACATCAGCCAGTGATCCTGGTCTGAAACCTGATCTCCTGTTTGTTGTGTTCTGTTCGGCGCAGCCCATCAGCTGCCATCACTGCTAAAATGTTGTCCACATAAATCAATAGTTGACATCCTGCCAGACAAGCAGTCAGACAAAGCAAGCTTTGAGAGAGACGGAATATGGGTAAGAAAAAAAAATGCAAAGCTGGGGATGAAAAAAGAGCCAAAGGAAAAACTGATACAGAACAGAATTAATAGGAACCACAAAAAAGGGTTAACTGGGGCAGGAAGATGTTCAAATTTAACACAAATGTTCAGAATCATCTGTTACTTTATTAGTGTTTGATAATGAGTCTAAAAGTAAAAACCAAACACTTCTGCATCTTCGTCTTCTAACTATAAAAGGTCAAATCAGATCAACTAGATAGCCACTGCCAACTGCAAAGACAGCTGCTGTCTCAAGCATGTCCGCCATGTTTACTTAGCTGCGTCGTGTGGCTGGGAGGACATTATTCCTCTTTTAGAGGCTTTGTTTTAAAGTAAGCTGCCAGCGGTTGATGATGGTTGCTTTGGCCACTGTCCAGTGAGCTTTTTAGACACACTGAGGTCGGTTTTAGCAGAGTGTGTCTCAAAAGGGTCCCGCTTGAGGTTTCGATGTGTTCGTCTGACGCATTAATTCCACGGTTACAGCTGCGATGCTAACAGTCATAAAAAAGTTAGCAAATGCAAACAAAGGGTTTCGGTTAGATAGACCACGTTAAGAATCAAGTGCAGCACAATCTTCCCAGGGATTGATGACTTCTGAGGCAAGTAGGCCTGAGGAATTATTGGTGTGACGAGAGGAGTGTTCCAGTTAAAAATGTAATTGAGTCACAGCTGCTAGATGTGCCTGTCAAACAAGCAGATCAATCTGGAGTTAGGTTGTTTCACATGGGCAGGCCTCATTTTTACTGAACACCTGCTGCGTTAATGGCATAACTTAAGCCATTTGAGTGGCTTTTTATCAAAACTTCTGTATTACCAAATGTGTTAGTCTGAACAGTAGAATGCCAGCATTTAAAGAAAAACGAGTTAACTAACAGACAACAGGTTGGTAAGAGCAATGGCTCTTGCGTTTTAGAGAAGCTGAATCTCACAAGTAAGGACGGGCAGAGATTCACTTGTCTGCAAAAACCTGTGTTCACATAAAGAGGAAATTTGGAATACTGTACTTTGAATATTCCATAGTTTGTAATAACATTAAAAGATTTGAAGAATCTGGAGAAATCTGTGCACAAAGGACTAGACTGAATGTTATGGATGCTCAAGAGCTTCAATTGAAAAGTTTTCTTCGGACATCACTGCATGGTCTCAGGAAAACATCTATAAATAACATCCTATAAAAACAGTTAACCAAATCCACAAATACTGGCTCTATCACCTTCTTACAGAATCACACTGCTAACTGTACCATGCTGCTGTAGAGTTCTTTTTCACTTTTGGTGCCTTGTTTTTGTTTCATGCTTTGTTTTTTTTTTTTTTTTTTTTTTTTTTTTTTTTTTTTTTGTGAGTCGAGACAATTCTTATCATCCTGAGCATTTCATTGCATTGTTGACCTTGTGTTGATGTGCATATGACAAATAAACCAAAACCTATCATGCATAGATGAAGCAGTATGTGAACACCATCTCCTCTGGGTCAAAGGTCATTTAAAATGGACTTAAGGAAAGTGAAATAAACCTGTTCTGTGGTCAGATAAGTCAAAACTCTTAGCTCTTTTTGGAAACAATTGATGTCATGTCTTCTTGACTAAAGAAGAGAGGGCTAATCAAACCTTTTGTCAGCATGCAATTAAAAACCTTGCCTTTCTGATGGTATAGGGGTGCATTAGTGCCTATGACATAGGCAGCTTGTACATCTGGAAAGGCACCACCAATAAAGAACCATATAAACAGTGCAGGTTTTAGAACATGCACTCGTATCCAGACAACATCCATCTTCCAGGGAAGGCCTTGCATATTTCAGCAAGACAATCGTAAACCGCATGTTGCATCCATTACAACAGCTTCATTGTAGAAGAGTGTGAAATTTTCTGCAGTCCACTCTCACCAGTTTAAACCATTTGGTACATTTTGAAACAAAATAATAATAATAATCCAGCAAGAAAAGACCCAGGATTGTTGAACAACTAGAATCCTGCATCAGACAACTGTCCTCAGTCCAAGATGTTTACAGACTATCGTTAAAAGAAGAGGAGATGCTTCACAGCAGGAAGCATGGACACTGTCCCACTTTGTTATCATAATTGCACAATTACAACTTGATACATTTACTGATTTCCATTATGAATTAAGAAGGGTTCTTGAGATGTGCAAATCATTTCATTTTGTTTTTATTTGCAATTTACACAACGTCGCGACTTTTTCAGAATTAGGGTTGCACATAAAGTTGAGTGGTCACATAGGGCTGTTACACACTGACACACAACGCACACACTCCACAACAGGGTGAGAAAATGCACACAGCAGGGTAACCTGGCAAAGAGTTCAGAGTAAACCAGCACATGCAACACATGCGTGTGGGAACAGTCGCAGAAACTACTTTGCCTTGCAAAAGGCTGACTCGCAAATTTGCAACGAGCAATAACTCGTCACGTGCACATGTGAGCTCACTCAACCCAAATCTGTGACCACAAACAAGATAGCACACAAAGAAGAAAGTTTCACAATTCCTTGATTTCTTTATTGACTATAATTTAGGAGGTGTGTTTTAGTTGTAGAAGGGGAGATTTAGCAGCAGAGTGTGGCTTGAGCTCCAGATTGTGTTCCATTTCCCAAAAATCTTTAAATGTGTGACCTGAAAAATGCATTAATATAAAATGAAAGAATTGATTAAAATCAAGAGTCTAGGAAAGACATTTACAGCCATTTTCATCAGGCATTGTATGTGGCACTGAAATGTAAATGAGTGAATGACTCTCAGCTGCTCCCACACTAAGTTTTGGGTCAATATTGACAAAATTGACTAATTTAAAGCTATATATGGGTCAGTTAAGTTTGATTAGCTGTGGTGGCCACCTTAAACTGGGGTGACTCCAAAGATGAATGAGTTGGGAATGTATACACTTTCTGAAACTTTCATTAGAACACAGCCAGTGGTTCATGAGATATTTTGCTAACAGACAGAGCTGACTTTATAATTTAATGAGGGAAAAAAAAGTATGATCAGTTAATACTTTTTTCCTGCTTACTTTCGATGAAGTTGGACACTTTTTCCCCTTGCTCCTGCTTCCGTCCTGCTTTGCTCTCTGCCCTGTGAATCCTATCAGAGCCTCGCTTTATATATCTTCTGAATTGTAAATTATGGATCTGGTTAGCTGGTCTCTCAATGCAATTGATAAAATTTTCTTGATGAGAAGACAGGGTGAAGGAGAGCCCTGGATACACGATGGATTCCTGGGGGCAGTGGGAGATCGTGTGTCTGTCAGTATTGTCGGTTGATGACGTAGAAGATGTGTACATAATTGGATTTATTATAACAGGATTTCTGCTTTTTGGAGTTGGTGGTTACCTGGCATATCGACAAAACGTTGGCGGCTGTTCTGGCCATTGTGAGGCTGCCCGGCTTGTGTGAAGGAATGTGCCATGCGGTAAGCACTTAGACTCAGATGCTGTGTGAGCTGAGCCGTAAGCTGGACGCGATTTCTAAGAATTGCAGACCACTTGCGCTCCTGAAACTCACGGGCGAAAAGGAATCGACCTTGGAGAAACTACAAGCTTGGTCCTATGGTGCTGACCACAAAATCAGGCTGTTTAGAGACGCCATTGAGATGTGCCAGAAGAACTATGAAGGCAGACAAATCAAGCAGAGTCGACCTGACCCTAAATAACTGTCATCAGAAACTGGCTCCCCTGTGTTGGCCTTAAATTGACCAACTATCCCAAACTCTCTTGGATGTTATGTGAACAAGAAGCTCTGCTCCCCGACCTCCCCTACTCGCTCCCTTCATGAGGACATCTGTGGACCTGTGTCTGAGCTGAGCTGGCTGATAGACTCTGCACCATCTCTTATGAGGACTATGGAACTGTCCAGCAGTGTCCATGGACAAACTC
Source organism: Hypsolebias longignatus (assembly GCA_031762435.1). NCBI lineage: Eukaryota > Metazoa > Chordata > Actinopteri > Cyprinodontiformes > Rivulidae > Hypsolebias > Hypsolebias longignatus. The sequence goes on from JARVGV010000001.1 coordinate 44,744,240, forward strand.
ACCGCCTTCGTTGGCCTTCCTCATGCATAACTGTATTATGATGTCACCAGTATGTTTCCGTCTCTGTGCTGAGACCTTTTTATGCAACTTTCACACTGTGTCCCATTTAGGACATAGTGCAATATTTTTTTTTTCCTGCCCTCATTTTTCTCTTTTCCTTTTCAAAATAAAAAGGGCAGCACCTCCTGAGGCTGCGGCCTCAGACACCTCTGTCTCCCCATGTCTGTTTATGTTTTTCTCGAATGGGCTGTAATGAAATGTAATTTCGTTGTGCTTTGGTGCAATGACAATAAAGCTGATTCTGAATACTCAACATATGAGTTGGGGATGAGTCACAGCTACTACCACACCAAATTTTAACTCAATAACTGGCTAAGCTATAGCTGTTTTTGTGTCAGTAAATGTGGCTTAGCTGTGGCAGCCATTTTGAATGGGAGTGACATCTAAAGTTAAAAAGTGGGATATGTCCCTCCGTTTAAGAATTTCATTCAGTTCTGCCCATTCATAAGATAATCTAGTAACGGGTCAGACAGCACAACACATACACATACACACACACACAGGCAAAAACATTATCGCCCTCGGCAGCAGGTGATAACATCTGACACATTAAAAGGCCAATATAGGATTAAAAAGGTGCTCCATAAGTATGGATCATTTGCCAAGCTTCAGCTTATAAACAGACTAACCTGTTCTGACAACCTCTGCAAACAATAATTAAACTACCAGTACAGGTATATGAGATAGCAAGAGCTTAATATAACCTGCACTGACTGACTGATGTATCATCGTCACTTGGTGCAACACACCCAAGTTGGCAATCAGCCAAGCATGCTGGGAATTATTAGTTGAAACCAGTTTCTTCTTCTCTGAAGAGACATTCAGAACAAATTAGCTGCCATCAGATGAACTGATTTTTCTCCTTTTTATGAGAGAAACCAAAGTGTTGTAATGTCAGTGTGGGCAGACGTACAAAACCAAAACAAAGCACACAACTATTGTTGCTTAACCAGCTTTGCCAAAGAGTGTGTTTGACAAAACAAGAGAAATGGTATTAAGTGATTCTATTGTATAATTATTATTGCATGACAAGCATTTATCATTCATGTACTCCTGTACACTTTGTGGCTGAATATTTACTGCAACATGTGAAACAAGAAAAAGGAGCACAAGAAAAACAAGTTCCAGGCAAATGACAGCGCTCTCTGACAGCAATGTGAAGACTGCGTTCCAAGTGAACTCTTTAAAACAGAATGCCATGTTTGTTCTGGTCTGCTCTTAAGTGAAAGAATCAGCGTGAAACAGGTGAGGAGTGAAGCTCCAGAGTGTCCGAAGAAGAACAGTTTCATTCTGTTTGTGCTCAGAGTGAGAGAGAGAAAGAGGGAAGAGCGCCTTTTTATTTAAAGGAGGAAACTCACCATCATGTTCCATGATTTGATCCGAGGAATACGATCAGGAGTGTGAGTCGATCTTTGCTGCTTCCTGACACACAGCCTCCCTCCCTCCTCCTCCTCCTCCTTCTCCTCTTCAGCCTCTCTGTACTTCCCTCCTCCCTCCTGTACTGCACCCTCCTCTACTTGCTCCTCCTTCCCTCCTTCTATCCACAAATAAAGAACATTAAAAGTTAATGTTTGTTTCCATCTCAACCCCCCGCCCCACCATCATCATCTCTTTGGCCTGCATGTGTCTCCATCTCCACGACTCTCAAGGTTTTTCCTACTTCCTCTGGCTCCAGTCTCATCCATTTAAACTCCACTCCTCCCCCATAAAAAATAAGAAAAACAAATAACTGCATGATTACAGCTGCACTGCAAGTCTTTAAAAACAATATTTTTATAGCACATTTAGTACTATACTTTATACACATTATGAATGAGAACTTTTATATAAAAGTTCTCATTCATAATGTGTTTAATTCAATGTTCAGAGCCGCAGTGGAGGCGCCGCAGAGATGTACAGCAAAACGGTTTTAAAACTATTTAACAGCAAATCAAACTTCACTTAAGTTTGTTTTATAGATTTAGAAAATGTTTCTACATGCTGTTTTATATTTAAAAATATGTATCTATGCAAAATGTTTTATTCCATTCAAGTTTGTTTAAAGCTGAAATGCAACCTGTCAAAATAAAACAATTTTTTTTTTATTGATACATTTATGGGGAAAAAAGTTTGATCAGAATTAGAACAAACATAACTGTTTAATCACTTCCAATTAAACTGGATGTATCTTAATGAAGCGCTTTAATTTCTGTTTACCCAGTAAACAATGCTTGTTGCTTAGCAACCCAACCAAAGACTATGGCAGCCGTTTAAGTGCGTCATGACAAAATTAAACAAAGTAGATACTGAACCCACGAGTGATCAAACAGAACATCAGCTTCTTTAAAACACAGATTATATAAATAAACATTATATTTTATATATTTTAATTTTAACAATAAATAAATAAGCACTTCTCTCTTGTGATTGTCTATTGTTGATTGTTCAAGGAAAATCTATTGCTGTATTGTTGTTGTTGTCATCATCCTTAGTTTGTAGCCAGGTCTCTCTTGTAAATGAGTCCTAGAGGCTCAATGAGATTAACCTAAATAAAGGTTGAATGAATGAATGATTGATCGATTGATGTATTTTCACCATGTAATGTGTAAGTTCTCCTAATGGTTTGTGCTTATTATAACTAAATAATTTTACTAATTAGATATTTTATTTAATGACCTTGAATAATTGATCAACGAATAGGATCAACTTAAAGTTGTTTTAATTGTTGTACTACAACTACTACCAACAATAATATGATAATGATTATGATTGTGATGATGATGATGAATTTAGCCTCCAGATTTTAATATGATTGTTTTTTAAACAAGTAAAAAAATAAATAGATAAATAAATCCTACTTTTTTTTTTTCATTTATTCAGTAAAAAATAATTGAAAAGACAAAAATAGTAAATAAAAAATATGTAGTTTGAATATTAAATAAAGTTGGTGATTTGGTCGCAAACATTTTAGCTTCACAAACACTATTTCATTTAAGTTGGCATGTATAAATAAAAAAAAGCTAAATTATAATCTCCATCCATCCACTTTTACCTGCTTTTTCCATTTTGGGTCATGGGGGTTGCCAGTGCCCATGTCCAGCCATCACTGTGCGAGGGGTAGGGGACACCCTGGACAGGTCTCCAGTCCATCACAGGGACACATAGAGACAAATGAGACAAACAACCATTCACATGCTCATATGCACCTAGAGACAATTTAGAGTTACCAATCAGTCTAACGTGCATGCTTTTGGTCTGTGGGAGGAAACTGGAGTACTTGGAGAAAACCCACGCATGCACGGAGAGAACATGCAAACTCAACCCAGAAAGTCCTCCGGACCGGGATTTGAACCAGGGACCTGCTTGCTGAGAGGCAGCAGCTCTACCAGTTGCACCACTATGTGTTACCCCTTAAAACTAGTGTTTACCAACTTTTTACATTTTTGTCACTAAACAATTTACTGTTATTATTATTATTAGTATCAATAATAATAATAATAATAATAATAGTAGTAGTAGTACAAGTAGAACAACTTTAAGTTTGTCCTATTCGTTCATTAATTAATCAAGGTCATTAAAACTAGTGTTTACCCACTTTTCAATTTGACGTGCTGGTTCCTGCAGAAAAATAAACAAATAAACAAATTAAAATCCATGTTCAATTAAAAACAGTCTTGGTGCTGACCAAACAAAAAATTTAACCTTTTCAGTGAAGTCTCTCAGTTGAATAAAGTGTTTTTTGTTTGTTTGTTTGTTTTTTGTTTGTTTGTTTTGTTGTTGTTGTTTTTTTCCTCACCTGCCAGTCGACTTTAATTGGAATAACATGAAACAGACTGTAGCTCCAGATAGGTGTCTCCTCTCCTGGCACCTCCTGCTGTCCTCCCCTCACCAGTCCACACTCATCAGGACCTCCTGCTGTGTCTGAGGTGGCTTAACGTCCATGAACTGCAAGGAACCACAATGTTGTTTAGAACCTGCAGCTTAATGTAGGCTCTTTTGAGAGACACGTGACGCTGACTCAACACGTGCCACTTAACTAATCATCTTTAAGAGTTTCCATGAGATGCAGAAAGATTAAAAAGTATAGTCCGCCATGAACAAGCTGCTGATTTCAGCTGCAGCAGCTGTTTAAGTCCTACACGGCCCCTCATAGGAAATGTATCTCTCTTAGTAAGGATTATCCTCACCCCTACACACACACACGCACGCACGCACACACGCACACCTTTGTGTGGCGGACCTCAGCCATTTGTTCCACGCTGAGTGGATCTGTCGTTTTAAGGGACTTGACACGTGCATGAGATGTGATTTAAGAGCTGGAACTAAACCACTCTTGAATTAAATTCAACTGGACGCCACCGATTACGCGTGAAACCAAGATCATCCACACGATCACGCATGATTTTAATAGAATTATAGCTGCGCTTTATTTTTTATTTTTATTTTTATTTTTTTAACCATTTTGGTTAAAAGATCGAAACCATGACGTCACTGCGCTTTAACACTTTATGTTCTTGTAACTTCCAGACTGGTTTCACACCAGCTTGTTTCCCAGGAAAACATCCATTATCCTATTATCATGGCCGTGCCAATTTCGCCAACGTGTGAGGCGATATTTACATGACTATGCGTCAAACCTGAAGAAGAAGAAAAAAAAAAAAAAAAGCATGGAGGCGTTGTAGTTGATTTGCAACCCCGGTGGGACGCGGTGCCATCTCCCAAACAGAAGCCTGTGTTAGGTTTGCTCGGCAGGCAAGAACAAACCCAGTGGTGCAGACAGGAGTACTCGGGAGGCAGAAGGTATAAAATAAATGTATTTAATGAAAATGAAATGAAAAGGCTGGCAAGGCAGCAAACTTACATGG
>JARVGV010000001.1:44813395-44824237 GCA_031762435.1 Hypsolebias longignatus
AAATGCAGCTGATTTGACCATTAAAGTGCATTTATTAAGGAAAAGTTCAACTGAGACACACCTTTACTATAATGTCGGGCAAACAAATAATTGTTTTCAGGCGTTAATCTTGTTAAATGTTTACCAAATGCACAGCGAGTCCTCGCTCTGCGCGCTCCCGCTGCCGCAAATCGATTTTTCAAATGCAGCTGATTTGACATTTATTAAGGAAAAGTTAAACTGAAACAAACCTTTGCTATAATTTCGAGCAAACAAATAGTTGTTTTTAAGTGTTACTGTTGTTAAATTCTTGTTAAAGTCCTCCCGTGCATGCTCCCGCAGCCACCGTTTGGCAGTCAATCAATTTTTGCCACAACACAGGCCCACATTTCCGTGCGGTCAGCGGTAACGCATAATAGATGTGCCTTATATGGCAAAGCAACTTATTTATGTTTTTTCCACTTTATTAGACATTTTTGGACTGATGCAACTTATACGGTGCAACGTGTACGGTGGCAAGTACGGTAACTGTCAAGGATTCTTACAGTACCAATTCTATCTGTGTAGTGTGATGATGAAAGATTAGAAAGCTGCAACAAGAAGAAAGCAGGAAGCTTAGGAACACATGGCGCCAACAGACATTTTTCTGCTCCAAATACCATTTAAAGCTCAGCCTAAAAGTGATGAAACATCTTAAAACAACAGCTTCTGTACTCTCTATTCATTGGATCTGTATTCTGATTCAGTGCAGTTTCAGCCATGTTTTAGTCATGCTTTGAAATTAGCTTTACTGGCTGGAAATTGAACAATAAGTAGATTTTCTTAAAATGTCCATGGTAGACCAGAAATAATTCAATGCATCAGTCTTTAGATATTAAAGTAAAACTCAGTGCCCGAGTGTGCACATATTCATTATTGTAATTTGCACGAGTTAAAAACATTCTGGTGGGTCCCAAAATCTGTCCTCACCTTTAAAACCCTGCCCTGGTGGTGAGGCATCTGTGGTTTTAAACGTTATACGTTATGAACAATTATTAATTTCACATTATATTAAAGAATAAACGAACTAAGCTCAGGTTTTAAAGTTCAGATGAACAAGTTTATGAATTTAACATAAAGAAAGTACTAAATAAAAGGATTCAACCAGCCCTCTGAATTTCAACTCTTTGAAGTCAGACCCTCTTTTAATTTTAAAGTGGTCTTCATCAACAGCTTATCCTAAAACTTTGGCTGCTTTTTCATGCATCTTCTGCTCAGTTCTTGTATCTGTTAATCTATGGTATATGTCTGTTATCAAAGGTGGAAGCTGGAAAAGTATGAAGTAAAAGAAGAGTCAGGCCTAAAATAAAGAACTAAACCATCCACAAGAGATGAACAGTTTCTGGACTTCAGGTCTTTTGAACAAAAGCGGGGAATAATTTTGTAAAAAACCTGGCACAGGAACTTGAGAGCTGCTTCACACAACTACACAAATGATAAGAAAGTACTGCTATCACAATGATCAAAAAGCTGATTTAAAAATGGTTATTTGCTAAGTTATGTCAATACAACACAGGTCAGTCAGCCTTGAGGTTAGGATCCTTTTATACTTGCATGACTTATAGATTCATGGATAAAAGTGGTTTAAAACATCTACTGAAAACTGTCAATACTGGACTGAAAAGGAGTAAAATAGCAGCAGAAGTGAATTAAAAACACATTAAAATCCTGAATGACTGTTCTTCAAAACTTCTTTAAAAGATTAAAAGAAAGTCTGACTACAGTATTGACACAAAGTACAGTACTGTATAAAGAAATGAAGAATAACTCAAGACTTTTGCTCAGTATTGCATGTTTACATAAAGTTATGACATGTTTTAAGAAACTTTGTAAAATTATGGCCATAAAGAAAATACATTAAGTTCTAAAAGTTTTAACAATATTTTCTCTGCATGTATCTGAACAGTTTTAAACAATTTTATTACCATATTTTTCAGCCTATAAGTCACTTTTTTTTTTGCATAATTTACATGCCTTGCGACTTATACACTGAAGCGACGTAATATGCAGATTTTTTCCCCCATATTTAATTTTTTTTTTTTTTGCTAAGATATGACCGTTTTCATTCATTCTGACTGAAAAGATGGAACACTACCATTTTCAGATGGCACTCGAATAGTATGGCATCATGTAATAGGTAAAAGTGGCTATTAATGACACAATCGGATTGCCATAGACTTCAAACTTTGTTCTGCTTGCGGCTTGGAGCAACAGTCAAATCAGCTTAATTTCGCTGCGACGCCCCGGCAAAATGCAACTACTTTAACCACTGAAGTTCATTTATTAAGTAAAAATTCAACTGAGAAACACCTTTACCATAATGTTGAGCAAACAAATCATTGTTTTAAGTGCTTAGCTTGTTAAATTTCAAAGAAATGCACAGCGTTCCTCTTTCCTGATTTCCTCCCACAGAGTGCGCTCCCGGAGCACCAAGGCAGCAGATACTTTTGAAAATGCAGCTAATTTGACCATTAAAGTGCATTTATTAAGGAAAAGTTCAACTGAGACACCCCTTTACTATAGTTTCGAGCAAACAAATTGTTTTAGGCAGTTACTTTGTTAAATTTTGAAAAAATGCACAGCAAGTCCTCCCCGTACATGCATCTATTCCCACATATCAGCTTTTGAAATACAGCTAATCTGACCGACAAAGTGCATTTATTATGCAAAAGTAAAACTGAGACACACCTTTGCTATAATTCTGAGCAAACAAATAATTGTTTGTGTTACTCTTGTTAAATTATTTTTAAAGTCCTCCTGTGTACGCTCCTGCGGACGCCATTTAGCAGCCAATCAATTTTTGGCACAACACCAGCCCACATTTCCGGGTTGTCAGCGGTGATGCGTAAAAAATGTGACGCGTCAGCAGTGATGCATAATAGATGCAACGTATATGGCGAAGCAACGTATTCATGAATTTTTCCACTTTATTAGACATATTTGAACTGATGCAACTTATACAGCGGTGCGGCGTGTACGGCGGAAAATACTGTAAGACTTTTTTTTGCTCAGAACTAAATTATTTTCTTTAAAAAAAATTATTTCTTTGTTTAAAATGGGTTTTAGGAGGAAAATAATTATAAATAGGATTTTCTTTATGTGAAAAGGATCTACATCTTTTATTTGTTTATCCAGACCCAGTTCCCCCCCACCCCCATCTTTCAGATTTAAACATCTTTTCACATTAAAGTTTTTAATCTAATGATTATGTAACTCCTTGCATTCAAAACAGTAAACTTCCACAGTAAATTGTCTGGCGGATTCATTGATTTTGTTGAGCTGCTCAGTTTTAGGCAGAGTTTTGAGGATTTTAATTACGAAACTTCACTTCGCCTTTAATTCTGATCCGTTACACTGAAGGCTGATGTGATGGGTGAACTGACTGAAAGAGCTTAAAAGTTGTTTTCTGATTATCTCCCAGTGGATGGACGTCAATGATGCAATCACTTTCCATGTGTTGTAATATCTGGCAACACAGGGCTGTCTGTGTCCTTACTCTGACTTTACACGCCAGCTTTAATTCACCTTTCTTTAAAGATAAGGATAAAACACACAAATTAAAACCTATTAAAGCAAACGGAAGATCTAAAGATGGATTAAGAGCTCATTTTTTGCTGCATGATGAAAGCGTCTTACCTGTTGGTTTACTGGAAAATTCCGGTTAATCTTCTTCACCTGTTAAATTTAAGAACATCGGTAAGTAGGACCAGCTGACAAAGTTAATATTTGCAGAATCCCACAGTCTGTAAATGACAAGCATGAACACTAACGCCACAGAAATGATGGTAAACTGTTAGAAGATGCTTCTTTTATTCAAAGCATGCAAATTTCAAAACGAGATAGTCATTTTCACAAGGACCCAAGGCTTGTTCAAAAAATTCCATTAAAAAAGTCCATTCTCTCCACGGTAATAAAAGCAGCAAAACTACAGAGAGGGCAGTCAGGCTTCAAATTAAACACTTTATTCAGCTCACAGGTATCATTCGCATCTTCTTCCCACCACACCATTGATTTAAGTCTTTCTTAAAACCCGAGAGCCAAATTAAGACGTCCGTTCCCGATGCTACAAAGGCGAGAATAAGCACGTTGTGAAATGTCACCAAAGTTTGAGACAAAAGACAGGAAGCACTTTTTTTGTTTGTTTGTTTGTTTTTCTTTGAGTGGAGAAATGTGTGAAGGAAAAAGTCAGACAAGTGTCAGGATGTGAGCTGGGTGTGAATATTTGGGAGCAGTGACAGAAGGTCACATTCAGCCGTGGGCTGTTCGAACAGCAGGATCATGTTGTGTTAACACAAACTAGCAAAGCCTCAGAGGTCTGGGTCCAAACAGTAAATTAATAATGCACCTTTGCCTGTACTTAAAAACAGGTTACCGTACTTCATCTTTAACAATGATGTGAATTCTACAAGAATTGAATTGCTCAATAATAATAATAATAATAATTATTATTATTCTTATTATTGTTATTATTATTATCATTATTATCATTTTATTATCATTATTATTATTATTATTATTATTATTATTATATTTATATATACAGTGTATATGTATATACAGTATATATATACAGTACTGTATATATATATATACCGTAATTTAGCTCTGGTGGCCATCTTGAATCAGGTTGACTCCAAAGTTGGAGATGTACATCCAGTGACTACTATTTTTTTTTGTGTGTGGAAAGTCCAGAGAACCAGACTTAACTTTTTTAGACTACTATAAGAATTTCAATAAAATTTGCCCACAATATATTTTATTTGCAAACAAATGCACACGTGCAATTCCATCATAGTCTACCAACATGAAAGGCAGAGACAATATTAAGGTTATCTACATGAAAACTGGAATGGTTCATGTGCAGACTAGCTGGAGGTTTCCAGAGTTGTTTAATTATAAATTGGGGGGAAATGTTGGGGAAGGGGTGTGATGGAGTGTGTGTCTTCTGCAACTAGAACGTGATGCAAGAGGTACAATGTGGAAATTGCTGACTTATCTTTACAGCACACAGAATTGTAAATGAGTCGCCCTGTGTGGAGCACAAACATCATGCTGTTCTAAATTCTGCTCTAGATTCACATCAAAGCACGCTCAGATGTGACAGAACTGCACCAATAAAGACAAACCACGAACACAAGCCAGAGTTCACTGACCGGGACTGATGGACGCTTCACTCTGAGACAGACGAATGCCACTGAGGGAAAGCCTTAAAGATTACTACAGAACTGAATCAGCACCTCTGAGCCCAAGTCTCCACAGAAAGGGATCGTGATGTGCTTTGCTGCAGACTTGGGATGAAAATAAAAATAAAAAATATGTATGCTCAAGGTCAAAAACACAAAGAAGCACACTGATACAAGGAGTCTGAACACAAAAGTCATGACTCACTATGTATGAGTCATATGTAAAATGAATCCTAACATTTGATTTCATTTGCGAGTGCGTTTGGATGGAAGACGGCAGAAAACTGTCCCACAAAATCTGCTGCCCTGCCGAGCAGCTGACTGGTGAGTGTCGTTAGGAGCAATCGAGCAAATACTTCCTTTCATTATGTTTTCCATGATGCCTTCGAATGCATCACTAAACAAATTCAAGAGGGATTTCATGAACCCCGAGACGGCCTCTCCAGCCACTAGACCAGAACATCACCGAGCCTTTATGGGAATTTGCGGGGCGCAGAAAGTCGAGTGCATTTTCATCTGCCATCATTGCTCAGAGAAATGGACGCGTTTTATCTCGACGAAGGTTAAATATTTGAAAGCAAACAGATCGCTCAAACAAGTGGCACCTCTCTACAAGCAAAGCAGGACCCTATTCTTTGTTGAAATAATTATTATGAAATTATTATTTATACTGCCAATTATAGGAATTATTTTATCATGTCTATTGATTTTTATTACTCGAGTTCGTTCCAGTTTGTACCATTAGCAGAATATCTGCAGATTTTAATGAGCCTTTCAGAAAAACATCATTGGATATACATACACAATGATTAGCTTTTGGATACAGTCTAAGTTCAGATGGCCACTATAGTCAAATGATTTTACAAAACACACAAATGGCAATAAATCAGCCTGTTTTTACATATACAGTGCTAAAATTTGATGTGGTGGTAGTCGAGAATCCTCTTCATCGCATATTTTGAGTGCAACGAATTACACAATCTTTGCATTATCTGTTAGAGTCAACCTTGTTTGTCTGTTAGCAAAATATCTTATGAACCACTAGCCCGGTTTTTTTCCAATTGAAACTCTCAGAAACTAATTTCTTGATGTACATTCATTCAACCTTTATTTATAAAGGTTCATCCCAGTGAGCCTCAGGGACTCATTTACAAGAGAAAAAAATGTCCTGAGAGCGCACGCTGTAACTGCACTCATGCAGTGACATGTAGGAGGAGATATCTGAAGGCAACAGACCAAGAAGTTATTTAAAGATGAAAATGTACCAGTAAGAGAGTTTACGTGAAGTTACCAAGATGGTGTAGAGGCAGGGCAGACGGCTTGGGACCCAAGGGACCCAGGTTCGATCCCCGGTCACTGCATCCCTTGTGGTGTCTTTGGGCAGCACACCCTATCCCCAAATTGTCCCCCGGGCGCTTTCAATAGCTGCCCACTGCACCACCTGGTGGTGGATGGATTAAATGCAGAGAGTAATTTCATCCTTGTGTGGCAACATACATTGATGACATTGTGGGACATTATTATTATTACTATTATTATTATTATTCGAAGATAAACTAGAAGGAGGGACTGCTTGTACCAACTTCCTGTTTGAAAATAACATCCGTTCAGTTTTGTCAGCATTTAGCACCAGTTTGAGACGGGACAAATCTGACTGGATGATGTCAAAAGCAGAGTGTAAAAGCTGGAAAGCCTTAGCAACTGTTCTAGCTCGACAATAAACAACTGTGTCATCGGCATAGAAATGTAAGTACGCATCAGGAATGAACTGATCTGCATTATTTATGTAGATTGTGAAGAGGGTGGGTCCTAAGACTGAACCTTGTGGTACACCGTTGTCAACAACTAGATAGCTGGAAGAAGGTTGAACACATTGCCTCCGATCTGAGAGATAATTAGAGAACCAATCAATAGTGTGATATTTTAGTCATTTTTGTGTTCTCTACAGTGGCTTAGTTTTGGAGAACATTTTAAAAGTGGTTGATGCCAAAAATGTATAAAAATCAGTTGACTGGTCAAGACATAGTTATACTGGAAAAACATTGTCACTCTTTGACCTTCAGCATGAGGTGACAATAAAACAAACTTTCTTTTTTATTTATTTATTTATTTGGATGACATTTTAAAAGGACACTTTTTAAGGTACTAAAATAATTACAGATTATTATCCAGCTTCTGCCAAACACAAGTATCAGTTCCTCATTTTCCTCACATTCCTCAACTCTTCGTCCTGTGCTTTGTGGCGTCTGTTGCTCTCTTCACCTCACCTCCTTTTTCCTAAGTACAGCTTCAGCGAAGTACCAGTAACGTTCGTCTGAAATTGCACCGTGAGTCACTTGGGTGGTCAGGAGGTGCAGACTCACATGGCAAGCTGAATTTCCACAAGTTGTTTCAGATTGCTGACTTGTTAAAAAAAAAAAAATCAAGAGATATGTCAGCGAATATGTTTTTTGGACCTTTGAGAAGACTGCAGGTTTTGTTTGTTCTGCATTCTCACACAGGCTCGGTTTGCTCATCAGCCAACTCCTGCATTTTGCACTCTATGTTCATGTTTCCTTTCAGAATGCAGTGCGACTTTGTGTGGGTGATTCAGTTTGCTGCAGCACGCAGTATTTGCTTAACGTTTCACATCTTGTTAAGATTGACTACAGTCAACGTAGCAGCCGTCTGCATGTGTATTCGCTGTTATTATAATCATGGATGCTGACACTTTGATTCACCGAACGTCATCCTTCTCTCAGCTGTTTTTTTTTAAATTTTTTTTCCTCCTTTCTCCATCTGGTTAAACGGTCAGAAGGAGGAGAGTGGGGGGTGAATATACAGACTGCTGCACTTGTGTCAGGTGTCTAAAAAGTGTGCTTCCTGGTTTGCACAACCCCAAAGGCATAAATGTGTAAAATGTAAATAAAAACAGAATGCATCAATATGCAAGTCTCTCAAACTCATGCTTTAATAAAAATTAAACATAGTAAACATATTCAGTGTTTAAACTAAGACATTTTTTAGAAAAAAAATGCAATTATGTTGCCTTTGTCTCAAATTTATTTAGACATGTAGCTGCTGTAAAATTCAGAATTGTGATAATGAATGGAAAAAAACAACATTTGGCATGTTTTTAATGTTCCACTATGAAAATAATGTTTAATTTGCACAGTTTTAAAATGTTTGCACTCTGCTTTTATTGAATTTTACACAATGTCTCAACTTTTTTATTTATTTATTTGGATTTTTTTTTTGAAGTAGGAGTATATATGCAACTCTTTAACCATAATGTGTTTATTTCATCGTTGGCTGGACATCTGATTATTGTCTGGTCTCACACCAATTTAAGATCGTCATCACAGCTAATCCATAATAGCAACACAAAAATAGTTATCATAACTCTTACATTTTTCAGATATTACGCTAAAATATAATCAAGACATGCTCCATGTACTAAACGGTGAAACTTCTTTTAGCATACCTTCTCCAAGCACTGATGAATCTTGTGAAATTTCACAATATCACAAAAAATTAATTACTAGGTTTGACCAAAGCAGCTCAACCCCATTCCTTTTCAGCATAAAACAAATGCTGGCATGAAAGTCGGTGGGCGATATGCATTCCTTCAAGGAATCTACGTCTTTAATCACAGCTCAGTTTCATTTAAAGGGAGTCAGGAGGAACAATGGAAGTTTTTATTTTTGTGTGTGTGCAGCTTCCTTATAGGAACAGCACTAACCCTTACTTTGAGTTGGAGGTATCCTCTTGTCTGTTTAATAATTAAATAAAAACTGCATCTTGATTATAAAGCAGACCTTAAATAAATCAGTACTAGATGTAAATCCATCATTTTTGTGGCCTCTGTGCAGGATGGGATTGCACTTTTGGACCATTAGGTCAACAGAACTAGTGAATTTAGTCCAACAAATAAATCATAGAATCTTGATTATTTGTGTTTTGCAGTTTGGCATGAATGTCACTTCTCCCTGTGGCGCTGAGGGAGGACTTGTGTGGGAACACAGGCCTGCAGCTGTGGGAGGCTGCTGTTTAGAGAATTGTGGTTTAGCTGTAATTATTCAAAGTGTCTGCCCATAAAGCACAAGCTCATGGGAAGTCTGAGGCTCACTGGAAGGACTGAATTTGAAGCAAAACTTAAGATTATCTTTAAGAACGGGTCTATTTTTAATGTGCTTTGTTTATTTGGTTTTGACAATGCGTTAGTCATGAAAACTCATTAAAATGTCTGCTCCAAATGAGCTGCTGTACTGAGAATAAATGGCTCTTTAAGATTGTTTTGGCTGCCACAGCTGAAGTGATAGTTCAGTTTTGTAACACGTTTAAGGTCAGGGCACTCTCAGTTTAGAAGAAGCAGTAAAGATTCTCATCGAGTGCAAATTTATACTATTTAAAGAAGTTTTCAAACTTTAACATCTGCTTCAGGGAACACAATGTAAGGGACTTGTATACAACTTCTTAGACATGGGCCTTTGTTCTGACTCGGTCTTAGCTTGCAAAATGTTTCCTCCGGAATAAATACTCTTACAACACAAGATATGTAAATAAGCTACAATAATGCTTACTAGGCCTCTAAAAAAATTAAATGTTACATTAATTAGGATCATAGAAACTCTATTTTGTGGTCTCTTCTCTTCTCTTTGTTGTCCAAAATGAAAGTTCTCTGACTCATACGAGTAAGAAACGTACCCCATAAGTATTTTGTACAAATATATTTTTGGTATACAGTTCTGTTTCATCACTGCTAAAAATGTATCACTGTTCTTTTTTTGTTGACTCCAGATAAACAAAAAAGAAGAAGTTTGCGTCTAATTTCTCACTCATTGGTCTAATTTTAAACTAAGGGGCATGCATCACAAGGTTTTTCAAGCAAACATCATACATTAACCACTTGTGGCAGCAGTCATTATATCCTGTCAAAATATGGTCTATTAATATCCTGATGTATTTTACATAAGATATTGAGCTCATTCCTTTACATATCTTGCACTTTGAAATACTGCATTGTTTGGATTTTATATGTCTAGAATTATTAAAAAAAACGCAACTGACTTTTAAAATCTCTGCTAAACAAATACATCAGAAATCATGACAGTTTTGAAAAAAAAATACGTCAATATATTTATAGCAACATTAAAGCTATAAAAACAAATAAAACATTATAATTTTCAGAATAAAATTGATATATTTGCCCTCTAGACTTGAAAAAGATTATTTAGATATCAGTTTTTTGGTTCTTGTATCTATAATGCACTGTACAACTTGACAAGTTAAGTTAACTCAAATGATTTGGGGAAACCGATTGCACAGATTGATTTAAGTTTTGAAACTCAAACTATTTTAGTTTATCTAATTATGTGAGAAGAGTGTAAAGAGCCCAAAGCAACTATAAGGTAACTCAAATGCATACATTTATTAACTTGTTTTATTTAGTATGTTGTAACTTAAAGCGACCAATCATCGCACGCCATAATCTGTCTTTTCATCTGTATGCAGATGACCTACAAATCTATCTGCCAGTTATTCTCAATCCCTCACTCAGTTCAAACTCTATTGTCAACTGCTTGAATGACATTAAGCACTGGCTCTCTCAAAACTTTCTCCACCTAAACACTGATAAAACTGAATGCATTTTATTTGGTGC
>JARVGV010000001.1:44832653-44842823 GCA_031762435.1 Hypsolebias longignatus
ACAAAAACGAACATAGTTCAATCAGACAAGATATATATGTTGTGCCATTTTATGCAAAGTTCAAATTTCATGTCAGTTGACCTTTAATTCATGAAGAAAGTTTAGTTTAGTTAAAGTTTAGTAATTTTCTTGGGTACCACTTTACAATAAGACTCCCTTATAGGTGGCTAATAAATAGTTTATAGATGTATTATTAATTCCTCTATAAACACTTTATAAATCCTTAATATCTGCTTATTATGCATTAATTAAGGGCGAGAAAGAGACTAATCTGACCAGTTTCTTGCCAAATAGTGAGCCAGTTCATCTATATTTCATCTAGAGTTGTTATTCAGTAATAAACATTTCAAACTAAGTTACTTCCTTGTAAGCCCAATAAGCATCCATCCATTATCTTCCACTTATTCCAAAGTCGGGTCGCGGGGGCAGCAGCTTGAGCGGGAGGCCCAGACACAATAAGCACAATAAGCATTTGTAAACTTAATTGTTTAGCATACAATATTGTACTTATCACTGCGTTATAAGTATCTATAGTTGTAGATACTTATAATACAGCGATAAAGTACAATATCCTAAAAAATATAGGTTTACAAATGCTTATTGTGCTTACAAGGTAGTAACAGTCTGAAATGTTTAATATAACAACTCTAGATGAAACAGATTTGACTGAAGAAACTGGTCAGTTTTGTTTCTTTCTCATCCTTAATTAATGCATAATAAGCAGTTATTAATGATTCATAAAATGTTTATAGAGGAATTAATAACATATCTATAAACTATTTATTAGCATCTATAAGGGGAGCCTTATTGTAAAGTTGTACCTTTTCCTGTAACATTCCTCAAAAATAACAGAACGTGAAAATGAATAGTGTAGATTTAATTTAATACAGAGGGATTACTAGATACGATTCTGGGAGGAGGAGGTTAGCTGCTCCTTTGACTCAGAACGGTCGGGGGTGGTTCAGGCATGTGATCTAGATGCCTCCCAAGGGGGAAGTGTTACAGACGTGTCCCTCCAGGAGGAGACCTCGAGGCAGCCCCAGGACTTACAAGATAGATTATATCTCTTGGTCGTGCTGGGAATCCCTTGACACTTCAGTGAGAACGAGAGGATGTGGCTTTGGAAAGGGAAGTCTGCACATCTAAACTTGGACTCCACACTAAAAGATACAATGAGCTAAAAGTAAAACGATATTTTACACTAAAACATCATTGCACTCAACTCTAACGACCAGGCCTCTAAATCAAAAGGTTTCTGCTGTTCTGGGCAACTTGCAGCTTGTAAATCTCTCAATAATGAATCTTCTTTTCTTCAGTGGTGGACTCAAAGAACATGATGTCATCATCTCTATCAACGGCCAGCGGATTTCAACAGCGACTGACGTCAGTGCTGCCGTCAAGAAAGATGACACTTTGAAAGTTGTTGTTCGCCGTGGCAACGAGGATGCCATCCTCACTGTTGTTCCGATGGAGATCGACCCTTGACTCGTTAGGAATCGCACCACAGGAGCTGGGGTTAGATTGAACTTATCACCAGTGGACCTTATGTGGGCGGGGGCTGACCCCCCCCTCCTGTGGCTAGAGGCCCAGAGAGGCCACACATCCAGGAAAATTCTGGCTTTGTCTTGAAACGACTACAGGTGCTCTGAAAGCAGTGCTGTGCTTTGTTTTCACTTTTAGTCTTTAATGCTTTTATCAATGCTACTACTGTTTGGTCACAAACATCAAAATATACAAATGTATATTTTTGTCTGTGCCTTGTTTTTATCCAAAAAGGGCAAAAACAAAGCACAGACATTAGCTCGGTCAGACTTCTGCTTTTTAAGCAATTTAGACGGTCACTGAGCAAATCTGATTTGTATTGTATCTTTTGTTTCCTAGACTTCTTCTTCTTTTTTTAAAGTACTGTAGAGTTCTTTTTTGTAATTATGTGATATATTCTGAGAAAAATAAAGGGTTTACATACATTTTTTTCAAAGTTGCCTTTGTCATTTATTTTTTTTTAAATCCCTGTTCTCTTTAATAAACTCACAAACTCACAATCTTCTGTATGGAAGACTATTTTACCAATTTCTTAAAAATAAATAAATAAATAAATCCATAATTCTAATTCATAGTTATGATACACAATCCTAAAATTATGACTGAGCATGATATGCTAAGACAGTTTTAATAATTATGAGGTGCTATGTCATAAATATGACATTATCTCGTAATAATTTTGAGATTGTGTCTTGTAATTATGCTTAGAGGATGTTTTTCTTTTAATTGGGCTAATAATGCACCTAATTGGGGAAATCTGTGCTGTTTCTGCTTCCTTCTGCTAATTTAAGCTTCTTTCTGCTTTTTATTTTTTTATTTTTTTAGCTGCTATTCAGCTGTTTTGGGGAAAGTTCAGCTTTTTTTCCCAGATATATTCCACTTTTTTGTGTTTTTGCTTCTTTCAGCCTAACTGAGAAAACGTGTGCTATTTCTGCTTCATTCTGTTAATTTAAGCTTATGTCTCCTTCTTTAGCTACTATTCAGCTGTTAATGGGGAAATTTCAGCAAAAATCTTTTTCTTCAAATAATTGATTTCTGCTTCTTTCATCCTAATTGTGCAAAATTGTGCTCTCTCCATTTTCTTCTGCTAATTGAAGCTTCAACCATTTTTCAGTTTTTTTTTTTGTTGCTAATTTCAGCCTTTTTTTTTTTTTTACAGTAGCTAAAATCCTAATTTGTGTGCTAATTTCTGCCTTTTTAAACCTTATTCAGCAAATATGTGTTCTTTCTGCTTTCTTCTACTAACTTTGGTTTGTTCTTCCATTTCAGCTACTTTTCAGCATGTTTTTGTTTAGCTTATTTCAGCAGTTTTTCAGCAAGTTCTTCTGCAATAAGCATATTCACATCACATTTTCACAGGAAATGCAATTTTTCTAGTTGCTTTTAAATATAGAAATAGTCTTCCATAGTTCTGTATCCAGGTTTACGTATCAATATTTTCCTTGTGCGTGCGTGTGTGCAGACTTCACGTATCTTTGGCTCATGATAATGCACACACAGAAAGGGGACTAGAAGCCAAATGAAGTCTGGATTGAATTGGTTTTTATTGCCTTCATATGGGCTTGATGGCGTGCTCTGGTGTGATTCTTGGGCCAGGGGCTGAGCAGGCTGACCTCAGACAAAAAGTGTGAGCCAAAGGAGGATCTGATCCAAGGTGCAGTGGTTGCAGATGTGGGGTTTTACATAAACACGCTCAGTGTTTGTGTGAGAGATTTGTTTACCACGTAAATGTTTGAAAGAGATGATCAAGCTGACCTGATGAGATTTGCAGAGATTGGTGAGAGAGGAAAAAAAACAACTCCTTTAGTATTTTGCTTTTTATTCTATATATATATTTAGAAAATGTGAACTCCGTTAATGGAAAACCACACAGAAGCTTTATTTTTTCTTCATTTTAGCCCAGCATGGCTCAGTCTGAATGTATTTTGTACCATTTGAATGTTGAGGAAATCAAACCACAGCGTCTTAAGTCTCTTGGCTGTAAAAAAAAAAAAAAAAAAGGAATATTTTGGTGGGGGATTCAGTGGTTTGGCTCCCCAGTTTTCACATTTGACTTGCAGAGCAGATCGTGTCTCTATTAACCTCTGGTTATTGGCTTTCTTATTACAATTTTTCCATTTCTATGCACCACAACAAAGCTTTATTGCAGAGAAGAGTTTTCCATCGACTGCCAGAAGCCAAAAGGATGGCAAATGGAATTTACTGGACTTGGTAACAATTTGACTTATTTTGGTTAATGTTTCTAACACAATGTGCACCTCAGGGGTCTGCAACCTGCGGCCCTGGAGCCACAAATGCCTCTTTGGTCCATCTACAGCGGCTCTTTCAAGCTTTGACCAAAATATAACATAAAAACTGTTTTTTTTTTTTTGTTTGTTTTCTTTTTTGGGTTGTTAGACTAAATTTTAAAAAAAGGTTGTTTTAACAGTCGTCTTGTCTTTTTTCTTTTTTTTAATTGCAAATATGTGAATAGTAAAACAATACAAAGAGTAAACCATGCTCACTTTCTGATTTATCTTGTCAAAGTAAATTACTTAATTTTTCCACTGTAAAATAATAAAATCATAGGCCTGCATAGTTCATTGTTTAAAATTTTACAAAATTGTTAAAATCTATAATTATCTTTTCTTTCTTTACAACAACCAAGTCCTTTGTCTTAAAATACAGATGCTATAAACAATTTGAAATTTTTAGTTTTATAAAGTCCACTAGCCAGAAAAGACCCCTCCAACAAATTTAAAGTGGTTCACTGGCCACCAGTTGACGATCACAGTTGGACCAGATTGCTGTGGCTCCAGACACTTAATTTAGACAGCAAAGGAGCAAATGGCTCTTTTGATCGTAAAGGTTGCAGACCCCTGACCTAGATGATACATTTAATGACTTTGGAAACAAAAGTAACAGTAAAAGTTGTGCATTCAGCTGCTCCCTTCTGCAGGGTCAGAGTGAGTGACCTGAAGATTGTTTCACGCTGGATGCCCTTCCTGGCACATCCTTGGTTTGAACCTGCAGCCTCAACAATACAAGAGGCGGCACTGATGAGCCAACAAGCTACAGCAGACGAAAATAATAGAAAAAGTAAAGACAAAAAAAAAAAATGAAGTTCAAGTACAAAAGAGTGATGTTCACAGTTGCTGCCATCTCCTGGTTTTCTATCAGAGTTGCATTTTGCAAGTGATCAATAGTGCAGGTTTAAAGCCCGCAGGTTCTGTGTTGTTTCATTAGACAACAGCACATATTTTTGATTATTTAATCAAAGATTGTAAAATGATCGGAGATTACTGCACACACACAGAGAACGTTGGACTCGGTTGTGAAATTTTCCTGTGCATGAAGTCAGGACTGCAAGGCTGCCAAAACCAGAGTTCAAAACAGTCATGCAGGGTCTGGCTGCATGACATCACCACCTCTGGGTCTTGACGTGGACTGACAGTTTCACGCTGAGGCCAACTACATCCAAATGTCAAAATTATGTCTGTTTAACACTGACTGAATACAAGGTTATATTTGTCCAAATGTTGCACAGCGGTGACAGAAAGTGAAGTGATGGAGACGCCTTAGTCTATATGTCAAACTGTGATCTGTGACTGTTCTGAAAAATGAAAGCATCTTGGAACGAGTTGCTACTTTTGCTGCAGGACAACTTAAGACCCACAACATGACGAACTCTGCTGTATTGAAAGAAAAACACCTAAAAACTTTTTAAATGATGCTCGTGAGAAATTAGTATGACATTGTTTCTGAGCAGAGGCCAGATATTTTTGCAGAAGATCTGAAGGAACTGCTGGTGTGTCTGAGTTGAGTCATGGTCATTTCAGTGTTATTTGTGACCACTTTGCCTGCAGAATCTACTTTATTATTACTATTATTATTATTATTATTATTATTATTATTATTATTATTATTAT
This sequence comes from Hypsolebias longignatus, assembly GCA_031762435.1. Classification (NCBI taxonomy): domain Eukaryota; kingdom Metazoa; phylum Chordata; class Actinopteri; order Cyprinodontiformes; family Rivulidae; genus Hypsolebias; species Hypsolebias longignatus. Next base: position 44,838,104 of record JARVGV010000001.1, read on the forward strand.
TAATTTTTCCTCATGTCTTATGGCTGCTAAACTGCTTGCTTTTTGGGTAGGAGTACACTAATAGCATTTAAACAGGTAATTTGATGAATATTCCACATTTTTAAGACTTTGTTTTATTACAAATTTAGTTCCCCAGATATGTGTTTCACTGTTTGTTTGGTGTAATCGGCGTGCAAACCAGAAAACTGGTCATTTGTGTGTTATACATGTGAAAATTTAAAACGGCAATCTGTGTTGTCCTGTATAATCTGTAAATTAATTCAAATTTACAAAATATATACTGTACTAATTTTTGTTCAGTTTTTATGATAAAAGCAGGCTTGTAGGTATTACTAGTTGTCCCATTCTTACACTTTTTGTGAACATATGACCTAAGTACGGTAAGGTGAAGGTAAGGTTTGTGGGCGGAAGCATATTCAGTTTTAGTGGACGTCGACGACATTGCTTTTACAAATACAGTACTGTTTCCTTCTCATTTTTGTGTTAAGGTGGCACAACTGGTAGAACTGTTGCCTCTCAGCGAGCAGGTCCCTGGTTCAAATCTCGGTCCAGGGGCTGTTCTGGGTGGCGTTTGCATGTTCTCTCCATACATGCATGGGTTTTCTCCGGGTACTCCGGTTTCCTCCCACAGTCCAAAAACATACATGTTAGGCTGATTGATGACTCTAAATTGTCCCTAGGTGTGAGTGAGAGAGTGAATGGTTGTTTGTCTCTATGTGGCCCTGTGATGGACTTGCGACCCCACCCCTCGCGCAGTGATAGCTGGATATGGGCACCGGCAACCCCCCCGTGACCCCAAAATGGAAGAAGCAGGTAAATATAATGGATGGATGGATTTTTGTGTTATCTCAGACCAATAACAGATCAAAAGTTACTGGGTGTTGCTCTCCTGTTGGCTACTTTGCCATTTTGGCACTAAAATACTACTCAAATAGTAAAATTATTAAACTAAACACTAGTTAGAAACCTGTACTGTGGTGAATTTGTTAGCATTGTTGCCTCCAAAAAAAAGAAAAGTCATGATTCAAATTTGATTGGGCCTTTCTGTGAAGGTTGCATGTTTTCTCTGTGCAGGTATGGGCTTCTTCCAGGTACTATGGTTTCCTTTCATAAGCAAAACATCTGCATGATAGATGAATTGGCAACTCCAAACTAACTTCAGGAGTGAGTGGTTGCATGCATTTTTGTGCACATGTAGTGTAGGCCTCCTGATGAGTTGGTGATCCTGCTGGCATCCTCTTCAGGTGGGCACACTTTAAACCAGTGCAAGTAGACAACTCTGCAACTTACTTTTGGAGACCTAACATACGTTTTTTTTTTTTTTTTTGTTAATTAACTAATAAGGCTTTAGAATCAAATTTAGTGTGTGGTTAGGCTCATGGTTTGCTTAATTCTCTAAAAATTCCCATAAAGTAGACTGTTCTGTTGGAAACCTACAGTTTACAATTGCATAGTGCTGAGTCCTGTTCTAAAAGCAGTCCTGGAGCGCCCCCTATCGCTTATTTTGATTTTATTTGAACCAATCAGAGACGAGGATGCTGACACGAGCCCAGAGCGCAGGACAGCTTTCCTCGCGCTGATTGGTCACTTCCGCTGCAACAGCGTAGTACGTAAGTCTTTCCAAGCCTCGAGAAGGGAGGGGGTATTTTAATGGCCGTCAGTTGCTCTCCAGAAATGCAAAAACTCCGTATTATCTTCTGTAAATAGACAGCTGTAACGTCTTGCTCGTTTGGGACGCCTTTCTTTCGCAACGAGCATTACTTTTGAGACATATTTAGGAAAAATATGTGTTTCTAGTGCCTTTTCTCCTACCCTGAACGGACTTTACCCGCTTGATTTGTGCGTGTGTCTGATCAGGCCTCGCCGGGTTGGAAATAAGCGGACGATTAGCTGGAGTTGAAAGGTAACAGTCTGCTCTGCGTTACTCCTACATGCATATTATAACTTTAGATATTAATACATACAATAAAATTTATACGTATATGTACTCCAAGCAATTTTTCCGGCATAAAATCTTGCGAGGTTAGAAATGTAAACAAGAGACTTACGTTAGCCTTGTTAGCAGTGTTGAAGCTAGCGGCTAACTTCACAGTAGTTAACTTTACATGCGAGCCAAGCTAGAGTTAGCAGACGTAAATAAGTTGTATTCACTGCAAACGGTAGGGAATGTAATTAACTCCCGAGTTTTATGAAAGTTGGTCAAACTTCTCCGGTTTCTTTTCCATGTCGCCCAGACATCAATAATTTACTTGAAAGCTAAAGCTAGCCATGCTAACTTGGAGTGTCATCAACCATCAGTTGACTCAACTTTGACAAATTCACTGGCTGCCAAAGTCAAATACCAGTTTGCGTTTTTTATAAGTAATACAGTTGAGATAATGTTCATTACTTTGTGTTATTATCCACTCCACCAGATTATAACCCACATTAAATTAGACAGTTTTGCTTGATATAAGAATGCGTGCAACGTGAATGATTGTGTTATCATTTCTATTTGTTGATGCATTTTCTCTTAAAAACACGTCTTTCTCACCAGTTACAGTATTCAATACATCTCATTTATTAACAAATAGAAAATAAATGGCCACGTTTAAAACATTCAGTTATTTTACAAATAAAATGCATATTCATTCTCTTTTGAGAAATAAAATGAAAGTTTGAGAGCATATTACATTACAAACGTCTAATTTTCAGCTAAGACATTTGGTGTCCTCTATGCAAGAGGACAGCTTTCAGTATTTGAGGGAGCAGAAGTCTACACAATTTTTAGAAAAATGTTCCCTAATTTGATGGTGCCAACGTTAAGACATGTTCACAGCTGTTACTTGTTTGATCATACAGTTTACTTGATGCTTGTGTGAAATGTTAAAGGTTCTCTCCTTCTGTCCACAGTGAATATGTAACATACAGCAATCAACATGACATCCAGATTTGGTAAAACATACAACCGCAAGGGAGGTGAAGCTAATTCAAAATTTGAAGAAGTCTTCTCTAATAAAAAGCCCACTCTGACTACCAAATGGGGAGAAACTACCTACAAGGCTCAGGTGGGCTCTAAAAGGCCTCTTTTAAATCCAGATGACCCTGACGTTCCCAAAATACCCAGGCTTGAGGACAGTAACGATGAAGAAGACCCATTTGGTTTTGACAGTGATGAAGAGTCCAAGACTTTAATCACCCACAGCGTGTCTGAAACTAGCATTGCAGAAAAGAATGTAACAAAAACTGCTGAAGTGCAAAGCGGAGTGACTGCTGTGGCTGTTTTGTCTGCTCAAGGCTCTGCAAGTGTAACCGCTACATTTGCAAGTAAGTACCGGTAAAGAGAAAATAGACACTTAAGGGCCTTTGTAATATTATTTTATGTTACAGCATTTGCAGTTATGACATGTGTATAATCTTTTTTTATTGCTCAGTTGCGACCACTAGATAACTAGTTTCAGTCAGGTTTGATCTAACCATACACATTTTACTCTTTTTTATTTATTTTTATTTATTTTTTAGGTAAAATGGCATCAGAGGAGAGTGTTAAAAACAACCAGCCGTGGTACACAAGTGCTTTAGATGGAAATCAAAAACCTTCAAGCCTGACATCTTTTGCAAACACAGTCCTTACTGAAAGCCAAAACTTCTCATTGTCCCAGACACCTGTTTACTCTTCTAACTTAGACCCTACCCTAAAACAGTCAACTGATGCACCGGGAGGCAGCATAGACCTCCAAGCTACTTCTCATGATGGATCTTTGTCAGAGGAGTTAAAGAGTGTGGAGCAGGAGCATTCCACAGAGCCTCCACCACAACCAGTAGACAACATTCCTCCCTCTCCATTTACCCTAAGAGCCTCAAACTGCAAGAAATACCAGCGGCCCAACCGACCTTACAAAATGGATTCTGAGCTCGCTGAAAGCAACAGCGACAAACCCACTGATACAAGTGCCCAAGATAAGCCCAATAGTCTTGTCCCTGCTAGCACAAGTAGTACTGCTGCCAGTGCTAAACCAGTAGCTAAGCCTGCAGGCAGAGGTGGTGGGAGAGTACGGGACTACACAGTTCTGCACCCGTCCTGTGTATCAGTGTGCAATGTCACTATTCAGGATTCAGTTGAGCGAAGTATTGATGAACTGGTCCCTGCTGCTACCCCTGCTGACCTCGGAGAGGCAGGTCAGATGAAGAAGAAGTCTGATGGACAGCCAACCAAACCGACGAGGTGAGGATTTTTTTGTGCATATGTTTGCCTTTAAAGCAGCATTGTAATAAAGAATAACAAAAAGTTAACTTTTCAGTTTAAAAGAAAACTAATGTCTCACAGGTTGTCTTAAAATTATTGCTCTTATTTTAGAAGTGGAGCTGTGTGCTGACTTGAGGAGTCAATGTCTTGCAGTATATTTCACAACATTGGTGTTGCTGCACATAATTGCATGTTTTGGATGATTCATTTTAAGGTCACATCAGTTAGTTGGAGTTTTTATGCTGTACTCACGTGCAATGACTATAAGGGTAAATGGTAACTTGACTGCTTTTATATATAGGTATTTTATACATAGTGCATTTTTTATCTTATCAAGACACTCAAAAGCTTTACACTACACTGTTCCCTCATTTACCCATTCATACAGCACTCTAATATACAAACCGGATTCCAAAACAGTTGGGACACTAAACAAATTGTGAATAAAAACTGAATGCAATGATGTGGAGATGGCAAATGTCAATATTTTATTTG
>JARVGV010000001.1:44842923-44865601 GCA_031762435.1 Hypsolebias longignatus
GTTCTATTCTGAATAAAATATTAGATGTTGGCACCTCCACATCATTGCGTTCAGTTTTTATTCACAATTTGTTTAGTATTCCATCTTTTTTTGGAATCCGGTTTGTATCAATACAAATAATAATCAGTGCTTTAACATATTCATACACTGATGGGACATGCATCATTGTCAATGGGAGGGACACTGGATAACTGTGGGTTCAGTGTCTTGCCCAGGGACACTTCAGCATGTGACTGCTAGTGGAATCGAAACCCCAACTCTTGCATTGGAGGACGACCGCTCTAACCACTCATCCACAACCGCCCAATTCTTTCTATTCTATATAACTATGTACAGTACTTATAGACCATCATGTTTCCTTTGGTTTTAATGGTTTTCAACCTATCATGTACTGGATTTACGTTTAATTGCTGTCACTGTGAAAAATATTTTTATTCACTGAGTTATGGTTTTAAAGTAAATGCAGTTTTATTTTTGTTGTCATGCTTTAGGTTCCTTCTTTTAGTCTCGAGTAAAACGCATCAATAATACAGAAAGAAATGAACAAATGTATTTTATTTTTTTTTTAGGTTTAGACCCGCCCAGATGAAAACGAAAAAGACTAAGACTGAGACTAAGCTGGAGTTTTTTGGCTTTGAGGACAAAGACGGTGAGGAGGATGAGGAGAGTTCAGAGGGTGTTGCGACAGGCAAAAGTAGCTACAAGATCAAGTATTTTGGTTTTGATGATCTGAGTGAGAGTGACAGCGATGATGAGAGCTCTCCGGTCAAAGAGAAAAAGGCCAAAAAGGCAGCTGCAGTTTTAGCTTCTCTGAGCTCCAGTGTGGACAGTCCTCATACCAGTGACTCTCAGGACAGTCAAACCAGCAGTAACACAGGTGAGAAAATGTGTTAACAAGATAAATCTGGGATGAAAGTTGGTTAATTAAGTTAAACCTTTGAAACATGCTTTTCCTACAGATGCTTTTGAGTTTTTAGATGACTCCAGCCCTGGCAGCACTGATGGGCAGAAAGGGCGACCGGCGAAGCCAAGTGACAAATCCAAGGACGCAGGCAGTGGATTCAAAAAGATTTTTAGTGGACCTAAAAAGGTATTTTATTTATGTTTATCGTTTTCTTGATTGCATTCTTAACTTTTTGTCTCATGTACAAGTTTATTTTGAACTTGTCAAATACAGTACTGTACAGTACTTATTAAAACGTGTTAAATTATAAAACGAAGCAGACACATACTAACTCTGTAGAACTACTCAATTATTTTTAAATTTGATGATGATCTGAGCCTTTTTATAGAAATATTGAGAAATACAGAGGAAGTAGGAAGTTGAGAAGCTAACTATAAAACACTTTTGGCTGTTTTATATAATATAACTCTGAGTCAGCAGGAATGTAGGCTGGAACGATGTTTGTGGACTTGAGGGCTGAATGTTGTTGTCCAGGGATTATCTTGTAATTGTGATCTCACATGAAGTGACTAAATGTGCGCTTAGAAGCATGCACAAATGTGGGTGTCATGAGCAGAGATTTAGATGTTACCTTCTGGTCAGGCTTGTATTTAACTAAAAACTCAGTTTCAATTTGTGCTGTTTTTCTGCTCACATTTTCTTTTTATTAATGTTATCTGAATCGTGTTTTGCAGTGGCTTTGGGTTATTTATCTGTCCTTCCATTTCTGCTGTTTACTCCTTCCAGCATGTTTAGAAGTTTTTGCTTTGCCTGCGTAACATGTACTTGAGTCACACAATTTACAGGAAATGTTTTGTGCTGTATGGAGACCATTAAGCAACACACTAAGGATGTAGTTGTCCTAGTTTATCAGCAACATGAGGTTTGTTGGAGTAACTGACTTAATAATAAATGTACTAGGTAAAATAGATTTTATTTTTTACAAATATAAAATGGAAACTTATATTTATAGGCTTTTTATGCACTTAGAGGTTTGGATTTGGTGTTTTCCTGTGATAACAAATGGTACTATGATTGAATAAATGGAACCAGTTACATCATATTACACAGAATACCACTCTGTCAAAATAAGAAATATTTGTACTTCTTCTTGTGCTCCAGTCTCAATCTAAAGCTGTGTACAATGCTCGCCACTGGAACCAACCAGAGCCTGAGGAGATACCTGTGCCTCCACCTTCTTGTTCTCTTACTGCTCCGGTGAGATTTTGTGTGTGGCTTTAGTTTATTGCATCTTTCTCTGCACTACTCGCATGTGTCTGTCACTGTGAATATATGTGGAACTGTTAATTTAATGTTAATTTATTTATCATTTGCATTCTTATTCTACACAATTGGGGCAAATGCTGTACTATGAAAGGGTTTTGTTTAGTTGCCCTAAATTGTTTCTTGAATTATTTTACCAGACAAGTTAACCTTTTTTTTTTTTTTACTTGTTTATCTTGTGCAGAATTTACTCCATGGAACTAAATGTGTGTACAGAGACAGTGGATTCTGGCAACAAGGATTTAAAAGTTGCTGTTTACTTTGCCCTATTTCATTAGACATCAGTTGGCACCGGTTTTTCTGAAGCTGTTCATCTGTGGTACATTCTGTAGACTTGCTACAGACTTGGTGTGTGTGTGAGAGAGAGAGAGACTCACTTTCCTGCTCATTTACTTCCCTAGGCCACGTTATCGAGCAGCACCATGGATAGCAACTCTCATAAAGATGATGGCGTCTTCAAAGCCCCTCCTCCACCACCAAAAATTATCAAATCAGAGACCATGCCCACACGACCCTACCAGGATATTGTGACGGCGGTAAAATGCAGGAAGGAAGACAAAGAGGTGAGTTCAGGACACAATGAGATGTTTATCTTTTTCTTAGTAACAGCAGGTGAAAAACAACTTACCGGTATCTACTTGACATTTTTGTATTCATTTGTTTGCATGCTGTTATAAATTTTGTTTTTCATTTTGCTTTTACCCCTTTGATGCGGGTCATACAATAAAGGGATGGCTTTCATTTCATGGCTGTCAAGCTCATTATTGTTTATTTGAGCCCCACTGTGAGTTGAAAGTAGCAATAAGGACATCTGCTGATAATTTAAACACCCCTACAGCTTGTGTCATTTACAGAAGGGCCTTCTAGCCTCAGATCCTGTCGTTAACCACAGATCCCCTGACATATAGTGTTACTAGCCACAATGAGACACTGATGCCATTTCAAACCCAAGTCCTCCTTCCTATATCACAGAGAGTGCACTCTCTAGGTAATTGTTGCTACTGATAAACATACAGAAAGAACTGCTGATCAGGCCTGACTCCACATGCTGAGCTGTTATTGATGAGGTGTATTAGCACAGTCAGCTATTATCTGTAATGCAACCTGCTGAGGAATTTCCCAGTGAGAGTTGTTCCATTGATGTTTGCGTCAACACATCTCTGGACGGCTGCGCTGCTTTTCAGTTGCACGGCTGTAACTAACCCCTTCCTCATTTAACAGCTGTACACCGTGGTGCAGCATGTGAAGCACTTCAACGACGTGGTGGAGTTTGGAGAAAATCAAGAGTTCACAGATGACTTTGAGTATCTAGAAACGGGACTGAAGAGCAGTCAGCCGCTTAACACAAGATGCCTTAGGTAAGTGGGTAAAGCATTACGTGCCCTCTCCATGCTGAGCTCTATAACTCTGGTCCAAAAACTATTTTCTTAACTTGTGTCACCTTGTTGGTATGTAATCCAAATTACTCTGAAATTATTAAAATAAAATAAACATATCTAAAGTTTTTTTTAACTAACACAAAGCATGAAGCATTCTGTGTTATTGCACTCTTATTTTTATATTTAAATACATAAATATTATTGAACATTCTCCCTTTTCCTCCCGTCATGCTTCAGTATAATCAGCCTGGCCACACGATGTGCCATGCCCAGTTTCAGGATGCACCTGCGGGCCCGAGGAAAAGTGGCTCAGGTCTTCAAAATCCTCAGCGATGCTCCACAACACCCAGTTAGTAAAGTTTCTTTTATCTTTTTTTTTTAATTTTCTGTTTGCATTTCCAAGTGGAACAGTAGTTCATTAACTCCTTACAAACAGTCAGTACCTCAACATCAGCTAAATGGACGTAATAATTTCCAGTCTTTTCTCACAATAACTTAATATTTAGGTAGGCCTCACAGGTTTATGAACAGCTACACAGATATTCTTGAAAATTCTTAATCTTATTTGTGATATTTATGGTCTAAAATAGCAACCAGTTTTCTTTCTTTTTTTTTTTTTAATTGTAGGACTGAGTGCAAAACATCCTTTCTGCTGTGTTTTCTATCTTAAGCACCCAGGAACAGAGTCATAAATCTACCCTCTGGTTCCCCAGAGCACCACAAATGTGTGCTGATTTTATTTTTAAGTGCTAATGTCATGTTTTCTGTAACTTTATTCTACTTTACATGGTGTTTTAAAATTAATTACTCAAATCTTCTGTTTTCCCCTCTGATGTGTTGCATAGTTTGCATATAAACTTTGACATGATTGTGTGACCTGAACAGTTCCTTACAAAACAGAATGCTGCATTTATTGTAAAGTTTTGATTGGTTGTACATTTTTGTTTTTGGTGCTCTGTAAAATGTGTTATTATATACATAAAAAATAAATACTTTAACATGCTATATACTATCTGAATGTCTATGAAAATAAAATAATAACTTGTGTAGCTGGCTGTTGCTCTTAAAACAAACCTTTTTTAATCTTACACAATTTTAAGGTGAAACTTTAACATTGTGCAAAGCTGCTTAAACTTAAGTTGATATTTATTAAAGCCGATCTCATACTTTTTCAGAACCTCGCTTTGTGCACGGCTGCCCTGATGTACATTCTGAGTCGGGACCGTCTTAACATGGATCTTGACAGAGCATGCCTGGAGCTAATGATCAAACTGCTGGAGATGGATCAGGACTACTCAGGCAGCCAAGATCAGCTCACTGAAAAGGAAGTGGCGAAGGTCAAAGAGAAGATCAGGAAGCTGTGTGAGACCGTGCACAACAAGCATCTGGACTTAGAAAACATCACGGTGCGTTGCTTATAATAATACAAAGATTTTTAGTCTCCTTATGTGTTTTAAGACAAATGACTTCTTTCTCTGATGCCTGCTGACGCGTTTATTGCATTACGGTAGTCCCTTGTTTTTTGCAGGGTTACGTTCAAGACCCCTCCCCCCCCACCCGCAATAAGTGAAAATTTTCAAAGTAGCGACATTTTATTTATTTTAGTATTCATATATGTATTAAAGTTTTAGAAACCCTTCCCACACTCTTGCAATGTTATAAACTCTTAAACATACGTCATTTTAACAACACATATATGTAGCTACTAAATTGTACTCCCCAGTTCTGCAGAACAGCAGCAGCTCGGTTCCGCTTGGTTCAGGTCTGACTTGGTTCTGTTTTTGCAGACCTACCCTGCAGCAACGAAGTCCACAATGTTCTAAACTCTTAAACCTACGTAATGTTAATTTCACAGTACTGCTAAATTTTACTCACCAGCTCTGCAGAAACAGCGGCTCAGTTCCAGTCTGGCAGACATACCCTGCTGGTTCTGCTCCGGTTCTGGTCTGGCTCTGTGCAGCCTTTGAGCACCGAAACACATTTTGGAGGGAGCCGGACTTTCGTTTGGCCAGCACGGGACCAGACAGTGTTCCAATAAAGTCCAAATCTGTAGGGAAAAATAGTCCCGGTGTGCTCCAGAGAGAACGCCGGACCTACGATGGTGCGTCCCCACTCGGAAGTCCTTGTGGGCAGGCTAGCAGCTCTCAGATTCACCAATGAGTCTGGAGGTCCGGTTCTGGTTCGGGTCCCGATGGATTCCGTGCGGCTCTGCATCCACTGGGCACCAAAGTCACTGTGTGAATAAGGACCAAACTTTTTCTGATCAGATCAAAACTTTCCCTCAAGTATTTCAGCAGAAGGCAATGGGGCTTCTGGGCGGGGCACTGTTGGCTTCTGGGAAATGTAGTCATTATGATTGGGGATACAGTGGAGTCTTATTGAGAGAAAACTACAAAATGGCTGCACCTTTCTGAAGCATTTTGTTTTTTCTTTAACTTTTTACCGTCCCAATCACATAATATTAAAGTTGACAATCATGTGTCCTGTACAATTTATTTTTCTCGTGTACAGTTTTACTTTGAAAAACTGCAAAAGAGCGAGTCCGCAAAAGTCGAACCGCGAACTAGCGAGGGACTACCGTGTTCAATATTTTTCTATAGAAATCTTGGAAGTTCTTAATTACCAGTTTTATTCTTGTGCAAATTAAATTTCTGTGAAGTACTTGATGGAAATCTGTCAAGCTGCACACATTCTGTAGATTGATTAGCAATCATATTTTTTAATATTTATACAATACTTCAAGCAAACATTTCAAGAGACAGTGTTCATCACTAGGTGCTCTGTTTTTGTTGCATAAATGATAAAGTTGCTGGCTATGACGTAACATTTTCACAAATTCTACGAATTTAAATATTTTTGTAGACGGGCCACCTTGCCATGGAAACATTATTATCACTGACCTCCAAGAGGGCTGGGGACTGGTTCAAAGAAGAACTACGACTACTTGGAGGTCTGGACCACATTGTAGACAAAGGTAGGCTGAAAGTAAACCATTTTCTTTTTGCATCTATTAGAGCTGTCTGACTAATAACTGTAAAAAAAAAAAAAAAATACATGGCAGCATTGTGAATTGGATTTGTATTGCTGCAGTGAAAGAGTGTGTGCAGAATCTGAGCCAAGAAGATGACAAAGATAATCTTGTAGCAGCTTTGTGGGGCGCTGAAAGGTGTCTGAGAGTGCTTGAAAGTGTAAGTACAGTTTTTTATTTTGTCAAGGTTGGGTTCTGCCTTTCAAATAGTCACAGACATGATTACTTGAACCTGTGAGATGATGTTAACTTTGTCAGACTTAAATTTGAAAATAACTATCTCTTTGTTGAAGCAATGTTTTTGATTAAATATCTGAACTTAATGCAAAATCCTTTATTTATTTTCTGTATCATGATTACTTTTACAGCCTCCTTTAATAAGTAGCCTTCACAAATATAATTTCTGTGGTATTTTGCTAACAGGTGACAGTACAGAACCCAGAAAATCAGAGTTACCTTATTGCCTACAAAGACTCTGAGCTTATCGTCTCTTCTGCTAGGTAAGCACCGTCCTATTGTGCCGTTTATTTTAGCTTACACCTATTCTTTCTTTTTTACTTTGACTATAGCCACCAGGTTAGTCCAGTAATGGATAAAACAATCCCCACTTGTTATTGTTATTTGCAAAAATGTGGCTGTTACTTTTACAATTGAACCAAACTAGTGTAGAAGTCTGTGCACAGAGTAGCACTCCAATAAAGCTAATCTAAGTTGTCGTCACATCCGTATAATGTTTACAACTTGTGTTGTTTCACTTTGCGTTTTATGGTATCTCATAAATGTTTCTTTTTCTTACTATCACCAGAGCTTTGCGGTACTGTGAGGATATGATCCAGAGGTACAGCAGAGCATTAAACAACAGCTCGGTGTCGTCATCGGGTGTAACACTGCCACACTGTAGCTTCAGCAACGTGGGGAAGGCTGTGGAGGACTGTATGAGGGCTGTCATAGGGGTGCTGCTCAACCTTACCCATGACAATGGTACATTCTCTTGAAGTTGCAAATTAGATTTTTCAAATTTGTTTGTTTCTGGCATGAAATTAATCAAATTTAAACATTTCTTGACTTCAGTTAATCTCAAATCACAATCAAGACTGGTTTTTATTACCATACTTTCTGCCTTAAAAGTCTCGCCTCCATATAAGTCGCACCAGTCCAATTATGTCTAATAAAGTGGGAAAAAAACATAAATACCGGTACATCGCTTCGCCTTATAAGTTGCATCTATTATATGTCACCGCTGACGTGTCGTGTTTGAAATAAGCTGCATTTTGCCTGGGCAGCACAGCAAAATGAAACTCCAGGAGTTCCAGAGCGAGACGAAGGTGGCTTTGTAGGGCAAGCCATGTGCCTCATTAATAGCCACTTTTACCTATTAAAGAGACATTGAGGCCCTTCTTAGTGGCTGAAAATGGTAGTGTTCAATATTTTCCATGTCAGAATGAATGAAATTGTCAGATCTCAGCCAAAAATTGTGTTATAAATTGGGGGGTGGGGGGGTAAATTAGTCACTTTGGACTATAAGTCACAGGACTTGCTAATTTATGGGAAAAGATGCGATTTATAGCCCAAAATGTATGGTCTGTCTGGATTTCCAAAAATGTTTGAGTCTGCAGGGAATCATGTTGACTGGTATGAGCAGAGGTCAGCAATAATGTTTATATTTGTTTGCAGAATGGGGAAGCACTAAAACTGGTGAGCAGGAGCAGCTAATAGTCACCGCTCTCAATTGTGTCCTTTGTGTCCCGCGCTACATCCCACAGGAGCAACGCTTTGACGTGCGAGTATTGGTAAGGCTGTTTTCAGGAACACAACAGTTCAGCATGAAAGCAATTCATTACTATTGGGCCGAGATGGTGTAGAGGCAGGGCAGCCGGCTCAGGACCGGAACGATCCCCGGTCACTTCATACCTCGTTGTGTCCCTGGGCAAGACACTTAACCCTGAGTTGCTCCCGGTAGGACTGGCTGGCGCCTTGCATGGCAGTCCACCGCTACCGGTGTATGAATGTGTGTATGAATGGGGGATGGCTGGTACTGTAAAGCGCTTTGGGGTCCCTCATGGGGGCTGGAAAGTGCTATATAAGTAAGCTCCATTTACCATTTACTAACCTGGTTCTTATCTGTTTGTGCCTCACTTGTTTGTTGTTTTGTGTATATCAGGGTTTGGGGCTCCTAATTAACCTTGTGGAGTACAGCTCCAGAAACCGCCACTGTCTGGTAGAGATGGAGTACAACGTGGATGACACATGTTTGGAAGACAGCCTGATGCAACCTGCTGACCAAACGCAAACTGAGGCTGTAGCAGTGTTAGCTGAGGCTCAGGGAGATGGGGCTGATATCCTGAAGTCCTCGGGAGCTTTGGCTGCCCTGGTGAAGGTACAAAGTACATATTTTCTAATTGTCACTCACTGCATGCGTTTCTTTATTCTTAAAAAGAGGAGAGGTTTTCATGTCTTCTTGTGTAATGATCATTTAAGAGCAAACAAGAATTGAGCTATGGTGAAGGGAAGATGTTTTTTCTATTCTGATGAAAGCAAAGCAGGTGGAAAAAATGCTGTTTTTTTTGTCAGAAATGTTCTTTATTTTAATCTCTCCACACTGGACAAAACATAATCTGCCACATTCAATGTATTCAGTCAATAAATTCACAAGGATGTAGTCACGTTCTTTTCACAGACTGAATACTCAGAAAGTGTAGGTCGATGGATGCTTGTTTGTTGTATTCAATATAAAAAAATCCAAATATTTGACTCCAGCTTTTTTAAAATAGTACTTCATACAAAGTTGTTGTTTTGACAATGAAAAGAAATCTGCTATAAAACTGCCAATAAAATGCTTTCCTCTGTACAAGGCTCAACTTGCATGACAGTGTTTAGTACACCTGACAAATCTGTTTCTTGTCCTCTGGAACTGTATTTTTTTTTTTTTTTTTTTACATGTCCTTTATATTTTGTGAAACATTGCTGCAAACCATTAACCAGCTCCAGCTGCAGTTTGCTTTCAAAGATCCCAACTGTTTTTTTTTTTTTTTTTTTGTTGTTGTTGTTTTTTCCGGTAAATCCTAGCTCTTCCTCGAGAGGGAGCGCGCCGCCATCTTGGCTGAGGCAAAGACGGACGACCTCATCAGTGAGGCTCCCAAACCAGCGCTGGACCAAAGTGGAGAGTGGCAGGAGACGTCAGGAGAGATCCAGTGGGTGGCGTCTGAAACCAACGACAGCCAACCTGAAAAGAAGGAGGAAGAGGATGAAGAGCTGGACCTAAATAAAGGTAGACAGTAACACACGTGTGTGTTGTGCATATAAAAGAAGTTCAAGTCTAGACAACTATACTTAATTTTGGAGCCATTATTATTGCATAGCTCTGTCCTAATTATATTTTATGCTTTACTGTAATTTATAGTTGATGAGTAAATTATAGCAATTATAATTCAAGTCATCAAAACTACAGTATACTGCCAGAGTACTGAGACTTAAAAAAGCTTGCACTTATGATTGGATCTGTGTATATTGCAATCCCCTTTTTAATTAGATAATTAGGTAACTACAGTATAATTAACACCAATTCTTTTTTTCATCCCTTGTGTTTGCTGTAGCTCTGCAGCATGCGGGCAAGCATATGGAGGACAGCATTGTTGCCTCCTACACAGCTCTGTTACTAGGCTGCCTCTGTCAGGGCAGCCAGGTGAGAATATGCCAAACATGCACACCATAATATGATTTGAGAATAGTTTCTTACCCAAAGATATTTATATTTGTCACCAATTTCTCTGTCATCCTCAGATAAATGTGACTACTGTGAGAAAAAACCTTCCTAAAGGGGATTTCTCTATTATGACAGAAATGCTGAAGAAGTTCTTGAGTTTCATGAACCTCACTGTGAGTATGATTGGCAGAATAAATTGTTTTGTATCATGATACTGACACTGAGATTAATTTGTAAAGGCATACTGAATCTTGTAATACGAATAAATCACATTCATTTTCTTGAAAAAGGTAATTTAAAAGGGATTAAATGAAGGCAAATATACCTAGTTAGTTGGTTTCAAGTGATTATTCTGGTCTTGGTTCTATATAAATTAAAAAGCAGAAACAAAATTCACTTGATTTGAACGTTTTGCCTACATGCACAATTTTTATAAAATGCTGTGGCTTGCATCCAAAATTAAGTAATTTCCAACCAGCCAATTCCTTGTGAGCCCCAAAAGACCCTTTTGGTTACAGATTATTTCTGCCACATTCATCCTTAATTGTTTATTTATTTTTCAATTTATCTATTAAAATACTGAGGGGTACAAAATGTCTCAGACACAAATGTAAATAAACGACTGTCTAGTTGCTCATCTATTCATATCTGTAGCTTCTTAGACGATATAAGATCACACAGCTATTTGCTGCATTTATGAAAGGCTGACAGATAATAAAAGTGATCAATACGTCCTAACTTAATTATTCTTAAGGGTTTGTGCGTTCTAGCAGATGATATCAATTAACAATAGGGAAAAATGTCTACATCATAAAGCCAATTCATATCCAGATTCAATTTCAATTACTGTCCATTCAGTTCTTATCATAATACAAAAAAAAAAATCTGTACTTCTCTTTTATGATTGTCTATTGTTGATTGTTCAAGGAAAATCTATTGCTGTATTGTTGTTGTTGTCATCATCCTTAGTTATAGCCAGGTCTCTCTTGTAAATGAGTCCTTGAGGCTCAGTGAGATTAACCTGCCTAAATAAAGGTTGAATGAATTATGAAATTAGTAAAAATGATCTAAGAAAGTAAGTAGATTGTGTTAAATCACCACTTTGTTGCAATCCCATCCTGTTGGTGATGGTGGGAAGCAGCGACTCCTTTTTAGCTGGAGAAAACCTCCAGTAGAACCAGACTCAGTATGAGCAGTCACCTAGGGGTTAAGCGTCACAAACACAGGAGCAACATAGTTTCTATGGGAAGAACAAAGAAAAACGGGTTAATGACAGCAATAATTATATTAACAAAAGTGGAGAATACAGAGTGAATACAGGTGCAGAGTGAGGAGATGTCAGCGTCAGCAGTCTAAACCTTTA
The DNA here is from genome assembly GCA_031762435.1 of Hypsolebias longignatus. NCBI lineage: Eukaryota > Metazoa > Chordata > Actinopteri > Cyprinodontiformes > Rivulidae > Hypsolebias > Hypsolebias longignatus. The sequence goes on from JARVGV010000001.1 coordinate 44,854,624, forward strand.
GCGTAAGAATATAGCAGAATGCAGGCAACATTTACCGTATTTTCCACCATACACGTTGCACCGCTCTATAAGTCATATCAGTCCAAATGTCTAATAAAGTGGAAAAAACATAAATATGTTGCTTTGCCGTGTATGTCACATTTATTATATCACCTCAGACACGTCACGATTGTTATGTGTCACTGCTGACAAACTGGAAATGTGGGCCGGTGTTGTGCTAAAAATTGATTGGCTGCCAAATGGCGGCCGCGGGAGCGTGCACGGGAGGACTTTTAACAAGAATTTAACAAGTTTAACACTTAAAATCAATTATTTGTTTGCTCAAAATTATAGCTAAGTGTGTCTCAGTCAAACTTTTCCTTAATATGTGTCAGACCCAAGGCCCAGGGGCCAAATGTGGCCCTCGTTGACATCTTCTCTGGCCCCCAAGATGATATGTTAAAAGTAAAGTACTTCTGCCACTTGAAAATTTTCAGTAATCTTTGATTATGATGTCAAAAGTGCAACAGAGAACATCAATTGAGACCAGTCAAGCTCTTTGTTTTTGTTTTTTTTTTTTGTTTTTTTAGGAAGCTGCAACCAAGAAAAGATGTTGGGTATCTAACTTGAGTTAATGTAGATTCTGAAACTGGTCCTTAGTTTGAAAAATAAAATAATATTTTGCCCCCACTTTTGTGAGTGAGTTTGACACTCCCGCCTTAATAAATGCACTTAGGCGGTCAAATCAGCTGCATTCAAAAGTTGATTCGCGGAAGCAGGAGCGTGCAGAGGGTCGACTCTCTGTGCATTTCTTCGAAATTTAACAAGATAAGCACTTAAAACAATTATTTGTTTGCTTGAAATTATAGTAAAGGTGTGACTCAGTTGAACGTTTACTTAATAAATGCACTTTATTGGTCAAATCAACTGCATTTCGCCAGGGCGGCGCAGCAAAATGAAGCTGATTTGACGGTTGCTCCAGTCCTGATCCCGGAGCTAGACAAAGGTAACAGACTATGGCAAGCCACTTTTACCTATTACATGACACAACAGCATGCCATACTACTTGAGTGCCATCTAGTGGCGGAAAATGGTAGAGTTTAATATTTTCAATGTCAGAATGAATAAAAATGGTCATATCTCAGTCAAAAATCGGTTTATAAATATGGGAAAAAAACAAAAACAAGTTGGTTTGTTGTATAAGTCACAGAGCATGCAAATTATACAAAAAAAAAAAAAACGGTGACTTATAGGCCAAAAAATGCGGTACATTCAATGGAGACAATTTTATTAACATAGAATAGAACAGAACAAAACTGTAGACGTTATAAATTAGGAAAAACTTAAGGCCAGTCTTGTAAGAAGACAAGGTGTCAGCCTCAAGGACAGAAACTGAAAGTTGGTTCCACAAGAGAGGAGCCTGATGACCAAAAGCTCAGTTTTAGAAACTCTTGGAACGAGTAAACCTGCAGTCTGAGAGCAAAGAGCTCTGTTAGGAAAAATATGGAACAATATATTTAATTAAAATTGGAGCTTAGTATGGTTTTAAATTCTGCTCTGATTTGTACAGGGGGCAGCATATTTCAAGTAGTAATATGAATAATAATTTAAAAAAAAACACTAATTGGTTGGATTAATATTGAATGTCTCAGTCACAGATGGGCGTTGTGCCGCAGCTTTAAATGTGATTTGTCCCGTCAGAAATGACTGCAACCATCTGTTTCATAAAAATGGCCTTTGAGTAGAAGCTAAAAAAAAACTCTTTACAGCCTGTGCCTCAAGACCCAATGAGCATGGCTGTGTATGGTAGCACTGTCTCACGCTCTTGCTTTATCTTCTCTTGTGTCTCCATGCAGTGTGCAATGGGCACCACAGGACAGAAGTCTATCTCACGGGTCATTGAATACCTGGAGCACTGTTAACACACAGTGAACCACAGTGAACTCTGCACATTTAAAGGGATTCCAGACCACCCTGGTCCCCCTCTCACAACCAACAGGAGCCACAAGGGGCCAATGGAGTTGCACTTCCTCAACTTGATTGCTCAGATAAATACTGTTGCGTTGTTTTTCAACTCGTAAGACCTTCACTCCCGTTTTCTGGAGCTCAGCCCGAACCAAAGCCCTGCTTGCTGACAAACACGCAAATTCCCCGTCGCTCAACACACGCATTTCAAGATTTCCGATTCATCTTCAGAAAAGAATCACGCAGAGGCTAGGCTGAATAACCCCGCGAGCTTCTCAATCATCAGTGGATTGTCAAGTGAGACGGACTCGAGGCAGACCTCCATCAAGGTTTGACGACGGGCCACAGAGGAGGAGACTCCTGTTCACTGTCGAGTTGTGATTTCTGGTTGCGCAGCTGGAGTGTGAAGCATTGAATCAGATTTTATGGATCATTACATTTTAATCTCTGCCTATCTACGTCCAAGCCAAGGTTGAAATAATTGATCAGCAGGGAACTCAATCATTTTCATGGATGTTAGAATGATGTCTATATGTAAGCCAGTGTGAAGCGATTTTGAATGCAGACATCCATTAACCTACGTTTGCCGTTAGACTGAATGTTTAAGGGAATGAGGATTTTTAAGCTTTGGTTTTCATGTTTGTGCCCAAAAATTATTTTTAACTTTTGATTCATTATGCTTTTAGGTTTCTCTTTAGTCCTCGAGTACTTTTATTTTATTTTTACCCCTCAAAAAAACGATTTTAGTTCGACATACCAGCCATGTTTGGCTGTTCTCAGAATGAGAATGGTGGAAATTACAGCTGATTTTATTTTATGTTCTCCTGATCATATATTTTGTTTATATTTTAGTTATGGATTATTTAAATTTTAAGTAATTCAACAATTTGTATGTGTATGCATTTCAAAGTCACAGGTATACCACATGATGAATTTCTCCAAATGATTGTCGTGCTTTAAATTTGTAATGAGATAATTTTGAAAAATATATTTAATTTAAGGCTTTCTCTTGTCTAAATGCAGTCATTACCCAGAATGCTGTTGTTTCAGTACAACTACCCCGAATAGAGTAGTTCACAGTCTGGACGTTTATGTGACTGATTTTTGCTAATTCTAGCAGAAAAAGCCACAGATATTTAACATTTGAATCAGAAATCAGATTTAATTTTTTTTAATTTTTTTTTTTTTGCGGGTGATTATTTGACAAAACATGTCCAGCTTCATGCTTTTCTTCATTTTATCATAATGTGTCTGCATCGGACGACATTTGCCCCCCATTTATTTATTCTGTTATGTTACCAGTGATGATGCACCTGAACCTCTGTCGTGTACTGCTCACATGTACGATCACTGAACCGAATTACAGCCATACCTGTATAGACGACAGTTTAATCTGGTTTGTAGAGCTGCAGTGAACAGAATGTCTACTGCTAATTAACGTTGCAAAGTTTTTTGATCTAAATGAAATTTTAGAATGTAAATACTCCTGTACATAGCCGTTAATGAACATTTAAATTATGTAGACTCTTCTTTTCCCCCTCTAAACTCTTATATTTTTATTTTATATAATATTGAAGTTGTTTGACAAAAACTTGCAAGAAGTGTGGGGAGAGTGGGGGTTTGTACTTGTTTTAAAGCTATTGTCTGGTTACATGTAAATAATTGTATCTTAAAACTGTCAAAAAATTGCTACTTTCAGTACACTTGTGTGTTTTTTTTTCTTCCTCTTCCAAAGTTTTATTTTTACTAAAAATAGGGACTTTAAAAAAAATAAAAAAACTTCCAAAGCTAAATGAGGGGAATGCATCGACCGCATGTAGTATTGATCACTCAGCTTTGTCTTTTCGCTCGTTTCAGGGCTAAGATGAATGCACGTGCATCAGCAGCCACTGCTTCTTTTCCACCCTTGACAAAAAAGCCTGTGAAAGATTGAGAGCTCAGACGCTGGTCCATTTGCTCAACTACACTCGGCGGTGGCAGTTTGTGGACACGGCTCCTCAGTTTGACTGATGCATAATGGAAAATTAAGATTCTTGCTGCTAGTTGAGACTCCACTTCCAAATCGCTTGAGGGAAAATGGGGGGAAATGCAACAAGCAGGAGACAACTGTGGTAAAAGTGATGCGACGGGCAGCTTGTTCATCGACAAGACTGCGGAGCGTTTGCAGTAAACATTGCGCATATAGCACATAATTATGTCTTTATGCTTCAAAGACCACGTGCAAATTCATGATTAATATTGAGTTGTGAAGGAAAATTAATTTCCAAAGAGCAGGGATCCTGAAAATTGACAGCTGGCGCTTCCTTTCATCTCCCTTCGACGGCGATGCCTCACATGTGGGACTCTGAAGACGAGTGCCCTGGGATAATCAACGTGGCAATGAAGGATGTAGAAGCCTTTCCAGTTCTTGAACTGGTAGACTGGTAGGATGTCCTCTCCTGAACGTGAGGGAGACGAGAAGGAAAAGCGCCGGGGATCAACAGTCCCCACCTGTCAGTCAAAAACCTTGAAGCTGCACGCCCAAAGACGGAGGACTGCAACGGATGCAGCATCCCGGCTCATCCTTTGATCTCCTCTGCGGCTGCATCTTTTCATGCCTCAACTCGCCTCAGTTTTTCCACTCATGCTCGTGGCATTTACATTTTCTTTCTTAGAGCACGAATCATCTAATTTACTCCAAAGTGTTTTCCCTTCACACTTTGTTGTTTACAGAGTGAGTGATGAGCTTGGGAGCGTTCCGTCATCGTCTTGGCACTGATACAAATCCTAATGCCACTAGGTGGTGTGCGCAACACAGCCTCGGACCCCCCGAGAAGCGAAGTGCACACACCCACCACACGTGTACTGGTGTATCTTCTCATCAGCACTGTAGCCTACTGATTTCCCTTCAAGCTGCAAGCACTTGGACATCTTTGCGAAGATAAATGCGCTCGTCTCGCTGATGCAGACGTGCCCCAAAGAGAGGTAAAACATTTATGAAGAGGCTCGATAGCTGCTGACCGTTCGCACCTCTGTTTAAATCATGGCGGAAACGTTTTATCGCCCGCGTCCCCGACACGTGCAAATTCATTACCGTCTTCAGCCTGGGAACATCTCTTTGCTTTTCATGTAGCTGACCAAGGCAAATCTTTAAGCTGTTGTATTTTATTTTCTTTGCGCTTTGAGATGTTTAATCTGCATCGCAACACGCTTGGGTAATCCGTCCATAGCAACTGAAGCTTTCAGAAAAGTGGAAAAAATGTATATTCGGTGTTTAAAATCAGAACGTGTAATGGAGTTTTAATTAATTGATAAATTCAGCAATACTCATTCGTTAAGCATCTCTGGGAAAGCAGATGTTTTGTAGATTGCTGGTCAGAAGTATTCAGGTGTTGCCAGAATAAGGAGAAAGCATCCGCAGCAATCTTCGAGAGATGCCATTGTTGCTGCTCACCTGGGCGGGAAAAGTTATGTGACCGTTTCTAAACAATTTGTGGAGTCCAGCATTGTACCGTGAAGAAGATTATTCAGGCCGAATAAATTGCCCGTCTTTGCAGGAGCGAATGCTTGAAGTTGGAACTTGTGCAATGTTCAGAGGAATTGGAGCCACATCTCAGACTTTAATGTTTCTGACAGTTCAGTGCGGCTGCTTTGGGGCAATTACCAGGAGACGGCCTCTTGGTAAAACCTGCACAACGGAGCAGCTTTGCAAATGTGAATCTTAACATTTAAAGCAGAGTGATGTTAGTTTGATCATACTTGATGCTACTGTTAGAACAGGATCTTGGCACGAACACCTGAAACCAAGTGTCAAGCATGGAATTGGAAGCCTGGTGATGTGGGCTTTTGAGCTTATAACAGTTCTTTTCTTTGTAAATCGAAGAATTAAGGTCAAAATGTGAAATCCATTGACATCTGAAGCTTGGCCGCATATGGATCATGAAACGACAATAATCCAAGTTTTTCAGCAAAAATGACAAAGAAATGATATGAAACTCTTGCACATTTAATAAATCAATAATTTTATTACTATAACAGGTAAAGCTTTTTAAATTGTGGTTGCTGATGGTGGTAGTGGAGTGGGGTATCTTTTAAATGACTCAATCGAAATAAGAAATTTGCTAAATAAATAATACAATTCATCTTATTTACTACAAAAGATTTTACTATTAGTAAAAAAAGTTATTTGTGATTTTATTATTGCATTGTATATCCATTTTTTACAAACTTGTCAAGGGATTGCAAATGCGAATTGGCATTTATTATAGTGCATCAAATGGTGACGTTTATGTTTGAGTTGTACATTGTCCCTTAATTCAAGAAGCAAAGAAGTGGAAAAACAATAATTTATTAGAAAAAAAAATCTGTTACATTATGTAAGCTCAAAAACAGAACACATCTATTTGCACCAAATTTAATCAAAGTATCTGTAACATTCACATTAAAGCCATTTCTAACTCGAGTTGGGCTGACTCCAAAGAGTTGTAGCAGTGCACCTGATGATTATTTCTCAAAAGGTTCATTAAAATCTGTTCAGTGGTTCATGAGTCATTTAGACGACAGACACAAAAGCACACACACCGACGCGTGCAAAAACAGTTGCGCTTGTCTTTTGGTGGTTGCCGATAAAAAGAACAAATCTTGCTGAAACTGCAGCATTTGCTCATGAACAAATTGGTAAAAAAAAAAAATAATAATAATAATAATAAAGGCTTTTTTGCAGCTGTATTAAAAATGTGTTTGAAGTTTTGGATTTATTTTTAAAGCCAGAATCTATAAAACGTAAACTGAATTTATAAACCTGTACATTAAACCAGTGGTTCTCAAATTGGGGGTCCGCAACAAATTTATATATGTATTTATTTTACAAGCACATACATGTTTAACAACCCATTAAAATACAACAAAATTGCATGGATTGCATCTAATTTATTAAAATTTTTCTGGGGGAGGATCCCCAGACCTGCCCCCCACCCCCAGCCCGCTGTTTGCGTTGCTGCATCGATCGTTACTTGGTATAACTAAATCCACTGTTTTGGTTCTGCTCAGTTTTATGTAAATACTTTTCTGTAACAATTTGAAGAAGTGGTGATACATTCATGTTCATTATGTGAATAAGTAAAGTTTTACTGCTGTTAATTTTCTCAAAACTAATTTTTGAAAGTTTATTTATTTTTTTAATTAAGTGTGTCTTGAATACCCATGTTTAAAAGTATAAAATTGTATTAACACTATTAAAAAACAGGTCTTATTAAGTATTATGATACACAAATATTTCCATTGAATTAAAGAGACAAATAAAAAAAAAGTATTTAATAAACATGAAGGTTATAAGGGGGTCCCTGAAACTTTTTCCTCCCCTGAACCCAAAAAGATGGAGAACACTTGAGCTGTTCTTAAGTTTGGAATAATATTTATTTGGTGTTTGTCCTTTTTGTTCAAAGTTTTACAAAGTCTTGATTAAATGGGGTTGTTTTTTCCCCCTTACAGAGTCCACAGGTACACAACTGTAAGAAACACCTGATTTGTTTTCAACTGTTTCCTCTTCAGCTTGTCTACATCATTCTAAAAGATCTCCATCATGTCTGGCACTCCCCTGTGTGAGTCTGAGCAGCTGCCTCGTGCTTCATCACTTTGTGTTCTGTCAGTGAGTCGGTCCGAGCTGACTGGGCAGTCCTGCTCACCGTTGCAGGAGCCAAAACAAGAGCGAATATTCAGATTGAGAATGGAAAAAAAAAATTGCTTCCATCAACTTGTGGTTTTGGTGGCTGAACTGGACGCATTATCATGTAACTGCAGGAACACCCATAAGCCAGCCTGGAGCATCGCTCTGCGCTTTGACCACAAAGCGAGCCGGAGCTTACCGATTTGTGTACAAACCTCGGATTACGTTGAGTTCACCACAAAGAATAAATTCAAACAGTTTGCTCGTCTGTGTTGCCTCGATTTGCCGCCACATGCAGCTCGCTGCGCTTTTCGGCCTAAAAGGAAGCTTTCACGACTGTCTTGTTGACTTTCCCAAACGCACACGTTTTCAGGTACACAGTTGGGCACGTGGAGGAAAAAAACAAAACATCACAAACAGCCCTTCAAACACCTCCCCGTGAAAGTGGTGAACAAATGACAGCGGGTGAAAGGATGCCACTTTAAACTTGAAAACACTCGGCCACATTTGTTCATTCACATTCAGAATAACAAAGCCGCAACGCTCCTCTTTGTTCACACATGTGCAGGTAGCTGCTCTTGTGTAATCTCACGCCTTAAATCATTGAGTGGCAGGGCAGAAAGACTCAGCAGCCCATCTGTATTCCTGGGTGTGCGTGACCTGCACTCCAACGGATGGGTTTTGTCCACAGGCGAGCCAGATGAGGAGCAGAGCAGAGTCCTATTACTACCCAACACTGGCACCGACGCTCGCTATTCTCCACCTCAGGCTCAGGCAGCCTTATGTCTCGCTGTGGCGGCGGGGTGGAGCTGGATAAGTGTTACGTTGGCTCTGCAGGCCTTCTTGTTTGTCTGTTTACACGCGTCCATCTGGGTGTTGGTGTAAAGCTGGAGGTGAAGCTGTGCAGCTGAACTGTACATGTTTATGAAAAGGTTGCACGGGTGTTAAACATGCCACCATAGAAAGTCCCTTCACGTGATCTCTGGTGGATTTAAAGTCCACAACGAAGCAAACAGATGCTGAAATAAAAAGGAACGCTCTTTAAGTTTGACAAATCAGCAGCTGTTAGCAACGTTCTCCATTTGTGTTTTTGGATTCCGGCTTTCTTGTTTGGCAAAACTGATGCTCAAGAAGTGTGGGCTGAAGGATTGTGCAAAACTCCAACAGATCATCTGCATGTGTCAACCCATAGGTTCAGGTAAGAGATAAAGTATTCATGTGCACACGCTGGTAGAACTAAAGACACCAAGATTTTATCGTAGTCTCAATTTCCTCATCTTAATGAAAACAAAGTGTTCGCCGCCAACAGAACTGCTCCACGATGCTTTTTCTTCTGCCAAGAATTAGCAGCTTAGAGCAGAAACAAAGCTTCTACGAGTACAGTTCTTAACACGTTCTTTTCTGCAATCTTCTGTGCACGCGTTCCTCAAAGATACTACTTATTCTCATCTGACGCATTTCTTTCCGAAGATAAGTGTTCAGAGAAAATAATCCTGGAAGAGCCAAGGTTAAGCAGGTGTTCGAGCAACTTCAGTCGGGGTGTCTGCAATCACGTGTGTTCAGCTGAAGTGCTGTGAATCCTGCAAATCATCTCTGCTGTCAGATTGACTTGCGAGAGGTGCCGTCTGTTGTTTTGTCAAATGAGCACGAAGAAGCAACGTCAGCGGTTTTACTTTTTGTTGTGACTCGAAACTCATCGTGCATGAGCTTTTCCAGTGCTTAATTTGTAAACCAAACAATGCCGGAATGCAAATAGCAGTTGCCATTTCCTGCATTGTGGTATATTTTCACGGGTTGTAAAACATCTACGTTTACCTAAACCCCCAGGTTCCTCCTGAGGCTGTTCATGGTGGCCGGCTGTGGGCTCCTGCCCAGGTATGACCGCCTGGTTAGCTTGGCACTCACCCACACCACTCGCTCCTGCTCCAGTAGTATCTCCACTGACTTCATGTGCTTCAATTCTCAGTTGTTTAGTTGTACAAGAAGACGTTTAAAAAAAAATGAAAGTAAATTGGACTGACTTTTCAACATTTTGATAGCGGTTATTTTGACAAATTGGCACCATTGTTTTGATACATGATGTACCATTTTTTGGACTATAAGGCACACCAGATTATAAGGTGTATTAAGTGAAACAAAACAGTCAGATGAGTCAAACTTTATTCAACTCATTCACAATAAACACATAAAATTGTTTCGAGGTCACTAAGCACAACCAGAATTAATACATAAGGCGTACCTGAATAAAAGTCTCAGTGTAGATTTTTGAGAACATTAATGGATTTGAAGTGTGGCTTATAGTCAGAAAAATATGGTATGTAACGTAGGTGATAACCCATAAAACATTTCTCTTCTTGTGTTTTTAATAAATAATGAAAATGTTATTAATGACCCACTTCAACTGTAAAACTGATTTGCAATTTAGTTATGGTGTTTAATTACCGTATATTGTTTTGTTTTTAATTAAATTACCCATGACTGTACTTTTAAGGGCGGAGATTTTTTTGAGTAGAAGAGGAAATGATTACTTGAAGGGGCAGCACTTACGGGATATTAGGAAGCTCGTAAGTGACTGTTGTGTTTAAAATGAGTGTTTATGTAATTATTTTCAGATTATATGTCCAATATAAGTTTTATTCGTTCAAGGCAGTCAAATTTTTCTCATAACTTCATTATTAGTACCGGTAAGCCTGAGAGTTCCCGGATCAAGCAGTCACCGGAACACACCCTGTCAAAATAAGGGAGTTCCCACAGGATCCAGCTCAATTAAGACCTGGGCATTTAATTTAATTTAATGTAGAAAACACATGTACCATCTATGTACACCCATCCATCTATCCATCCATCTATTTACCATCCATCCATCCATTTACATCCATCCATCTATCCATCTATTTTCATCCATCCATCTATCCATCATTTACCATACATCCATCAATCTATCCATCTATTTACCATCCATCCATCCATCCATCTATTTTCATCCATCCATCATTTACCATCCATCCATCCATCCATCAATCTATCCATCTATTTACCATCCATCCATCATTTACCATCCATCCATCAATCTATTCATCTATTTACCATCCATCCATCAATCCATTCATCTATTTACCTTCCATCCATCCATCTATTCATCTATTTACCATCCATCCATCCATCCATCCATCCACCATCCATCCATCCATCCATGTACAGTACACCCATCCATCTATGCATCCATCTATTTACCATCCATCCACCCATCCATTCATCTACAGTATTTACTATCCCATCCATCCATCCACCCATCCATTCATCTACAGTATTTACTATCCCATCCATCCATCCATCCATCCATCCATCCATCCATCCATCCATCCATCCATCCATCCATCCATCCATCCA
>JARVGV010000001.1:44915991-44932485 GCA_031762435.1 Hypsolebias longignatus
AGTAGGAGAAGGCCCTTTTGCCAAGTTCAGATCTCACTGATGGAACACTGCACGTAATAATGTCCTGAGAACGCACGCTGTAGCTGCACTCACGCAATGACATGTAGGAGGAGATGTATGAAGGCAGCAGACCGAGAAATGATCAAGAGGCATTCAGTTTGCTAAATTTATTTGTTTGACACTTTAGGTGCAACAACGAGAAAAAGTACAAAAACAACTGAAGGTCTGACAGAGCGTTCTTTGAAGGAATGCATATCGCCCGCCTCCACAACCTTTCCTTTTTTTTGTGTGTGTGTGTGGGGGGGGGGGTCATTTTTTAATACTGTATATCATTTACGTACCACCATTTAGTAGAAAAGACAGTGCCCTTTGTTTATTTTTGTTTTACCCCTTTTAAACGCGTGTAAACATCCAGTTTGAATCCAGATCACTTGTGTTTACACATGACGTTTTGATAGCACGTTTTGATTAAAGGACAAACCAGCTCCTTCATGTCTGCCCCTATTTGGAGATGAGCGCCATGCAGGAGGGGGCGTGTCCGGAGCGGCACTCCGTTTGTCCACCAGAGGGCAGCAGAGAGCGAACACGTCAACGACACTGCAGAAAAACAAAGCAGATAACGTCAAGTTGGACACAACAAGCAGCACCAAACCGGAAACAGGATTTTAAATTTCAAAATAAACTGACTCGAAATAAATGATATAAAAATAAAACGACTCACTTTGTTGTCCACTTTATTGTGCACTACTTTACCGTTGTGTATGCTCACAATATTTAAGTGTAGATCACTTTGTCATTAAGATTAAGAATCCGTTACATTTTATTGATTAATATAACTGTAACATCAATCTTAAATAGATTTGCTCCAAATGTCAATCAGCTGTAAATGTGTATCCAAGAATTAATCCCTGAAAGTTTAACAAAAATTCATTAATTGGTTCATGAGATAGTTTGCTAACAGACAGACAGAGTCAAGTCCAAATAGGTAGTGACAAAATTTTTAACAACTATAGACCATTTGTTAATGTTCGGAACACCTGTTGGGGATCACTCTCAGCTACTACCACACCAAAGTTTAGAAAATATCTATAAAATTTGTAATTTTTTTTTTTCATTTTCCTGTTTTCAAAGTTCAGTCACCTGCATCAGCCAATTTGAATCAGGTTGATGCTGACTGATAATCAGATACAGAGTTGTATCCAGTGATTCATTTCTGAGAGTTTTTAATAATTTGTTCAATGGTTCATGAGATATTATGCTAAAAGAGAAACTCAAGAAAAAACACAGGACATAAATATTGGTGAGTGAATGAGTAACAATGTTTTGTATTATAGTTTTTATATCACCTTTCTTTTTCCCTTCTGTTCATATAACTGTTAGTTTGATTGTTACATATTTGTATTTATTTTTCCAACTACTGTAGTTCCTGTATATTTCACTTATTTTTTTTCAGTTGACTTTGCAGATGATTAACACCTCATGGTCTTTACAAGCTTAATTAAAGATTATCATAGATTCTTTGTGTCAAAGCAGTCGAAAATGAAATAATTTTTAGATACAGATTCCTGAAGCATGCTCAATAATCCAGTTATAAAAATCCAACAAAGTCTGGTCCTTTGGACAGATGCAAAGAGTTAAAAAAATAATTAAGTAAATAAATAAAATAAATTAAAATATTTATTTTAAAAATTAATTAATTAAATATTTATAAAAATCAATTTTTATAATTTTTTTAATTTTATTTTTTTTTTTTTTTTTTTTTTTTAATTTTTGACTTTTTGCTTCCGGGCGGGACCTGGGTTAGGGTTAATCGATAATGTTTTAGGAGCGACGCTTTGTTTTATTTTGAAACTCATGCTGGTGAAGATTCTCAGTCATACAGGACATACATCTGTATTGAACCTTTTTTGATTTTATTTTGAAACTCCCCACCGGAAGTGCTCTTGTTTAGCTAACCTAGCTTGGCAGCGGCTCGCTTGCGCGCGCTGTACTGTCAGATAGAGCAGAGAGAGGACACCAACGGCAGCTTCGTGTGTCTCCAACCGAACCCCGTCCGCTCCGAAAGCTGCTGGGCGGAACCCGCTCCCGGCGCAGCCTTTAGCCCGAACTTAACGACGGTTCTTTGTGGAGTTTGGTTGAGGAGAAGACGCAGAGAGAGGAGACATGGCCACGACAACCTGCACGCGATTCACGGATGAATATCAGCTGTACGAGGAGCTGGGGAAGTGAGTATTAGTGGACTGGAGCTGCGCGGTTCGGTGCTGGTTTCCAGGCGGTTAGAACCGTTAGAACCGAGCCGAGCGGCTCTGCAGGCCGGGTGGCGCGCGAGTCGGCGCGCGCACTTCTCTCAGGGATTCCACCTCTCCTGCTGCTGTCAGTCTGTCATTCAGTCCGTCTGTCATTCAGTCCGTCTGTCAGTCAGACAGTCCGTCTGTATGTCTGTTAGTCAATCAGTCAGATGGTATGTCAGTCAGATGGTATGTCAGTTAGTCAGTCAGACTGTATGCCAGTTAGTCAGTCTGTCAGATGGTATGTCAGTTAGTCAGTCAGACTGTATGTCAGTTAGTCAGTCAGACTGTATGTCAGTCAGTCAGCCTTCGGTGTGTCCAGATGGGCTCAAATAAAAACAAGTAATCCAAGCAGAGTGTGCAGCCAGATGCTGTTTATTAAAATAACACAAATGTGTTGTTGTGTAAATATTTCAGAAGATGTTTGTTTGAACTTGTTTACCTGTAAACAGATCTAAAAAGATGCAGCAGGAAAACATTAGCATCATTAAAAATACACATATTTTAATTTGATGCAGCCTAAAATACCAACATGAACTTTCTAAACATCCAAACTCTGGGACAACATTTGATGTATGAACCAGAGAGAAGACATCAGATGTAAAAAAAAAAAGCTGCTGTCTCTTTGTGGTCACCATGGCAACACCTGCAACTCTCACTCCCTGACTTTCAACTTAAAGGTTGCCAACTATGACAGACCTGAAAGTTTCTCCTGTTCAGTCAGTATCCATGGTCAGGATGTTCTCAAGCTGCCCTGACTTCATGGTGAATAAACGCCCAGGACTCCTCCACCTGAGGCCATGACACGAGCCTGGATCGATGGATCGGGGTCTCGTCCGCAGCAATGAGGGTGTTGCTTTGGTCTGTTGTAGTGAATAAAGAGTTGAGTCAAAAGGCAAAGCTCTCGATCTGCTGGTCTGTCCATGTTCAGACCCTCACCTGTAGCCGTGATGTTTGGATCACGACCAAGAGAACAAGATCTTGGTGCAGGGGCCAAACCAAAGGGTGACCGGGCTCAGAAGCTCCATCCTCTGGGGGGTAGCTCAGTGTGGAGCCGCTGCTCCTCTTCATCGAAAGAAGTTGATTGAGGTGTTTCATCTGATTAGGATCTTTGGAGGTTTTCTGGGTTTGTCTTACTGGGAAGAGACCAGTGCAGACCCAGAACTCGCTGTTGGGATTATTTATCCTGTCTGGCCTGGATCTTTTAGGAGAGTGTCACTGGGGAGAAGGAGGTCTGGGTTTCTCTCCTGGATCAGTTGGCCTCCATGACCCCCCCACCCCCCACCACCACCACACATAAGAGGTAGAAGATGCAAACATTCACAAAACTGCAGCATTATCTATAATTTAAAACGTATAATTTACATTTAACGAGGCACCAACTTTTTGAAGCCAGTTATAATTAATCAAACTTTCAGTTAAACTGTAGGTTTAAATAGTATTGTTAAAGTTATACGTAACAATTCTGTGAAAGCTGTGGTTCAACTGAACCGAAAATGACCATGCATACCTTTTTTTAAAAGAGTAAAAACCAGTGAGAGGAATCCATTTAAAGCTACTTCTTGAGAAACCGATTCTTTACACGGCTGCTTTAAAGAGTCATGAACCTTTCTGGTGTCAGGTTGTGATTTTACTGATGCTCCAAACCCAAATATTATTGATGAAGTTCAAGGTTCGGATTGAGATTGATGGATTATGAGGAAATCTTTTTTTCCCCCACTTATTTTTCTTACATACTTTACAACTGCTTTAATTTTTTCTGTTTCTTTTTACGTCTTCGCAGCATGTTTTAGATGAAAACTTCTGCTTTTGTAGCTCTATGTTTGGAGCGAGCAGCGTTGACAGCCCCCCCGGCCCCCGCTGCATTTCTCTGATCTGTCGGCGACAGAGCTGAAAAATCAAAAACTGTTTTAGGGAGGTGTAATCAAACACATTTCAAATCATAAATGAGGTTTTTGTGTGACGCTTCGAGAAGCTTCAGTTTGATTATCGGTGGTTTTCTTTCTGCCGGGGCTTTTTGAAACCGCTGGATTTAATGCGTTCCTGAATATTTAGCAGAAACACCAGCATGGGTGTTTTCATGTCACACGCAGCTTTCGTTGTTGAGCGTTCTTTTGATTGTTCTCAAAAGCCGATGAGAACAAATTTAACTTACAATAAAAAGAGTGGAGGCTCATTGAGGAGTACTTTACTATAAAACACATTTTTACTGTGAATTCACCTCTTAACAATTAGAAAACTCTTTTATTCTAGCAGGAAGTAACTGCCGTGATGTTTAGACCATTTTATGATGGTCTGCAACTTTCCATACGAAGGATTTGCACAAATATTTGTTGTCGTCTGTTGGCGCCATGTGTTAGGGATGACTCTCAGATACTACCACTCCAGATTTCAGCTCAGCGTCTGTAAAACCAAGAGTCGTAAAGAGTTTTTGCATTCAACATCCATGGCTGTGTCTGTTGGGGACTTGGAAACAAAAAATAAGCAACGTGTTTTTATGCTGTTTTCATAAAACAAACAAAAATAAATAAATAAAATGGAGCTTCATCACCTAGAATTATGAGAAAAGTCTGAGATGAGTTCCAGGTAAATTCAACATCTCTGCAACTGTGATTTGTTGTACAAATATTTTATTAAACATGTTCAAAGTTCTTGTGACATGAGCACTAGACCTGTTGTGATAAACAGTAAATCAATTAATCGCATGATAAATGAAAATTATCAACCTCGTTTTCATTTATCAGCTTCATCGTTTCTTCGTGTCTCTCTTTTTCTACTGAAGACACTGGATGAGAAAAAGCTCAGTGTTCTTCACTGACCCCTCCCTTTCTCTTTTCTCTTTAAAATCTGTTTTAACCGTCCAAAATCGTGTTTTTGGATGGATAAAAGCGGCTAAGCTGAGAAGCTAAGCTACGAGCTAAGCTAACAGGCTGACCTCAGGTAAAAACCTCCGTCTTGTCAAAGCTCCAAAATTCACGGTTGAAAGCCGTGCCCTCGTGTAAAAAGTTTTTCTTTTCTGCAAAATGAAGCTGAGAACTTGTTTACTGATTTTTTTTTATTTTTATGAAAAGCTTTGTGTGAAAAATGCTATGCTAAAGAAACCACACCGAGCATCCGCCATGTTGAGAACCAAAGAGAGACAGTCCATGTCACGTCAAGGGGCCTCCCTCTCATTTTCCTTAAAGAGACACGCCGTTCGCTCCCTCACTATCCATCCTTCAGTTCAAACATCTTATACTGCCATCCAGTGGTCAAAATAGGTACTACACACAAAAAATTATTTATTCTTAAATTTTACAATAATTGCTCATTATTGTAAAATTTCAAAACTATTATCGTTTATCGCAATAACTTCTGAGACAATTAATCGCTGAGCAAACTTTATCGTGACAGGCCTAATGAGCACTAGACCCTGAGAACCTCCGTGAAAACTTCCTCGACGGCAGTTTGTCGCCAACAGCCGCACCCAGAGAGAGACTAGCTCAGGGTTGATAAGTTGTGGCCATCTTGAATCCGGTTAACTCTAATTAATAGTTAATCAATATTTTTGAGTTTCATAAAAATTTGTTCACTTTTGCCAACAAAAAAAAAAGAACATGCACAAACACACACACAGGTAATTACATAATCATCTGCTTCATGATGGAGGTTGATATTGTTGCTTACTTAACTTACAACCAGTAAGTGATAACCATCCTGTTAGAACAGTCTGTTTAGCTTATTAATGTGTTTTGGAATAAAATAAAGCTATAAATTACTACCAGAGAGATGGTAACTGTTACATTTGAACTCCATAACAAATCAAATGAAATGCATTCAGTCAAAAAGATTGATTCAGTTTGTTTCAATAAAAATAACATTTCAGAGTGATTTATATGAGGTTAGTGTTATGATCCAGACTGAGCCGCGCAAAGTATAAATCAAATATTTTACGTTTGCGTTTGTTATGTATTGCAAATATTGAGTATGAATTTCAACAGTAAATTTTTTAGCATCTGGATCTAAATCATGAGGAGGTTAGATTTTCCCAGGCACTTCAAATGCATCACAACATCCTCACTTAGCTAGAAACCTTTGAAATCGTAGTCATTTAAAACTATTTCATTAATAATTTTTGGTCACGGCGCCCAGCTCTAACCCAGACATGCACCTTAGTGTGCTCTCGTTGTTGTACAAAGATAAATAGTTTGCTGTCTACCAGCCTGACTGCACAGCAGACTCCTGATCAGACTCATTTACGGCACAGCCTCCCTGGAAAGCTCGTCTCGTCCCAGCAGTGATAAATATTGTTGCTGGGAACGTTCAGCCTGCCTGACTCGCCTGTTTTATTTCATCCTGCCGTCCTGGCTGTGGAGTAAACAAAAAACACACCACGCAGAGGAATCAGAATAAACTTTATACCCATTGTACCAAGATACAGTGAGTTATGTTCGTACCGTTGTTGGAAAGATGGGCCGGAGTGCACGTTGCTGCTACAGGAGCAAAGCCTCTTATCCCTTATAATTTTTTTTAGATAGAAAAAGGTAAAAGGCCACGAGGATGAGTGGTATTACATAAAAGATCTCTTCACCTCTTGTTTTATCAGGACACAATTTGAGACATCAAAACAACAAGCACATTTATAAACACGTTACATATGCACCTGATGTCAAGACGATGAGATTTGTCCATGAAGCACTTCCAGATAGGCCGTAGTCCTGATGGTCAGCTGGCAGTTCTGATAAACCTGCACAGAAGTTCTCGGGGGTGCGATAGATGAAGCTTTTACCTTAGTTTACCCATGTCCCAGGAGAAATGTGATAGTCGCCCTGCTTTCGAGGCCAAACAGGGGAGTCAGATTCAGATAAGCCACAATTGTTGATTTTCTTCCAGCAGACAGTTTTTTTTCTTTTCAGCTTGAGTCCTGCTGGAACTTTCCAGATCCAAAATGGTCTGATTTGTAGGCATTCCACTGGTCAGTGCTATGAGCCTAATTCAAGGTCGTCTCCAACAAGCTGGCAATTCCAGAAGCCGCACGTGGCCTCCGATTCCTACAAATCGCCTCCATCTCACGGTTTAGCTCGTAAATCAGCTGATTTTGAGTACTCGTAGCACGAACCAAACCTTCACACTGACGGCAGTTTTGTCATGGCCAAAACTGCTGCCGATGTCTTCAAAAGCCGATAACATAGGAACCCCCCGATGCCTAAAAAGCAGAAACCCTGCTATCATGAATCCAATTATATAAATGTCTTTGGTGTCCACTTGAGACCGAACTGAAAGACACATCATCTCCCACACCCCTCAGGGGTCCATAACGTATCCTGCAGCGTGAGTCGCAGTGGGACATGAGGGCTGTTCAGGACCGTGTCGTTTTGTTGAAAAGATTTTGTCGATTGCGTTGAAAGTCCAGCTGACCAGATCCATAAAAGTATTTTTTGTTTGGAAGATGTGTAACAGAAAGCAGGAGGAAGAGGAGAACGGGGAGGGAGAGGAAAAGTCGTCCGCCTTGAGCGAGTGCAGGAAATCTTAACTTCTACTTCTCACACCGAGCAGAGTCCACAGCTACAGATGAGACTGATCCGTGCACCTGCACTGAAGTGTCTTCCATAGAAGACGTTTATTTGTCTCAGCTCAGAGGACGGGGCGCAGGTGTGAATGGCCTGATGTCCCTACACTAATACTTTGTGTGTCGGTGTAATCCTGCATCAGAGCAGAGATAATTACTGTGATTACTTTTGGCTGCTGGTTCCGTCTTCGTGACATTTCAGCATCGTGACTTTGCCTCGGCTCTTTTGTTACAGATAAAATCAGCCTCAGCTGACAAAAAAAAAAAAAATCACAATCATTCAGGAAATTTTTACCAAAATGGTGCTCCAATGTTGTGTGGTGGTAGATGAGTGTTCTGAGCATGACACGTCACAGCATCACGTGCGCTATTTTCAAAGACTGACCCAGTCGCCTCCAGCTTGGTCATTTCTCAACGTAAACTGATCTTAGTCAAAAAATATAATCAGGCTTTTACTTTATTATTATTTTTTTAAATTTCAGCACATCTTGACTTCAGGGTGATTTTCATGGCTCAAAACAGCTTTGAGGGTTCAACCTCTCTGAGATGTTGAGGTTGTTGGTTTGTTTTATTTATTTTTAATTGTTTTTATCCATTTATCCATCATCTTTACCTGCTTCTTCCTTTTTGGATCACGGGGGTCACTGGTGTCCAAATACAGCAGTCACTCTGCGAGAAGCGGGGGACACCCGCCTAGGTGTACAACAGGACAGGAGGTCATGCATTTGGTCTCCAGTCCATCACTGCGTGAGAGGCAGGGGACACCCTGGACACGTCTCTTTTTCCTGGCAGCTGCATTTCTAACATCCTTCTACCAATATACCCACTGTCCCTCCTCTGGACATGTCCAGACCATCTCCATCTGGCCTCTCTAACTTTATCTCCCAGTTGTTCAACCTGTGTAGTACCTCTGATGATCTCATTCCTAATCTTATCCATCCTTGTCACTCCTAAGGAGAACCAGACATCTTACTTTCTGTCACTTTTATTTCTTTTTTTCTGTCTTTTTGTCCATGCTATTGTCTCAAAATCATGGTCTCACCACTGTCTTGTAAACTTTTACTTTGACCTTTTATGCCATTATTTTGTCTCAAATCACTCCTGAAACTTTTCTCCATCCACTCCATTCTTCATGGACTTTCATTTTCACCTCTTTACCACACTCCAATTTTTCCTGGAAAATGTAACCAAAGATTTTGAAGATTTTGAAGTCCTGAACCTTTGTGACCTCTGCTGCTTGTAGCCTCACTGTTCCACCGAACTCCCTCTCGTTCACACATATGTACTCTGTCTTATTATGCCTGAGTTTCATTCCTCTTCTTTCAAGTGCATACCTCCACCTCTTTAAGTTCCCTTCCACCTGTTCCCTGTTCTCACCACAGAACATATGACAAAGCATTTGCCATTGCTCCTGGTCTTGGATAAAATTGTTCCTTTCTCTCACCAGAATCCATTATTCTGCACTGCCTGGAACAAACAAACAAACAAACAAACAAACAAATAAACAAACAACAATATACAAACAAACAGATGAACAATATCCTCTCTCCTTATACAGAGTATAATTCCTTCCCACTTGAATATATTGCACCAAAAATAATGAGGTTCAGTTACATTCCTTGTTTGTTCCCAGTCCAGAAAAAAAAACACTCATCTTGAAAACTACAAACATTCATTATTAAAATCCCTCAGCAACTGGGGACCTTGGCATACTGCTTGTTATCATTGCATAATCTTACTATGCGCTGCTACTATGTGCTGCTGTTCGGCGTAATGTTTTTATGCTATTAGTGCGTGGCACATTTTTAGCTGATGTTTTTCTTGGTTCATATCTTAGATCTTGTTACTGTTCTTCTTTTACATTTTATTGTTGGATGTAGCTGGGACCCTGAGTACACAATCTCGTTTCACCACATGTACCACATGTGGTGTGAAGACAATAAAGAAACTCTGACTCTGTCAGCCTTGATTTGATTTAAATAACAATGCATGTTCAGAGGCATGTGTTACGTTTGCACATTCTTATATCACATTTTGCCTTTGTGTGAAAAAAAACCAAGCATGCACATGACTTTTGTGTGTACAGTACACACCAATTAAGCATCTTGCCCTGTGGGTGGCACAATTATACACCCACCCACCAACCCACAATTTTACAAGAACACTAACTAAGTCAAGGTAAATTCACTATATTGTGCCGTTAATCTGCTTTTGCACTTCAGGCAATTTAGAAAATTCAAATGATGCATATTTATGGTAAAATCCTTCCAGCATCCACATACTTCAGCAATCTGGAAGCTTTGCACCATGTTCACAGAATATAAAGTAAAACAGTTTTGAAGTAAGAAGCTGTTCTTATGAGCAAACATATCAGGAGGCTGTTATAACAATTATCATTACAATCAACGTTTGTGCTCAGAATATGACTAAAATTAGAATATGGGAAATTCCTATTATGGTTCACCTGGAGCCGCAAGTGAATTTTTTTAAAACAAATTCAAATGTACTTTGTAAAACCACAGCAGTGCATGAGTAATACACATCTGTTGGACTCACAATTTTGATTGGAAAAAAGTAAAAAAAAAAAAAAAAAAAAGAAAGAAAGAAAATCTAGTAAATAATTCTCATGAAGTATGCATTCAAACAGATGAGACACATGAACACACAATGCATGTTGCAAAAACACTCAATATTGCATTGGGTCCTACAAACATGCACACATACACACTGTACTAACATCTTTTGTACAAACAAACCCGTTTTGAACTGGAGGTGATTTGTGACGGAGAAGCTCTGGTTTTAAAGCTTCAACCTGATAAAGTTGGTGTGCAGCTCTCTCTCTCTCAAGGAGAAACAGCTTTCACAACGATTCAACTTTATTATCGATATGGTTTGTGTTCATTTTTTTTATTAGACATATGAAATGACGTGACATGTGGACAGATTCTTTTTTGTTTAAATGTTTTTTATTTTATCCAAAATAATTATTCAGTCTGACCAGCTGCAACTAATTAGTCTTATAAGCAGCACATTCTCATAGTGGATCAACCAGTTTGCTAGTTACAGCCAAAAATAGCTGTTCACATGCAAAAGGAGGAATCATCAGCCTAAGGGCCAATCGTTAGGGTTAGAGAATTTTCGGTCAAGAGTTATGAATGTTTATATATTGTGTCTGAGTAAATCTACATCTTTCCCTCCTGCCATGAGGACTTGCCAGTCTGCTGTCTCTCAAAATATCCAGTTATCACGACCTGGAGGCCGACTTGTGGCATCTCCCTGATGCCCATAAACCACATCTGTGCAGAAAGTGTTTTTTTGTGAATTAAGACCTGTGCAGCTGGCTTCAGGATGTAAACGAAGAAGCACCCACTGAACTCCAATGAACAGTTATGATGTTATAAAAGTCAGCAGAAGACCAGATTTGAGCTTCATTCTGTGACACAGTATGTATGTACCCGTATGCATGTCTGTACTCACCATGGTGGGACTAGCCATTTTGGGGCCCAAGGCAAACCTTTGTAAAGGGGCCTTCCCTCAGGTCTGCCTTACCAGTAGGCCCTAAGGGGGGAAGATTCTGTAGGGCTGCCACAATTTGCATACTGCAGTACTGTGAACCAGACAGAAGTGCAACATATTTTTTTTGATTCTTTAATAAGATACTTCAATACTCATTAAAATCTTTTTGGACACACTTTTGTTTGATTATTATAACAAAAAGGTGCTAAAACAATTCTTAAATTATAGTCAACACCACTAACCATGTACAAACTAATAACAGTTAGATATAGGGAATATAGTAAAAATATATTTTCCTAAACAAGCAGATTTTAATATATTCCTGTCACAACTCTTTTGGCGTCATATTGCATACTCCTCTGACAAGGCACAGCTGTAAGATCATTGTGGAAAAGTCAGTGTGTTTGAGAGAGGTGGTACTTGGAAGTAAATCCAAACATTGGCCCATTACAAGTGTGGACCGGGAACCGCACTGGATGAGGGATGATGGACAGCAAGATGCCCAGGCAAGACAGACTCTTATAAAAGCTGTAAAAGGACAAGAATAGAAACATGTTTTGGTTGTAAAACTTGTCTTTTGTCCCTTGACTTTTTGGATTTTCAATTCAATTCAATTCGATCTAGTTTATTTATATAGCACCAAATCACAACAAAGTTGTCACAGGGCATTTTACAGGAACATTCACATACATAGAAAAGTCAATTAGTAAAGTTCTCTATCTAATGAAGTCAGAAGACGTGTTGAATCTTGGCTTCATTGCAGTCTCCCATCCCATAGCAATGAGAGATCCTCAAACAATGAGAGCTCGACTTTGTGCCAAGACAGCTCCAGCTTTGCTTATACAGGGACTGGATAGCCCTTAAAGAGATTGCCGAAGCACTCCTTCCACCACTCAACAGTATCCTCAGTCCGGGTAAGCAACCCCACACAGAAACCAAGCAGAAGAAGGGGGCCGCTTAACTTTTCGGGGTGGCTGAACAGTTTTCCAGAACCTCCTCAAGACCAACAAAAACTCAATTTCCATGGCTTCCATGAATTCCTCCCATGTCTGAGGTTTTGCATCCTCAGCCAGCGAAGCTGCAGTCCTTCTGGCCACCCTGCACCTCTCAGTTGCTTCAGGAGTCTTCCAGGACAGCCAAGTCCCGAAAGCCTTCTTCAGCTTGACAGCCTCCATCACTGCTGGTCCTTTGGTTGCTGGGTGTAAAAGACCATTTTATTTTTCCCTGAGAGAGAACAGATACAAATTAATGGCTGTTTAAATTGTTCTGAGCAGCTGTTTTGTGATAATGCAACCCACTGAACAAAATAGCAAATGAACAAGAAGTCCCAGTCCTGCAAAACTGTACTGTAAGCACAGCAAGGAAACAAAGTCGACAATCAATTCTTAGATAAAAGGGGAAAGGTGATGGTAAAGATTATTGGGCCTGGATTTTTTTTTTTTTTTCAAGTTGCAGCTGTGATAAATAACACCTGAGCATATATAGGAAGTTTCACAATAACTCTGACCTGCCTCTGTGGAGGTATTATCACTAATTTTTATTTTTTAGGTTTTAAATCAGGCATTGGGTAAGGAAAAACGCTCCACATTTGGCATCTGCTACACATAATGTACTATATTAATGCAGTTTTGCAACAGAAAATGAATATAAAAATAATAAAAATGTTCATAAATGCCTTACTGTTTGAAACAAACAAACAAAAAAGTATTTTGTAACTCTCTAGCAACAAAGTAAAAACAGCACCAGCAATGTGAAAAGGGTTAAATCTTCTACAACAAAATGATCTCTCCTCTGCATTGCAGATCTTTCGACTTGTGGTGAAACCAACTCTGCTCATCAAGAAACAAACAAACAGCAGTCAGACACCATTAGCTGATAATCACAGAAGAGCATTTAGCAGCTGAACAGTCAGATTCCCCCCTCAGGGGTACTGATTCAAAAAGAAACTCAGAGAAAGTGTTGGATTTAGCTTCACCACATGGTTGAAAACAACACTGTAAACAACCTACAAACAAGAAAACAGGACCACTGGAGCTTAAGTGTCGAAGGAGCAGTTATCCTTTCCAACAAATTAATTGTGTAAATCTCAACCTTAAGTGACACCACAGTCTCAGTGTGTGTTTAGCTTTTTGAACGGTTCATAATCGGGCATTCCTTTTTACAACATGGAAATAAATGGGTAATTTGATACACCTATAGTGAAATAGGTTATTAATGATAAGCATGGGCCAATTACTGGGTTCAATGTGGGGTATCTGGATTTTTCTACTAACCACCAGTTCTTTCAGCTTCTTGAGTTGCAAGGCTGTGCCAAACTAGCAGCAAATGTTCTCCATCTTGCTGATGGTCTCCAGGGTATATAAGGCTGGTCAAATGAACTTTTCACCACTGGAACATTTGAGACTACTGGTAACAAATCTACAGCCCAAGCGAACATTGTCTCAAGTTTGCTTGTGCCTCTAGTCCTGGTCCTCTGGTGTTTCTTCTTGGATGTATGTTTCTCCTTGTGTCTTCGAGAAGCTATTGGAACCATTTCCTTGTGAAAATTCTGTCATCATTCCAGCCAACCTTGAGGCCGTCTTGCCACTGTCCATCAAAGCTGCATCCGCCTCTTCGTCACAGTCAGATCCTGGATTCCTCCATCCTCTCCTTTGGAAAGCTGTAAGCTAAACCTTCTGACTCGCCAATATCTGTTCTCTGCAGATCCTCCTGTGTTCCCTACTACCGGTACATCTGCACCTGTAATTAAAAGCACTTTCTTTTTACAGAACCATGTGGTCCTATTGCACAGGGCCTTTATTCACTTTTGTAAGTTCTGAACTTTAATGTTCTTTAAAAATAGTGGATTAGTTTTACAATGTATCTGTCCTTGTCTTCTTTGAAATGACAGTTGCCTGCATGTTCATTACTCAAGTTTATAGCCTAGTAAATAATTACAGCAAAAATGTGTTCTTTGTAATCTGCACAATGCACTGTCACAAATACATTAGATTTATGTGGTGTCATAGTTTAGTATCCACTTGTGTGTATCTGAACTGATAAAGGAGAAAAAAATATCTCCACTCTTGAAGTTTGGATATGTAACTAATTTCTTGGACACATGATTGATCAGTCGGCCAAACGAAGTTGTTAAATGTGAAATTTCAGCGCACCAAGTCAACAGCCATATTTCTGTAAAGAATTGCCTTAATTTTCAGTAAACAATATGAACATCGTCTTCAGACTCTGGTGTCAAATTCTAAAGTGACTCAGTTACTTGTGATTTAAATTTGTTCATTAAAATTTGAATAACTATAAAAATATGTGATAAAGCAGTATGTGATATTTAGGCAACAGTAACAGAATTTTTTTGTTTGTTTTTTTACAGAAAAGCAAATGCTCATTTTTTGTTTTGTTTTTGATACTTCAATATTGTTAAATATATTTTAATTGATAAATTTGCTCAAGTCATTGCACCATCAGAATCTTATTCCAGCCACTTCCTGAGTGTGTTTCATTCTCATTTCATACAGTGTTTAGGCCACCTATCTGTATGATTCATGTGTACTGCAGTTGATTCTAAATATTTAGTTTCCATCATTGTTGAGAAGAATTGTGACCACCAACGTGGTGGTGTTTTCGCCACATGTCACACTGCAGGTTACAATACTGTCAGCCATGCTGGTTGAGTTTCTTTACTGCAGCTGCTTTTAAAATATGAAGCCTTTTCTGCTCTTAATAATTCTCAATCTATTAATAGAACTGACTGCTCCCAGTCACTTGTAAGTTATTTTTAGATATTTTTTTTAAGCACATAAAGGGCTACATCAGATGTATTTGTGATTTGAATGTTTTGTTTGTTTCGAGATACTGAGAAATAAAATAGGAAATTATCTAAAAAAATATACATTTTATATGTATAAAAACTCGGTAAAAACAAATACAGTTCTCAAAGTTTGGTACAGTTGTTGGACAGTTTGTAGCAGACCAGCTCATTGTTTAGTTCTGCAGGTGACCCGTATATGCACATAATCTGAAGGGTTCAGTCAATAAATGTATTAATATGCTCTCAATATATTCACTCACTCATGGTTAACATTTAAATTGATTAAAACAAGCAGATTGGTAATGAAAAAAAATGGGTTTCAGATTTGGGGGGAAAATGTCTCATCAAGTACATTAATTTACTGTCTTTAAGATATTTTTTATTATTGGCTGCAAGTTTTTTCTTAAGAATTTTTGTAAAACATTAGCAGTCCACTCAACCTACTGTTATAATTACATTTTGGTCTTTTTACTTTCATGTACAGCTCACGCGGAAGCTCAAGCAGCTATTTATTTTTCCTGGCCTAATTTACAACTAAAACTGATTCCACAAATAATTTTTGTTTAGCTTTTGAAATCTAATTAGCATTTTTGTCTATCATGAGATATCAATCAGCTGAAAAAAGTTATTTTAGTACAGTGTGGCCATCTGATATGCATACAGTAAGTTTTACACACCATGGGTTAAACATTCTCTGTGTTCACTGAGATTTTTGATTCTTTCTGAATGCCTGTTTCAGTGATTTTGTCTATAGAATTTTTTCTTGACTGTACAATTTAATTAAGTATGTGAAAAAAAAAAAGAGTAAATAAATAAAAAACAACTACTTGCCCAAACACCCTGGTATTAGTTTGACAGTATATTTTAGAGCAATTATGGCACTTATGCCAAACATTCTGTTTTGACTTTTAAAAAGAAAGACTAAGAGCAGCCCAGTTACAGCAAATTGTAGAAAACAAAATTAACGAAAATATCATGTAACATGCATAAATGGCCTCCAAATTTTTGTCAGGACACAAGTTCAAATACCTTATGTATAATAGATGTTCAAAAATTAAAAGTATTTGTAGAATTAGCTGCCGGCCATTAGAAGGAATGCAAGTTTAAACACTTTTTATTGGCCTCATATTTTGGACCCAGAGGCTGTTGATGGTAAAAGAGAAAACATTTATGAGATTATGAAACTACAGGGCTTTCTTGACCTTGGCAAATTTAATAACTTCCTATTGTTTGGAAAACTTTGGAGGAATCGGGAACCAGCATATATCCATCCATCCATCCATCCATCCATCCATCCATCCATCCATCCATCCATCCATCCATCCATCCATCCATCC
>JARVGV010000001.1:44989465-44999711 GCA_031762435.1 Hypsolebias longignatus
TCCCCCCCCCCCCCCCCAAAAAAAAAGAGAGAGAAACTATTTCTAGAGTTCTGAACCTATTATTGATCACACAGCCTAGAGAGTAAATGTTCTTTTGTGTTTTTCCACATATTTTCTTTGTGGGAATAGATTAGACCCAGATAAGATTTAAAAATGCAGGGCTTTTTTTTTTTTTTTTTGGCCTTGGACAGCTTTAGGCAGAATCTTTACATGTAGGTGTGTTTGTGAGAAACTATATACCCAAAGGAGGTTTCGACCTTGTGTGTATCTATCACGTCCCAAAGCCTGCATCACTTGAAGCCTCCACTCAACGTGTGAAGGCTACACTAGTGATTGAATCCCGAGTTGTATTACAAGTTGGAAAACTCACAAAACCTGAGCCGTGGCAGCTGTCAGAGTTTGTGACTCCAATGTGACCAAAATACGCTTTCAATTTTTCATTCTGTCCGTGTGCAACTTTATTCTCGCCTCGCTAAAAATAACATTTTTTTGTTCTATCCGCACATTTCACTCAGGCTTTGCTTTGTGCAAAGTTGAAACATACAACGTTGCAGAGATAGTCAACAATCCACTCGTTGAAATTCTGAGTCAGATGGAGTCTGTGCTTATTTTCCCATAACATGATTAATCTATAATGTTACCCCAGGCTGTGTATTTGGAAGTGTAAGCCTTGCTTCACCTTTCACGCTGCAGACACATTGCTATTCCCTTCACATTTCTGCTTGACATGAATGGATTTTCAACTTGTCTCAGGTTCAACCCATCTTCCATCTCAGTGCAGGCGCTTCATGAAACAACATCCAGGGTCGCACTAGGACAGGCGGACCCTTCAGTCAGCTCAAAACATTACACGTCCTGGTAGCAACAAATGAACGTACATTATCATGAAAGCATTTGTCCATTGACAATTTCTGTGCATTTATTACAAGTAATATTATTGGTATAACCAAAATGGATGTAAGCCTGCTGCTGCAGCAAATGGTCTAATTATGTTGACGTACAGTACATTTGATTACACGCTGCTGGCTCTGTCCACTTCCTTTCATGGACCACAGATAAAGGCTGAAGGCTAATGAAGTGATTCTGCTGCGACTTATTCTGCAGCACATATCAAATTATGATTTCATGTACAAGGATGAGAGCAAACAAAATTGCCACAGTTATTAATTTTGCATTTGTTTGAATAGAACAGGATTAAAAAGACTTTTGTTCTTGCACTCGGCAGAAGGGACTCTGCAGTCGTGTTACAGCTGAATGGGGGGACAGAGACCAGCGTCATAGAGACAAAGCATGTGTTAATGGGCATAATTTCACTTTTTCAGAAGCAGCAACAGTCACTCATATGAATAGGAAGAGTAAAGATTTTGGCATATTTAAAGATTTTTTATTTTTTTTAATCCCTAAAAATGATTTTCTTTCTTCCTTTTGCTTTGATTTCTCAGAACGTGACGGCTCGACTTCATCTAAATTCACTCTCTGGCCTTTCTCCAAAAAAGGAGGAGCACAAGTCTGTCACACATTTGCTCTCAGTTGCTCATAACCATAAGCATAAATGACTTCTTCGGTTTCTATGAAATTCCACCTTTGCTGAAAACTGCAGGCGTGACCAAACCACTACTGTCTCGTCGACGGTGGCACATAAAAGACTAACTCGTGTTGACACCCGTAAATGTATGTGAGAAGTTACAAACTGAATTTTATTTGACACTGATGATCATGCAGGTTGACACCAACCACACAATAAACCTAAAATAGCTGCATTTATCTAAAAGCACAGCAAACAACAACAAAATCTTGCTGTTATGCAAATTATATTCTACTTATTAACACTTTGTACATTACAAATCTGAGCATGACATAAAACACATGGCTCTATTCATTTAAATATCCATGCAGTTGATACATAATAGATTTAGTTCAACATGCCTGTTTCGTACGGTGACTGCTTTAATAACAGAAATATGTTAAATTTAAAGTAACCTCACCTACCTGCATTTGTCTGATAAACATTCACCCTGAAGCAAAACCATACTTTGAACCACATTTATATCTTTGATTATGTTAGTATTATTATCCGAGTCTCGCTCGCTTAACTTAAATTTAATAAACAAATAGACAAAATAAAGTATTATTGTATGAATGTATGTGTCATATGTAATTGGCCTGAACACAAGCAGGGAAAAGTGATCATAGTAATGATTAAAAAAAGGGGGTGGGTGAGTGGGGATATAAAGCATAAGCTTTTATTTTTATTCACAATTAGATGTCAGGTTGTTATTAAAATAAAACTGATTAAATTTATTTGTTATTGCTCCATATCAGTGGAAACTAGTTTAAGTATACATCTCACCAGGATACGTTGAATTTTTTATGCAGTTTTGGACGCCAGTCATGCTCAAACCTCGATATAACCCATTTGTATTAAACAAACAGAAACTGAGATCAAATACCAATACAGTAATTAACTCTCACACAGATTCTTCCTTTTTGTTTGATCTGATTAACCAATCAATCAATCAACTTTATTTATACCCCTATGTAGATTTGGTTACAGTAAGGTGAGTCAGCATTCTCACCAGACAGGAAACTTGACAGACACACAATATGTATACAAATAAGCATAACATGATTAAAAATTTATTTGAAAATGGCTGTGCTATGTTAAGTTAAATTTTGGAACAAAACTGGTTTCATACCACTTGGTTACATCTGGGAATTGAATATCTGCGTCTCGATGGGAGGAGTCTGAACTTGCAGTGCACAGGATGAGACACATCTCTAAAGATGGATGTGGATAACCTCTGCACCTGCCTGCAGTACAAGGATTTTGGGCTTAGCTGCATCTCACCCGTCAACTTACTGGACCACGTGTGTGTTTGTGTTTGTGTTGGCATTCATGCACACGTTTATGATCTCGCTTGCACTAAAATGGTCTTAGATTGCAAATTATCCAAATCATTGCAGCAATAAAGCCTTTTTTTTAAAGCTTTTTGAGTCTATTTTAATGCAAATGCCAGTCAGTTTTCAAAAATGCTCATTTATTTATTTCCCAGCGGTAATACCTAAAGCAACCAATAGGGTCAGTGTGTGGTTTGAGACCTTTAAGAAATACATACTTAGGGATGTAAGTTTAGACATGACCAGAAAGAAAGAAAAAAAAAAAAGTCAAGATCGTATGAAAAAAAAAAAAAAAACATTTAATACACAATGACTGAGTTTTGAAGGGTCCTATAGACGAGCAGATCCGGTGAGCGGTGGAGGCGCTGTCCAGCTGCTGGTGGTGCTGAAAGTTTCCTCTGCGCCTCCGACAGACTTAACCAAACAATTAAGAGATACTTCCGTTTGGATGACAGCCACGAGAAATATCCTTTAATTGTAAGGCTATGGCCATCAATGCCTCAGCCTCTTGCAGCTCTGAGCATCGCATGGAGGTTTGATTTGGAGCTAAATGGCACAAAACGACAGATCAAACGAGCATGATCCCGCATGGACAAAAAAGACATCTAAAGCGGGTTTTCTGAAAACAAACTGTTTTCAAACATAAATATGTTTCGTTTTCCTTCATGTCCCTGCATGTTGCTCCTTTAACTCCTGTGCGCTCGGGCGGAGAAGCTGTGCGTAAATCCCTTTTCTCCTCTGTCTCCCGGACGCCTTTTCTCGCACACGCCCCACCTACCCCTCTTAAAAACAACTTTTTTATATATTATTTTAAGAAAAGTTATCCTCTCCATTGACCTTTCCTCTCTTGGGGTATGTCGTTTACCCTTCACACCCCACCTTAAGCCTCCCTCCAACTGTTCAATTATCGGCTCCTCCGCGCGT
Organism: Hypsolebias longignatus; assembly: GCA_031762435.1. NCBI lineage: Eukaryota > Metazoa > Chordata > Actinopteri > Cyprinodontiformes > Rivulidae > Hypsolebias > Hypsolebias longignatus. Next base: position 44,993,288 of record JARVGV010000001.1, read on the forward strand.
CTTTCTCCGTAGAGTCCAGATCATTTCTAGCCGACTCGTCGGGACGGCAGCCGAGTCGTGAAGTCTCCGCAGTCACGTGACTCACACAGGACTGAGGAGAGTCAGTGTGTACGTGAGCGTCTCTCCGTGTGTACTTACAGGGGTGTCCCTCCTCCGTAATTCCTTTTTTTTATTTTTTTATTTCCCTTCTGCCTGCCATGCTTTAGACGCCGGAGCGCAGGGAGAGAGGAGAGAGTGAGGGAGGTGCGCCCGTCTCTCACCGGGCTTGCTCGTCTTACCCCGGGTCCCCCATCGCTTCCTCCTGGTCCCTATGAGCCCACCTTCCTGTTCCTGCGGTCCGCTTGGTTCAAAACAAACCAGAAGGAGGGGGAAAACTGGTCATTTCTGCAGTTCCCCCCACCCCCCACACGTGTCTGCTCCGCCAAGGAGGAGGAAATTAGCTTCATTCCTCATAGGGGTTTAATCATCTTTTTCTTTCTTTTTTTTAAATTTTTTTTTAATTTTTTTTTCCTCTTTGGGAGCTCCGTTTGGACCGCACAGGACAGCCGAGTCGAGCTTGGATGATCTGCTTCACTGAAATCCCGACATGGAGTTGCTGCTGATCTGTTTTTCCTTTTGGATATTGCAACGCAATTCGGCCAGAGCGGACTCGATCATTCATATCGGTAAGCGTCCGATGGAGAAAAAGAAAAATGCTGTCAGACAGGTGGGAATAAAAGCTCAGCCACCTCATTCTGCCTTGATCACAGGATTTCAGTGAGAGGGCGGGATAAATAGTCTATTCAGCTCGCATCCCTGCGTTTTAAGCAACACTTTGACTCTCAAACCGGCTGAAAAGTTGTTATTTTTAAAAGCGACCTTGTCTCTTAGGTTTTCAACCAGACCCATTTAGCTGCTGCTTATATGTTCTGCTATTTTTTCACAAACAGTTCATTCACTTTTCCACGTTGCCTTCAGATGAAAAAAGCTGCAGTCTATTTTCAAGACATTACAATGAGAGGAGAAAAAAAGGGGGTGGAGGTCTGTTTTTATAAAAGCTGCGAAGAGACTGATGACCAGCAGCCAAATTACTGAGGCTTTTCTATTTTTTATTTTTTATTTTTTCGCCTTGTGAAGCCGAAAAGCTTCAACTTTCACCAGAACGTGACTGCAATGTCAAACGCAGGAGAGAGAGGGAGTGCTGGAGGAGTTTGGTTTTAGAGATGCAAAGGGCATAGAGCCTCTTTGTGCTCAAACTTCACACTCAAGGATGCAGAGATGGAGGATGCGGCTGCTTTTCCCCTCAGCATCGCATTTCATTTTAGAGTATGAAATCAGCCATGTAGCTACATTCACGTCTCACAATGACCGTCCTTGTATTCTCAGATAAAAATGTCAATGCCACTGTGAACAAATTTCCATCATGGTGTTCCTCCGCTGCTGCTGCTGCTGCTGCTGCTGCTGCTGCTGCTGCTGCTGCTGCTCTCAGTTTACTGCAACAGTCTGGCAAGCAGCAGGTGCTCAGTCACTGGCTGAATACAGAATCCATCCAGATCATATTGGCTGATGCTCTGCATAGGATGTTCCTCAATTATACCCCCCCCCCCCCCCACACACACTTTTTTTTCCCCTGAAACTCCCACTCTCAGTATAGTGTTATCCCAAATGTTATTTTGAGAAGCAGCTGGAGCAGAGAGACAATTTATCTACATCACCCCTCATTCAGAAGGCTCAATGTTGAGTAGGTTGAGTGTGATTGATCTAACGAGCATAAAACACTTTAATTTATTAGGTTTCCAGTAAATAATGTATGCATCAAATTAAAATATTTACAGACAACTTGTTGCTGTTGGAAGAGTCAAAGTCACACACAGGGCTCTGACCCGCTGCACAAATTTAGGAGTTGGCAATGAGCAATGGGGTGACAAGTATCGACAGGTGTCTGTGTTTAGCTGATCATTGCAGGTGAAATTAGACCCATTTCCCGCAGCTTCAGAGGGCAAATGTTCCTTCTCTGCAGATGACACACCGTTTCTCTCCACAGGTGCCATATTTGAGGAAAATGCTGTGAGAGATGATGAGATTTTCCAACTCGCCATCTCAGACCTGAGTCTGAGTGACGACGTTCTGCAGAGCGAGAAAATCACCCACTCCGTGAAACTTATTGAGCCCAACAACCCTTTCCAGGCCGTGCAGGAAGGTAAGTGACACCCCCTCCCCATTCCCCACTGGTCTCATGCACACACACAGTTTCAACCTCTCGGTACCGTCTTTAATTGCCTGGGGCACACCAGAAGGGCGGTTCTGTTTGCTCTCTGTCTCCTCTTGCTACTGCCAGGTCAGAAGTTTGACTTTTTTCTCCTTGACGTCTTCAGCCTTCTGATCAGAAAACACCCCAGTGGACCTGCGGAGAAGCAACAGATGATGATTCATCTGTGAGGGTGGGATATTTTTGTACATTTTGGCACGCTCTTCTGTCTGGGTTCCACTGTAGTGAGAGCACGGTGTCTTCTGTGGATGAAAAGCTAGGTGGAAGCATTGAGTTAGAGCTCAGCAGCGAGATGATGTGAGGAACAATAGCAAAAAAAAAAAAAAAAAAATCATTTGAAGATGATCAAATGTTGCTCCAGCACTGTGTCATTTCAAGAGCAAGAAATAATGTTGGCTCGTTAAACCTTTTTGAATAATGAGCACATCACGGTCTTGCTCACTTCTATCATCCTTATGTTTCTTCTTCTTATTATTTTTTTGCTTGAAATATTTTATCTGTGTCGTTTGGCTTCTGTGTGCTGATGATCGTGCACGCCCACACATATTAGACAGATAATTATCACCATTATTTTTTGTCATGGTTACATCTCTCAGACGTTAAAAGATGGCCCTGTCGACTACAATAAAAAAGGGGGGAAAGCGATTAAAATATGTTATTAAATTGAATCATTAAGACTTTAATAGGCTTCTGGGGACCTTCAGAAGCTGTTTATGTCTCCTGCTCTTCCCAACAAGGTCTGTACTTTTGTCCTGAGTCGCATAAAAGCCTTGATGACTCATTGCTATTCATAGTGCTCCTGACAAGCACAGAAAGCTGATAATATGTCTTGCCTTTTTGTTATAGTTATCCCGTTGTCATGTGACTTTAACAATGTCACACACATCTTGTGTTGTAATTCACATGGCATCTGTAAACTTAAAGCCCTTCTTGCTTGGTTTACTTTATTGAATCTGAAATATCCAGAGAGATTCCAGCTGCACGCTGCAGAGAGAAGATGAAAAATGTCTTCTAGACGTGTGTGATTTTGCCTTATTTAACTGTCGCTCTAGCTCAAGATGCAAAAGTGTAGTAATTAAACCGACCGACTAGCAAATCATTCACCATTTGTTCTTTACGCTAATTAACTCAGCGGTGCAGTGAAAGATGGAGTTTTACACTTGCTGGAGAATATACATACTTAAGTCGTGTTAATTATCCTAACAATGGCTTCTCATGACAATCCTTGGATGCTTTATTTATTTATTTATTTATTTTAGCTCAAAGCCAGTGTGTTTCAGCTTGCAGAAATTCTTTGTGATGCCTTTTTTAAAATCAGCTGTCAAAGGTGAAGCACGAATAACGTTTTTTCCACGTCTGTTTTTTTTTGTAGTGTTAGCAAAATATTTTACAACTCCATGAATTTAATAAAACTGTCTGAATGGAAACACAGGATTTAGATTGACAACTGATTATATTTGGAGTCAACCACATTCAATATGTCCACCAAAGCCAAAGGTGTCCAAAGTGTGGCTCGAGGGACATTTGTGGCCCTTGGGGTGATTTTGTGTGGCCCACAAAGGCAGTTTAAGAATGGTATTATTTTGACCAGCAGGCTTAAGAGGTCAATGCAGACTTTCTACAACTTATTTGGTAATTCTTTCTTATATAATGTTTAGGTTTTACAGTAAAACGGATGAAAATCAATCTTCTCAAAATGAGCAATACTAGTCAAAATGCAACCTTTTTGCTACAATCTTTTTATTTTCACTTCATGGTACAAAGCACCAAAAAAAAAAAAAAAACTTTACTGATTTCTACCAGAATGGAGACTTTTGGAGAATGATTCATAAAACTTGGCTAAATGTTGCATTTGATAAAATAATCAGGAGGGAAATTGCAAATTTTTAAATGAATATAACGTGGTATCATCTACATACGAGTTGATCAACTTTATCAAACCTTCTGTGAATCTGTTGTAGTGACTGACAGCTGGACATTTTTTCAGAACTTGGATCAGCCTTTTGGACCATGGACAGCCCAAAAGACTTTTCTTTTTCTCCATCTGACTCTTACCGATATGAATGATCGAGTCCACTCTGGCCGAATTGCGTTGCAATATCCAAAACGCCCTTTTTAAAGGACACTTACTCAAATTATGCATTTGTTGCTAACAGACTAAAATGAACTTTCCAAACACAAGAAAACAACAAAACATAGATGCAACAAATCAAATAAATCAAATCCTTTCTAATAAAATATATAAGCTTAGTGTTTGTGAGGCTTCTAAAGTTTTGGATCTTTGTACAACAATTTAATATGTTCTCCACCAAAATGAATAAACTTTTGTCCTTTCTCCAAAATATTGTTCATGTTGAGAATTAAATTCACATTTTCGTGGCCCACAAGTCCTTTCATCTTGATCGTTTTGGCCCACATATGAAAATGGTTGAACACCTCTGACCTCAACAAAATAACCAAACAGACATGTCTTGCACATTTTCACTCCAATGAAGATCTCAGAATGATCATTTGATGCATGTCTACCACTTACTAACTTACAGAGTAAATGCAATTCACCATAGCCACTACAGTTAATTGCCATTAGCTAAAGCAAAACTTAGGTATAGTTTTGGATAGAAGTCATCCCAAACACAAACTTCGACCTCCACACATTGGACCAGATCTTTATGAATAGAACTGAGTTGAACTCTTCGAAATTATTAATTGCCTGTTTGACTCTACCATTTTGGGTCAGACCAATTCAAGATGGCTGCCTTATCAGCCTTAGCTAACACAAAAATGGCATACATAATACACTCTCTGGGCTCTAATCATTGTTGTGATGCTCAATAATCCTTGAGATTATGATTAATATTTACAAACATGGACCAAATTGGCATTAAGTTAGTCTTTCTCAGCACATGATGCTTTATTTAAAACTCTGGCCTGAAAGGCAGCAGGTGATATTCATCGTTTCAGTGAGTGCTAGGATGAAAACAATTCCACATTTCTATCCTCTGATTGAACTTTCTGTTATCCGCCCTGATTGGATATCATTTAACAAGCTTAATTACCGTTTACAGCTGTGCTCCTGACGATCCGATATTCACAGAAGTGAATGATTTCAGCGAGGTTCAATTTCTGCAGAGAGGGGGAGAGTTATGCACAGTCGATGATGATGATGATGCGAGGATCAATGTTGGGCCTCAAATTCTTACACTAGAGGCGTGTCATGGCTGGTGAGCGTTGAGTGACAACGGGGAAAAGTTAACCTTTTAGATGTGCTCTTTTGTTCGCTGCATCCCTCTGCGAGTGGCAGTCAGGACCTTGCCACAGCGATGAGAGGAGGGAGGGGTGACGAGGACGGACATAAACAGATGGGAGGGCTGGGTGAGCAGAATATGGATGAGGCCACAGCGGTGGAGGATGCAGAGCGGAAAAAAAAAAAACGTAAGAAAATAAGATTACGGCTGCGAGCAAATAGAAGAATAAAATAGCAAGTGACTGCAGCGAGCAAAGAAAAAAAAAAAACAAGCATGAGAGGGCTAAATAGGAACAGAAGTACAGAGATAGCAGCGAGAAGATGAGGAACATTTGCCGGTGAACAAAGAGGAGTTGTTGCCGTGTCATGCTTGCCCTTATTTGGACTTACTTTGTCCTTGTGATGGTGGAACATGTATTAATGAGCGTGTCACACAGTCACTATGCACACAGAAACACTCAGTTACTCAGTCCGCCCACGCTCTTATCGTGTTCAGACGACAGCTCAAGGCTTTGCTGCCTATACCGCCTGACCACACAACTGGCAGATGTGGACCTATTTATAGGCTAAAGCAGCTGCAAAGAAAGGAGGTACAGATTTTAACACCAGCAGCAAAAACCGAGAATGTTTCTTACTAATTATGTAGCTACATTCATATCAACTTTTATGCTGTCAAAACTGAGCTTTTATTTACTGTAAATAATTGAGATAATAAAGTTTCCTGGAAAAACAGGCTTTAAGTTCACAAAATTATTTGAGTAAAGTATAGATTTACTGAAGGCCTTGACTTTAAAAACCAAACAAAATGTCAAAAAAACGGTTGATTATTAACCTTAAAGGAAACTTCACAAGCTTCTAACAAAAAAGGTTGAATCATGTCATCTGGACTTCGTTTTTTTGTTAAAAAGAAACGTTTCGCCCCTCATCCAAGG
>JARVGV010000001.1:45009542-45023840 GCA_031762435.1 Hypsolebias longignatus
AGAAAGAAAGAAAGAAAGAAAGAAAGAAAGAAAGAAAGAAAGAAAGAAAGAAAGAAAGAAAGAAAGAAACCATCCAGCTGACCTGACTGAACATTGTTGGATTATTACCTGGATTATGGAGCATGAACTTTGGTGTTTTTAACCACTTTGGCAAGGCTGCCTCAGAGAAGTTGATGTGGGAGAGGGCGGGCCCCAGAGACCATCTTATCACCAGCAAACTTTTTTTTTTTTTCCACTATGGGAGTGAGATGTTTGTGGTGGAACTCGGTTTGTTGGTGGCTCCTCAGATTGAATAAGTCCTTTGGATGGAGGATGAAACGTCTCAGCCAAACAAAAGAAACCGTCCAGATGTCCTGACTGAACAATGTCGGATTATTGAGCATGGACTTTGGTGTTTATTATACTGTTCCGTGTTTCTGTGATCCATGAGAAGAAAGAAACATATTTTTTTTAATCCAGTGACGTGGAGCTTTATTGACCTTTAGCACCTTCCACAGGGTAAGAGGTGGAAAAGGTATTATCTTGGTATCCTGGATGAGATGAGCCTTTGAGGATTTATTTTTTCTGCGAATGCAACAAGTGCTGCAAAGATCTTTCCGAGATGGCAAAGGCCAACCAACAGTTTTATCAGCTGTTTTTATTACTCTCTGAAGAGTTCCCCTGTTGAAACCGAGCATCCTGCAAAGCACACGGTTCCGCCATAAGTCAGTGTGCTCTCAATGCCAAAGCAATAAAAGGCTGTAAACAGTTTCTCTTCCAGCTTCTTTCATCATTTAAGCCATAGAAAGGAAATGAAGTCATTGCAGTGGAATTGGTGGACAGGAGTGGTCGCCTGATGTGTGGAATTCCAAGAAATTGAAGCTTGGGACCCTCTCTATACAGTCCATGTTATTTGAAAAGGGGTTTTGGCTCTTTGCTTTGTTTTAATTATGTTTAGCAAGAAAAAAAACAAAACAAAAAAGAGAGAATCGCTCATGGATGAAGCGATTTTGTGTTCTCTAAAATCACATTAGTTGCACTTCAAAGCTCAAAGTAAAGAAAACAAAGCTAATATACAGGAAACCATGTAACAAGTGCAATTATTTCTAAACTATCTGAGGATGCATGATTCTGTGAATTTATTTATTTTAACCTGAAATAAGTCTTTAATTAGTTTTGCTATATTTTGTGTAAATATATAAATAAATAAATAAATCTATTGAAATGTTTTGCTGTGGCACAGGTTTTATTTTTATTCTTCACTACATTCTGCTTGATAATCTATTTTAGGTTTGTTTTCTTTCACTTTCCTAGTACTAACTTGTATTATGGTGAAACTACAATGTAATGATTGTGGTTATATCACTGACAGAACACATTGTTCATTAAAAATTATTGGTTTCCTAAAAAGGGTCAAATTGATTAAGTTTCATAAGCCCAGTTTTGTTTTGTAGTAACTGTTTCATTGCATTCATTTTAATTCTGCTTTTTGAATTAGTTTCAAAGCTGCAATCTGATGAAATAGTAAAAAAAAAAATTAACAACCTTGTTTAAATGAAAGCATGAGGTTAAAGAATTGTAAAAGGAGAAATTTGTGAGGACTTAGAACTAATAATCTGACCAGGCTAAGCTGTGACATGTCTGCAACACTAAAACTACAGCTGATTAATAAAGCCATACAACAAAAACCTATTAAATACATCACATTAATAAGCTGAGATAAAAAGTTAAACTTTATTATGAAGATTGGTAATGCAATAAAAGACGAAAAAAATATATATTCTAAATGCATTTCAGTGGTTAGTGAATTTGTTCACACTTAGTTTGAATGATGTGTTTTCAAATAATTCTTATAAAGGAGTGTCCAGTGTGTGTCATGCTAAATAAGCTAACAAACATTTAAAGCTTTTTTACTTGTTAATTTACACAGTATGGTCTTCTCTTATCATTGTTGCCTTTAAGAGATTTCCAGTTTGTTTAACCTTTCTAAGAAGAAAAGAACATTCACGCCTAGATTTGATTTATATTTCCCCTCCCCAGCCCTGTATTAGTCATCCCCACCTCAGCACATAAACAACTAGACTTCTTTTACTCGTTTTGTCCGCAGTGTTTCTAATTCATGTCTAATGCTCTGCTGTTTTTCTTGGGCTGCTAGATTGGGCACTGACCACAACCATGCTCTGTTTACAAGTAATAAAAGTGATTTGCTTCTTTCTTCCAACTTCTGGTTGAGCTTCCGTTTGAGTTCTTATTTCTCAGCTAACACACTCCAAAGACTATCCACGTTCAAACATTTGCTGGGTTTTTAATGGCAAAACTAGGCATCACAGCGTGGAAACAGGTTGTTATTATACAGGAAGATTTCTGACTTTTAAACCTCACCTGTGTGATGATTTAGCAGAAGGAACACATTACTCACAGAGAAAGGTGGAAAAGGAGCAGCGGTAATGTGCTGTTTGCGTCGCCAAGGCTTTTTTCAAACACGAGACAGAAAGCGGTTGTCTTTGATTTATTTATTTGTTTTAAATGTGACAGCAGTGGCTCATCATATCACGTTATCCTTTCGCTCATAGTTATTTTATTTGAGAAGGGCTTTGCAATGACCGCTTTCCCACTAACAGTGAAATTACTTCATTGCGAGGTATTTTATTTAAAAGAAAATGAAAAAAAGATTAGTTTGAGTGACTGTAGCGTAAACAACGTGGCGTTTACTGTGTATGAGGGTGAGAACGTGCGCCTGTCATGCAGACTCAGAGCAGCTTTGTGTGTCGGCACTGACTTGAGTTTTGACTTTTAGAAAATCGTTTCTCAGAATCCGCTCAGAGTCAAGTTCATGGCATGTATGTGAATAAATAACCACAATTAGGGATTTAGTCAGCGTGTAGTACACGATTCATAGATGGAGAGTGTGTAGGAAGCAGCCTTATTTAGTAGTATTCGTCACATGGCTCCGGAGACATAAAGAGTTGTCCTTTGCATAAATTCAGACTGGGATAATGATTAGTCTAATTCTTTTGCAAGTATTAAAGCTCTGAATCACAATGACTACAATACCCAATGCATTTTGAGAACATTAGTCAGAAAGCACGACTGAATGGAATTGTATATTTGTTAGGGAGGGAAACAAAACAAAAAGAAAATTCATTGTTGTATTTGTTGCTGTAGTTTGCCATTTTGAAAACAGGAATTTCCATCCAGATATGGTGTATGAATGTTGTGTTGAGGTGTATCCAATGAATGCATTTATGTTCTGTTGCCGTTTTTACTTCTAGAAGAAACTGCTGTGACACGACAGCAAAAGAAGAATGGTACTGAAAGGTGCTCTGTAATGGTGTCTTGCATCTTGACACACTTTCTGTAAACTTTGAGAGTTTAATCATCTCCTTTTCCATTACACCTGCCACAACGAACACAATGACAACCAGCAAAAAGAATAAACAGGCATAAAGCCANNNNATATATATACTGTATACTGTATATTGTATACTGTATATGAAGGGCTCAGGTGAACCTGTTTTTTTTTCCCCACGTTTTCAAATGACATCTATGATTGAGATTTTGAGTTGATGCAGATATGACAGAAGCAAAATATACATTAATAAGAGAAGCAGTATCTCCTTTGTGACAGTACATATACAGTACTCAGGAACAATACAGAGCAATAAAGTACATTAAAAAGAAACCTATCATGCCATGGGGCTGACAGTGCACTGCAAGCCTGATGCATTTTATTTATTATTTATTTATTTACCTTTTATTTAACCAGGTAAATCCTGTTGGGATCATAGATCTCTTTTGCAAGGGGGGCCTGAAGGCAGCCTAACATGCATGTTTTTGATCTGTGCGAGAAAACCGTAGTACCCGGGGAAAACCCATGCAAGCACAAGAAGAACATGCAAACTTCACACAGAAAGACCCCAGGTCCAACCGGGAATTGAACCCAGGACCTTCTTACTGTGAGACAACAGTGCTAACCTCTGAGCCATCATGCTGCCAAAATGCATTCATGTCACTCCCCAATTTTATAAGAAGTAAACATATTTGAAAACTATTAAAAGACTATCCTAAACCTGATACAACCTACTGTGTGCTGATGTTTGATTAAAAATATGAGTTGTAAAAAAAAAAAAAATAAAAATAAAAAAATAAATAAATAAACAAACAAACAAACAATAGGTAAATGTTTTACCCCTAAAAAAGCAGTAAAGATAATTTTAATGTCTAACAGAAATATTAGTAAACCATGAACTTCTCTGGGTTTAGACCACAGTCATTTCAAACACATTTAGTCCTTATATCTTGATTTATATAACAGACAAACATGTTTTCTTACAAATAACCAATCTTTAAATAAAAATAAATACAATGCCAGGGCTTAAACCAGGATTTTAACAGCTTGAAAAGGTTGATTTAAGCTATGATCATCTAAACACTTTTTCACAAACCTTTTAATAGCCAATTTGGTTGTTGTAGCATCCATGTCTCAAAGAACACATTCACTTCATTCAAGCGATGCCATTCGTTTGCTAAGAATTACGCAGCTTAACTCAGAACAAACAAAACAAATTCTCTTATGCAGTCAAAGTGCTACTAGGACATCATCAGTTCATGAAAAGCACTTGAAATCTGAGCTGGGGTCCCATGCAGATCATGTGTATTTATCATGATCAGTCTTGGCTAAATGAACACATCTCACTCTTGAAAATTAAATTATGCTTGGACAGCTATGAAAAAACATCTTTATAGACCATATTAACCCAGTATAAACACGGATGTCTAAGAAGGGTTTAGGTGTCATTTAGATATATTTTAAATCCTAAAATGCTTCATGTAAAAATTCCAAACAGGTTTTTTATCAACACATTCCTGCTTGCATTGTGAACATTTTGTGGGGGGTCAAACATAATGTTTACACTTTCTTATGCTTCACCACCTTATTGAGACTTCACAGACTCGGCAAAAGCTAATCTAAGAGGTATGTAAGTGTAAAGGTTAGGATTTGGTCCAAAATGAGGTGTACTTGTAAGCTTGTGTGTAATTTTAACAAAGTAAGGGCATGGAGTGCACATTAACATGGGGAGACAGCCAACAAGGAAACACACACATCAAACAGGATAGGGGTTATAAAAACAGCAGTAATTGAATTTTGTACTGTCAGAAATATAAAATGATGCAGTAATTGACACTGCTTCAAGCTAAGAGCTTTGTAAATGTGTGTGTTATGAGATAACTTCGTGTGCTTAGGTCTTCCAGAAAACTAATACAATTTTACACACGTTCAAGATGTGAAATACAAATGGCTTTAAATATTTTAAGCATATGCTTAGCCTCCCACGTAAGAGAATTTCTTAATGCATTCTCCCATCTTTTTTAATGAATTCCATGTATATACCAAAACCTTCGCAGTGTCCCAATTCTCTTTTCAGTCCTTGAAGATAATGACTGTACCAAGCCTCATGCCTCAGGGTCTTTTTTCACACCCTTTGTATTTTCAGAGTGAGCAGAAATAAAACTGCAGGTGTGGTGTCAAAATCAATGAGGTGGTGGATCTTGCTTCACTTTCCGTAAACAGCTTAAAAATCAGCCTTGAAACACCCAGACTGCGTCGTAACTGCAGTCAAAACAACAGCAGAGTTTTTGATGGCACAGGCTTGGATACAGGTTCATAAAATAAAAGAGCATAAGAACGTTTTTGCACTGCCAGGTGCATCTCCCTCCCACTGGCTTTCAAATGACAATGGTGCAAGTGGTACGCTCATAAAGAAAGTGTTTGCAATTGTGTCTTGGTAGAAATTGGACAAACCCTACACGCATGCACACAAATTACCCAAAGAATAGGCGCCAGAGAGGTGCGTAAGTTTTCAGGGGCAAAGCAGCAAAAAGTGTATTCATGTCAACAACTAAAGATTTATGCAACACCAGGAGGAGCTGTTTTTAACAGGCCAGACAAGGGGAAAATAAGAAAAAAAAGTTTCAGTATGTAGAGATTTCTTACTCTCACAGCAACAGTAGCAACGGATACTTTAAAACGCCAAGACAATGCACAAAAAAACTGATTTGCAAAAGGGTAACAAACAAACTGTCTCCCATGGAACAAGAGGTGTATGTGGAGGATGTGGTGTCAGCATTTCAGATCTTGCTATCTTTTTTTTAACTTTGATATCAGGAGGACGTCTGTCAAGGTGATGGCATCAGTTTCGGCAGTGCTGGCTTCCTTTAATAACACCCCAGCATTATGTGAAACCAGGAAGAACTGGGCTCACAAAATGATGGAATAGCTGTCCCTCAGTGACTCTCAGCAAGATCACTCTGCTACCCTGACAAAGCCTCCTTTTACCTGCATGGTCACGTCTGTTCCAGCAAAAACAGTGTGTGCACTTTTGTTACAGGCTGGCTAGCATTCAGTTTGTGTGCAGAATGTAAATGCATAACACAGTTGTCCTTGTTTCCCCCCCTCCATATTGTGATGTTTGACAATTCTTCAAGAAACCTATAACAAGATGTCAGGACTCCAGTATGTATTGGGCTTCCATCTTACCCATGTATAGAGTTTCAGTTTGTAATGCAATGCCTTGATCCATTGTATTGGTTGATATAGCAACTGCTTCCTACTTGAGGAAAACAATTTTTCTCCGTCCACCTGTTGACAAGAGCAAAACAGAGCGGAGACACGGGAGCAAGCTTGAGTGCTGGGGGCATAAAAATAAAGTTGCATGCAAGAAAACAGGGTTGGCATTTAACGCATTTGTCACAGGAGCAATAATTTTCTCCCCCTCCATAAGTCAATACCTGCATGATGAAACCAGTCTCTTGAGGGAGATGTCTGGAACATTGCTTTTGAATCTTTGTGCCCACATACAAGGACTCCTTATTCTGATTGTTGAAATGGCTGTGAACTGAGCAACGCCTCTTCGGCATGTACTGTAGTTTGTCCCTTTATGAAAGCTTGTGTGGCCTAATGTGATTCCGCTTGATGTATAAAACAGAGGTTGTATTGTGGATTAGGGACGGGATGATTCAGTTTAAATCTGTGTCGCAACAGAAAAAGAGCAAGCTGTAATGACTGCTCACGGTCAGGTCACTCTTGATGTTTGAAGAGAGGAAAGACATCAGCAAAGAAGTCAAAGCGGCTGCATGTTTGTGGCGGCTGAGGTTTTCTTTGCTCTTGTTGGCTCTCCCAAGGCAAATGGAGATGAAATCATTGCAATGTGGGTTTATGGGCTGTCGGTCTTGCTTGCTTTTATTTATTTTGCAAATCATTACTTTTAAATAGCTGAATATCTCCCGTGATCACATCTGTTTTATGTTTAAGTGAAGAACCAAGCAATATTTATGTATTGCTCATATAAACCTCTTTTTTTGGGGGGTGCACTATCCTAATCTTAATAAACTAAGATTACAGCTGACCTCAATGGCATCCTATTTTCCTGTCGATATACATTTGAAAAGTTTTCAGAGTACGCTGTAATAGTTAATCTTTTGGCTCTGTTTACTTGATATAGAGCGCACTGAGGCAAACTGATTGTACAGATTGAAGAACATATAGGAGGAATACTTTAAAATCTGTTTTTAGTTTGAAACTCTTCACTAAATTGTTAAAGACTAGTTACTTTATGAATGACCTCTGGATCATGTCACTAGTCATATTCAATAAAATGTTCAGGAAAGTTCATCTGTTGGTGTCTTTTTGTGTGTAATACTCCCCAGAGGCTTGTCATCCCTGCCAATGAAGAACGGGATTGTAGCTTTTAGGATTTTGCCTTAAATGCTGTAAATCTCAGATTAAGTGCTCCTCCATCAGAGCGCAAGGTCTAAACAGAAAAGGCTATTGGAAAGTGCCATCAATAATTCTCGACAGCCCTGTAATGCCTATCAGTCCTAAATTTTCAGTCTCGTCAAAGCCAGCTCAGTGTTTACCATCCCAGTGAATTCTGGTGGTTCTTAGCCTTCCAAATCCAACAGAGTCCATCCCTGCTTCATTTATTGCATGCTAATATGAAACACATCTGCAACCTTTTTGTCCACAGTTTGAATGGGTTTGTCCTGATGCAGTGCTGTTAAAAAGGAAAGGGGCAAAACTGTCGCTGTAGAACCAGAGGCTAGTTTTAAAAGGAGCGATTGAAAGGGAGCCTGAAATCGAATACAGTACTTCCGTCCCAGGGTGTGAGAGACATTATCTGACCGTAGCGATGCTGGGCTGTGTTCATTGCTGATTGAGGTTGATTATTAACCGCAGACCTTGATTGTGACAGGGCTATTAAATATTTGCTCTCAAAGGTCTTAATTAATGCAGGGACAGTGAGAATGTATTTTTTCTGAATAATGTTGATAATGCACTTTTTTTTTTTTTTTGCTTAGCCTGCAACATTGATGTTATTTTTGTAACCAGCAAATTAATTTGTCAAGGTAATTAAATCATTACTACATATATCATAATTTGATCATAATATAACCATGCATGTCCTTGATGTGGTATCATCGCTAATGTTTCTGTTGCTGCTTCCATTATTAGAGTTGCTTGCAGATCTAAAGTAAGGGACAGTTTCATGGGTTCTGATTTAAGGCTTCTGGGAACCAGAGCACTTGATCTGTAAATTAACAAAGAAAATTCTTCTGACTTTGGCAATGATAAGAAAAAAAAGCAGATTTCTTCTTTTCCTTTTTGAGCCAAGAATAAAATAGGGGAGTGGTGGTGCAGAGGTTAGAGAAGGTGGGTCTGTGATCGAAAAATCGCTGGTTCATCTCCTAGTACAGACAACATCAAAATGTGGGCGGGGTTGATGAAGCACCCACACCTGCCTCCACCCTCATTTGCCCCACTCTGGGCCCTTGAGCAAGGCCTTTAACCCCCACCATTTGCTCTCTTGGGTACCCTAGATAGCAGCTCTTTCTGCTCCACACAGAGGGCTGTGGTAGCTCGATGGTATGTGGTTGCAGCAGGAAGGGTATCCGGCATAAAACAATTGCCAAGTCTTCGTGTGAGTTAGTTCGCTGTGGCGACCCCTCAAGAAGGGAGAAGCCAAAAAAAAAAAAAAAAGAAGAAGAAGAAAAGACAGCAATAGTGAAATTACTGGGCTAATATGTTGTGCCTCAAAAACTGCTCTGACTATTTTGGGGAAATGTGCAATGGATCTTAGAGTGCACTGACTATCTGTAAAACTGCATTTTCATCATATTTTAGGGTTAGGTTCATGTTTATTTGTTTACACCTCTGATACACACCAAAAAGTCATTTAGGAGTATTTTACACTGGGAAAGGAGGATCCTATGGGGGTTGTAAGTTCTAGGGTCAAACTTCTGTTGATCAAAAATGCTCTTTCTAATTAAAACCAAGGGTTTAGAGAATGGGCAAACATCTTGGGATCATCATCCTGCTCTTTGAGCTATTTTTGTGGGGTTTTGAAAAACTTTGTCCTAACTGAAGGGTCTCCTTCCATCACAGCACATACATACAGCAATTTCTGTAACTGTGATAAAACAGATTGTATTTATTTGCGGTCCTGAGCATGACAATGACCGAAACAAAACTACCTCTTTTAAGAGAAGAAGGTTTAGACTAGAAGAGCTCTGATGAAGTTATCATGAATGATACAAATATAGAAACAATCATTTATGGTCACACTCACACCTACAGTATGTATCATGATGTCATCAGCATGTTGCTGTTTCTGTACTGAGTTTTTTTCAGCTTTCACTCTGTGTCCTATCTCAGACACAGTGAGATATATGATATTTTCATACCTCCCCTTCCCCCGTGTTTCTCTTTTTCTTATCTAAATGAAAAAAGACAGCACCTCCCATGAGGCTGCGGCCTCAGACACCTCTGTCCCCCATGTCTGTTTGTTTATGTTTTCCTCGGACACGCTGTACTGAAATGTAATTTTGTTACACTTGGGTGCAATGACAATAAAGCTGATTCTGATTCCGATAGTCACTTTTGATGCATCAGATAACCAACAGACATACTTTATATAGTCTTGAAAAGGGCCAAATGAGTTTCTTTACTGCATACAAGCGCCTTATTTAAACCTTAAAGCTAAATTTAATTATGTTTTTTCTTCTTTTACAAAAAGTTTAGAGGTTGCAAACACAGTTATTTATTGCATCATTGTATGTCAAGATATGAAAGAAATAAAAATACGGGTGTAAGTCACATAAGAAATGACTGTATAAGGCAAACGTTTGAAATAAGTTAACAGCACGCTGATATACAATGGCATAAGTTTGTCATACGTCAATGCCAGGCAGAAATGTTTATGTGCACAAAATGTTCAGAGTATGCCAATGTGTTGCTGATAAATTAGGCATAAGTTCACACATGCTAAATGTAATTTACTCATAAGTTAACATACGTCTGAAACGAGCACGGCAATTGTGTGGCACATAATATTGACACAATTTACAGTATTTCTAACCTCTGAGCTACTTACTTCTAACATATCTATACCATACATCAGATGTTTCCACAACATATTGTAACATATTTGCCTTAATTGTTTAATTTTCCAGATTCCAAAGGAGAGAGGGAGCTACAGTAGGTGGGTGCAAGGCAGGCATGTTGGATGGACAAAGGAGGAGCGTGGAGTTGTGGAGGAAAGCCACAAAAACACAGTCATACACTTGTATAGGTTATGTATATGCCAGGGATAAGTTCTGGATAAGTTACTCATAAGTTACCGTACTCATCTCTTGTAAATGAGTCCTCGAGGCCAATGACACAAATCAGTATAAATAAAGGTTAACTAGTTAGCAATATGGTATGCATGCATTCTTTAGAGGCTTCCAGTTGACTATTCCAACTTCAGCATGTACTAGTATGTAAGACAAAATTTTCACGTCGGCACAAGTTTTCTCAAACATAGACAGGCCTTTGCATGTAAAGCTGTGTATTTGTGTAAAGACCTACAAAAGTCAGTGTCATTGTACAGATCTGTTTATCTATCTTGGAGTTGTGTCATTGTGCAGTACTGGGGGCAAAAAAAGGCAAACTGTTATCTCATTCATAGCACAACAATCCTCTCAAAAATTCTGTCAGAATTGTTTCAGCATGTCGTCTGAAATGACCAAACTTTTATTAGATTTCCTGTAGGGATCCAATTTCTAAATGACTTCACCTCTGTTCTCTAAAAGTCTTAATGAACAAGGAAATGGATGCCTTTTTATACACTCAGCGGAAATCACAGGAGTCTGGAGTTCAGGGCACACAATTATTATTATTTTTTCTTTTTCAAAGTTTTTTTTTTTTTTTTTTTAAATTTCCGGTACATGCAGGGAATGGAAGGATGAGATCATAGTCACCTGTAAAGTACTGAAAACTGTACATCCCAAGTACTGGAACACATAGTAGTTTTAATGTTGCTATTCCGCTGATAGTTATGAATGAATAACATGGATTTTATGCATGAGCTGTTAGAACTAATGTATGTTGTGTTGGACCATACCAGTGAATTTTGAATATAGACTAACCACCTCAAGTTACTGGGGTCTAAACAATGCACATGTTGATGCTTTTTAGTTTTTGGACAGCAACTCTTTAAAATGTTGCCCTTTGTACTTTACACAAGCTTCCATTTTGTGTTGCTTTTTTGACTTCTGGAAGCTCTTCACACGAACACACACACAAAAAAACAAAAACAAAAAAAAACATGTTTTGCAGACTTTTAGTTGAGCAAACAAAAAAAGGTCTGAGTAAAAAGCATAACCCCATTTACCAGGAGTTATAAACCTTACCTTTAGCCTTTTTTAACTCTTTGTGCTCAGTAGCACTTTTAGAAGACTCTTCAGTATTGATTTTTAAATATGCTTTCTTTTTTTTTTTTTTTTTGGCACCTTCTACTGGCTTGGATACAGTAATGAAACAAAATTTATCAATTTTAGTATTAGCAACATTAAGTGTGAAAAACATCTACCGGTACTTGTGTTTTGCAGTCGTCACCAATGACTCTTGAAGTTAGTCACCTTTGAAATTGTACACTTACAGTGCTCTGCAAACTGCTCTGCCCTTTTATTTTTTTCTTCATCTGAATGTAGCAAAATATGTGAGTATTTAACTATTCTGTCATTATGAGAGCGTGTGAATTGTGTGGACAGGTGAATAGTCAAATATTGGCCAAATACAAGTAGTGGCAATAAGGAAGTGTGTATTATTGATGGCAAATGATTGTTCATAATTCTAATAAAGAAACAGGGTCTGTACTAATAACATTTTAGAAGCAAATTGGATTTCAGTGCACTGATGCAAATCGCTGAGTATTATTTCTCCCTCTCAAGCTTCATTGCAAAGGATAAGGTATAACGTGATGAGTGTGACCTTTTCATCACAAGAAAAAGAAATGGAGTGACTTTTACTTCTCATCAACAGGAGAGTGGATTAGTTGTCTGGCAGCTCTTCTGCTTTTCACATTCAGAGCACAAAATTAGCCATAGCAACCTGCTGAGGCTCCAACCTTCAATTTGCAGTTCTCCAGCGTTGTTGTTGAACACCGACCGTCCTGCCAGGAACAAGCCAGTGCCACGATTTTCTTGTTCCTGTTTGTTTAGCATTTTCTACTACTTTGCCCGTGTTCCATCTCAGGAAGCATGCTCGTTACAGAATAAATGTTAAGACTTGGTTCCCCTTGTTTTCTAATTGTTTTCTGTTTCTTGCATTTGGCGCCGCTTTATCATTCTAATAGTGTGCTCTCTTTCTGCATTTTTTTTCTCATCTCATACTTTTCTTCTCATATAAATTAGCTATAGGGCTAATTTAACACGCCCCGTGTTTTCCTGCTCAAGAATTGTGTGTAGTGCAAAGTTAGCCAGCAATCTAACTTGCAGGCTTACACTGACGGTATCCGATAATCACAAAACTGTTGCTAATTAATTCAGTGGTTTTACTGTTTAGTTTTAGTCTGAACATAAACTGATACAACTGAATGATGCTACTTCTTCAGGCTTTGTCTGCTTTGGATCTCTGACCTACATAAACTCTTTCTGATTATCAGAAATATAAAGCATTAGCATTGTGCCATTAGAAGTTCATAGGCTTTTATTAAGAAATGTACTTTATGCCCAGAATCGTACACTTTATGCAAGTTTCTACACTTATCAAGCTTGTGTGTTGTCCATCAATTTTATTTCCTTAAATACAGTACATGAAAATACATATTTTTTACATCACTTTATAAACCTTAAGGGGCTACATAAAGTGATTTTACAATGCATCAGCCTCCAACTCAGTTCTTTCATGTAGTCAATGTGTTGTTGTTGAAAGCCAAGCCATCATTTGCCCTGGGTTGTTAACCCTGTTGTAATATTTATGCAGTCTCAACCTTGCAGTGTGTGCTCCAGTTTGCATTTATTTATTTAGCTGACATTAAAGGTGTATTAAAAGGAGAAAAATATAAAATTGTGAAAAAAAATCAAATAAAAAATTGTTAAACACAATTACACGTTTATATTTTCAGTTGGTATTGAGATAATCTAATCTAGGGTACACATGGATTAAAAATGGATTGCTCTTCTGTAAATCCTGCCAAAGGGTAAAACCGTGTCCTTCAGGGCGGGAAGTAGGTTGTGATTTATGAAGAGATCATGAAGCCGTTCAGTACGGGCTATTATCCTGCATATGATCATCATTGTTCTCTCCTGCCTGTTGATCACTGCAATCTCTCACAATGTGTTGGCAAGGTGATCACATTTAATCTGTCTGTGTAAAGACCACTCCAAAAAAGGCTGTTTTATCTCTTAGAGAAGGCTTGCATTACCCAAATGAAAAGAAAAATAAATAAATAAATAAATAAATAAAGTTTAACCAAAAAAAACAAACAAAAAAAAATAGCTAAAGAGGCTGATAGATTAGACCTCTGCTTGGCACTCATCTTTACTGTTACAGGAGCTCTTCAAGGGCACAAGGAGAAACAAAGGGGCCCGGCACTGTTTCTTTTTACCCAAATTCTTTTCAGTCAGTGCTGAAAATCTCCACTGAAAGCTTTATGTTCTCACTGAGGAACAGCATGCGATTTGTGTTGCTGCAATCTGCATTTTGGCTTTATTTTTAGGCACACGAGGTTCTGTTCCAAGTGTGCTTCTTGATAAAACAAACAAAGCTATTCACTTCAACACGATTCAAACATCTACAAACACTTTTCAGTGAAGAGTCTCAAGCACCAAATTCCCCAAGGAGACATGGTGTTCTATATGGTATTGCATCACTGTCATGTCATTGGGAAATTTCTAAGAGTTTCAGAAGAATTTAAAGGTGATAGTACAAAGTTTGTTTTCTCAGTCATCCAGGTATATAACAACAAAAAAGGTTGAATCATGTCATCTGGACTTCGT
>JARVGV010000001.1:45034382-45044590 GCA_031762435.1 Hypsolebias longignatus
ATTACTGTACAGATATGAACGTAAACGCGAAAAAACGTAGACCGGGAGGGTCGTAGACCGGGGTTGACCTGTATACATAAGATTCAAATTGTAATAATAATATAATCTTTTATATAGAGTACTTTTCTAGTACAAATATGAATCTTCATTGAAAAGCCTAAGATCGTAATTTAGGGACTTTCAGGTTTTAGTTGCTATCCCTGCATGGATTTGTAAAATACCTCTAGATTGGTGAAAATAGTTGCAGTTTTGAGTGTGAGAGTATGTAGATTATCTATATCTGTCTATTAAAGTCTGGGATCCTTCTGAATTAATCACACCACTAAACGTAAGATAAAACACGGGATGTAAATTGGATTTTTGTCAAAAATGTTGTAAAATTTTGACAACAAATCCAAAGTTCTTGATTAAAGACAAAATAACATCTACATCAAATCTTCTTGGTTGATCACTCATTGACAGCAATTGTATCTCAGTATACAAGCTGAACGCAGCCACATCGTGGACTTTATAGTGTGCAAGTTTGGCAAATCGTCAACATCTGTCATAATTCAGAAACAACAGGTGACATTTTGCACAACTATAAAATAGCTGAAAGAAAAACAAAACAAATACAACAAAAATCAAAGCCAGTGATTGGCTGATGACTAAGTCTTCAAACTCTTCTGATTAACAGCATATTAGCTCTACTCTCCAAACCAAATGTAAAAAATAATAAGCAAATTTGTTTCTTTATGAATTTCCAGAAGAAAAACAACATTTTATTAATTATTGCCCCTAACATATTGCTTTTGTAATCATTACTTAACAATCCAGCTTACTGACACAGCTGTCACTTGTAATGTTATTGTAGATAACATTTTAGAGAGACCCATTGAATTACATCGGTTCTTAGCCTAAAAGGTTTTCACATTCCTTCACTAAATATATCACACTGAAAAGCCCATAAAAAGAAACTCTTAGTTAGAAAACCTTAGTATCGTTTTGTTGGACTTCCGTGTTAAGAAATCATCTTTTGTGATCATCAGATTATTGCAACGTTTCAGTCCAGCATCATTTAAGCTATGATTTCATCAAAACAAGAGATTTTACCTATAAGGCAAAAAGATGGAAAGCCATAAGCATTAGGATGTTGAAAGCTTAAGAACAATGTTTTTTTTTTTTTTTTGTTGTTGTTGTTTTTGTGGTCATGGTTGTCAAAGGCTTTAATCAGCCTATCGCCTCTGCTCCGTGGTGATTTGCCCAGTCACTTTCCCACTATCTTTTCTTTAGATCCTTGAAAGCACAAACACTTTTCATTTTATTTTTTTTGCCCTGGCAAATTGACTTGTGTTGGTAGATGCAAGTTAAAAGTGACTTCTCTGAGTTTACTGATGCTCATTAGAGAATGATGCAGGATGTGTGTGTGTGGGATTTGATTTGTTTTATACGAGTTAACTTCAGTACTGAGAGAAACTATTGCATCCTATTTCACACAATTCCTTATTCATAAACATATATTTGACCTTTACATATGCAGTCAAGTTTGCTTTGGGAAAATAATGGCAGCAGGTTCTGAGATGTATTTATAGCTTAAAGAGAACAGCGACTCTACCAACAATAATAAATGTGTTTTTAATGTTACTGTTGATTAACACTGTTCTCATGAATAATTTCAAACAAACACATACTATAAAACAATAAGTGAATAATTGGTCATCAATCATTCCCTGCATAACGGTGAGGAATGATGATGCAAAGTAAATATATACTGTATACTTCTTTATGTTATGCAGTTCTCAACAGATGATGTGCAGTCATAACTGTATTGAGGAAAGATTCATACACACAAAAGTCTTTAGTGGTCGGGGATATGCGTCAAGTGTACTCTCCTGATTGTATATACTGTACGTGGGTTTGCTGCTGACTGTGTTGTGCTTCTAAATGAAGAACTGACCACTTTAAAGGTTGTGACTGTGAATCACCAGCTGTCTTTTCCCTTGGCACAATAATAAAGCATAGCTGTTTAGAAATTAAAAACACTGCAGACCCCGCCGCCCATTACTCTTACTGTTGCTCCCCGTTTACTAGCGCTGACTGTGACGTAGCTAAATGGAACACAGTCTAAGGAGTTAGCTGCCTATGTCTCACCCTGTTCTCTATCTCTGTATTGATCATGTTGCTGCATGAGACTCCTAATCATTCAAATGGCTGAATTAATAGGGATTAAGCTGTCCACAGTGAATCCCAACAGTCTACAGGAAAGAATGTGCGGGCATTTGCACAAAAAAGTGCATATTTTAGACTGAGCATGCAACAAATGTGTATATTTTTAACAGAGTCCTACAATTTGCACCAATTATTTCGCCTTTAGCATTCCTTTGAGTTTGGGCATGTTGATTCCTACACACTTTGAGTGGTATTAAGCAAAACATGTGATCAATAAAGGAATTGTTTGAAGTTTATAAGAACGTTTTACCTTGCAATGCATGCGTTACTGTAAAACGGTATATGTAAAAATGTAATTGCATGTTTCAACTTTTCCTTGCTGTGAAATAAAAGTGTTCAGAAGTTTTAGTTTTAGTAACAACAGCAGATGCATTTTCTGTCAGTCTGGCTGATTGAAAGTTTCATGTGCGTACCCCCCACAGTTTAAAGAAAAACCATTATCCACTTATCTCGCCAACGTTTTGAAAAAAACACCTGTTTGAGGTTAGCATGGCCATCCAAGGCCTGTGTAAAATTTCCATTTTTTCAATCAACACATCTGATCAACATATGTTAAAATAGCTTTTCAGCTCCACCATCAACTGCTCAAACATCTGGTTTTTATCAGACGTATAGAGATTTAATGAATAGAGAAAAAAAATACTGTCAGTGCTGCAGACTCAGGTCACACTTAAGTGGTGTGTTCTTCAGATGTTTGTAGAAGTTAGACCAAATGTCAAAGTGTCAGACCTTTAGATTTTTTTTAAAAATAACATTAAACACATTGTAAAAACATGAACTCATTAAAAAAGGGTAACACTTTACAATAAGGTACACAGAATTTGATTAAATACTAGGAAACGTATCAGGAATGAATCAGTAGCTAATAG
Organism: Hypsolebias longignatus; assembly: GCA_031762435.1. Classification (NCBI taxonomy): domain Eukaryota; kingdom Metazoa; phylum Chordata; class Actinopteri; order Cyprinodontiformes; family Rivulidae; genus Hypsolebias; species Hypsolebias longignatus. The sequence continues at coordinate 45,037,460 of JARVGV010000001.1, forward strand.
TTAACCAGTGGGGAACACACAGCTAAGCCTTATTAGGGGACTACTGGTTAGTTACCTTGTAAATGAAGATTAACTAATGGGTAATTATCATGGAAACCAAATCAAGAGTTAATGTGTAGTTAACCAGTACTTATTGGGGAAGCACACAGCCAAGCCTTAATAGGAAACTACTGGTTTGTTACCACAGAAACAGGACAAATTCTCCATGTGAGTTGCATCAGTGAGGTCACAGCTCGTAACTGTCAAAAACCTGTTATTAATGATTTCATTGGGTTTTCTCTTTTGTAAACCTGTAAGAATCCAGTAAAATCAGTAATCACTAGGAAACAGGTTTTTGACAATTATGAGCTGTGACCTCACTGGTGCAGGGTTTATTCAGAACTCACATGGAGAATTTATCCTCCGTTTCTGTGGTAACAAACCAGTAGTCCCCCAAAAAGGCTTGGTTATGTGTTCTCCAGTAAGTACTGGTTAACTAACCATTAACTCCTGAATCATTCATTTTTTGTTTCCATGATAACTACCCATTAGTTCTTGATTACCGTAGTTCTTCGTCATTTACAAGGTAACTAACCAGTAGTCCCCTAATAAAGCTAGGCTGTTTGTTCCCCAGTGATTACTGGTTAACTACCCATTAGCTCCTGATTAGTTCCTTTTTGTTTTCCAGGTAACTAACCAGTAGTCCCCTAATAAGGCTTGGCTGTGTGTTCCCCAGTAAGTACTGGTTAACTACCAATTAGCTCCTGATTTGTCCCTGAGGCATTCCCTAGTAGTTAGTCATATTTTGTGTACCTCATTGTAAAGTAAGCAACCAAAATGAGTATTTGTTTTACTGTCATTAATTTCTTCTGATTTTTCAAGTATTAGCTATTAAAAAAAAAAAAAAATCTCTTTCCTCCCTCTTTTCTTTGTGTTAGCTTTTGTTGTTGGTATCTCTTTGATAAACTTTTACTTTGCCTGGAACAAACTTCACGTCTTTTGGAACTACAGCTTTCACTGTTGGTGCAGGTGGGGGACTGAGATCGATCTCTCTATTTGAAATGCACTGATTTAGCATCTAAAGAGCACTTTAAAGTTGATTCAATCCATAGGAAAGCCATTGTTTGTGCTTTTTCTAATACCAGTAACTGATGTTGTCTGCTGTTATCTTTTGTGTTTTCTTCTTTTATGACTGGTATCATTATCCCCACATTATGCCCTCAGCTCAGCCAGAAAAATAAGTTAACCTTTTGAAAGTCTTTATTAATCTCTTCTGTCAATGACCATTGGATTCAAAACAGCAGGCGTCTGCCCTAACATGCTGGGAGTCGATACCTGTCTCGTGTTTATTCCTGAAGTCCTGGTATCTCTGGATTCAACTGTGATGACATTTATCTTTAGCTCTGACCTTTCTCAACTTGACCAGTGAATCAAATCATTACATCTTAATTCTCGGTCTCCTCCGTGCTGCTAAATTACTCCCTAAAAATGAAATTGTCATCCTCTTCAGTGACATAGGTCATTGTTGCATTTTCATGTACAGTATTTGTTTTTAAAGTACTATAACATTTTACACTGTTTTACCCATGAGAAATGGCTCTCACGGCTTTGATATTCTTGATGCTGATGTCTAACAATATGTGTGCCAGTTTTACATTACATATAGACCTGGCTGGCTGGATGAACTTCTAACCTGCCAATTACACAAAGCATTGGATAGAAGGCTGTCTCCTCCATATGGATTTCCTCCTGCTGTGTGGGCTTAGCATTGATTACATCTTGCAGTTACTTGGAAATGGAAGCAGGGATGGAAATGCTGACATGCAGAGAGTATTTACCAAACTTGTAAATGCACACAAATGTAAAATACATCACCTATTAGTATGTATTGACTTAGATATTAAAGGTTATGTTTCTATAAAGGAGATGCATCTTGTATTGTGTGTGCGGATGTCCAACGGTGCTTATACAGCCAAAAACATACCAATTAGAAACCTGGAGCTTTTTGCCCCATCTTCAGTCTTCAAATATATATTTTTTCCCCCACCAACCCTCAGGCATTGCTTTAAATGGCAGCCATAACATTGCTGTGCTATTTAGGCATATACAAAATAGCTTATGTTTATACAAGATAAGACTAGCATATGTCTGCTGGTGCATGACTGTATGCATATATGATCTGCAGCTGTGCTGATAATTCTAAATGCCTCACAGTGATGCATTTATGTGAGAGGTAAAATGCAGGGCATGTAGATAAGTTTGAACATATTGCATTACGATTAATTAACAGAAACACCATTCTTCCTCCATCATTATATTATAATCCATTATTACTGGTGTATCTGAGTTGGACTGATATTTTATTTCCTTTGTTGCTTCTTTAGCATGTTTTCTGAAAAACCCTGGTGGAGCTCTCAAACCATAGAATCCATTCATTTGTATCAATTAGTGCCAAATAAAACAATTTCTTGCTCTAAAAGCCCCCATCAGGAAACGGACGTGTATTAAACAAGAAAACTCACTTTGACGAGCTGAGTCAAAAAGAGACAGAAACTGAGGCCACTGGCTCTTCATTGTCTTTATGTTCTTTTGCTACAAAATGGTGTGCACTGAACGTTCCTCTCACAATGGTTCATGTATCTCACTTAAAGTTTCCTCCAACCTCTTTGATCAATAGTGGCCTTTGTTTGGATGCTGGTAGCTTTTTGCAAGCCCGTCTGTGAATGGATGGTTCTTTTCGGAAATCTGTCAAGATGAAAAGAAAGGATTTCTTTTATGTCAGATAATGAAGCATTTTCTTCCACCTGGAGTTCTCATTTGTTTTATTGTAAGTGCACAATGTGCATCTTTCTTTTCATCGTAGTTTGGTAACTTTGTTGTAAATAGATGCAAAATACTTACCTCTGAAATGATATGTCAAATTTTTTAAAACTTTTTGCATGTTCAGGTAATATCCACTCAGCGCCTTTATAGCGTTAAGTGCAGTATCTGAGTAAAAATAGTGAAATATAGTCTTTAATTCAAATTGACACAATTTTTAAGGGATTATTACAGGGATTTTCAAGAAATGCATGATCTCAGACTTTCCTGATTTTTTTCAAGTTCATAAGTTGTGGTTGAGCCACCAGCTGTCACTGACTGCGGCGTGAAAAAAATAGATAAATAAAAAAAACTGACAACCGGTTGAACAAATGAATGCTAAACATAACTGCTTCAACAAAAATAAACTCAATTTGAAACTCAAAGTGAATTTTTTTTTTTTTTTTTGCATTTGTTTTAAGCCTGCAAACGCAGCTAGGAAAACATATCTGTGCTGCTGTGAGACCGTGGAGTTTATACCACAGAGTCTCTCAGGGTGTTTGAAGGAACATCAGGAGAATAAAAACACTTCCCTACGTGAATGTGAGAAGAAGCCGTTCATTTATGAGTTTAATTTAGCATAGGTGGTATTTCTTGGAGGTAGAAATTAATGAGGGCATCACCAGCAACATGTTTACTAATGTGCACTTACTCCCAGGTTTGACACGTACGCTTATTCTCCGAGTTGAAGTTGCCATGAAATCATCAGAGGAGCATGATTCACAGGTACAATTTTACAAGCTTCCTGGAAGAACAGAAGCTAAAGGTTTTCTGAATCTGACCCTGCAAATCTCAGTTAGCGTACGGTGTATCACAAAGGTTTAGTGTTCAAAGTAGATCTAGTGGAATGTATTTATTTCATCTGAAAAGGGATACTTATGATCTTTGTCAAAGTGAGGTAGTGAACAACAACTCTTCTGTGTATCAAGGTGAATTAATCTAATTCTCTGTATTGATGAAGGACCAGGAGATCATTCTATGTTCCTCTAACCCAGGGGTCTACAACCTTTGTGGTAAAAAGAGACATTTTTGCCACTTTGCTTACTGATTATATGTGTCTGGAGCGACAAAACCTGCTACAACTGTGTACTGTCAACTGGTGGCTCATGGGCCACTGCAAGTTTGTTGGAGATGGCTTTTCCAGCAAGTTGGGGGTAATATTATAAAACAAAAAAAAGTTTTTTTTTTTTTTTAACATTTATTGATTTTTTTCCCATTTTAATATATGATAAAATATCATATTCATATAAAGAATGAAAAAAATCTTTAATTTTTAACAATTTAATAAACATAACACTGAATTCTGCAGGTTTATGTAAGTTCTCTTAATTGTTGAAGAATTTATCCTACTTAAAGCATAAAGTTAAAGACCGTATACAGTTAGGCCAGTTTGTTGGATATCCAGTTACATTTGAAAGACAAATACTTTTGCTTACTTTGACTTTTTTTGTGTGTTTTTGTTATCAATTTATGAGAACTTAAACTTAAATTTATTCTTTCTCAGCAACTTGTCTTAAAGATATTCCAAAACATTCTGGTGGTTTTGAGAGAAAGAGCACGCTGTGAGACTGGAAGTTGACTTAAAGTGGCTAACAAACTACTAGCATGCTGTATTCCACATGTTTCACGCCTTCCATTTGTACTATTCTTCACATATTTTATTCCTTAGTTTTAAACAAAAAAAAGTCTGATATTTTAGTCACATCTTGCACCTGTAATTTTTAAGTGTCAAATTGAGATTTTTTTTTTTATTGCAGTGTATTTTGTGTTTTATTAATTGATGTTTTTGTTGTAAATATTTTAATACTGTTGTTACTGTTTTTAAGACTGTGTTGATGTATTTACATATCGTGCAGGGTGCTTTTTTCATTATCAGGGTCTTCTCAGCCAAGAAGAAAGAGTTTGATAGGATTTTTTTTTTTGCCTCCAATTTCCTACATGTTCAGTTTCACTACTTTTTTGTTTGTCTAAACAAATTTCATTTGGAAATGAGTCTCCAAGGCTCATTGTGATTTATATGTCTAATTAAAAATTGAATGAATATTGCCCAGGACATTCTTGTAAAAGAGATTAATAATCTCAATGGATTTATTCCATGGTGAAATAAAGGTTTAATAATAAAACATTTGAAAATGACCCAAAATCTGCTACAATTAGCCATTCTCATTGTTGACAACAATTTAAATAAAATTCAGTTATATTTTAGTTTTGGTCAAAGCCTAAAAGAGCTGCTGCAGAGGTACCAAATAGACACATGTGGCCCCAGAGCCGCAGGTTGCAGACCCCTGCTCTAACCTAATGCTGTTCAAATAGCTATCTACAATATTAATTGTTATAGAAGCCCACGTCAAATGACAACAAGCCGGTTTCTACACCACTACGTTCTAAATAATTGGGCTGCAAATTGTAAACTAAATTTGTTGCCATTCAAGATTACATAGAAAGCATCCATTAAAATATTACTGTCTGAAAAGCAAAGTTATACGGTTTTAATGACTTAAATACAACATTACTGTAACACCATAGACCGTTATTACTTCAAACCATCTTCCACTTGAGAACTGAGGTCTGGTATTGATTTCAGAAAGAGAATAATAATACATTTTGACATCCTCCAACCAGCTGGAGGCAATAATACCTGCACAAGAGAGGCCTGAGGGAAGAGGTGAGTACTGCTGTTGGAAACTTTTTTTTTTTTTTTCTCGAATTTATGGTCTTGTGGGAGGGCCATAGAAATTCAATCAAGTGTGTAACTGAAGCGAAAACAAGCAAACGCCCACCTAAGTAGGGAACGAGTCATCAGAATTTTGTTTGTTTTTCAGAAATTACAATTTTTTTAAACTCTTGCAGCTGTTTTTGGTGTAACATACAGAAAACATGAGACAAAAACAAAATTTGGTCACATGGGGACCAAAAGGCTCTGTGCTGGTGGCTTTGCATACAAAGTGGTTGCCGCCTAGTTTGGCATTGTGTTGGTCTTTGAAGTCAGCAGAGTGTCTCGTTATCCCCCGTTAGCCCAACATGGCCGCTCCCTGGATTTACCTGCATCTGATGAAAAGGCTGCGCTGCAGTGGGTGATAGCACAACTAGAGCCAGCTGAGCTTCCTCAGACAGAGAGAGGAGTCAGAGAGACATGTTTAATCACTCTCTCTCAAACCTCTCCTCTTTTGTTCAGTCCAGTACTGCCAGTGTGGGAGGGAAGTGGGCATGTGTGCTGAGTCACATCTACACTGGGAAGGCAAACTACAAACAGAAACAGTAAAAATAGATTTGTTTAAAAAGTTTTTGAAATGGGGGAACGTGAGCTAACTGCTCATAAATACATAAGCCATCAAGGGATTTGTGACTAATTCGACCCTAGTTCGGCATTTCATATCAATAAAGTTGGCAGTTAGTATGAACATCTAATTTTAGCAACATATAAAAAGTTGAGTTAAAAGGTTAATCAAGTTTTACTTTTAGTAATCAGTTATTGGCTTGAACATCAATAAAGACAATTGACAAAAGGGAGAGGTTTTAATGGCATACGTGATCTATTCAATACCAAAAATCAAAGACAGACAGACACTCGTCTTAGTCAATGTCAAAGAAAAAAATAAGTGAAATAAATTTCACTTCTTGTATTGGAACTGCATTCATCTGCTCCATTGGTATATTTTTCAAACATTGTGGACTAAAACTTTTGACAGAATAGTACACTTTGTATATCATTCAGACACATTATGTCAATCAGAAATCTAGTTAAATTCTAACTTTTTTGGAGACAAGCATTAAATTATTGTGTGTTTGTGTGCATGCATGCATACACCTGTTCTTTGTTGCTCTTCCAGACCTTTTCTGATATATTCACCTACCTTGTCAGATTGGTAATCCTTATGGGGACCAAAGTCAGGTTCAATACATTTTCGGTGTGTTTGTCAGAATGAATTGCTTATTGATGGCATAACAAAAAAAAAAAAAAAAAAAGCATACTAAAAATGGGTGTTAATCCAACAAAACATCAAATGACAATTACAGTAGTCCACATATTGTGGGGGTTACATTACAGATACTCCTGCGACAGGTGAAAATCTGCAAAGTAGGAACGTTATATTTATTTTAGTATTTATATATTTTTTTATTTATCCTTTATTTACCAGGTTAGTCTCATTGAGCCACGAGAACTCATTTTCAAGAGAGACCTGTTAGGGAGCAGATGGTGGGGGTTAAAGAGGAGCTTAACCCACTATGAAACGATAGCTCCGCCCCAACACAAGATTAAAAAAAATGCAACAAAGTGGGTGTGCCAAGAGG
>JARVGV010000001.1:45049435-45060792 GCA_031762435.1 Hypsolebias longignatus
CATTGAACAGCATACACAATAAGACTCTGTTTGTGCCGGGGGACTGGATCTTTGGTATGATCTTTCCTGTTGCAGATTACTTTTTGTGCATTAGTTTAATGAAAGCACTGCTGAATACCTGAAAGCTGCCTCCTTTTTGTCTGTACACTGAAGTCATGCTTCGACTCACCACTAAACGTACGTTGCTGTCTTTATGATTTTGGTCCTTCAATACAAGGTTTCACTCTTGGATATCGCTTTTCTCTTATTTTAATCTCTGGTTTCATTTTGGAGTTTCTCATGCATATCTGTGACACAAGAAGCTGAAATGTTAGATCAACAGGATTGCTCATTGTTTGAAAGTGCTTAACCAAATGTCACATACCTGAGGGTGCATCCATGTGCAAAGAGCATGAGGCTTAGTTGTGAAATAGTTGAAAATCCATGTTCTTCTATTGTTCTTCATGTTGGTTTGTGGATGCAAGTCCTGATGTGAAACATAAATCATTCATTTAATTTCTTCATTAATTTGTTAAAGCACAGTGTACATTAATCATTATTCCAATAATATGAATGGTAAGTGGACTGTACTTGTATAGCACCTTTTTATCTTATCAAGATACTCAAGGTGCTTTACGCTACAGTCTGTGCCCTCATTTACCCATTCATACAGCACTCTACTATATTTATACAAAGACTATCAGCACTTTAAATCACATTCATACACCAATGGGACACACATTGAAGCCGCCCACGTGTCCCAGAATTAGCACAACGGCTAAAATTCATCCATTGTCCTAAACAAATAAAAACAGTTTAAAAAACAAGTGCACAAAAACAAATACAACAGTCAATAAAACAATCCATAAAGCAGCCACAAAAATCACACTCTATAAGTTACACACTTAAAATAAACCTTTTTCAAGAATGAGTATATGACTGATTTTCGTTAAGCTAAATTTTAAGTATCTTTTGAAAACTGGAATAACTGTCACCGAATTTGGTATATTCTGGTACAAAGTAATTCATTCCATGTATTCCTAACTGATGTCATATTTAACCCAAATTCCATTCTCCATCCTGCCACAACATATTCCTCACTAGTTTGAGAGCTGGTATTTTTTTCTGGTTTTATACTTCTGGATAAAATAGTTTAAAGGTGGATGGGCGAGCCCATTTGTAACATTAAAATCAAGACAGATCACTGAACACTTGGTAATTTGATAAACATCTTATTGATGCTATTACAACAGTGAACATGAAAAGGTTGTTTGTCTAAAATTTTGATTGTCTTTTTAGAGTCTTGATAGGTTTTAACACATTTGCCGTTGTATGTGACCAGGTCATAAGACAATAAGATATATGAGAAAAGATCATTGCATGCATATACAGTAAGTTTAAGCTGCCTGTGAAGTAAGAATGTCTTATATGATGAAAAGTTGAAAAGTAAAAATTTCTGACACTTGTAGTCTTCTTAATATACTGCCTAAAAGTAAGATTAGAGTCAAACAAAACACACAAAATAACCCTCGATTTGCATGAACACTTGGTCGTGGGTGCTCTGCTGCCAGGTGAGAAAATTACCATACAAACCATTGTTTTTTTAGTAAGATGTAAGCATGAATTTTTGAAGCCGGTGAGAGGCAGGTACCATAGCTTCAGATAAAACATCAGTGTGTGTATATAAACTGGTATTGTCTAGATATACCTGAAGTTTAACACTTGAACATGCATTTGGTAAAAGTCAATAACAAAGACTAAAAATAATATGCTCTAATATATAGCCTTGGAGGACCCCAGCTGAGCAATTAAGATGTAGTAAAATTAAAACACCAATCTGTACAGCCTGTACTCTATTAGAATATGATTTCATCCAGCAGAGGACACAGTTTGAAAAAATAAATCAAGAGAACTTTGACATCATGATTGTGTTGCACATTTTTAAATCTAAAAAGATAACTCTAGTACAACCATGACTTGGCCAGCATGTTTTTGGTATCCACCCCACAAAAAAGGTGTCTGTTTCAATTGAATGATGTTTGCAAAAACCAAAGTGGCTTGGGTAAAGAGGGGGTAGGACATGCATTAAACATTCAATTAGTACCTTGGAGAGCCATTTCTCAGCAGTCTTTGAAACTAGAGGTAAAATACTAATTAACCGGTAGTTTTCGTATAGTTTTTTTTTTTCGCCAGCCTAAAAAACGGGGGTTATTTTAAATATCTTCCAGACTGTTGGAATAATTGGCACTTTATAGATAAGTTTATTAAATGGTTAAATGGTATTGTAAGGGCCTCTTTATTAAATGTTAATACATTATTATCAAGACCAAATACATCTTTAGCTTTGAAGTCTTTAACAAAGAAATTATTTTAATAACCTTAGTAGTAGTTATCTCTTATGTGAAAGACAGTTTTGCTTCCATCAATAGGTTTAAAATAAATAGCTAGCTGTTTAAAATGAAGTTCCTCAACTGATCTGACAAAAAAAAAAAGTTAAAAGTCCTGGTAACATCCTCCAAGTTGCCTGTTAACCTGCCATTCACCTGACGCTGTATGTTATTGGACTTGGTATTATTCACTCGACTTATTTTATTTAGATTTCCCCATATAATATTTCCATTTCTTTTTGCAATTTTTATTAATACAATGAAAAAAAAACTGCTTTAGCTTTACAAATCTGTACCACTCTATTTCTCAGTGAGCGAATATATGTCGATCAGGAAAAAGCCCTGTTCTGAGAAAATGTTTTAGAGCTTTGTCTTTCACTTTCATCAGCTTCTGAATACTATCATTGAACGAAAGTAGTGCTTTTTTGTAATCACTTTGTCCATCCTCATATATACATAAAAGCCTTAGCAATGTGCTAAAATGCTTCTATTAATAAAACAATGGAAAAGCCCCAGTGTGCAAAGGGAAGGAAAGACTGGAAGTAAAAGTGAGAATAAATATCAGTTACAGTAACAGAGTCATAGAAACTAATTAACTTAAGTGCAGAAGCATGCCTTCCAGCCACTGCCATGCTCAGAGAATGATGGAAGTTCTCAGCCCTCATACCGCAGCGTGCTTTTTGATAGCATTGTTCTTAAGTGGATTTTCATAATAATGTGCAATTATTTTTTAAATGGCCCTATGGTAACCTGAATCTTGTGCTTCTTCAAAAGATTTTAATATATTGGCGGGTTGTGCTCTTACATCTGCTGAGTTTGTTATGATGTGTGAAGATATGTTAGCATACAACAATACAGAGGAAAACAATAGGAAAAATCACCTCTGACTCCATTGTTAGCTTTCCAAATTATAATGGTACTTCCAGTGTTGTTTTTAATCCTTCCATGCTTTGAGCACACATCAGAACCTTTCATGTTTTCTTTCTCCTTTTTATCAGTCTTCCCCTGTTGCTTCTTTATTTGTCTTTCCCTCCTGCGTGCTTCTTTCAGGGAAGTTTGGCCTCATCTGGGGTTACGATAACACAAGGCTGCCTCATAAATGGCGACAGGGAGGATGGATATCAGTGATGGTCAACCTGAAGAAAAGGCAGCGATGTGTGCCCGTTGCCACAGGGCCCAGTGGAGATCTTATTGACAGATTTCACTCGAGCTTGACCTCCCTCACAAGGGAGTAGGTACAACAGAGTGGCTGCTAACCAAGTAATGTACCTAATCCTCAAAATCCACAAACAGCGTCTTGAGCAACAGGAAATCAGTCACATAAAATGATGTCTCTTGTTGAGCTGCATAGATGTGTTTTTTGTCACTTGAATGAACACAGTAACGTACAAGTCTAAATTCTCTTTTAATCTAAATTCCATAAATCTCCTACATTTGGGTGATTTTCTCAAAGCAGCAGGGTTCTTCAGTACACTGCTGTCAGCCCAGAGGTGAGCTTCAGACAGACGTGTGCTGTCTGTGTGACACATGGCACCTCCAGCTGTTTTTGACCAGCCAGCAGAACTTTCCCAACAAGAGTCACTGGTGCAGTGACAAGGACAAGAACTCTCCATGTTTTCCAGTAAGGAACTCCAGGTGTTGCCTAAGGACCGTAACTTTGCTACAGTTCAACCTGTAGTAAGCCTCTGTTACTGGTTGGACACATGCACGTTAACAAACCAATGAATTAGTAAATCTTGAAGACTGTTTTTCAGTGTCAGTAATGTCCAAAATGACATCTGAGCTGTTACCTCGATGGTAAAGATGCTTCTGCTAAACAGCTTTCATGGGAAAGACAAGAATGTGGTTTTGTTTATGGTCTGTAGTGCTGGGATGAAGATGTTTCAACATCTAGTGGCAATAATCTCCACTTTACTCTCCTTTTCAAATGTTTCTCTTAAAGATTTGTTGACCCCCAATGGCACATTTTTTACAAAGAACAGCAAGCATTGAACAGATCTCACCTGTAAGTGATGCACATAAAGTGTTTGGAGGTTTAACTCTGTGTGGTGACTGTTCACGCAATGCCTGGGCTCATAGTTTAACACAACGTTCATTCTGTGATTAATAGCACCATTTTTTCTCTTGCAAAGATGTATCATATAAACTGTGGTACGTGGCATTCAGATATACAAACAGAGCATATCAAGACACAGAACCTTGTACGCAAAAAGGTGTGCACAATTACACATAAGCAAGCCAATAAACATAGTCACACAAATAACTTGTATTGTTGGCAATACCTTGCTAGAAAAAGACAATGGACGTTATGTAGAAGAGGAAAGAGAAAGATGAAATAAATATTGGGAGTATGGGATTCAGTTTTTTACCATATATTATTCTGCATATGACTAAGAAGAAAGATGAAGGTATTCACTGAGGTGTGGCTTTGAGGAATTAAAGCAGTAGAGGTTTATTTATTTATTTTTGTGGGTGTCTTTAAGTGTAATATCCTAATAATGAGGCCCAATTTCTCAAAGGCTTTGGAAAATACATGTTCAGATGCAGATGTCTTCTTTCTTTTAAGTTTTTGGCTCTCCTTTGCTCTTGTAGTCTCTTCTCTCTGCTTTCTGTCACAGCTTGGCTCCTGCTTAAGACAGATAACAGGAACTGGAGGTTTATATTTGCTTTATTGAGCGTTAGATTCACAACTGTGTATTCAGTGCTGATGGATGTTTCTTATGAACCGTGCCTGGTGTGCGTGCATGTGTGTGTATCCATACAATTGTTGCTGTGTGCATCTGTTTGCCATAATGTGTGTAGGCTGTTGAAAGTGGAGTGTAGAAAACAGAAAGGGGATGAAAATAAAGATGGCTGGGAATATGTCGGTGGGCACCATACATGGGAAAATAGGCTTACACAAAGAAGAAATACATAGGACTGAAAACTGGCTTAGCTGTGAGGATTGTGTGACATGAAGATAACAATGCCACCGTGCGACAATATTCAAAGATCTCTTTTATCTCATTTTGCTCTGAAGTATCCCTTCCCTTGTCATTCTTTTTAAATCTTGTATCCTCTCAGCCTCTTGAGTTTAGATAACACATAATCTCCCATCTCAAGTTTACTTTGTGGTTAATATTAACATAAGAATCCCTTTATTTGACATTCCTATAATTAGATTAGTCAATAATTGTTAGTCTCTTTTTTGTTTAAAAGCACATTTCAATATTAATTATTTTTGCACTAGGATCTTAGTTACACATTTTTAATCACTTTATGTTTAACTTTTTTCAGCGCTGTGTGTGATTTGACGTTGCACTCATCAATACCACTCCTGACCTCTTCCATCTGCTTAGACTTGTCTGCTTGTTTCTAAGCTCTCCAGAGGGAGAACCATCAGCTCATTTGGCAGTGGTCCTTAGTGGTGGTTTGTGAGAACTTATATGATAATAAGATATGCAATATGAATTCAGAACCATAGCAAATTGGGGCCATGAAGGAGTCTATTCAGGGCCACCTGCATGCATTATTTACATTCTTCACATGGCTCCTGAAAGATTGTCATACATACATACATAATATTGAGTCATAAACACCAGCAGCAGAATACAAAGTAATTATTCATATAGTAGCCTATGTTGTTGTAAATATAGAAGCATCCTAATGTGCCAATAATCCATATAACCCAGTGACTTTACTTAAGTTCACAAGTCCATCTATATTATCAGCTAAAAAAAAAAACAACTACTGTATATATTCTAAGCTTTTTTTTTTTTCAACACAGCTGCAAATAAACAGGTCCATATGCAGAAAACACTTTAAACTCAAATCTGTTTCAAATCTGAAGGTGGTGCGTATGACCATATTTTTATTAGATGGATTGATTTTTGCCTAAACCATTAATGTTAAAGGCTTAAGGTTTTTGTACTTTATCATTTCTACATAAAAAAACAACAACAAATAAATAAATTCCAACTGCAAAAAAAGCAAATGTAATTCCACTGATAAAATACATAATAATCATATGTATTATTCAAATACCCTTGTGCTTCTGTTATAGAGATACAAGACAACCTTATTTTTCAGGATTATTACATTTGTAAGAGGTTACTGGGATATGAAAGCAGCTTTTCATTTTTCAGGTCCCATTTAGAATTGAATCAAACCCTTGATTAAAAAAATAGGCAGGTTTGGACCAGTTTTTAGTGAATTTCCTTTATTTTTTTTTTCAATTTTAATTATTATTATTTTGTAACAATCAATGTGGTTTTCAGACCTGTACATGTTTTCAGTGAGTAGGCAGTTCCCATGCATGTGTCAAAACACAACTCTATCACTCTTGTGACAGGTTGGACATGCTGCAACAAAATTGAGAAGGGTTAAAGATGGATATGGGACAACCGCAACAACACTATTTTGAGAGAACATTTGTTACACAAAGTTTTTGAATATGTTTCAAATTCAAGCTGCAAGATTTTGCAGCTCATGTCGGTCACACAAGAATATTGAGAACCCCTCCACAAAAATGTCTAAACATTTCGGAGACACCCTCATATATGCTGTTTGCCAGTGAGCTTCCAGCAGCTGCAGCCCACTAAAACACTGAATTCATTATTCTAGGATTTAAAAAAAAATAAAATAAAAATCACATTTGTACATTATTCCAACGTTACACATTTCAATCAAAATTAATACAAATGACCTGCAGTCTAACCCATGTTTCATTCTGTAGATGTACATAATGTACAGAATGCACATATAATCACATATCTTGTAATCTATTATCTTTTTTAAACAGAAAATTGTACTGTAGTATTCATGTCATTTTATAGTGTATGTGTATTTTTTCTAATACGTGCTATTAGCATTTGGGACCTCATTTGTTTGATATTTTAAAGGGCTAGAGCAGGTTTTCTGGAGTGGCTTTTTAAGATATTAGAGATCATATTTTTTTCTATAGTAGAAAGTGCGCAGAACTAAATCCTGTGTTCACTATTTGAAGAAATACGGAGAAAATCTTAAAGGGCACTAACAGGTAATGAAACTGAAACTTCTGGACTCCCAGGAAAACCTTCCAAACATTTACAAGGGCCTAGGTAAATGCTTGAAGGTCATTTCATACGCCATCCAAAGCTGAGAAATTGGCACTTGTTGATGTAGTTGCATGATGAAAATCACATCATTTTCTTCTGGAAGTAGCTTCATCTGCCCCTTAACACAAGGACTGGGTCAACCTTTGTCTCACACAAGTATATTGTGTATACTGGTCAGAAGGTCATGGACGTGTGTGTTTTTCTGGCGACCGCTCGGACAACTATGTCATTATTTTGCTTCAACTACTCTGCTTCCAGAAGCCGGCTATTGTCTGTGCAAGGAACATGAACAATTTTGAGGAGCAGTTGGTAGAGGCAGCCAGAAAATACATCCATATGTACAACTCTTAGACACACTTATGTAGATAGTCAAAGTAAAAAATAAATAAACTCCTGGATTGGAAATTATGCAGACAATTTGCTTGTAAGAAAAGTTTGACGCTCTGCAGAGATGGAGTGGAGAAGAAAGGGAGAAACCCAGGTCGTGACATGTACTGCAGTGGGAGGGGTTTCCCAGGAGCACTGCACTAGGTGTCTCATGTACTATAAAAGGTGTGTGCAAAAACAAACGTCTCGCAACCATATGACCATGAGTGGGGATTTGGTGCAAAAGTATGGTGATGCAAATGCCCAAAACATTATTTGGTATGAACAAATAAGAACCCAAGATAAGATAAAGCAAGATAAGATGATAAGATAAGATGAGCCACCAGTCCTGAGTCACACATTTAACTTCATCTATACTTAATGAACTGTCCCGTTTGTGTTTTTAGCTCTCTGTTAGACGGTTGAACCACTAAACTCTAAGGACGCTGCTCATTCCCCGTCAGGTTAGATGAAATTGTCCAACCATGAAATGATGGAAATAAAAACAGAAGTGAGAAAAACATAACAAAAGAGAGAAAAATACAAATACATCTTGATAGGAGCTGACATACAGTTTATGTCACTCTTGTACTTCATGTCTTCAGGAATTAAGGAATACATCCGTTTGTTTGCCTTGCAGTATTCTTGTGAGCATGCTTGGATGCATGCGTTTGTTTAGAGGGAGACTTGAGTGTTTACTTTCAACAAGAGGAATATATTAAAAAAGTAGTCGATGCCGCTGTAATTCAAGTTTGCGGCTTCGTTTCCGGTCTCTGGTGATTTTTCTCTGGGCTAATCTTTTAATAATTACTGTGGCACTAATGCTAAGCTCTCAGAGGACCACACAGAAACAGGCGCACGTGTCCCCTCCTCCCATCGCCTTTCAGTTTTGTATTGCTTACATGGGCAGACACATAAACAAATTCAGTACAATAGAATGTGCACATGCATGAATGCCAGTATAAATGGAAAAACCCTCAGCCTCTCACTTTTAACTATAAATCCTTCTCATTTCCATCTCATCTCAGCTGCTGTTCAAGAATGATGCAAATGTGGTGATACTGCACAGGGGTCAAAGTTCAGCTGGTGGTCCCAACATCCTATAATGTTGTTTGTATACAATAAATGTCATTCGATTTTGGCATGGTCTTATCATCTGAGTGCTCTGTTCAATTTATTTAGCTTTATCTTTCTGTAAAGTCAAAAAGCTGATACACAAATATTGTAACCAGATCAGATTTAGATGCCTAAAACCTGCCTGCAATGTATTTTTTACCACTTTAATCAGTTTCTGCTTTGTTGGAATTCACCTGAAATGTTAAAGGCCAGCACAAGTTTATGCACAGTATTGCGTCTATTTGTCCCATTATTAATCCAGATAATGTTTCGACTGTGAAATCTCTCAGTCTTTGTAAAGATACTAACGTATGGATAGCAAATTCAATAGAAGTATGTTTGATTACACTGCAATTTAAAATTGAATACCAGAAGATGTACCAAAAATAATATATGTTTAAACTGTGTAGGTAGTAGAGCAAAAACAATAGCAAACAAGCTTTGGAATGTCATTTGCAGAAGATGGAAGAATTAGCAATCTGAAAGGAGATAAAGAGCAGTAGTTCAATACCAAAAGCTGTATCACTCCCCAGGCTTTTCTTATCTATGAATTCTTTTGATCTTATAAAATCAATGCCAATGTTGGCTCAGCATTTGACTCCAAGACGTGGGGGCCTTTCATTTTCAGCTCAAAGCTTTTTTAAATTTTTTTTTTTTAATTTCATGAATTTTGTGTTGATGCCCTATTCTGCATTCAGCATCTTTTTTCTGATCTCTGTTCTGTCTTGACTGGTTGTTCTTCATGTAACTGGTGATGCTAGTAAACCTAAAGACTTAAAACCACACAAAGCTAAATACAGGTAGTCCTCGGTTTACGTTCGAGTTCCATTTCTACGGGCCGAACGTAACCCGATTTGAACGTAAACCGGAGCTCATCCCACGTGGCGGCCGTAAGTCCGGATTTTTGCCCCGTAAGTCGGAAAATACACGGTAAACGGCGTTTTAAACACGTTTTTTTCAATGTAACACAACAACAGCGCACTTAAAACGCTGTTTTGCCATATTTCCAAGCAGTTAGCTAACACAATACCCTCAAAAAAATAAAAAAACACATAAAATTCTGCATAAAAATGTCAACGTGAGGTGTGATGACGTCACTGGGGAGGCGGCCGTAAGTCCGAAATGCCGTAAGCCGGGGGTGACGTAAACTGAGGACTACCTGTATATAACAAAGTATTTAGCTTTTTTTTGTTGCATTGACTTATGTTTAAGCCTTTTTGAGTGTGGTTTATAAATATTAAACAGCTATTTAAAGTTGGTTCAACATCTTGTTTCGTATGTTTGCATCAAGTGCTTTGAAAAAAATGCAACTAAAAGCTCAAAGATACCATTTGTAAGACATGTATCTCTGAAACTATAAGCCTAAAGAACAGAGTTCAAAGAAATCTAACTTTTTCTGAGAACAGCGTAAAAGGCCTGCTCCAGAATCTGTTCTGTGCTGCCATGGTTACACAGCAGGGATGCACCACCCGCTGGTGCTGTGTAAATCTTTTCTCATCTTATGTGCCACCTTGTGCGCCGTGATCCTTTGAGTACACGTAAGTGTCGGCCAGAGCAGCTTCCTGCCTATTCCAGGTTTTTGAGCTGCACAATGTCAGTGGTTGGCACTGTGACAGAGCATCATTTGGCCATGGCATTGCTTGCGTTCTGCAGGACAATTTCTTCAAATCACACAGTCCTCTCTACATCCATCCCTGATGAATTTATGTGTGCACAAGTGGAGTGTGCATTGATATGCAGCCCATCTTATCTGATAAGAACAATAAATCTAAAAGGTTATAAATAATCCCCTTTTCAAAGGCAAATGTAATCAAACAGTAATCTGTTTAATAATTCATAGGACTCAAGCAAATTCCAAGATTTAACTCGCTCTTTTTATAAAAACAATACATTAATTTGGTTACATATCACTTCAACTCATAAATGTGTGAGCAGGCACCTGGCATGTTCTGAAGTTAATAGTGTTTGGTCACTGTCAGAATTTAAGATGAAATGAAATAGAATGCACGTTTGCATTTAAAGCGATTGTAGTTTTGTAATAACTTTGACTCTCCTTAAAATATGCACCACTTCCTTAGCCGTCATCCATAATCTTTAAAAGACAACACCATAGCATAGTTTCCTTGAATGAGGCTATTTCTATATCCACTTTCTTTTTACTCGTATTGTCCTATTCATCTCACAAATGGCCTTTTTATTTCTCGGAACTCTCTCGAAAGAACATTGAATTCTTCTTTTTTGCAAGTTTGATAAGGGTGACTGGCTGTAAATTTTACTGGACTGCTTAAAAGCAATGGCTAGATTTTACTGGAAGTCACATTATGTTTGTGACCAGCAGGGAATACTTTGGCATTTTTTGCCCAAAATAATGAAATAAAATGGAAAAAGAGTATGAAATAGAAATGTGTTAAAATACAATTTAGTTTAATATTTA
>JARVGV010000001.1:45147416-45160159 GCA_031762435.1 Hypsolebias longignatus
ACAACTTCGAACGGCCGTTTTAATGTTTTTTAATGTGTTTCCAAGCAGTTAGCTAACAAAATACCCTAAAAAAAACGGAAAAAAAAATGCTGCATAAAAAAGGCAACTTACGGCGCAATGACGTCACTGGGGCGGTGCCGTAAACACGAAACGCCGTAAACCGATGACGCCGTAAACCGGGGACTACCTGTATTGTCTTCTGATTCTTGCACAAGTCCATTAAAGATGGTAGAGTTATCTGACCACTCATACATTTTTTTTAAAATTATTTATATTTATGTATTTATTTATTTATTTTTTTTGTAAAGCTGCAACGCTCTGAGGGGACTGTGTGGACATTTATTTGAGCATATTTATGTTTGGACTAAACTTGAGTTTTTAATTTGCTTTTTTTTTTAATCCTTTCACATGCACTGACTGCCAGTGCACTGGCTCATGTGGCTCTTGTAACTCATTCCATTTTTTGTGTTTGTGTGTGGTCCTGCTATTGTGTTTGGGGCAACAGTGAGGCTCTTAATGAGGATATATAGCTCTTGGTGTGAGGTGCTATCCAACTGTCCTGCTGCAAAAATGTATTTGATTTCACTTACCCCTCTTTCTTTTCTTGATGTTCTTTCCTTTGTCTGTGATGCCTCAATTAAGTCTCAAATTTTCTCTGGTTTTATTCTGTTCCTGGTTGTAGAAATGGTGGCAGGTTTCGCCTCGGTCCAGTCTTCCTTTTTTCTCCTGCTGCAAAACACACATCATCCTTACGTTCTGCCTTAAAGCAATGCAGGTTAAAAAGATGAATGTAAACACAAGGTATCATTTAATGAACGTACAACTGTTAGAACCAGCACTCCACGCAGAAAAGCAGCACTAAACTTTGATTATTTTTATTATCCATGCATCTTTTTTAATATTTTTTTTCCCACCAGCAGGCCATCTGTTCTGCCAGCAGATGTTCCTTGCTACCTGTGCCTCATTTTCTTGTCCATCAGCTTATTTCTTATCTTAAAACTCTTGTCATCCCAAACCTGCCTGTTTGGTCCTCACTGTCACCTTCCAACTGTCTACCTTATGGGATTTCACTGTGCCGTGTTTCTTCCAGATGCTCTTAGTCTTGTTATTTCTTTATGCGTCTCCCAGGATCGATTTAACTAAACTCTGCTATTACCCTGTGGGGACGACCATCGACAGATCCAGTTTTTAGCAGCAGGGGCCAGCAAACACAGTGGGGCAAGGATGAAGGTAGATAGCCACTGACAGCTAACAAATAGCCTTTGGGGACTTAACAGGATATGATAGCCATGCTTGCATTAAATCCCTGATTTCTTCACTGATTGAGAAAATACAGAAGGGACAGTAATCATAATAAATCTGAGTTTGATAAAGGCAGCAGGTATGTGGCATCAAATGGGACCCTGATGTCCTTAAATATCAAAAGTATTTTGATTCTTTATAAATGAGAAATCATTTGAAATATTTGCAACATGTTTGCACTCTTTTAAACCACTGGTATCAGATCTCATACCAAGAAAACAATATTTATTTTACCAATGAGTTTGGAATACACCTGTGCAACATCAGTAACTGTTTAATGACACATTCACTGATGTAATAAATAAAAGAAAACCTAATATACATAGACGTACATGCACATATAGCTCTGGATGTCCTTGGTTGCATCTCTGCTTAATGCAATGATATGGTACTTCTGGCATCTTCAGGCCAGGACATTCAGTGTGCACTGGGGCAGTTCACAGAGTGTGAAGCAGCTGGGATGAGTCAGTTCCTCAAAGTCTGAGGCTATGGTTCTCAACAGGACATAGGTGGGGGATCTTTGCCTGTAGGAGTTTAAGTATCTGGGCATTTTGTTAACAAGTGATGGTAGGATGGAGTGGGAAATAAATAGACAGATTAGTTGTTTCGGTCAGTAATGGTGAAGAAAAAGTTGAGTCAAAAGGCAAAGCTCTTGATTTTCTGGTTAGTCTATGTTCCAACCCTCACCTATGCTCATGAGGTTTGAAATATGACTGAAAGAGCAACATCCTACAAACAAGCGACTGCAATGCACTTCCTTCGTGGGGTGGTTGGGCTCAGCTTTAGAGATAGGGTGAGGAGCTTCATCAGGGGGAGCTCAGAGTAGAAATGACTCCTTTGCATTGAAAGCAGTCAGTTGAGGGAGTTCATACATCTGATTAGGATGTCTCCTGGATGCTTCTTGTTAGAGGTTTTCCAGACATGTCCAATAGTAGAAGGCCCTAGGGAAGACCCAGAACTCGCTTGAGGGATTGTGCATTTTCTCTGGCCTGGGAGCCCCTCCAGGTCATCCAGGAGGAGCTGGAAAGTCTTAAGAGTCTGGGTTTCTCTCCTGGAACTATTGCCTCCGTGACCCAACTATGAATAAGTGGTAGAAGATGGAGATGGATATGGAGAATGATGTTTTATAGTGGTTAAGACCCCCCCCCCCCCCCCCAAAAAAAAAATAAATAAATAAAAAAAATTGTTTGAGCCTTCGAGAAATTCCATGCAGGCAATGTAATCAGCTTGTTAACAACTCAAATTTCAAGATGATCTTTTTGCAGAGAACAAGATTATATTTCGAAAAGGAAGAACAAGTCCAGCAGTGGAATTGACAGCAAATTAACTGTGATGAAAGGTGTTTACCTTTATCAACACTGTGGATTTTATTCTTCTACTAGTCTTTGTTTTCAATCAGCTGTCTGGAAATGAATAAACTGTATTGTCAGAGCTGCCTATTTGATTTCACTAAGGACAAACC
This sequence comes from Hypsolebias longignatus, assembly GCA_031762435.1. Lineage (NCBI taxonomy): Eukaryota > Metazoa > Chordata > Actinopteri > Cyprinodontiformes > Rivulidae > Hypsolebias > Hypsolebias longignatus. Next base: position 45,150,181 of record JARVGV010000001.1, read on the forward strand.
ATCAAACTGGGCTGTTGTTACTGATATGAATTTGTTAATGAGATGAAGTCAGCTTAGATGCACATCTCCGCAAGCTAGAATGAAATTAATGACATTAAAAAAAAAAAAAAAAAAAGTTTTGGGACACCAGTGTAGACCATCAGCTTTACATACAGTGCCACAACTAGATTCTAGTTCCAAATATGGTCAGGAGAACAGATACTGAACATCTTGTTAGTGTGTTTGTGTCCAGGGAGGACTGCTGAGTGGCAAACAGCATCACAAGGATTTTTAAGAAAACCCAGTTCATCTCACAAATACAGAATGCAATTTTTGAACTCTGACTTCTTTTTTCTTCTCACCACATTAACTCAGATTTTACATTTGGCTAAATAAGGAGTTTGATAAGCAGCTCTTTGTTCATCTGAGACATTTTACCACTACAGAGAGAAAAAAAAAAAGTCAATTTGACTCCATCTATGAGGACCAGCTGGATCAGGCGCAGAGCACAGAGCTGTGTGCTCCATGCACCAGCCGCTGAACATTGTGTTTGTTGTTGTTGCCTAAATAGCTTGTTATATTGTGGTTTGTTTATACTGTGAATTTGCAAAAAAGATAAATTAGCACAGTGTTTGTTTATTTTAGTGTCTGACTACATTTTATCCCCCCAGTCATCCAACCTGTGAATAAAAATAAAAATAAAAATTGTGCATCTAGACATTATGATGCATTCAAGTACAACCTAAAAATTCAAAAACACACACTGAACTTGTAATTTATCTAAAAATGTGAAGGTTAAATATCCCATTTACGTTTAAACAGATAATTGTTTCATTACATGATGAATGTTTACAAAAACAGTAAGTTATGTGTGTTAATGTTGAAATGGCAGTGTGCATAATTTAAACTACAAGTTGTGCCTGGAAGTACCATGTTTGGCCATAAAAAGTTTCTATTAGCACAATGAATTTTAAGTATTCAGAAGAATAGATTGCATGGTGGCATATTTTATCCAAGATGAAGGGCCATATCTAAAAGTCACCATTCATCACTAAAGCACCCAAGTGCTCTCTTAATTTGCATACAGGTAGTACAAATGTACTTAATTCTAAGCTTTTCAGATATTGTTTCAGTTTTTATTTATTTATTTATTTATTTATTTATTTATTTATTTATTTTGAGGGGGGGTTGTAGATTTCAAGTAAATTATGTCACAGATTGGGAAATTAAAAGGTTTACTTAAGAAAATAAAAAGCTGGCATGGCAGCAGCAACTTATAAAGCAAAACTTGATAAGAACACCACAAGGATATTACGAAGGAGATGGCAATGTAGACAGAGTAAGCACACAATACCAGAATAAAACAGAATGATAACTGATGGGAGTAATATGATTTTGCAGATGAGACAGAGACAAGGAACAGGTGTAGGAGGGCGTTGTTGGAGCAGAAACTGGTTATACAAGCGTACTGGGTAAAAGGGAACTGCTGGCACAGGGAGCATGAGAAAAAAAACTTAAATACACTGAAAACAATAGAAATACAAACAACAATGGACATGAATATAAATGACTATTATAAAACATACCAAAAAACAATTCATAAGTCACAGATCCTGAACTATGATCCATGTGGAAAACCATGCAAGTACATGGGATCAAACAAACACATTGAATAATTTAAAATCCTACAATTGTTTGGTTTAAAGGTCTGGCAGGGATCAGTCATATTTTTTGAACAAGTTGCAGAACTCATCAAGATACAGCTAATAACTGTATTAAATTCCACTTCTTCTGAGTCCCATACCATAGACCGGCTCAGTCATGAAATATACACCATGAAGCTGATATATCTGTAGTTCCTGTTCTGCTCTGCAGCCTAAACAAGCTCTGCAGCTTGGTGCATCACACATGGTCCAGTTCTCTGTTTGCCATATATTCAGATTAGAGTTGCTGTACAGCTTGCATCCGATCTCCAGGAGAGCAGAACAAACTGTATCCTTCTGCTATGGCAACTAATTGACATTAAGGAACTCCACTACAGGAACCCGACCAGCATTGAGATAACAAAACGAGACATAGCCCATGACTAACTGCTTAGCACCAACTGAAATTTCCCAATAAAATGTATTTGTTTGTGTGGATAACTAACCATAGATTTAAAAACAGTAACTTTTACATTTATAGAGTAGTCAATTCAGCTTAGTTTGGAATAGAGCTGTCATTTCTAACTTGGGCCCAAAGCCCGGCCTGGTCCGGCCCAAATTTGAGCCAGGTTGGGCCATAATAATGTGCTGGATGGGCAGACCGGGTCAGTTTCGGACTTTTGATTGCATCAGCGGACACGTGCGGCTGACAATCCAATTTTATGGCAACATATGGCTCGTCTTACATTTTGGACCACCAGCTGCATGTGGCCGTTTGGCCGCGTGCTGACCGGCCAGTTGAACAAAGTTAAACAAAAGTTCAGGTAAGCTTCTGATGGACTACTGACAGCGATCCATGCAACGCCCAAATGGACTCAGCCGCTGCGCCAGCGGATGCGCGTGGCCAATGTCCCAATTTGCTGAATGGGTTTGAAAACAGGTGAGATCCCAAAATATCCTCGCAGACATGTCATAGCAGGGTCTGTGTGAATAAATCAGAATGCAGGCAGAAGCAGGTATTTAATGCGCTGTGACGGTCGTGAAATGGACAACACCTCCTCAGCTCCCATCCATCTTCTGCCACCTTTTACTCAGCCTTGTGTGTCCGCTGACCATTAATAACTATAATAACTATAATATTATAATAACTATAATAATCTGCTGAGTCTTGATAATAAATAAGAATTCATACATCTTCCTTTCTTTGAAATAAGTTTCTAAATCATGTCAAACTGATTTGCTTACAAAAGCAGTAAAGCTTAATTAAAAATGTGTGTGTGGGGGGGGGGGGGGGCATTGGATCTTTAATTACAGTTAATTCATCAGGTCGAATTCAGAAATAATAGCTATGGGCTGGGGCCAGGTCAGATTTTTTTTTGGCCAGAATGCAACTCTAGTTTGGAAAGTACATACCGGTAGTCTAAATTCAAAGCATTAAGTCTTTGTTCCTTTGCTTCATATTACTGTATAACAAGATACAGCATGTTAGACTTCAGAGCTGTCTTAAACTCTGCATAATACCACAACATGTGCATGAGAATCTAAAATGACTATTACTAATAAAAATACTTCAGGAAAATTAGAATATATTTATAGATAATAAATACCAGAGCACTTAAAAGACAAAGGTCTATAATACTGTGCACACATATTTCCACTTGTGATATATTTGTTGAAAGAAGGAATTAAAAAGTCATATGAAATTATAATTAAGTCAGCATTAGGAATTATCAGAGTTTATATACTATGTGCTAAATTGTGGTATTGATTTTTTATCAAAACAAGACTTATACAATCTCTACTTGAAGCTCATGTGTTTAATAATGCGGTCACAGACGTTGGTAAAGAATTCAAGCAATAGGTCATGTGCTCATTAGTTGTGTGATAGAGGCTGAAACATGGTTTTCTTTGAGGGCCAATAGATCTGTATAGCATAAAATCTTTAAAGAAAACTAAAGTGCATATGAAGCAGTGTGCCTGGATTGCATAGGGAAAAAAAAGGTTAATCAAAGCAAATTGTCCAACAAAGTGAACGTTTGTACGGAATGCTTTTTAAATTAAATATGATGCTGAGAAATTCTAAAGCATTGTATATTTTTTTCTGGAACCAAAGAACTTTTTGGTGTGTCAGTGTTACTCGTCAGATGCATTAACGTCAGAGCTGGGCCGGTCTCAAAGAGAAATCATTCTAAATGGCTGTTCAGCATCATGAATCAACACTACCGTATACATTATTTTGCATCAGTATGTTCCAGTTTGTTAAAATTATAACACTAAAAATGAAACTAGCAAGACATTTCATTTATCTTTAAAACTTAAACTGAATTGCATAGTTTTGAATTCTCTAGGCACTAAAAATGTTCAAATGTACCCATTCTTCTGCTGAATGGTCAGGCTATATGCAAAAGCTGACAACTCTGTGTGCTTTGTGATGAAGTGTCATTGTTTTTCCATAATTCTGGCAATTTCAGTTCTTTCACAAGTTCTTGACATTGATTTAGTATATAATAAGTGTTAAACGAAAAACAGAAACAATAGGCTTTCAATTTAACCAGTGAAATGACATGTGATCAGGAACAAAGCATATTTTATCTTTAGCTGGTGGGTTTCTTTACCTTTTGAACTTAGACTAGTCATTTCTGCTTTTCCAGTTCCTCAGTCAAACTTAACAAATTTTAGTTTTACCAGAATATGGCAGTGATACTGATGAGTTCTCATCAGAAAACTTATTTCTTCTTTTTACTTGTGTGATTATTATTATTTGACTATTTGTAAGGAGTCTAAATATGCAGCCTAAAATAATATTTGCTGTCATATTTTACATGAACTGGCAAGTTCTGCTGATCTTGGTCAACCCTCTTCACAAAGCTGTCATTTAAAGTTAAACAGAAAACCAAACTTTAATTTTCTTTATGTTGTCATAAAGTAAATATTAAGGATGAAAACAATGAATGAATGCAGCTGTTTCATACATTGCACCATTGGTTATATATAAACATTATACCAACTGTCTAGTGAATGAACTAGTGACTTACTAGTGAAGTTTTGGAATACTATAATAAAGCTTTTACCAAACGATACATCTCAAAACTTTCCAGTGCTACTATGTTTACAGAGAAAATGAGAAATTATTTATTATGTGATCTATTGCAGTACAGTAACTTCACCTGGTTGAGAGAAAATACTGGATATGATGGAGGAAAAATGTCAGGGATTTCCTCAGATGGATAAACTGAGACATAATCACATAAAAATGTTGGATATGAGAACAAATGTCAGGTATCATGAGCCATTTAAATCAGTGAACATGGGAGCAGTGTGCAGAGTGTGGATAAACTATAAGTTCAAGTCACTTTTTAATACAAAATATAATTTAATATATTAGAAAATCCTGGAAAACGATTTGTAAATGAAAGTGATTGCATGTGATTTGACTCATCACACATGAAATACAGCCAAGTGGCGCAGCGGACAGCTATGTAAGCACCCGGGGAGCAGTCAGCATTCACATGTCTTGCTCAAGGACACCATGACATATGGGCACGGCAGGAAATGAAACCTGCAACTTTACGGTCCCAAGCCGGCAGTAGTGGTAGAGTAGGGTGGTAGGGCAGCAGGTACAGGTAGTCCCCGACTTACGGCGCCATCAACTTACGGCGCTCCGGACTTACGAATCGCCCCCTAGTGATGTCATCGCGCCATTCGTTGCCTTTTTTATGCAGCATTTTATCATTTTTTCGTATTTTTTGGGGTTTTTTGTTAACTAACTGCTTGGAAATGCATTTAGAATCATTAATACGGCCGTTCGAAGTTGTTTTACATTGAAAAAACATGTTTAAAAAGACGTTTTTGATCGCGGTTTTACTTCCGGTTTACTTCCGGGTTCGGTGCGCGTTCGGCTCCGAGTTACAGCAGAATCGACCTACGAAAGGTTCTTAGGTCCGGAACCCGTTTGTAACTCGGGGACTACCTGTACCCTAAAAAAATGAGAAAAATATAAAATGCTGCATTAAAAAGGCAATGTACGGCGCGATGACGTCACTGGGGGCGGCACCGTAAGTACGGAGCGCCGTAGGTCGATGGCGCCATAGGTCGGGGACCGCCTATATTGGTAATGGTTAGGTTTAGGGTTAGTTATATACTGTTAATGGTTAGATTTAGGGTTAGGTATATACTGCTAATGGATAGATTTAGGGTTAGGTATATACTGCTAATGGTTAGATTTAGGGTAAGTGTCAGAATTAGGCTTTAGAAATTAATGAAAAATGAATGGAAGTTAATGCAAAGTCCCTGTAAAGATAGCAAGCCAAATGTATGTGTGGGGTGGGGCAGGGGCGGGGACTTACATGTTTGTGTTTGATAGGAAAACATATTGCATAAACTTTTGGATCAATTTTATTGAAACTTGCAAAAAGTAATCTTAAGTAACCTTTGGAGTCAGTTGAATCAAGATGGCCGCCACAACCAGTTGCTTTTAAAAACATAAAAACACTTTAACTCACTCATTTGGACATATATTGATCTAAAATGTGGTGTGGTATTATGTGGAACTGATTCACGATTGTTTTTGGCCGCTAAAGTACTTTGCAAAAAATTGTAGTTTAAAATTCAGCCATTAACTACTTGGAGTCAACTCTGTCTGTCTGTTAGTAAAATATCTCATGAACCACTAGATCAGGGATGTCAAAGTCAAATACACCAAGGGCCGGACTGGTTCAATGTTTATTAAAACATATTGAAATGATTGCACATAGCCTATTGAACCAAGACCTAACACACTGTCTATTATTTAATGATTAAATTAATAAAGCAATATTTTCTTATGGATCTGTCAGTAATTTCAAGTGAAAACTTTTTCAACAGGCAAAAAATTAAATTGTTTTTAAAAACAAAATATGTTTCTTAATATCAAGATAAGTGCATAAATAAAAGTGCATGCATTATAAACTGAAAATGCATTATTGTGCTGCTCTATGACCCTACCGATCACTGCTTTCAAATAGTAAAATAAGAAAATAAAAAATCAAATCAGTTGTATTCTTTCTCATGGCTCTTATCTGCAATTTTCCCTGAGTCCATTCAACTGAAAAATAAATACTGTATATATAAATAAAATACAATAAAATAAAATACAAAAAGCTATGGCACACAGACAAAACAATACTTCCTTCAAGAAAAATCACATCTAGTAAAAACAAATGTAAAAATTTAACTGAATTAAAAACTGAAACTTTGTTTCTGCTCTGTGATGCACACTTGTCTGAGTGGATATTTAAGCGATTAATTTAAGTGATTGTTTGTTTAAAGTTAATTTATATATTCTTTTAAACAAGAGGGTGATATAAGAATTTTTTTTCTTCTTTCTGCACTCTTTTCATTCAATGTTTTCTTTTTGATGAATTTGCTTTATTTTGTCTCTTTTAAATTAATTAATAAATGAATTAAATAAAATACTGTATTAAGTAGCTTTACATCTGCTAAGTTCATGGCATAAACCAACACAGACATGTTCCTGTTTTTAGTATTTCACATCGCTTTATAAAGTACTGTTTATGTTTCGTTTTTTTTAAGTACAGTTTTCTTGTGATTTTTAATTAATATGCTTTTTTATGATTGTTTACTGTTGGCTGCATCAACCTGCAAAATCCTTCATTTTCTACAGCTGATAACTGTTAGTCATTAATTATGATTAAGTTTAGCAACTTCTATGCAAATATTTGAGCTTTGTGGTTTCAAAGGTGTGTTTTTCTTGTTCAATCCGGGGCAGGCACTCTGATTTCGGCCAGCCGCTCTCAGCCTGTCCCTCCTACGAGACGGTCAGACAGCAGGCCGGATTGGACGCAGCTGGCCGTGGTCGGTCTCCCTGTTTCGGTTCAGTGAGAGTGGCGTCCCGCTGAAGCCCCAGAGCTCAAATGTCCAACGTAAAACTAACTTGACCGCGGTTTAATGTGGCGCTATGGCTCTGCAGACATTGCACGTTGCTGTCTTGTGGTGTTTAGTGTAAAATACTTCCACACAGCGACATGTTACGATGAAAAGTTGGCTAGCTGTTAGCTAAAGTGCTACTCACTCAGTCCTTACGCTGTAGCTGGCTGCAAACTATGAACTGGATTTCCTGAATGTGAGGCGTATCTTATTACTCTGGGTTCATGAGACACGACTCTGTTCAGGAAAGCCATTCCATAGTTTGAAGCCAACGTGCATCATGGATCGGAAATATCGGCAGGTTGGATCAGAAAATCCGATACGTAAACTATGCTGGTATCGGAGGCCGATACCAGATCAGATCGGCCCCATCCCTACTACCGTTGCATTGTGGGGAATGTAGTGTTGGTGTATGCAAAACACCAGTGGGCGGTTGTGGCCTGCGGGCTGGTTCTAATAGTAATTAAATATCATCCAGTGGGCCATAGATAATTAATTTGCAGGCCAGATCTGGCCCGCGGGCCTTGACTTTGAAAAATATGTGTGCTAGATGGTCTTTAATAAATCCTTCAGGAAACATTCACGGGATGTGTATCTACAGCTCGTTAATGTTTGGAGCCAACTTGTTTCAAGGTGACCACCCTAAGTAATCAACATGAAATAGCACATAAATGGCTATAAGTCAGTCCGTTTTACAAATACTGAGCTAAAATTTGATGTGGTTGTATCTGAGAGTCATTCAAAACGCAAACTCTGAGAGCAACATCTCACAATGTTGCCAGAAAGGTTATGCAGTGCAGTGATAATGTGTTTCTTTAGCAAAAGCTCCGCCTTTAATTTGCAAATGAACGTCCATGCATTGTGTGGAGGCAGCAGCATCAACCTTGATGTTTTTAGAGAAAGCTGTCGCTGATGAAAGCTGCTACTTCAAAAGAGTAACGGGGGGAAAGTAGAGGATTATGCCAGAATTCACCTCAGCTTCACACACAAACCAAGACGGTGTCAAACAAACCACCTGAACCCAGACCGTACCTGCGTTTGACCTCTTTAAGCTGCAGCCGTCCCTTGTTGCCACCCTTCATTTGCTTATATGCAACATGCAGACGTAGCTGCACATACTTTCCTGTGAGTAAGTTAATTGGTACTGCATGGGCGAAACAGAAAGAGACAAAATACACCCAAAGAAGCCGTGCATGTAAAAGTTGATTTTGAACAACAGCATGAAAAACCACTCATGACAACAAATATATTATTTTGGCCAGAGATATACTCAAATAATGAGTCTTGCCCTTTTCATTCCATTTTTAAACACACAAAGAACTTTCTTTAAATAGACTTTTCTTCATCTGTTAGCCCTTAGTTTGTTAGGGATGACGCTCGTCTACCATCACATGTAAATTTAACTGAAACACGTTTCACGCACCAAGTATGTATTGTCATCGTTGTATAAGTCCACACAGTCTGTTCTCTGCCTTGGACCAACCACACACGAGATACTAGTGGCACAGCAGGAAGCTATTTAAATGCCAAGGCAGCAATTAGGGAAGAAGTGTTTTGCCCAAGGACACCCCATCAAATGGGTATGGTGGGGAAGTGACCCTGCAACTTTACAGCTCAAGGGTGGCTACCCTACCACTGCACCACAGTTCAACACAACCATTTTTACAAAGTATGTTTGGTATGGTCAAATAGCTTCAACAGCCCTTTTTTATGGGGTCGACTCCAAAAGTTATTCAGTTTTAGATGTACACCTCATGATTTTTTTCTCAGTTTCATCAAATTTCAGACCAACGCATGATGTAATTAGATTGGTATTGCAGCCTTGAACTGATGTATATTAGAAATTAAACCTTAATGAATTGGTATAAATCAAATTGGTATAAAGATTAAATCAAATTGGATTAAATAAAAATCCTGCAAACAGGTTGGATTCTACAGTCATCGACTGTAGAAAATAGCAGAAATTTTTAAAATGTGTTGTTACATTTGATTATGGAGAACAAATTCCCTGTTCTCATGAGATTTAGTAGGCAGAATCACCTTCTGTTGCATTTTTGGATGTTTAGTTGAAGTGTTTTCCCATTAGTGACACCTATTGTTTAAGTGCAGTAATGCAGCAGCACCAGTTTAAGCAGAAACAAACACTACTTCACCTTTATCATGCAAATCAACTAATATTCCAAGAATAATGGTTAACCTGTATTTTATAATTTACAACACATAAATCCATTTTGCTGATAGCTGCTTGGTTACTGTTGACTTGTTTGTGTGCAGATATTTTTTTATTAGGTAGTAAAAATATATGTCTCAACAATTGACAAAGACTCGTTCCCATGCTATGTTGTTGTATTTCACTGGAAAACAATATGTTTAATCAAAACTCATATGAAATTATATTGTATAGGAATTAAAGGTTGAATTGTATCGTAATT
>JARVGV010000001.1:45160259-45171418 GCA_031762435.1 Hypsolebias longignatus
CGGACTTACGGCGCCATGTGCGTTCGGATCCGAGTTACGGCAGAATCGAGTTACGAACCGTTCTTAGGTCCGGAACCTGTTCGTAAGTCGGGGACTACCTGTATAGGGAAATTATTACAACCACATGTGGTGAAGTACAAACCAACAAATAATTGTAAATGTATATTCAAATGTTCCTTGTTACTGTACCATAGTTACAGTGGGTTTCTGGTCTTTAAACAAGTCATATAAAATGTTATGATCCTACTTTTGACACTTTTTGTGACATATATCAGCTATAAGTCACAAATCGACAAACACACTCTAGGATAAGAAAGTTCATGCTCAATAATCCAGGTGTCAAATCTGATAATTCTCAATCAGGGCATCTGGACAGCTTTTTTTTTTTTGTAAAGAAACTGTCCAGATGCCCTGATTGAGAACTATCAGACACTCTAGGATAATAATTCATATGTAGTCGTGAAAGTACGGTGCAATAAAAAAATATGTTTTTTTTTTATTAATTTATTTTGTTTCTTTTCTTTTTATCTGTGTTACCATGAGAAGACAGAGAGCAGCCTTCCTGGACAGGGTCCTAGCACATCTCATACTGACACTTGAAATTGATGTCACCTGATAATAAACCCACTTTGGCCAGCTTCCATCATGCATTATAGGGGACGACAGCTTACTTAGGGAATACATAAACTAAATCATGTTTCCACAGGATTATAGTCAGCCCACATTTACCTCAGTACCTCTGAGCAGATGGCCTTGTCTGCATGTCACCTAATAAACTGGCACACTGGCAAATCTGCGACTGTGTCCAGTCAAACTACGTGAAGAAACTCCCAGTAGGGCAAGTTAATATAACAATTCAATGCTATTATTACCCAGGGAATTATTATGCTGCAGAAGATTTGTGATTTATTGTTACGTCTTTGTTGAACATAATACTTCATTGACCATTCAGATTAAACAGTTTGATTATGTTAGTTCCAAACTCTTTTAGTCTTCACCACTTTGTTTATGTTTGTTTAAACTACTCATCTCAGTAGTAATTTGTAGTAGTGTTAACATAAAACAAATAGTATTATTGCTTTTTTTATTTTTTATTTTTTTTACTGAAATGGGTCCAATTTTGATCTGTCAGATGAAAGCTGTTCCTAATGGTGAATATGGATGGGTATTTCCAGAATAGTTAAAAGGCTTGGATTCAAATCTCAGCTGAGGCTTTTGCATGTTCTCCCTGTCGACCTATGTCTTGGTTTTCTTCAGGAACTACACTATACAAAATGGTGGAGGTAAAGAAAATGGTGGATGGTTGTATACTGAAGCTTTAGCCACTGCCACTGAATAAGAAGCTTTGAATCCAGTTGTGGACACCGTCAATTAAGAGTTGAAATACGGTTTTAAAAGGGTTCCATACTCATGGCATCTGCATGCTTAGCTTATATTGCAGGATTGCATTACCCAACAATATGAATAATTCATAAACAATCTTCCACACATGCGGCAATCCTCAGGTTATAGTATTGGAAAAACAAACAAACAAAGATGAATCTTAGACACAGACAGTAATATGTATTTGGTATTAAAAACATTGCAAAATAAATATTTCAATCTTTAGTTTACATTACTGTTTTATACCAAGACAGTGAAACACCAGCTGTGGATCAAACCCCCCTCCACACACACACACACATTCCTAACTACAGGAAAACCAGTATAGCTAACATACCATATGTAATGGGATTGTTGCTAGGGATACGGTTGTCAGGTGGTTGCCACAGAGCACCCACTTTATCTTAGACTGATAGGATGTGCAACCATAATGTTAAAGAGGACGAATATTGTGTAGCTATTTATGAAACAATGTTGTAAAGAAGAATCCATACTTACCCATAATGGTGAAAATGCAGCAAGTGTCAGCCGTAGAAGTGCGCTTTTACCTTTAGAGAATCAGTCAGTGTCACCTGATAGTGAAGGGTAAATCTCTTTCATTTCATGCATGAAGGGCCTTTACCTCCACATTGTCTTGTCTGCCTTTTCACTATTCATCACCCAAAGGAAAGAATTAATGCGAACTAACACAAGGAACACCAAAAACTAAAGATGGTTGGTATGAAACTGGATGCTATTTCAATGAAAGATGGGACGTCTGGCTGAATGGGAGGCTAATCTTCAGATTTTTATTTTGTGGGTATCGTGATTTGATAGACAATATAATCTTAGACAGTTTTCACATGAAGTAAATAAAAGTAGGTGGTGAGAATGTATTCAAAATGACCAATCAGTTGTATTAAAGGAATTATTTACTGGGGCTTCAGAATGAAGAGTAAATTATCTGCTAGTCTGAAAGTCAGTGATTCAATATGTTGAAATGTCCTTGAGCAAGTTACTCAAGATTTGCTCGCTGATGTGTGCATTAAAGACCTGCTCCCAATTTATTTAATTATCTACCAAACAGAGGACAGTTTGAAGGATGACAAGGAATTGTTTGCTGAATAGTAAAGTCATGACCTGCTGGTACTACCTGTATTCAATGAGTAGCTTCCCTGTTCTTGATTTTGTTCCCCTTCCTCTCAACCTAGGCTAGTCAGTTCTCACGCCTGATTAAGCTTTTAGTGGTGACCCTGCAAAATAGGAGAAGGAACATTCTGGTACCTCGACTTCTTTTCATCACGGTTTAAATAGGATGAATAGAAGTATAGACAAGCAAATCAACATGTCATCAAAATGCAAATTTTTGAATTAAAAATATGCTTGCATAGGAACTTCGGAATTAGTTTTTAATCTGCAAATTAGTTTTATTTTACATGAGTAATTTGGACAAAATATTAAATGTTTCTCATTATTCTTGTCAAAGCGTTGACTGTAGAGAAATAACGAAAATTATTAAAAGCACATCTAAACATCTGGAAAACATGCAGTCTAATTTATACATTGAAGTTTTGACAAAGGACAATTAAGTCATTCGAGTATCAAATATACATCAGTATGCCAAAGTGTTTCTTTAAAGTCAATGCATTTTTTAAATTTATAATTCGTTTTTTTTTTTTTTTTTTTTTTTTTTTTTGCTTTTCCCCTTTAAACTTGATAATGCTCTGCAGTGATTGCTTGTCTTGAAGTGTTTAACCTCATAAACCTCAAGAGCTCGTCAAAACTTTTATTTCAACAGTATTTTGCCTTGAGCTAAAGTTTCATTGTTGGGTTCAAGCAGTCCAATACACAACAAGATAAAAACATTAAAATAATAATCCCTTTCAAAAATGTTCTTATTCAAAGCGGGTTTTTTTTTTTTTTTTTTTTGCTTCCTTAATTTTTTCCATGGTGAAGCCTTTTGGGCAAAACATGGTTCTCCTTGATATTTTTTTTGTTGTGACAGTAACAAACAACACGTTTATGAACTTAACTCCTCAAATGGGCAACAAAAGGCTTCACAAAAATTCCAACAATTTTCAGTCAGGTCATCTGGACAATTTATTTTTTTGTGTGTTGAAACGTTTCACCTTCCATCCAGAAGGCTTCATCAGTCAAGGAGACACACAACACAAAACTGATTGTTCCCCCAACAGCTTACTCCAAAGTGAAACAAATCAGTTCTGATGGATCCTTCTGGATGGAAGGTGAAAGGTTTCAGCACACAAAAAAATAAACTGTCCAGATGGCCTGACTGAAAATTGTTGGATTGTATACCTGGATTTTTGTGCATGGACTTTGTTGCTTCACAAAAAAAAAAAAGTTTGATCCAATTTTTTCCAATCCAAGTTTTTAGCAGCTTTGCCATAGTTTTAAAGCAAATGGTAAATTGATTTAAACCTCAAAACTAGAAACTCAACAATTTTATGACAGCACAATGGTTAAATAGTTAGCACTGTCGCCTGACTGCAAGAAGGTCTTGGGTTCAATTGCCGGGTTGGACTGGTTGTTCTTTGTGGCGTTTCCATGTTCTTCTCATGTTTGCATGGGTTTTCTCTGTACTGTCCAAAACATGCATGTTACGCTGCCTTCAGGCCCAGGACTTCCTTGCAATAGAGATGTGTGATCTCAAAGGGATTTTCCGGTTAAATAAAGGTTAATAAAATGTTTTAAAAAATGGACAATGCAAGCAGTATTATTAGGAGCAATATTTCCAGGGAAAGAAGTATGACCTGTTTTTTTTTTTTTTTTATATTAATTAATTACATAGCTCCACTCAGTTTTGCATGTGAAAACCACATTTAGAGAATGTTTTGGCTCAACTTGTCATTTACCTAATGAACTCAGGAATTTGTGTTGTTGGCAGCATGATGTCCAATGTGTCACCTTGGCATTTATCTACAATCCTCATTCTGAACTTTAAAATCCGGCTGCTTTTCATCATATTTTTTTTTTTCTTTCATAGGTAGGGAGTGTGGTTCCTTAATGGACTTGATAATGGGGATCTGTCTTGTGACAGCCATTACCGGCTGAGTTTAATGTGCACTCTCAAGGTAGTATGTTGACATTTGCAGCTTGGCACAAGCAAAGGTTTGGCTCGTCACACTTGCTGCTCCTATGTGCCCAGCCTTTCAAGGATAATGAGCTAATTTGTTTTTCAACAGGACAGTGCTAATGTTAAGAATGAAGCAGGTTTTTAGGAAAGAGTCAGCAACTCTTCAAAAAAAAAAAATAGACCCATTAACTTTGCGTGAAGGTCAATTCTTCCAAGTATATAATCTCTAACCAAAAATACTGAATGTGGCAGAGTAATAAATGCAACATACTCGAGTTATATTTTTGGAACCTGAAGCAAAAGCACTAAAAATGTTTTTTTTTTTTTTTGTTGTTTTTTTGGCTTGAGATGTAGTCTAATGAATAACAAGTTACAAAGCAGAGGCTGGTGAATTATTGATCAGGTGCTGACGTATGTATAAAGCAACAAAAATGCAATCATTTTTGACTCAACCGCAACTATTCCAAATATAGATTTTCTAAAAGAAGAAAAAAAGGGGGAACAAAGCTAGTTGAAATATGGCTTATGTTGAGGTTTTTAAGGCAGAACACTCTTTGTTCATTAAATAATTGAGAATTCGAGCACAATTTCAAACCTGAGATGAACTGGACACAGACACCTGCACAGCACCTTAAATCAGGAGTAGGCAGCTTCGTTTGGATCAGTAGGAATGTAAAAAAAAAAAATCAACATTTATTCATCATTACCCAGAAATCCTGCACCCACAATTCACAAAGTAAAGTCTCATTAAATGTGTGGATTAAAGAGAGCAACTTTACAAATCAAGTGAATACATAGTTGCCATCAGGCCTGTGTATGAACACATGTCCAGCCTTTGTTCATGCTTTAGGAACAGGTGGCTGTGATCCTGTGTGCCAGCATGAGCTAGTGGAGCTGTTAGTCACAGACTGGAGAGGCAACAGTTATCTTGGAAGTGGCCTGCAATGTTGGCACCATAACATTTTGTAAAATAAACTTATATTTACACCTAAATTTAAGGATGGCAGTCATGTTTGTTTTCTAAATAGAGGATTGGATGGTGACTGAAAGTGAAGCAGAATATGATTTGTCAGATTTGGGAAGCAACAAGGTGGTCATAATGTTATGGCTAGTTGGTCTGAGGCCTCAAGAGTCATTTTGACTAAAAAGCAGTTGGAGGACTAACTTTTCAAACTGGGTAAAACCAGTGAATGCACATTTACCTAAAATTGCACTAACTCCATGTGTGAGTGTAGCAGTTTTTAATGGATTTCGAACCCCACAGAAACAATAACTGCTGCAAACAGACTGAGTGGACCTATAAAGTGAGCTCTGGGTTGCTGTTAGATGTCTGGGGAGAGCAATAAATCACCCAGACACTTAAAAAGTTGTACTCCAGTGCCCCAAGGTACCTCTTTAGACTGTTCTCAAATAACTCCACATTACATTCAGGCATTGCACTTTTCATTTGGCTGTAATTTTCAGAGAAAAGCAGGGGCGTGCTCTTTGATTTGTTTTAACACAACCCCCAGTTTAACATGATCTTTTTATAAACTCCAGCAGATATTTGACTACCGCTGAACCTCCATAAAAGGCCTCAGTAAAAAATATTTTCTGTATAATAAGATTGCAGTCATCCTCGTTGTTTTTTTTTTTAAAGACTGTGACACAGAGAGTGCAGCCCCGAATGAACTTACGGTAATTCAATATTTCTTTAACACGTTTGAGATATTACTTATTCTCCAGATGGGATGAGAAAGACAAAGGCGAGTTGTGATAAGCAGCATGCTGAGAGACATTAACTTGTTAAATCAGAGTCAACACACAGAAGGATCCGATGAGAATGAATGACAGTGGTTAGACACTTAGACAGGAAGGAGTGGGATAACAAAAACTGCATGCAGAGAGAATGAAAGTGATTACATCAGAGCAAATGACATATCACAAAGAGTGTGAAATGTGTTCTAATTCCACACAGTCTGCCTTTGTTCCATGCTGAATAAATCACGGTTTTTATCTGAACCCCCATGTCAGTCTCTTTTGAAACCTCCAAATAATTCAGCACAGACCCCAAATGCACGTTTTGTTTATCAAAACAAGACCTCCCATACAACTTCAATATTGAGCAAGATCTTACACCCAACTGGCTGAACTGCATGGTAAATGTAGGAGAGGAAATCCAATGTTTACATGCAAAATGAGGAAAATAATGTAGTGAACATACGTGCATAAGTGAATATGCAATAGACTTTGCATGGGCTGACCATCTCAGTCCTGAAAAGAGTTGGAGCTGTTCTAAAATGACAAGAGGACGAATGACTGAGTGAAACACACCCTAAACTGGAGTTGAGGGATAACACGGAAACACAGTTGTGCAGAACCACATCATTTCCTAATAATGATGGTTTCAGAATATTGGTCTTCTTGTTCTTACAGTAATGAAGAATATTTTAGAAGTGTTACCTGTGAAGTATATAAAAAAGCTTTCTGCTTCAAGAAAAAAAAAAAAAAAAAAGTTACTATCACTTGTTTCGCAGTCGAAAGTAATTCCAAAAGTCAAGGCAGCTATTGGTGTCAAATTGGTGGCATTCGATTTCGCGTTAGGACTCGTTTCTGATTCAGGATTCTTCAACAGTAATGGATAGTGTGCTTTTCTTTGTGCGATGATTTTTTTCTTCTTCTATAGTTTAGATTTTTAGACTTTGTTTTCTTTACAGGGTTTTATTGAATAAGTAATGGGATTTGTGAAGAGGGAGCTGAGCAGCAAAGCAAAGCTCTCTGTTTACCAGTCTGTCTATGTTCCTACCTTCACCTAAGGTCATGAGCTGTGGGTAGTGGCCGAAAGAATGAGATTGTGGATACAAGCGGTTGAAATGAGTTTCCTCCACAGGGTAGCTGGACTCTCCCTTAGAGAAATGGTGAGAAGTTCAGTCATCTGGGAAAGACTCTGAATGGAACCGTTGCTCATCCACATCAAGAGGAGCCAGTTGAGGTGGTTCGGGCATCTGGTAAGGATGCTTCCTGGGCACCTCCCTAGGGAGGTGCTTTGGGAATGTCCAACTGGGAGAAGACCCCAGGGAAGATCCAGCACACGCTGGTGAGACCATGTCTCTCAGTTGGCCTGGGACGCCTTGGAATCCTCCCAGAAGAGTTGGAAGAAGTGACTGGGGAAAGAGATGTCTGGGCCTCCCTGCTCAAGCTGCTGCCCCCGCGACCAGACTTTGGATCGAGCGGAAGGAAGAGGGATGGATGGATGGCTGGTTGGATGGATGGATGGATATTTTAAAGCTGATTTCCGAGATAACAAACAGCCACAAATGTTTAGGAAGAGATCATAGACGCACTACATAATTTTGAGTGGCTAAACTGTTTATGGTACAGATCAAATAACAATGAAAAAAAACTTTGAATTTATGCATGTGTAATTTATTTTATATGCACAGCCACTTAAAAAAAAAAAAAAATCATTAAAGCAATACATTTTGTGCTATAAACTAAGAATAACCAAGCTCTGGATGACTTTGAGATTGGTTGCAGTGCTTCACTGTAACTGATTTAATGCTGTCTAGTGCAGTGAAAATGTATTTAAAAATATTAAAGCCATTTAGTCATTAAGTGTTACAAATTATTCCAAGGTAAGATCAATAATTGGCAGTAAATTAACAGGTAAAGACTTTAATTTTCATGTAGGGATTTTTTTTTCTTAAGAATATGAAAGAGGACAAGGTTCTAACGCAAAATAAACTCGTTTTAATTATTGTTACCATTTTTATGGTAATTGGGCATTTTAAGATACTTAGCCAAGAAGACGGGAATGAGAAATAATTTATACCCTTTGACAACTGAAAATCTCATCAAATTTAATTTCAGCACAACAGAGCTCAACAATAAATTCAGCGTTTAAAGTCTATCAGAATAGCATAGGGTGAAAATGGGGAAAAAGGTCATTCAGCTACCATTAATGCAATATATATGCAAGGGCTACATGGTAACAGTGGGCACATCTCTACCTGTCAGGTGTCTGGAGGGTATAATTTACTACTGTGAAATACTCTGTTACAGTTCAGGTGACATGGACAGTCTGAACATCAATGGTATTGAGGGGGAATATGTACCCTAGCTCTTATCATTGCCTGACACCAGGAGAGCTGTTTCAGGGAAATAGACATGGATCCTTATCTTTTCAAAAGAGAAGAGCGAGTTGATCTTACTGTGAGTGAGTGAAGGAAAGGGAGTGATAAGAAAATTATTGCTTCTTACTGGAAATGCAATCTTGCTGTCCACTTAAAGGCTGAAGAGAGCTTTAGGTCCAGCACCAGCATTATATCGATCCCCCACATTTCTCTCCTCAGAGTGGTAAGGAGAAACAGTGCTGGGGAAAGTTGCCTAAAACACAAAGGCAGGATTCTTTTATTTATTCATTTAAAGAAAAAACATGTTAACTTGGTTCTACACCGTGATTTGAAGTTATTATATATCTAACTAATGTGGCAGTGACACCAAGATAATAGATGAAATTGGTTTGGTACAATGGGAACAATGCCAACTGGAGCTGTTAAGTCAGTGGCAGAAATTCTCTGAGTGGCACATAGAAGGTGTCGGCAGGAACCTTTTCAGAGTTATTATTACATTATTCTAGTTCTGCTTCTTGTTTGCTCACTGCAGGAATTGTGGCCATTTACAATCTTACCTGCTTTTATTAGACATTTGTTTAGCTTCTGTTTCAGAGGAGCTGGTATTTGAGCTCAGTCATAACTAGATGGAAGGGGATATACAGTATCTGGTTCAGTCCAAGTAAAGTAAAATTTCAACCAGCACCCTCTATATTTATTGCCTGCTGACAGAAAACAAAAAGTGCAGGCAGATGACATTGCTGTATGTGTGTGCATGTTTGTATGCCTGCTAGCATAATATTTCATGAACCACTGGACAGGATCCCAAAAAACACTTAAAAAATACTCATTCGTGCATAACTGATTAACTTTTGGAGTCGATCTAATTCAAGTTGGCCGCCACTGTTAATCAGTTTTAGCAAACCCCCAAATGACTTTGACTATTTGATGAAAAACGAGCTACAGTTTGGCGTGTTAGCAGCTGAAAGAAACCCCAACAGATACTCTGAAGACTGTTCAAAATCTTTATTTAAAACATCAACGTTAAAGTACTTGTGACATTTTTTTCTAATAAACATGAATGCATCTTTGAAAGATAACATTAGTAATGTACTATAAAAATAAAAATAAATAACAAAAAATCCACACTGCTGAGATGTTGAGATATTTGCATGTGCAGTAACAGGAAGTGATGACAAAGGGGAACACCTGCATGTGATCAGAACATTGCTACAATGGCTAACAACACAAACAGTGGAGAAAAATGTCATGCTTTTTTACATAACTTTGAGTCACTAAAGAGGAGAAGAGCCAGAGTTCAAATAATCTTGTTTCAATAAACAAATAACAGTTATTTTTAAAGTTACACTTTGAGGTCACTTCCTGTTTCACTTTGGCTGCACCAAGTCCAAAAGAAAATAGGCCAGTCCTGTGACAAAATGGGTAAAATCATGTGTTTTATGCAAAATATCTTAAATATTAAGATATTTTCTTCTACTTGTTTTGATATGCTTTAGAGTCGACCTTGTTTGTCTGTTAGAAAAATAAATAAAGAACCACTGAACAGATTCTAATGAAACTGTCAAAAAATGATCACATGTCTAGGACAAATTAATTTTTAAGTACAGTACTACTTTCAAAAACATATCATTTTCTGAATTTTAATGCAACAGTTTCCCTTGATTAATGAAAAGCAGATGCATTTAAAGTCCGATAGATAATAAATGTTTTATGTATCTATCAGATGAATCGGATAAAGACAGATAATGTCTGAATTATATGTTAGGTTTCCATATAATGTCAGTATAAATACCAGTGTTGAAATCGTTGCAACATTTAACTTGTTTACTTCGCTGAATATCTGGATTTTCCTCCGAGTCAAAACAAACTAAATAAGACCATTTCATTTAGACTGTGAAATCTCTGAGACAAACTCCAATTTATGCAATATTCACTATAGCTGTTGTTTGGTGGTTTGTTTTCTCCCATTTTATTGTGTTGGTAAAATGAGAGCAAGACATGGACATCCAATTTTCATGGGAAAACAGACTGTGTGGTGAAATGCTATGAAGACTTTTGTCAGCCTGGTGTCTTAATTATGATTCTTCTTCTCTTTTGGCCATCTGCGTGTGACAAAACTGCTCTGATGCAAGAACTTGTGCAGAAGAACGTCTTGTGTGTTTGCTGATCAGCTTTGATCCTCATGTCAGATGCCATTTATAACTTTCAACTACAGTATTACAGTTTATTCTCTTCCAAACACCTCTCCGGTTGGTTTGGTCATCACATTTACTCAGTTATGGAAAAATGTTGGATTTCATACATGGTGGTGATTTTGTTTGGGTTGTAATGATATGCTGTAATTAGAAATGTTTGAATAAATTATGCTTATTAAATTCAACAACCACTGAAGTGTCAAGGCGACTTTATTGTCATTCGCATCACACGTGATACATGAGGTGGAACGCAATTGTATACTCAAGGTCCCAGTTACACCCCAAAATTGCAAAAAATAACATTATACAAGGATCTAAGATACAGGTCAACCCCGGTTTACGTTTGAGATCCGTTCCTACGGGCTGAACTTAAACCGAGAGGGTCGTAAACCGAAA
>JARVGV010000001.1:45267779-45278953 GCA_031762435.1 Hypsolebias longignatus
TTACTCACAACCTCTTCTTGGACCTGCTCCTCCAGGTGGGACAGGTCCCTGGAAAAGTTCAGAGTTCAGTCATCACAAACTTCTTAGCTGCAGGTGATCGCTGGTGAATAATTTCCCTGAAGAGGAACTCAGTGACATCCTCAAGACTGCAAACCACACAAAGAGGTAAAACGAACTGAGTTAATAAGAGAAGTTTAAATTAAAAAAGTTAATCAGTTCATAATAATGCAATGACAGCAATAATACAAAACAATTACCTCTTCTTGAACAGTCATCATTTCTGTTATGAGGTGGTTGATTCTCTCGTTCATCATCATCATGTGGCAGGGCTTTAAATCGGCTCCGGGACTTGTTGACAATAAGTTTTAGCTTTTTCATAAAGTTCTGGTACAACTTTTTGGCTGAAGTGTTGACGTGATGGATGTCATGGTCAGCGTGGCTCAAGAACTTTATGCTTAAAGCTGGCACATCAACAACATTCGGACGTAGATCCAGAGCTTTAAAAACTCCTACATCTTGTGTTATTGCTTTGGACTGATCTGAATTACCTGATAAAGGTTGTTTAAATGCTGCTGCTATCGGTCTTTGCAACAAGCTGCTAGAAGAGACGTTCACGTTCGGATGATGTCGTTTCAAGTGCGTTAACAAGTTCGACGTGTTGCTGCCGCAGATCCAATCTCCATGAAACAACGTCGACAAACAGCTTTGGATTTGTCCACTCGTCTTTTAACAAGAAAGTCATGATGTTACCAAACAGGAGACTGCAACGAGATGCTAGGCCGCTAATGCTACGTGTGCTGCAAGATAAGAGTGCCATGCTGAAACACGCTTTGGAACTTTAGTTCCGTGGCGCATGATTATGCAAGAGATTTCTCGTTAATAAAATTTAATGAGTGAAAAAATAAAGGTACACACGTGGACTGAACCGATTGTGACGTACCGAAACAATTCAATACACCCACGTGTACCGTTACACCCCTAATATACTGTATACCTCATTTCTTGTCCAACATTACACTGAAACATACAATTACTGGAACTGAGAAACATCCCTTCTCTGAAGTGTACAGCAATGTTCATTGAACAGACTGCAACAGTGACTCGATGTTGTCCTGCACCTGCCAAACCCCTCAGAGCCATCCTCATCAGTCCAAAACTTTTAGATTTTCTTCTCATCTCTAATACGCCTCTTCCCCCTCTCCAGTGTGGTCGTACTTTCTACTCTCCCCCTAACCTTTTACTCTCATTTTTCAGCCCTGCTTTCCTCCCTCTCCATCATCATTTATCTGCATTCAGTCCATTTTCTTCCCAGCCTGATAGCTCTTAGATGAGGCGTCTTTCTGGTTAGAAACTGTAATGAAGACTGAAATACTATTTCCAGAATGGCTACTGTGAGATTTCTCCACCATCCAGTGCTGATGCAGAGTGATCGATGCCGTTGTTGTTGTTGTTGTTTTAGTTTCCCGGTTTGCTTTTATTGATGTGTCAGCTCGTCTCCGAGCAGATATTCCTAATGACTTCCAGCTTACATGGAGCTCTCATGGAGAAAAGTCAATTCATTTAAATGTAATTGTTCCTACTAGCCAAGCATCTTGCATGCATCATGCGGTAGTTATTTCTCAAATATGCCCTCCGTAGTAATGCATCATTATAGTAATAAAAATCATAACAGAGAGCTTTAAAAATATTACCCCAAATCTGTGCAGTATAGCTCCTTCATGGCGAGCAAAGTCTCTCAAAAAGCAAAGTCCAAGTTTTCCTTGTTCAATGTTCTGGAGCTACATGTCTTAAATTATATTCTTCTTGAGTGTGGTTCTTGAGTGTGCACTGTTTGTTCTAAGTATGTGCCATGTGATGCCTGAACTATGACTGTGCTGTTGTGCTATGTGGAAATAAATAGAAATTCCTCTGAAACAACTCTGATGGTTCAGACATGAACATTTTCAGTAAAAGCAAATGTGATACCCTGATCTGATCAGCCTGCTTCATCAGAATAAACAGCACTGCCCATCAACCTTTGCCTGATGCAAATAGGAACCTTTTTTTTTTTCAAGCTTTATTCTGATTTTGCTTTAATTTGTATTTATTTCCAGACTGTGTCCTATTTCTCTCAAACTTTACATTATTTATAACATTTATCTGAATTTACTAAAGTCAGGAAGGACGACATCTTTTTTACTGTGTTTTAAGAGCAGGTCAGAAGTTTACTCGGAGCTCAGAAGAAATCCCTTAGGAGTGTGCAAACACAAAATAAATAAAGATAAATTGTCAGCTAAAATCCAAAACACAATGCACAGTTCAGCGAGCTCTACATTGTCTTCTTTTTTGTTTGTTTGTTTGTTTTTGTAAGAAACTGCTTTTCACATAATGTAAAAATAAATTAAACTTAACAAGATTAATTTAAAAATGTTGTCCTGGACACCGTCAACTCTGAGTACCAAATGAATCAATAATCTGGCTATAATGAGCTTAAATGCCAGTGTCACTATTAGCAGGTCAGGTACTAATAAATCAGTAAAGAATAATGGATAACACTTCACAATAAGGTTCTGCTTACAGATGGCTAAAAATGTGTTTATAGAGACATTATTAATGTCTCTATAAACACTTCATACATCATTAATAACTGCTTATTATGCATTAATGGCAAGAAAGAGGCAAAACTGACCAGTTTCTGGCTAAATCTGCCACCTATATATTTCATCTATTGATATATTAAACATTTCAGAATAAGTTACTACCTTGTAAGTACAATAAGCATTTGTAAACCTATTTATTTAGCATATAATAATGTACTTTATCACTGCGTAATAAGTATCTACAACTAATATTATATCCTTGAAATATAAGTTTACAAATGCTTATTGTGCTTACAAGGTAGTAACTTAGTCTGAAATGTTAAATATAACAACTCTAGATGAAATATATAGATGAAAAGATTTAGCTCACTATATGGCAAGAAACTGGTCAGTTTTGCCTCTCTGTCACCCTTAATTGACACATAATAAACAATTATTAATCATTCATAAAGTGTTTATAGAGGAATTAATAATGTATATATAAACTGTTTATTAGCGATCTATAAGGGGAGCCATATTGTAAAGTGGTACCAGATAATGCAATATTGTAAAAAATAAAAAAAAAACATAAAAAAAAAACATTTTGATTTCATGGAAAGATGATCTCTATTACCCCATTGTCACAAACAATCTAACAATGTTTTAAACGAGTTTGGATGGCGTTCATCTGGCACCTCTGGTTGCTGCATCTTTGCCAGACCTGACACTCCAGAACAGCCACATCATCTCTGTGCTTGTTGCCAACAATAGCCTCAAAACGACCTGCACTATTAGATTTAGAGATCAAACCAAGCCCCTACTAAAACTGGCATCCCTGGTATACATGCACTGGCTTCAGCTAAGTGTTCTGGCACTTTTTTATATAAGCCTCAAGGTTAGGTGAAAATGTTCTTATAGGCCATTATCACCCTTCCAGTGGTAATTGCTGATGTTGATGATAACGGATGTGGGGTTTCCCCACGAGCTTTAATGTGCCATGTTGCATGTTGCATCCAAAATAAGGCAGAAGTTGATAGCCGCTGTGTTTATCCCACTGCTCCAACCAATTTGTCACTGACTCATAAAGCAGAAATGACGTTAAATATTCTCTAAAGGGCAGCTCTCTCTTGCCAACTATAGATCTGCAGGGGGCTGATGAGAGTGTTGATCCAACAATTAATTAAACCCACTCTCTGGCCCACACTGGGTTTAAAAAACCCTTAGCTGCTTGGAACCTCCTACACTGGTGTACGGAGCAAAAAACAACAACAATATTTTATTTACTGTCACTAACTTGCACTTTATTATTGGTATTATTCTTAATCATTTTCTATGATAATGCCCTTCTTGAAAGTAGTAAACACATCTGATCATTTTTCCACATAAGCTTTTCCAATAGTGTCACAATCCGTGGTGAGGATTCCTCAGTTAAAGAATTAAGAGTTAAAAGTTATTTTAAGCAAGCTGTACTGCTATAGACATAAATCACATTGACAATATTCTGTTTTTAGGGCAGAAATTATTACATGGTAAATTTATTTTGCTCAACTATTATTGACTGTAAATTACCTTTACTTGGGTTTCTGCATCTGACAGGAAAAATTTAACTAGCCCTATTTCTTTAAGCTGCCACACTACAATGGATAAAGTAAATCTTCTCGAAAGTCCAAAAATAATTGGATGAAAAGTGAATGATATTTCTCTACACCCCTAATGTATTCTTTTTCATGTGCTCCCATCCATCATAATAACAATGCTAGGCTAATGTTACCAACCTTCCAGCTGCTGAATTGATTTTAAATACACAGTCTCCCACAGTACCTGCTCTCTGTTGCTCCCTTTTCAAAGGCTTGAATAGAAAACAATGTGCATATTTGTCAAATAAAAAACGATTTTGCATTTTAAAATACATTTTACAGAAAATGCTTACAATAAATAGATTAGTTTATTTATTTGCATGCATGCAGTGAGAGAATAAAAACAAAAAACAAAGGATGAAATGTAGGTTTGTGTACTACACTTACTATTCAGTTAGACTCCAGCTGTTATGAAAAGCTACATTTCTAACAGACACAGGAAACGTATTTAGAAATGACAAGAGAGTATGTTTGCACACAAAGCCTTTGGATTTTTCATGTGCTTTAGTTCTTTATCCAATAAAGACGAGGAGTCCATCTCATTCACAATCCTCGTTTCTTTTTGCTTTTTATCCGTTTGCTTCTCCTACCATCACATTTCGTTTCCAGTCCATGTCTGAAATAGTTTCATTGAGTGAATCCCTCCTCGTGTTGCTGATCAGAGCTTAGAGTGATAGAGAGGCGCCATGTCTGCCAAACTGATCTCCAATGCATCCGAACAGATAACATATCTTTTTTTTTTTTTTTCCTTGACTAATTTAAACAACCCGTTGATTTTGCACTGCTCTTCTGCTGTTTGGAGACGACTCATCATTTTAGCTTTTTTGTTCCCTCATTCAAGATGAAGGAGGTAAAGAGGCACATTAAAATAAGTGTATATTATGTGTATTGTAAAGAAAACCAGTTGTGTTTTTGCAGAGGTAGTTTAAAGTTATGACAGTTTTGCTCGTTTTTGTTTAATTTGTTATATTTATATTTATGTGCATTCAATCCCAGTCATTTAAATGTTCATGCATCAGTGACATGCGATGAGGTTTGTGACAGGAGGCACTGACTCATCTGGAATCGGATGCTCACATATCTGAACCCAAAATAGAAGCTTATATTTCATTTCATCCTTTTTTTATGTATCTAATTATGCTTTAAAAACTCCAGTACCCTAATTTTATACTAAACTTTTATATTTTTCGTTTCTCTCTTTCATTTTACAATAAGGATCTACCGGTAATTCTGGAATGAACATGTGTACATGGTCTGCACAATGTCTAAAGTTTCCACGTAGTTTTGGATGGAAAAAGAAATGAAGAACATTTCTTTATTTCTAGATTTAAATCCCTTGCCAACTACTGTTTGAGCGGGTGTCACTAAATGCTCTATATAGCCTGTTAGCTCCTATGAATCCTGCTATTGGAAATGGGTTTGAAAAATAAATCTCTCTCCTGAGGATTTTGTAACAGCTATTTGCTTTTACATCACATTATTTGTTCACACCTTGTTGCTTAGGGACACAGTATATAAAGCAGGCAATTATTGTACAGTGTGTTATTTGTTCAACTTTCTAACACATTCACAGTCCTCCACTATCATGTCAGTGCTGTATGTAAGTCAGACAAAGAAATCTGGCTCAATGAGAAAGTCACTAGCATAAAGAGCTTGTCAATATGTAAACACTTGACACTCTGGATTAGCAGAGAAGTAAAGAGCAGCAGGATAGCTACAACTTGTCTAAACTGTGCCACTTAGTCTAAAATAACCCTTTTAAATGGTTTCACAAAAAGGGATCAAGTGCTTTATAACATTTGTAGTAAGTAGCTCATGTAATTGGGATGATCGTGATACTGAGAAAACCCCAGCTTTTTGACTTTCATCCCTTTTGTCATTCATTCCTTTTGGCTTAATCTGTGTTCCATATCAGATTATCATTTAAAATTATGGATTACCACTATCCGAGCAACAGTGATTTCAAATGACATGAAATTTTAAACTGCAATGTTGCAACAGTCAGCCTAAAAGATTTACAGCTAAACTTGGCATTTTTAAGCAGTACTTTTATAACACTTTTTAATAAATAAAATGACAGAAAATCTGTGCGTAAGGTTTCACAACTAGAAGTAGATTTAAATTAAAGACTAAAAAATGTTTTACAGCAAACTTTCTTTGGCACTTTCCATAATTATAGAAAGAATATATAAAACATGAAATCCTTATCTGACACTTCAAAAGAACAGAAAGAAAATCTTGACAGATTTGCTATCTGGATTCCAAAAAAAAAGTATTTTTATGTGACAAAATGAATAGTTCACCTGTTTTACTGTGACATTCTTAGACGTTTACTTTGAGATTTTATACTGCTGCTACTATAAAAATGTTTCCTTTCACAACTGGTAGTGAAGGTCCAGTGTTCTCATCCATGTCTTGCCTAAATGCAGGTGGTTTGACTTTGCTCTATTTATTGTTCCTGACCTTCCTAGTGGCATGCTGGTGGGTAAAGCTCTATAAAGTAGAAGTGCTCTTCTTTAGTGTTCTTCAGTTTACAGAGCAAAGATTGCTCAGTTTTTTTTTTTTTTTTTTTTTTTCCCCACAGAGGACAAAACCGCTCATGGAGAAAATAGCCCCCTGTGAGGCAAGCAGTGCAGACTGACATTTTGTCCCTGTCCACACTAGGAAACACAAACGCACAACCCAGTCACATGGACAGATGAGCAAAATATTAGTAGCACTTAAGTTTAAGTAGAATTTTTTTTTAAAAAGACCTGAGCATATATGGCACAGTTGCTCACCAGCAGGGATAAAAAATGATTGTTTATGGCAGGGAAAAATCTCCAACATTGTTTACGATGTTGTGAACCTACAGCCTGATCTGCAACACCTTAATTTTAACCAACAGCATCTTAAAGAGAGGGTCAAAATATGTTCTGGTGCAGTATATCAGCAGCACGATGGCTCAGTGGTTAGCACTGTTGTCTCATAGCAAGAAGGTCCTGGGTTCAATCCCTGGTTGGACCTGGGGTCTTTCTGAGTGGAGTTTGCAAGTTATTCTTGTGCTTGCATGAGTTTTATCCGGGTACTCCAGTTTCCTCCCACAGAACAAAAACATATGTTAGACTGCCTTCAGGCCCAGGGCTCCCTTACAAAAGAGATCTGTGATCTCAATGGGACTTACCTGGTTAAATAAAGTTTAATAAATAATAAATCAGGACATTTTAGCACAAATAAATATATTAAAGCAGGGGTGCCCAATACATTGTGATCTACTGGTCAATCGCAACAATATTATGGGTAGATTGCATGGCATAAAAAAAAATTTAAAAAGACGTCATATCATGCAGCCTCACTATGAAATTTGTTGAGTAACATGCAGGACAGCCAATCATAGCCCTCCTTCTGCCAAACCAGGTGTCAGGGTGGACATTTTCAGGGTAAACACACCCCACACACATCCAAAGGTGTAAAATTCTCCATGTGTGAAATGTGAAGTCACATGCACACTAAAGCTGGCTGCAGTCAAAAGTTTTTTTTTTTTTTCTGCACTAACAACAGTTACAATAAATGGCAGAGAGCATAGCGTGTTTGTGCTAATCACCATTTGTCTGCATGTAGGAGCAAAACTAATAAAATCCAAGTTCCAAAGAGACATTAGTGTATTCATCAGTTTGGACGTAAACATGCAGATGCTGCATGCATTATGAATGCAGCCGGGTGCTGCATCAGGGTTGCCAGATAAATTTAAAATGTCTTAATTACACCCTCTTTTTCTGTGCAGATGTTCGACAAACACAACACACAGCTCATCTTATATATCTTTACTCAGCACATATGACTTTAGGTCAAAACACTATAATTTTAAAGCCACAGTTCATAATTTCTTATCTGGCAACCCGAGTGGCAGAAACCACAGCATTTTTTGTGTAAACCCACTTGTTTTTTGTTTATTACCCCCAATAAACATTGAAAAAACACTAACATTTCCAGAGGTTGTTCTCGTGTAAACGGGTCCTTACTTTGATTTGGTCATTTTAAAGGTAGCTCGCTGAAAAAGTGTGAGCACCCTTGAATTAAAGTCCTAATGTGAGGTGCAGGCCAACAGAGCTGTGCTCATACACACCTGTGCCTCTACCACATTTCTTTCTTTACTTTCTTGCAGCTTATTAATATTTAATAGTGCATATATAACTGTTTGTTTTATTCACTCTGTTTAATGTTCTACTCTATTTGTACTTGATAAATGTATTTCCTTTTTTGTTTTTCTGATGCAAATCTAAAATTATCTAAATACCAGCCTATGAAAGGAATTTGTCACAACAGTTTGCTTTATATGTTTTATACTGTATTTAGTTCAATTCAGTTTATTTATATAGCGCCAAGTCACAACAGAAGTCATCTCAGGGCAACAGAAACCTGCATATAAACAATAAGTAGATGTATGTTATATTTTTACACTTTTCTGTTTGACATGATAAAAAAAAGCTTAATGTCATGCATTGTACTGAATGGTATTTACAGATGACCTCTATAAAGGTGGCATAAGCACCAGTGCTTAAACAAAAAGCACCATTCATGAGTCAAAACCTAAAGGGGGAAATACTGAGTAATTTTGCCCACACAAACAGGTGGGTTGGAAGCAAGAGTCACTTCATCACGTCATTAATCAGCCCGCAGAGAAAATATACTGCACAATAAACTGTACCAAGACTATGCAGATGGGTTGTGAAAAACAAACTGATAACCGATAATTAAATTTTCTGCTATTTTTCCCCCCCAGCGTCTGATTGTTTCACATGCTTCCATCTCATTCACAGTCAAATTATTTTGTTGCTGCCTCTTGTATCAGGATTAATTATAATCTCTGTTGTACAGAAGTTTGTTATTCCAAGACCAATCAGGAGCACATATGCATTTGTTCAGGTTTTCGTAATCTAAGCTCCATCAATATAAAACAAGAGAACACCAAACTGTTTTAAACAACACCAAGCTAATGGTTTGTTTTGTTACGTTTTCACATTCTACCAAAGCGATTAGGCCTAATCAGCTAAGAAATCAAAAGGGCGCTAATAAGCTATTTATTGTGAATATGAGATTTTTTTTCTATTATGTGTAGGCCTTATTAATTTGAGACAAGCATTTTATTAGTGTATAAAACATAGTAGTGTGTTTATATTACAGTGATTTTTTTTTTCTATACAGATGGCACAGGTCTTTTTCATAGTCATATTATATATTGTTTATTTACTTATTGTATTAATTTTCTTCTTTCGGCTGCTCCCTTCATCAGGGGTTGCCACAGCAAATTAAATTGCATGAAGACTTGGCTGTTATTTTTATGCCGGATGCCCTTTCTGACAACCACAGACCACTGAGCTACCACAGCCCTCTATGTGGAGCGGAGCAGAGCTGCTATCTAGAGCGCTCAGGGGAGAAGATGGTGGTGGTTAGGGGCCTTGCTCAAGGGGGCCCAGAGTGGAGCAAATGAGGGTGGAGGCAGATGTGGATGCTTCACCTTTCCCTCCCACATTTTTGCCCCTTTTCCATTAGTGACAATACAGCACGGTTCGACTCGACTCAGCACGAGTACAAGACTTTTCCACTAGTAACGGTTCATAGAACCGATCCCTTTTCTCAGCACTCTTCTCTCTGGGGTTCCAAGTCGGCCAAACGGGCACCAAAGCGTGATGTCAGAACACTGTCGGTCACCGATTGGTCAGGGGGTGGAGTCACTGGCTGTTGAGTGACTGTTCACATCAACAAGATCCACCATTTGCAATTACTCAGAACTCTGAGCAACAGCTGGATCAATTTTTAAGCTTTTAAAAACAATAATGGCAACACCGTGGTCTAATGCTGAAGTGCAGGTGTTTTTTATGCTTGGTGGCCGATGATAAAATTCAGAGCGAGCTAGATGGAGCTCCGCCAGTCCCCGACTCACCCCGGTCCCCGACTCACCCCGGTCCCCAACTCACCCCGGTCCCCGACTCACCCCGGTCCTCAACTCACCCCGGTCCCCGACTCACCCCGGCCCTCGACTCACCCTGGTCCTCTCCACTGGAGCCTCGGAGCCCCCTCAGGCCAGGCAGGGCATCATCTCCCTGGCTCTGAGCTCCACTGGTCACCGCAGAAGATCCTGTGTGCTGCCAACATGGGGCTCGGGCTCTGTGCACTGGCCTTGCGTGTTCTGTGGGCTCCAAGCTCCGCTGGTCACCACAGAAGATCATACGAGCTGCCGACTCGCAGAAGGCCGGGGTCCGGACACCAGCTTCGCGTGATTATGAAGACCAGACCGTGACCCCCGGCAGATGGGTGGACCAGGACGGAGGGTGAAAACAATTTTAACAAATATTTTATGTATAAAAAAATAGTTTTTTTTTTGTTTGTTTGTTTTTGTTGTTTTTTTTATCAGTGGAGATTAAAAAATTAATAAATAAACTGTGCCGGCTTTATCATGAAATCCTGTTTTCACTTTAATGACTATTAAATAATCTGTTAAAGTTAACTGAGCTGAAAAAAAAAAAAAAAAAAAATTATTGGATCTCTCAGGAATATTTCCCTCAGACATATTTAAAGAAAAAATAGTCTTTAGTTCACCTTTATTCTAACCCACAGACAAATCACAAAACAAGAACTAAACTTTAAAGCAAAACTAAAATAAAATAATCTCAAAACAAGAAACAAACCACATATCTAAATTGAACAATAAAAGTAGACACAATGAGTCCAAATACATCAGATGATGAAGAAAACAAACTTAAATATACAGGTGGTCCCCGACCTACGGCGCTCCATACATATGGTTCCACCCCCAGTGACGTCATTGCGCCGTTCGTTGCCTTTTTTATGCAGCATTTTATAATTTTTTCGTTTTTTGAGTGTACAGGTGGTCCCCGAGTTACGAACGGGTTCCGGACCTGAGGACCGTTCGTAGCTCGATTCTGCCGTAAGTCGGACCCTAATGCACGTGGCGCCGGAAGTCCGCATTTAGAGACGG
>JARVGV010000001.1:45410655-45427277 GCA_031762435.1 Hypsolebias longignatus
ACAGCTTAAATGCCATACAAATTTTGGATAAACTTATCCAAAATTTGTGACAAACAATTTAAACAATTTAATGACAAACTTGTCATTAAAAAGCTAATCTTAGAACTTTAAAAAGTATATCAGAGAATCTAAAACAAT
The DNA here is from genome assembly GCA_031762435.1 of Hypsolebias longignatus. Classification (NCBI taxonomy): domain Eukaryota; kingdom Metazoa; phylum Chordata; class Actinopteri; order Cyprinodontiformes; family Rivulidae; genus Hypsolebias; species Hypsolebias longignatus. The sequence goes on from JARVGV010000001.1 coordinate 45,410,794, forward strand.
ACAAATGGATATTATCAATAATAATATTAAAAAGAAAATGTGAGAAGTAGACTATACTTTGTCAAATATGATTGATGACGTTGATGTTTAAATGTTAGTAAAACCTCAAAATTTTAGAAGTTCAGCTTTTTTTTTTTTTGTACGTAGTCAGCATGGTCAGCCATGTTTTAACATTAATACGTTAAGGCCCCTTACACTGAGAAAATGCTGGTCTGCTTTTCTTGTGCCCGGAGCAAATGGTGACACCTGAAAATATACAAGGCAAGTAGAAGTTGCTCTATGTGGTCCTACAACCATCTTTTCCAAGTAACAACAGTGTTTTATTGACAACACAGTTCCCCTAACTCAGTCTCACTCTCCTTGCCTGGAATCTCTAATCCACTCCACAAAGCTTTATGTAGCAAGCTGTAGCTAATACTCGGGTCTGGTCACAGTGATTCACTTCACTGACTTTGCCAATTAAATCCTCACCTGTCCTGGACTACGTGTGTGTATAAATAAGTGTGCACTCGTGATCGTTTGTTTGTGATGCAAGGGAGCATGCAGAAAATGTGGGTGTAGAAACAGCGGTTAGAATCTGAGAAAGAAAACTTTGAACCTAAAACTTCACTGATCATTCTCCACCGTCCTCCCACTGACGGCGACAGCAAATTGATTTAATTACAATAAAGTTAAGAATTCAGAAAGTGTGGCAATTTCAGACAGAAAGGCAGGGAAATAAACAAGGAAAGAGAAAAATCACTGAAGCAAGCGACGCAGACAGAAAGCCGCAGCTATAAAAAAAAAAAAAGACATGAAGAGAGCTGTGAGAGGAAAAGAGGAGATGAAGAAGAGGATGTTTAAGAGGCAAAGAGGGAGTAGGAGGGGAGCTGTAATTATCCTCTCTGTCTGCCACTGATGTAACACTGCTTATTGTGTAGCCTTTGTTTTCACTGCGGCTGCTCATCTGCATGTTTGTTTATTTGGGTTCTAAGCAGGGTCGGCTCTCCGGTCCTCAGTCGGCTGAACTCATTGTTCAGTCACACTGACTGATTGTGCTCCACACTCGAGCACAAGAGATATACGTGCCACAGCCCGCTCTCACGCTCACACACGTGGCAAAACCTCAAACAGACAAAGCTGTGTGGTTTCCTATTGTGGTACATCTGAAATGAGCAAAAATGATAGCACTCAGGTTGTATTCGCTGCAGAAAAAGAAAGAGAAGGCAGGGTAAACATTTCTGCTTTGTGCACTTCCTCTGGGGAACCGTTCACAAATATTATTTTCCTCCAAGTGACATTTAAGTAGTTTCTAATGTGACACGTGGTGCCAAACGTGACTGATATTGTGTGCACTTTGTCTGTGAACGTGCAATTCATTCTATATTGTTAGATCGTAGTTTCATTTCAATTATTTATTTATTTATTATGCATTCTGCTGGACTCTAAATTGGATTGGAAGCAGATTAAAACAGGAAGCTGCAGTAGCTGTAGCCTGAAGCAGTTGGATAGGATCTGCTGCCAAATCCTTTCAACAGTCTGAAACGTAAGGAGATAGGTTACAGTAGCCTTCAGGGATACAGACCACAACCTTTTGACAGCTAAGAAAAAAGTAATAGAAATTAAGGGCTTTGTTATACAAATCAGCCATAACATTATAACCAATAGCAAGAAAAGTGATAAAATTTGCTTATGTAACAAATGAAACCCTAAAACACCATTAGGTGTTCAGTCAGTTCCTCTGGATGGTTTCTTCTTGTTGAAATGTTTCATCTTTCATCCAAAAGACCCATCAGTCTGAGGAGCTGCAACAAACTCAGTTTTATAAATAGCACCTTCTCATAGTGGGGCAACCAGTTTGATGGTGCTCCGATTGTTTCTGGAGCCCACCCTCTCCCCCGCCGACTCGTTTGGGGCAGTCATGGCCAAAGTGGTTCAAAATATTCTGATTCATGCTCAATAATCCAGGTTTTTTTTAAAAAAATCCAACAAAGTTAAGTCAGGTCCTCTGGATGGCTTCCTTTTGTTGAAACGTTTAATTTTTCTACCAGGATTACTGAGCATGATCAGGATATTTTGAATCACTTTGGCTATGACTGCCCCAAACGAGCTGGCGGGGGAGAGGGTGGACTCCAGAAACCATCGGAGCAGCATCAAACTAGTTGACCCATTGTGAGAAGGTGCTATTATAAGACAGAGTTTGTTGTGGCTCCTTGGACTGTTGAAGTCTTGGATGAATGACAAAACGTTTCAACAAAAGAAAACCGTCCAAACGACCTGACTTAACTTTTTTGGATTTTTCTACCTGGATTACTGAACATGCATCAGGATATTTTTGAACCATTAGGTGTTTTTTGTCCTTGCCATGACCGATCATGAGGCATGATCTCAATATTAGGCAAAGGGTCATAATGGTATGGGTGGTTATTGTACATTGACTGTTTAAAGATGCTGCATGAACAGTACAGGACGACAAATGTGCTGATGCAGTATGTTCACGGGCTATTAGCCTATTATCTTGTTACACTCTTATGGTTAGTTTATAGCACTGTCAACTACTGATAGAGCAAATATAAAAACTGTAAAGCTAGAAAAAGATAATAGCTATTGGCCTTTGACAGCCAAATTAATCTTGGCTTATCTTTTCTGCACAGCATTCAACAATATAAAGCAACAGCTTTTTAAATAAAAGTAGAAGAAAATAAAACGTACAAGGTGATTTAAAGTGGAAGAAAAAAAATATATATTATCATAATATCAGAGTGCAGGATCATTATCATAAATGACTGAAGAAAAACAAAGGAAATAGAAAAATATAGGTTAATTTTCAAGTATTCATCAAAAATTGTGCAGGGAAAAGCGTGTGTGAAAATATAAGTGGGATAAATTTTAGATAGAATACTAAAGTTAAGCTTGTTTAGAGTGCATGTGCAGCACTGAAATCATTGATACAACCTCGGAAATGTCTGACAAAGTGATGACAGTTTCTGTCTGCTTGTTCATTTAGTATTCTCTTTTCTACTTGTCAAAATGCTCACGTTGCTCCTTTTTTTGAGCAATAGCAAGCTCTAAAAAGTAAAAAAAATGTTGAATTCATCTTGTGTTTTAGTGTGTAAATATGCACCAGGTACAACAGGTCAGAGGTAGATGTTCCCTCTATGGAAATGATTCCCGTCAAGCACAGCTCTGCTTTGTTGGTTGCTATAGCAACTTTTAAACCGTGTGCTCTTATGGCACAAAGATCCACGGTCACCATGCTCGTTTTGTCTATTGATTTTAACCAGTTGTCTAAGTGAAATGGATAAAATTATATGTTTGGCTATTAAAGAGAATATTACGTATTATTTATTACATTTATACTTCAATTACTGTATATAGACAGTTAAGTTATTCAACAAACATGTATCAGTTTATCTGCTTTTTGGCATGCATTTAGTTGGTGAAACTTTTAGCAGAGTGCAGGTCTATTAGGTGATTGTTCACTAAGCCTGCTGCCTGTGGCATTTCTACTATAGAATCAATAAGTGGCTACAACACTGCATCCTGTTGGAGTAATGCAAACCCAGAGCATGTGAATATCAATTTTCCATGCTTCTTTCTTCTTCCGCTTCTTTTCTTCATTAAAACGACAAGTATCTCACTCTTTCTTTCTATATAGGCATTGCAGCCAAAGTTAAATGATATCAGGGTGTTTTTATAGTGGAGGACAGGGTGAAGAACACACATTGATGGTCTAATAAATTGTATTCTACAGTATGTGGAGAACATGCCACAGTGATGTAACCTTCTGAGGTCTTTTCAGATGTGGATGAAAGAAAACGAACTGATCTGATCAACACAGTATATGCTTGCAGTCTCTCTCATTGTAGATGGAGTTGTGATGACTGCAACAGGTAAGTGTTTCTACACAATAATCCTCTGAATTAATCCTTGGATTAATGAAGCAGACTCCCCCGACCACTTGCTCCAAAGAAAATAATAGATTTCACTCCATGTAAAGTCTTTTGTTTAAAACCATAATAAATAAGACAGAAATAAACAGGATAAATGTCAGTCTTACAGCATGGTTCGGTGGTCTCCAGTATGTCTGGGTAGCTTTATCGTAGTGATGCATTCGTTTGTCTATTGGCCTGTCACTCTGTCGTAGCAAAGCGGGAGCCCTCTGGTGGTGGCACTGACACTTGGCCTGGCGTCCTGGACCTGGCTATGGGAAGAAGAAGAAGAAGAAGAAGAAGAAGAAAAAAAGAATGAAGGGATAAACTCTTTAAGGAACTTTGGCTTTTTCTTATCCACAGGTGTGCTAAACATAAACCCATCATCAGTAAAATATATTGACAACAAAGTTACTTCTAGATGGACTGTACTGTACTTAAATAGCACCTTTCTATCTGCTCAAGATACTCAAAGTGCTCTACACTACCTTCTGTGCCCTCATTTACCCATTCATACAGCACTCTACTAGATCTCTACAAAGCTAATCTGAATCTGTAGAGACTAATCAGAGCTTTATCACATTCATACACCGATGGGACACACATCGGAGGCAATGAGGGGGTTCAGTGTCTTGCTCAGGGACATGTCAGCATGTGACTGTTAGTGGAATCAAACCCACAATGCCCGCACTGGAGGACAACTTATCTAACCACTCAGCCACAGCTGTCCCACAGATGTAAATGAGTATGCCACGTTATCAAATCGATGTTATTTTGAATGTATGTCAAAATCAAACCTACTGAATCTGTTTGTTTGGCCAGAAATTGACATCTTTTAGAGGTGGGTTTAGTGTGGCAAAGACTTGGTTTTAAAACATCCTGCACATGAGCTTTAAAATCAAAATCTGAATTTAAAAAAATTACCCACATACAGTGTTGGTTGCCTCTTGGCTTGGGCTCAGTCCTTGTGAATCTAATTTTAGAGTCTGTTTCTCTCTGAGCCTGTGAAACCAATAATTATTACTGTTCTGATCCCCCCCCCCCCCTGCTCTATCCATACCTTTGACGTGCCAACATTATGCCATTACTGAGCATGTTAGAAGCTGGAATAGGCATGCAAACAATAAAAAGGAAGTGTCAATAATTTTTAAATATGTAACACTGGTAAAAAAATGTTTTTTTTCTTAAAAGATAGATTCAAGGACAAGTATGCAAAACATAATATATGAGTGAATGTTTGTCTTTGTAATATTAGTTAAAACTGCTGAATAAGGCTGTGAAAATAAGAGTTTCATTAAAATCTCTCTGAAAGGTCTCAAGAATAATTCAGAAATTTGTAGAATGCTGAGATTCTATCTTGAACTGTGAGTAGATTAGGACTTTAATGTTAAGAAAGTGAAGAGTTGGCAGATTGCCTGTTTCAATCAAAATTGCTGAATAATACATGAGAGTCAGATTAGAAAAGTAAATTCTAACCTGTGTTGTCAGAAACCCTATTACCTAATCATTTGAAGACAGGTGCCTCAAGAGTGGCCACTCAGTCATGTAGCTACTATTATCCCTCTACAGATACACAATGTTTGAAATTCACAGCTTCTCTTCCAAACACACCTCCTGTGTTTGTTTGTTTTTAACTATTGTATTATACCTGCTTTTACACACTTCACTCTCTGAACAGTATCTAACACATCCATCTGGTAACCTGACTTTAATACTGTCTCTAATCCCATTTAAGAGACAAACACAAAGCCCCAAAAGACTTTAAAAGACTAATTTGAGGTACAGCATGAACCACCTTTCACAGACTCTACCTATTTTTATGCAATTGCTATTTTTACACAGCCAAGAATGTAGGTTTGGTTAGTGCATTAAATTAACTTCCAAGTGTTTGGGCCTGTTTTGTTTTGATGTGATTTTTACCCTTTTTTGTTAGTCCTCAACTGCGAAAACATCAGAGCAGGAGAGGAAGCAAAACAACTTTGAAAATCATCTCAGTACGATTCCCAAAAGAAGCTTCAGCCCAAAGTCAGCAGCGTGAATTTTATTTTCCTTTCGATATCTCCCTACACGTTTGCTCTTACAACCTCTACGCTCATTAAAGGCAGCCACAGAACTGAAAACATGCCTTGTATTTTTGTTCCCGTTCTCTGCTTGTTGGGTGTTAAGGGTGCAGCAATATTGTGGCGTCTCAAGGACCAGCTCAGAATGGATGTTAATTCTAATTGGATGGATAGTATGTTGTAGACAAGCTGGTGTACAGGCCTTTCTTTGACACTTTGGTATTTCTTAGTATAGTAAAGATTTAAATAATGTCAGTAAGTCATGTTTTTTTTTGGCTAACGGAAACACTAATGAATGTTAGAGCAGAGATGGAGCTGACCAAACCCAAACAGAATGGACACTGTTTGCAGGCAGCACTAACAATGCCTGTAGAAGTAAATGAAAACACCCATCAGATAAATTCTCACACGCAAACAGTATTACAGTCTGTTTCTTTACTATTAGGAGGCTAAGCAGTGAGTCTGTCACTCTGCATGACATAATCACATCGTTTTTGTCTTTCCGCCCTTGCTTTGTATCAAATAACCAAGGTGGAACTGGCGTAAACTGCAAAGAAATGAAAGCATTTTCTCTGTGCAGACATTCTTAACTGAGACAGATCTGCAGAAAGAACTTTCATCAAGGACGTGAAGTATTGAAAAAGAAGCTAAAGGCTTTCAGCACACAAGAGCTAAATGAAAGCAGGTGGTGTATTGATAGTCTACATGTTCCTCTGACATTTACAGTGTTTGGACCTTGGTCATTTACATTTTTTCCATTTAGTTTTAATGATAGTTTGAGAATCATTCAACTAGAATGTTTCTGAAATGTGGGACATAAGTGCATGTTATCATGAAGACAACCCTATATTTCCTACACTGGTGCTGCTTGTTTAATATTTCATGACGGAAAAAATAGTTTGTGTCAATCTGCCTCCAGTGTCACTGATGTTCTTTCTTTTCTGTGCATGAATCCAAATGTTTGTTTTTTTTAGAGAAGGGTTTTCTCTTTTTTTTTCTTTCTTTTCTTCCCCCCACCCCCACACCCCAATTTTTTCCTTTAAAGTCAGAAAACACAAAAACATGTTTTACGAAATTGAGCTTCACTGATAAATCCAAAATGTATTTTCAAAGAAAGTTGCACATTTATCCATCCATCCACCCATCCATTATCTTTACCTTACATTATCAATTACGGTAGCTTTTTTACATTGACATGCATTCATCTATTTGCTACCTCATATCCACAGTTGAGTTGCAAAGGCAACAAATTCAGGATGAAAACCCAAATATTCTTCTCCCCAGAGACACTCTCCAGTTCCTCCTTGAGGCACCCAGTGCACTCCCAGTCCAGAGAAAATACAAGTTCCTTCCAGCGACTTCTGGGTCTGCCTATGGGATCCAGTAAGATGTGCCCAGAACCCTCCCATTGGTAAGAGGTATTTAGGGGGCATCCTAATCATGTTCAAACCACCTCAGCTGACTCTCTTTGACTCAGCAGTGCAGCTGCTCTACTCTGAGTTCCCCCTGGATGACCGAGCTCCTCACCTTACCTCTAAGGCAGAGCACAGTCACCTTATCGAGGAAGTTTTTTTCAGCTGTTTTTATTCAGGATCTTGTTCTTTTAGTCAGGATCCATATCTTATGACCACAGGGATGCGCAGAAACATGGTCATGGCAGACCAGAGCAATGCCCTCATTATTGTGGGCGAGGACCCAAACGGTCGGTCCATTTCCTGCTCAATCCTAGCGTTACTCGTGAGCAAGACTCCCAGGTACCACTCGCAACCTATATTTACATATTTACAGTATAGTTACAGTACATGATTGTTTTTATTGTAATTAGATTGAAACAAGTTGTGAAAAATCATGTCAAGTAGTGTGCTGCCATACCTCTTCACTAACACAGTTGGACTGACAATAGGCATAAGCTTCAACTTATTTCAGAATGTGCAAAATAATTGCAATGGGATACAGTTATTAACACCAGACAAGCAGGTTTAAATCAGACTTTTTGGGATTTGAGAATGTATTGCTTATAAAAAAGGTGAATCTTCCTTGAAAAAGACCAATTCTGACCATAAGTTCTCTCTATCCAAAATAAAAGTCAGGGACACAGACTGAGGTCTAACAGGAATATTGTCTAGTGTATTATAAAGTCCAGTTTTTCAGGTTTCCACTTGTGTCAGTCCTGTTCTTACAAACTTACTAGTTGTTCCTGTGGATGTTGTTGTTGTAGCTGTTGACACTGCAATGTGAGCTGAGCAATAGTCTTGTCTCGACTCTTCAGCTCCTCTCGGAGTCCCTCCACTTCCTTAATCAGCTTCTCCATCTGAACACACACACACACACCAAGTGTTTGGAACTAACAAGAGACAACCTCAGGAGGGAAGATACATTGTATAATGTTTAGATGTACGGTATACACCATGTCCATCCAAACCCAGAGGAAAGCTTCTTACCTGTGACACCGTGGTATCGTCTTCAGACTGCTCAGAAACATCTGTCGGAGAGTCTGTTTCCTCGAGCTTGAAACATAAACACACACGCTCAGAAGGGGGCACACAAACATGCAGAGTACAAAGTAAGCTGAATCAACTGCCTTAGGCATGCCTCAAAAGCAATATTTCACTACAGTGATTTTTTTTTTTTTTTTTTTACTCTTATGCACATACGCTGTAGTGACCCTGAACGACCAGCCACTAGAACCACATACCAGAGGCGAAGAATATGATTGAGAAATCTATATATTTACTGTATTTTATTGAATTCAAACCATGTCCCTACCTCAGTGCATTTAAATAAAAGAAGCACTGTTCAAAATATTTTCTCATCTTTTATCTTTGTGTGTATTTATACCCAAATTGCAGTCTGTGCTTTTGTCATAGATGAAAGTAAAATATATATATTTTTTTAAATAAAAATGTCCCACCAAATGCTAGTCACGTGTGTTCAAAGAACAAACTGCTGTTATATTTAATGATTCTAGGAGTCACAAAAAAGTATCAAATTTCTATGATTTTGTTTCTCCTATGATAAAGAACTAAATATTTAGTTCACTACCACCTGATGCTCATTAAAGCTGCATCAAAGTGAAGCAAAAAACATGTAGAATTCAACAAGAGGATGCTTGTTTTACATTTGATGTTTTTAGCTCAGCAATGGGTTTTATTTGTTTTATTTGTTGGCTTGGTGTTTCAATGAAAACAGACAATAAGAAATTGAGTCTGGAAAAAGACTTTGTTTCAAAGGTAAACACAAAGATCAATACCTATACTATTGCAGTCAAATCCAGGCAGGCTATTTAGGATAATTTTCAGTTATGGATCGAGTTGAGACAAGGAAACTGAGGTTTTTAAGCATTCTGAATGTAAACAAATTATCGGTGTTGCAAAAATAGGGATTTGTGGGGATTCCCATCTTTCTAAAAATGCAGGTCAAACCTCTAGTAACGTTTTGAGCCTGAGCAGCTGATTCTTGAGAAAGCTGCAGTCCTGGGTCATGTGTTCGAGTGTGAGTCCATCCAGCATTGGTGTGTTGCTGCGCTGCCTGCCTTCAGCCTGGACAAACCGTGAAGAGGCTTTTGAACCCTTGAAGCCATCATAGTTTTGGAAGACATGGACCCTGAGAGAAAAAAATCCAAAATTTTGTTGTTTTTGTTTCTTCTTGCTTTTCGTTTACTTTTAGCATACCGGTACTATACATAGGCAATGTGTTCAACATAATGGTACTTCTTCCAGCTAGTTAATTGTCAACGATGATGTACCACAAGGCTCAGTCTTAGGACCCACCCTGTTCACAATCTAAATAAGTAATGTAGGTCTGATCATTCCTGATGCATTCACACATTTCTATGCTGATGACACAGTTGTTTATTGCCGAGCTAAAACAGTTGCTAAGGTTTTCCAGCTTTAGTCTACTTTTAATTACTTTTCATTTTATATGCATTTTATGACCGTTTATTGTCATGTGTACCCCATCTGTGGTTTTGTTTCCTCGTGACTCAGTGAGACTAACCTGTATAAATAAAGGGTGAATGAATATTGTTAAACTTCTTAATGTGACCAACCTGCCATCACTGTGAAAGTGATCTGGACCAGTCCAGCGGTGTTGTTTACGACGCTGACCCTGCCGATTGGCTCGTTCGGGTCGCTCAGCGTGGGACATTCTTTCCAAGTCTACATTAAGAAAATTTAGAGCAACAGTGAGACTACGTACATAATGTACAGAAAACAGAAGCTAAGTGAGAGAAAACAAAAAACAAATGTGTAAAAGATTCATAGTAATAATGATGTTTTTTTGTTTACACATGATGAAAGTTGCATGGAAAAAGAAAATGTTTTTATGTCTGTAGCTTAAGTTTTCTGTTACTGGATTTTACAAGACTTGTTTGACAATCGTGCATGCACAAATGTAAAGGTTAAACTTTCAGTAAACAAACCCCTTCGCTATAAACATGATCTTATCTTATCTTATGATCATCTTATTTTGTGTCTTTCAAATGTTGCCACCAGCAAATGGAAACATTTGCTCACAGAGACTGATCATTTCATTTTTGCACAATGCTGTAAGGAGACACGGTATTTAGAAACACTCAGTGGCACACAGCTGTGAAATGAACCGTGACTGCAGGAAAACTGACGACTAACAGAGTGCGATCTCTAGGAAATAAAAGAGCACTTGACTTTCTAAATGTGACATACTCAGATACTTAAGACTAAAAAAGGGGAAAACCAGATAAAGACAGAGAAAATATGAATCCAGTCCGACGCAGTGCGGGTGAAAATACTTTACCCTGAGAGTTACCACACAGCAGAGGAGCAGACAGTCTGTTTACGAACAGACAGCCTGTTTTGCATACGAAGCTGTTACATTCCTGAAAACTTAAGTGCCCCCAGTGAGATGTTGTTTTTGTCTAGCTTAGAAAAACTCTTCTAAAAAGTACAAATTGAATATATTTCAACTCGAGAAAAGTCCATAAATGCAGACAAACTCAAACGAAAACTGGAGAAAAATGACTCCTTGTCTTGTCAGCTGATGATTTGTTAAAGGGCCAGGAAAAAAGTCAGCCCAGTTAGCAGCCTGTCCGGCCCTGTCTACGTTGACAGCCTTGTTTTTCTGGGAACTCCCAGGGAACTAGAGCGGGAGAGAGGACTGTGGTTTGCTGGTGAGAAAGAGTGAGTTGACTGGTTTGTGTCCAAGCTGAGGAAGTTACCAACTGAGAAAGGGAATATGTGGCCTCTCTCCATTCATGGGAGCTGACAGCTGGATAAAAACACAAAGAGTTGCTTTTAATGCTTCTCTTCCTTTTCACTTTTTCAGTTTAGTGGCAAAGCTGGAGTGTATTTAGGAGAAACACCTTTCCTCATGCTACATTTCAAGTCCTGCCCTGTGGGCAGGACTCTAACTGGACTCTTCCGTTTGCTTCTCATGACATGAACTCAGAGCTATAAATATGGCCGCTACCCGAAAAGGAGTAGGAAGGGACGGCACACTAATTCACATTCCTCTGGAGTGAGCACTTCCCTGTTGATCGCCGTCTCCTTTCCTAAGGAACAAAATCAATGTCTCCAACCACCATAAGATAATGTAAGTTTACTAAATATAGTCTTAACTTGTGAAAGAGTTTCTGTCGAAGGCATTTTGAAAAGTCGTTCAAGACATGCTATGGTGATCTTCGAGTTGTATTTTCAAAATAAGAACAGAGTTCAAATTGTAACTACAATTTATGACACTTATCATTAACATGTTATGGTCAGGGGCTCAGTTGGTAGAGGCCTGATCCAATTCCAGCTGGGGACCTTTCTGGGTGGAGTCTGCATGTTCTCTCTGTGCATGCGTGGGTTTTCTCCAGGTATCCCGGTTTCCTCCCACTGACCAAAAACATGAACTCTAAATTGTCCCTAGGTCTGAGTTAAGAGTGTCAATGGCTGTTTGTCTTTTTTGTCTCTGAGTCCCTGTGATGGACTGAAGACCTGTCCAGGGTGTCCCCTGCCTAACACACTGCTGGAGATGGGCACCAGTGACCCTCGAAACCCAACAAGGAAGAAGCACGTAAAGATGATGGATGGATGGATGGATGGATGGATGGATGGATGGATGGATGGATGGATGGATGGATGGATGGATGGATGGATGGATGTTAAGATCACCAAATTAAAAATGTCTGGGTTCAGATAAGATTAATAAAAATAAACCTGAACATTCTTTAGCTGGAACCAAGGTAATCAACTCTGTAATAAAAAATACAATATTCTACTGGAATTACATGAATAATGTGAAATTTATGTATTTTAAAGAGGATTAAAAATGAGCTGAAAGAAGAAGCAAGAAGATTAAACAAGTTCTGCACTTATGACACTTCGAGGAAACAAAGAAACAACAAAAAAAGAAAGACTTGTCAAACTGCTGTCAATGTCAAGTACGACAAGCTGCAGTTCTTTTAGGTGACAAAAGTGTGCCCAAATGTTATATGAAACAAAAAAAAATAAACAGGAAAACAAACTTTAATCTAGATTTGACAAATAATAATTTTAAAACCTAAATTTAACTATTTAAAAAGTTGTTACATTCAAAACAATGTCTTTAAAACAGGTCTTCAAAATGTATGAATAATGATCTGCGAAACACTGTCATATGATACAAAACATACATTATTAGCCCCTGTTCCTTAGTGCTGTTTCATTTGCTGCCTTCTAAAAACATTATGGATTAATTCATTCAACCTTTATTAATACAGGTTAGTCTCATTGAGTCTCGAGGACTGATTTTCAAGAGAGACCTGTTTTAAACAAAGAACACAGATGACAACAATAGACAATCATATAAAAGCATATAAAATCTAAAGTAAACAGAAGAAATGGTTAAAAAAACAACAGCTATACAGTATAATAAAGTGATGTAAAATACTAAAAACAGTCTTAATAAAGAATTACAGCAAGTATCTAAAGAAAGGCTTAAAATGTAAAGCTGTGACATTAACACCAAGTTGTTTTAGCCAAGTCTATCTAATAACTGACAACTGTTTTTCATGTTTGTGCATCTGTGAGCTAATGCTCCTTTATATGCTTTATTATACACATGACAGCATGTACACATGCTTCCTATAATGAGTTTTATGGAGCTGAAGGGAGTCTTGTTTGTACAAACTAAGCCTGTCAGAATCATTCAGAGAAAACTACAGCATTAAATCCATTAGCGATGAAATGTTCCATGATAGTTCTGGCTTTAAGACCGACAAAGGAAAAATTCCCTTCCAAGAATTCATTATATTTTGTGACAAGAGAGGTCAGTCCTCAACCCCTTTTCTCCTCTACTGGAGAACAAAATGCCAAACAAACTGATGGAGCCTTAATGGTGTCAACACTCTTATTATGAGGTAATAATGTGACCTGATTACCTTTCACACGTACAACAACAAAAAAAAAAAGGCAATTTTACTTGCTTTAAATGAGATTAAATTCATATGGCAAGTAAAAATGTGTGAAGAAAACGTAAAACTTTGACAAACAGCATCAAACTTGAGGTGAGTGTTGAGCTGTGTGGATCTTACTGGGCCATTACCACCAATACCAAACTGCTGTTGTCAAGGAGAACAAATGTTGAAGCTGCTCATATACAAACGAGCTTTGCCTTGCAGCCATACTTGTCAAACATGCACATCTGTGCACATCTGTTCATGTAAACAGACTCAGACAGCTGGATGAATCTAAGCTCACTGAAAAACATACATTAAAAGACTGAAGTTTCAATTTAATACATCATCACCAACCACATACTAAAAAAGTGGCAGGACATAATACACAACAAGGCATCCATTAAACAAATTTAATGGATGTTGCAGAGGGAAATATCCACCCAAGGCAAAGAAAGATCCAATTTATTCAAACCTTTATATCAACCAGAAGGATTCTGCTGGGAAAAAGAAGCTCAGACGTTGGTAATGTACTCATTTACATTTATAAAAGACAGTTTTGCTGGAGGTATCCACAAAGCATAAGTCATGGCCTAATAATGACCTCACAAATCTTTAACCTCTCACAAAAATGTGAGGGATAACAAGAAGAGCTGTGTTTGTGTGAGTACGGACCGTGTAAGCTGTCATCAAAAGGATCTTCATCCAGCATGAGGTCATTATCATCCAGATCTTCAGTTCCCGAAGAGTTCAGGTTGTTCAATATATTCTGAGAACCACAAAAATTGTACATACAGTGCATTCTGTGAGTACATTTGAATCATTATATCAAGCTGCTTTTAGACTAAGTACTCTAAAAGTCATGCACAAAAAGATTTATGACAGATGACAAAAAAAAAATGATGACATGCAGTCTTTGCCTGCATTTAATTAGGCTCATGCTTGCTTTTTGAGTGGCGTATCATTTCGAAGCTTATTGAATTACCGAGGTGAACTCTGTCACTTTGCACACAAATATCACAGTTCTACATTAATATTTATTCAAACCCAATCCAATTTTTTTCCCTCTACTATTTATTTAGATAATTAGAAACAATTCATATGGCTCTATTTTATTTTTTTTATTTTTTTTCCTTTGACACAGCTTTAAGAATATTCTCTGCTTCCAACAGAAAGACAGTGTCATTTTATACACAGACATACAAAAAGCAGAAGAGGCTTTGGAACAACTATAACCCAGTTATGAATGATAATGCAGGGTGCTTTGAAAGCCCAATAAACACTGCTCAACATATCATTTTCAAATATGCAGCCAGTTGTTGCTCTGTACCAAATATTTCAAAGCATACCCAAAAGCAATGAAAAATAATCAATAGTTTAAAGCTATTTTTATTAAGGCATTTTCTGTGCTTTAAGAAACTAAACTGACTGAGCTTTGACTAGAAGACACAAGCCTAAAATTAGTCATTACAGAATATCTCATGTTGCACAATAACTGACTGGGGCTTAGTGTTTCAGACTCGATGATGGAAGACTACCGGTAATTAAAGCAAAATAATCAGTTTCTGTAGTCTTCCAAATACTGTCAGAGAAGATAGGAGAAATCTGTGCAAAAGTAAACATTTCACATCTGATTTATTCCCTCTTACTCAGTATTCTGTGGTTTACTGCTCCCATTTTACCTCTGCCCTGTTGTGTCCTTCGCAATAAACTTATAATCCCCATCTTCAGAATGAAAATAATGAACTTAAAGATAAATAATTTATGAAAGGATACATTAAAATTTGAATTTCGAATCGTTTATTTTAACCTGTGTTGGTTCACTGAAATGGATGCTTTTGGTGACTGCTATTTATTCCCAGTTTTCTGGTTCTTAGAAATAAACAAACAAAAGGATTGTGGTGTAGAGCTGACACAGGAACCCTCCTTGTGTTGAGATGTTTTAGCTTTTTACACCTTTGACACTGTTTCTTCAATCGTGATACTGAGGCTTGTCCTACAAAGCAGATTCTATTGTTTCTTGAAAAACCACAAACACTAAATTCTATTAAAAAAACAATGGTTTCAAAAAAACCTGATAAGTGGTTTTAAATTGTACGTTTATGTAAGGTCAGTTACCAGATCCTACTTCCACCATGAGTCTAATGTCATATTTTTAACAAAAACAAACCTTGATTATAAACTCTTGTGAGAACCATGCAGTAGACCCTCACTACTTTGCGGTATGTTTTTTGCAAACTCGCCACTTCGCGGTTTTTCAAAGTAAGAATGGACATGACACACAAGTGGCTGATTGATGGATGAGCCTCACGATATGCATGGAATTTTAATTCAAAATAAATTATTTTAAATTATTTGGCACCTGCTGCACCTGTGTGCAGCCTATAGCTGCAGGAGAAGCAGTTTTTCACTTATCGTGGGGCTTCAGGGTACGTATCCCCTGCAATAAAAGAGGGACGACTGTTCATGTATATCTGAGTTGAAGCTAAATAAATGTTGCAAAAAGGAACAAAACTTGGATACCAGACTTATAAGACGCATATATATGTAATTTTATAGTTGTGAGTTTTGTTAAATTGATGTATTGTAGTTGTATTGCTGAGACCACTGAACAGATCTTGGTCTTTTGATGATTAGATGCAATATTAATTGTGTAAATGACTTCTGTGATTAAATAAAAAGTACCTCATTTGTCAGAAGGCAGTGATTGTGTCTTGTGTAAAAATCTAAGCTGCTACAGAAGAGGTAAGTTTTCCAGAACAATTTGCCATCACGTTACACCCCATTTAGACATGAACCTGCTTTGTGACTGAAAACCTGAGCTGAACTTGAAGTAACCTCACTAAGTTGTTAACACTGTTTTGTACAACAGGCCTCGCCATGAGAAGTACACATCATAAAGTGAAGGTACCTATTGTAAATATGTAGAAAAATACAAATGTGTCAAATTGTATCTCATAAAGCGCAAAGAGTTGTGCATAGTGAAAAGGCAAAAAATCACATAAAACAGAACTGACTCAAATCACTCCTGAAAAAGAATGCATCTCTTCTCAAGGGCGGACGTCTCCTCTCGGTCTCCGCTTTGCTTTTTGCTTTGTCTTGTCTGTGAAACTGTCTGAG
>JARVGV010000001.1:45453022-45471322 GCA_031762435.1 Hypsolebias longignatus
CTATATAAGCAGTCAAAGCTTAACTTAAAATGTCGGGGGGGGGGGGGGGGTTCTGACCTGTAATTACTGTTAATTCGTTGGGCCAGGTGGGGTTCGGAAATTATGGCTACAGGCTGGGGCCGGGTCGGGGCGGATCGAATTTTTGGGCCCAAATGCAATTCTACTCTGGGACCTCTATCCCCACCATCTGCTACCCAGGTGCCCAAGAGGGCAGCTCTCTGCTCCACACAGAAAGCTGTGGTAGCTCAGTAGTCTATGGTTACGTCAGGAAGAGCATTTGGCACAAAAACAATGGTCAAGCGACCCCTGGGGAAGGGAGCAGCCGAAAGAAGAAAAATAAATAAATACATTTTATAATGCAGTCCCAGACAAGTTTTCTACAAAACTAAACTTTTCATTTCAGGAAAGAACGGGTCAGACACTCAGATAGGACAAGGCATGAATAAGTCCTGTACTTGTAATGAACTCTCCATGAGTCTGACTGTTCTCCAAAGCTTTGTAATAAATTAGCTCATTTGTGAACCAGTTTCTTTTCTATAATTCATCCACTGAAACTGTTGAAATGCACCATGTCTGACCAGTGTTTTATCAGTTACAGCATCATGCGTCTTGTTTTTACTTTACTATATGAACTGATTAAACAGCTGCAAACAAAAAAATAAAATGCCATTTCACTTGCTTCTTTCCCACAGTTACTATTCTGTGTTTCTGTTTCTTTCTATAGCAACAATTTCTGTTGTTGGACAAGAACAAAGACGGCATGTTGAGCCGCAGAGACCTGAGGAAGCTCTATTACAAAAAGATGCCTTTGGAGCACTGTGCTTCACCATTTTTCCAGTCAGTTCCACCCTTATCATTCTTTTCTATTTTTAGAAAAAGTATATTTAGCATGTTATATCTAGTACTGGTAAAATATGACAACTTGTTATCAAAGTGGACAAACCAATGTTGATCATGGTTGATCATGGTTGATTCATGGTTCCATGACCTCGTGCCCCGCAGGGGTTGATGGTGCAAACCTTCTGTCTCTTGCAATATGTTCTACAGCTGATAACTGAAAGAACAAGGTTTAAATATGTCACACAGTAATGTTTTTCACCCCCGCTTTGATCAAGCTGCACCTCCCACCATGCTGTTCTCTCTGCCCGCCATCTATCCATCCATTCCCCATGCCAATGTCCTCCTCCGTACTGTTCTCAAACGACCATTAACGTACTCTTCCCTCCAACATTTAGTCCTTCCTTCATATAAATCTGTCTACCAATTCCATCTTTATTTTCACTCCTTTGTCGTTCTGTCATCTTAACATGTGTTCTTATTTTTTCAAACCCCCCAGCTTGTCTTGCCAGTCTGCACTGACAGGTTTTGTGAAAGCAGGACTGTCAATGTCAAGCCATTCTCAGCAATGTTAATGTTTATTACCCACTGTGTGTCCCGCTGCTCATTGATCATCACAAATTGAAGAAGTACCCTTCAGAGATAATGTCGTACTGGAAGACAGTGATAGCTGTGGAGTCTCAGTCCCCTTTGCTTCAGGATGCAGCTTTAAATTTAACCTTTGTGTCTTTCTATAAATGTCTGTTGTTGGTTGTTGTTGTTGTTGTTTTTTCTGGGTGTGTAAAAGGCCACCTGCATGCATTTGATATATTTTCACTGCTTGTAAGGTTTTGAAGTCACCATATTGTGCTTTGCTCTGCAGGTCATGTGACAGTAACATGAACAAGAAGGTGACCCTGAGAGAGTGGGCAGCCTGTCTGGTGGATCGTTCTGAGGCTTGGTTCTATCACTTCATGTGTTAGTTATTTTTATTTGTGCATGCATGCATGTGTGTGTGGTCATAATGTAACTTTCAGATCATAATCAGTGGGTGAATGGTAAATGGACTGCACTTATATAGCGCCTTTCTATCTTATCAAGATACTCAAAATGCTGTACACTACAATCTATGCCCTCATTTAACCATTAATACAGCACTCTACTAGATATTTACAAAGAATAATCAGTGCTTTATCACATTCATACACCGATGGGACACACATCAGAGGCAATGAGGCATTCAGTGTCTTGCCCAGGGACACTTTGGCATGTGACTGCTGGTGGAATCGAACCCCCAACTCTTGCATTGGAGGACGACTGCTCTAACAACTCATCCACAGTCGCCCTCAAATTGAACATCTAGAACTGATTAACTTTTGGAGTCACCTCAGTTCAAGATGGCCACATCAGCTGAATAATAGCCTACATTTAAAAAAAAAAATTGCACTACCACTAATAATAAGGCGCCCTTTATAGGTGGCTAGTAAATAGTTTATAGACATGTTATTAATTCCTCTATAAACACTTTATAGATAAACACTTTATACATCATTAATAACTGCTTATTATGGATTAGTTAAGGGTGACAGAGAGACAAAACTGACCAGTTTCTTGTCAAATCAGTTCACCTATATATTTTATCTGTTATATTAAACATTTCAGACTAAGTTACTACCTTGTAAGCACAATACTGTATGCGTAAACCTATTTCTTTAGCATATAATATTGTTCTTTATCACTACATTATAATTATCTATTACTAATATTATATCCTAAAAAAAAAACAGGTTTACAAATGCTTATTGTGCTTACAAGGTAACTTAGTCTGAAATGTTTAATATAACAACTATAGATGAAATATATAGGTGAACAGATTTGACTGACTATTTGGCGAGAAACTGGCCAGTTTTGTCTCTCTGTCACCCTTAGTTAATGCATACCGGTAATAAGCAGTTATTAATGATTTATAAAGTGCTTATAGGGGAATTTATCTATAAACTATTTGTTAGCCATCTACAAGGGGAGCCTTATTGTAAAGTCGTACCAAAATGGCTACAGTACAGATTTACAGACATTTAGTTAAATTTTGATGTGATAGTAGCTGAGAGTCAACCAACACATGTTGTGAATGCTAATACATCTAGTTAGAAACAGCTGAAACGTTATCCCTTCTCATTTCAGTTTAAATTTTAAAATTGTAATAATGTTCTGTCAATTTCTTTAGTTTAATGGATTTCTTTTCTTCTTTTTTTTTTTTTTGTATGTGTGTGTCTGAAATTGAGCAATTTGCCCTTGAAATGAATAACTTTTGTACTATCAGTTTGAACTAAAATCAAAGGGGTAATTTCACAGAAAATGATTTCTGAGATCATTTTTGTGGCAGAGCATGACTATTGTTTTTATCATCCACCTTCTGCAACTTAGATACCCTTTAGATCTTTTTTTAATTTGTTCTTTTTTTTAATCATAAAAATAATTTAAGAGCTTTGCTTACTTTCATGCAGGTCTTCTATTGAATATTCTTAGTTTTTTTTAGCTTCTTATAACTAGGTTTGAAATAGTTCACCTCCAAAATCCATTTAAAATGACTTTCTTTTCACTTTTTGTCGTTTATTTGTTCCTTTACAGCGATGAAAATGGGCTCCCACAAGCTGTGTCCTGCAGTCAAAGGAAAACACGAACTCCTGCATCTCTTTTGAACTCGGACCAAAACTACAGGAACTCCGCACACGCTGCTCATTTCTATTTTTTCACTGCTCGTGTTTAGTGCTTCGTGACATCTTCCAGTCTGAAAGTCCAGTAGTCGTCGTCGTCCATGCACTCCCACCAGTGTTGAAACGAGACAGTTTAACATCTGCACAGGCCGGCTGCTAATTGCATTTACTGCTAATTACATTTGCTGACATTTGTTCAATTGTGTTGTAAAAAAAACAATGACAAAACCAAATTAACATGGCATGCTTTGAATAACCGGCTGAAAGGGAGGAAGGCAGCAGTGCAGACAGCCAGCGTGGAGATCAGAGAGAAAGACACCAGAAACGAGATGAAAAAGAAAGATACTGGGGGAAAGAAATGCTTAGTGTGAGATGACTTGACCGGGAAAAAAAGACAAAGAGGAAAATAAAAAGAGGTTAAGCAGAGAAGTGCTGAAAAGTGTTAATATACAGTGAGAAAAGCAAGGAAGGGCAGCAAAGTGACAAAAAGAAGGAGAGGAAGTGTGTATGTGAACGATGGGCAGAGGTAATGCACTGTAAATGGGACTTGAGAGTAATGGAGTAATGCATAAAAGATGGATCAGAAATGAGGGAAAGTGAGACTGAATGGGGGAGGGACGACTGGGAGAGCAGAAACAAACTGAAAGAAAAAAACAAACTGCACGGAAAAGACGAGGCCTTTCATGCTGGAGAACATTTCCTTTCTGCAAATAGGATCTCGGCGCATGATGCAAAACGTTTGAAACGAAGTCAGGAAACTTACAGAATGCAAGACTTTTCAGATGCGTGCACCGACCCCGAAACTCCTGTTGCAGGTTTGATTTTCTCACGGGTGCATTTTTGTGCTGCAAACATCCAAAAGGAAGTGTGTGACCTGCACTTGACTTGTTGCTGTGACAGGTCCTGAACCCAATGAGCCTTTAAATTTACTACACCTGGAGGATGGTGGTGAGAAAGAGATGTCGGAAGAAGGAGGGAGTTTGAGATGATTGAATGAGGCTAATGAGGACTAACGACTGCTTCCTGCCAAACAAAATGTTTTCATTCCCCTAAAATTTCTCTCAAAATAGGGATAAAGTGGAGTGGACCACTGGAGGGATGCAGTTTGTCTCGGTATGTGAAAAGAAACCGCTGAGAAGAATAAAAGAAAAAAAGCAGAGTTTGGCCATTTTAATAAATACATGATTTACTGGGGCCTGTTCTGACCACTGTTCACTCTTTTGTGTGTCCCCCAACCCATCCACCACTCCACCCCCCCACCCCCCACCCCCCGTGCTAATAGATTCCCTCTCATTACTTTCAGTCCACCATCTCCACCTTCCATCCCCCATCCAAACACAGAAAGGGGCGGCTGTAGATCAACCCAACTAATCTCAATAAACCATGAACGTATTCGTTCACCTTGGATATTAGAGAGGCACGTATTCAAGCGCCCACCCACCTCTCTAACCTTGCCTCTGCTCCTCATTTGTGGGGGGGGGTGGGGGGGGGCTGATCACTGATGTGAGCTGTGATGGGATTGCATGCATCTCCCTCTTTCTATCGCTCACATTTACACACACATCCTCCCAAGGGACTCTGACAGCACAGGAGCAGATGGGCGGCTAGTGATGACACGTTGTTAAAAATAAAGATTCCTGTTAACCCGTCGTCAGCTTCCACACACACCCCCTTACACCGCGTCCCCTTCATCTCATCTCTTTCTGTCAGTCTCTTTCCATCGTCTTCCCACACCAACTAATCCCGCTTTCCTTCTCTGCGCTTAGCCTGCAACTCTGTCCATATAGACCGGCACTCAGACACTACAAAACCAGATAACCCTGAAAGCATGCATCCCAAGACCCCCTGATACCCTATCATCAATACAAGACTGTCATATACACATTATGTTACATTATGTTTGGCTTTCTTTGCACAATAAATTTGTAAAAAGCCTGTTTTGCTTTTTTCTTTTTTCTTCTCCCAACAATTATGCCAAGTTAGAATGTTGCACTCGCTTTCTGTAAATAGTTACAGCCATATTGACCAACCCTTGGACATAATGTTATGCACGATCTCGTGCAGTTTCATGAGGTCTTATGAGATGTATTAGCACTCAGTATATGATGTAAGTGACTCAGCTACTGCCAGGACAAACTTTAGCTTCGTATCTGTCTGAGTTATAGTCTTTTATGTGTTGGCCAATGAAGATGAACTGTGTTGAGCATCTTAGAATGGAGTGTCTCCAAAATTTCAACACTTGTAGATGACCACCATTCTGAGAGTTTTATTAAGATCCATTAATGTAAGGATTTACTCAGTACTCAGATGGTACATGAGCAAAAGAACAACTCCAAGACGAGGAACAATTTAGCAGTGTTTATTTACAATAGGTGAAACCAACAGTTGACTGCTACTCGGACTGGGAGGTACTGGAACCCTGGAGAGCAAGGACAAGAATTATGATGATGGTTTGGATCCTTAATGATTCAACATATTGTTTTCTCTTACTGTAGGAGGAAAAGGTCATCACATGGATGAATGGCTCCAGACCAGTAGTCACAACGAGGAGGTCCCTCAAACGTTGCATAGATCGGTGGAAAACAATGAACAGCTGAACGAGTCACAAGGAGATTTAAAGATGAAACGAGGGAGGTCCAGGGCAGAGGAGCAATGAGTCAGTGCCGAAACATGTGACAACACGTTTTAGTCTTTACAAATCTCAGGGAATGGTAAAGTGGCAAGGAACACAACTAATGGGCAGATAACACACCAACGTTGAAGTGAAGTCATCAACTGCCATTTATTGAGGAGCTGTAGGAGAAAAAACTGGAACTCCTACAGTTAAAGGGTTGTTTAGATCATTTGCTAACACAAACACGGGTGACTTTAATAGTCAATGCTAAAACTTGTGTGATCAGCGAGCGTGCAGAGGATGCACTGGAAGCGACTCTCAGCTACCAACACAAACGTTTAGCTCTGTATGGATAATTAAGTCATAGCCATTTTTGCGTTTGCTAATCTTGCTTAGCTGTGGCAGCCATCTTGAATGGGGCCATCTCCAAAAGTTAATCGGTTATAGATGTTCATTCAGTGTCTGCTTTCTCACTTTGTGTTACCCCAAAACATGTTACTTCATTCCAGGTCTGACGATATACCTCACATGTCTTGAACCAGTGTTTTTCAAAGTGTGGACCACCAGGGGGCGCTATAAGGAGACCCCCCCAGAATGCTGGAGAGAAGAAGATAAAAAAAAATTTTTTAAAAAATCCAAATGAGTAAAAATAATAATACAAATTGCCCACTAGTGCAATTATCTGTCATTTCCATTTCCAGATAAACACACTTGAGAGATATATTTTATTTTGTTCTTCTGGTGAACAGTTTTTTTTTCCCCCCCAGTGGGAATATAATACAGTATTTAAAACATGTTAGTTAATAACATGTTTATGCTCAGCAGCTGTAATAAGATAATGAGTAAAAGTTAAAACATTCTAAACGTTGATGTTTCTTTACATATTTTCTAGTTTGTGGGTTTGCGATCAGGGGCCTCAGCCAGAACATAATGCTGTTTGGAGGGTTTGGAAACCCCTTGGCTTACAGGATCCACCAGTTCTGCCCAAACACAACTTATAAGTTAAAAAAAAAAAAAAAATAGACCAAGAAGAGTGAGTGAAAGACTGGTGGGCTTGCATAAAAAGTCTAGAAGCAGCCTCACTAAAATAAAATTTAAAAAGTCAGCTGAAGTGATACATTTATTAATAGTGCCACGTTTTTCTTTTTCTTTGAAGAGGCAGACAGGAAGGGAGAAGGGGTCTCTCTCTCTCTGTCTGTCTGTCTGTCTCTCTCTGATTCTTCTCTGTGGTCAGACAATATTCCCTCAGGGTGGAGTGGGACCCATTCAGAGCGACCTCAATAGCCCTATACGCTGAAGTGCGAAGTGAAAGAGTGAGAAAAGGCCCCATCAGAAGAAAAAAAAACTGGGAAAGGAGGAGTTAGCTCAGCTCTTTATATTTTCCTGATGATATTGATTAAAGAACTCAGGAGGGACTGAGAACAGGGTTCATGAGGAGCCCCAGCAGTGTGTGGAGATGAGAGGGGCTGGGTGGGGTTGGAGAGCCACTGATATGAATGCCATCGGCCCTCCAAGATCTGCACTTGACCTGTAGGTTGAAGACATGAAGCCTTCATTATGGCTGGGCTGTTTATGGACTTTAAATGTCTCTGTCTGGTTGCTTTCAATTCCATTAAACAGCAGAATACATGTTTCTATAATGATAGATATTAGTCTGAAACTCAGCGGCTCGATGCGGGCTGAATACAGAATAATATTTATATTTGCTGTAGTCTGATGTCTAGTAAATTAAAGATGAAAAAACAAGAGGAGAAGAAATATTTAATATTGAACACTACTTGCGTCATAAAATTAAAGGTCTAGCATTCCTGGAGGGGATGCAAAACGCCTGTCGTCTTTGATACGTTTTGAACTAACATGTTGAGAAATAACTGTTTGGTCCAACCTTGAATTGCCATCTTGGATTGGATTAAATGTGCATTGAATGATTAGTTTCTGATGCTGCTCAAAACATACATACGCTAACAGCTCCAAACAAAGAAGGGGTGACGTGCATTTCTTTCTCTTTTGCTTTTCTCTAACACACCTGTTGCCTACTCCGCTGTGCTAAAACCTTTTGTTTTAATGTCTTTGTCACTGAAAAGCAACACGCCGTTGCTCTCTAGACAAGATGTTTACTGCAGGAACATTATGGGAGCAGCCTGTCTGGTGTGTTGTGCACAGTGCTTAACTTCTCCATCACCTCTAACCGTTCTGTAATTCTGCTCCCGCGTTCCCTCCCTGTTTTCTCATCACCTCCCCCCCATTTGGCGACCTCACCGTCAGCCCACTCACTCCCTCACTCTCAGATTGCACATTCAGACACACAAACACACACAGTCACACTTGAGCCCATTTGAATTGCAAGTGAGCTGCGTTCACTGTAACAGGAATCACGGGAGGGGAGGGACGCAGGCCTCGCCGACCGGATGACATTCACACGGCGTTTTCACAGGACGAGCTTCCACGTGTGAAGGACTGAGAGGCAAAGTGGGTGCAGCAGCCTCCAGGGAGCAGAGGAGCACAGGGCCCCGGCGCCTGAGCTGGCTTGGAAACACCTCCTTGAACTACAGCACCTCACGGGAGAAGGGAGTCAGTGGAACACCCAACAACAACCTGCTGTCGCTCCTCCTCTCCTCGCAACCAGCTCTCATCCTCCCCTCCTCCTCCTCCATCCTCCATCCTCTCTCTCCGTCTCTCATTTGATCCCATCCCTCGCTCCCTGCACCACAGAAAGCGTAGGCTGAGAGAAGGTAAGGGGGATGCACGCGTGTATGTTGTCCTTGCAGAGCATGAGTGTGTGTGTCTGAGTAAATCAGCAACTTCTTTCTTTGACTTGTTTCTGACTCCTGAGGGTGGAAGCAGGACACGTTGAGAGTGAGCGGCTGTTTTTAACTTCAAATGTCGTGCTCATGTCTTTTTATCCCTCCACCACCACTCTGCCAACTTGTCAAAACAGCAGAGAAGAACACTGATTTTTAGACAACGGGCAGAGAAAACGTAGCAGATTAAAAGTTTGCAAAAGACCAAAACAGAGGAGAAGGAGGGATCCGAGCACCAAAGGGACAGTGGAAAGTAAGGACAAGAGGAAAGGGATTCATTTGTTCCAATGGACACGCAGGGGGAGGTAGAAAATCAGCCGTGAAATCCTATCAAGTTCCATGATCAATGCTGGTCGCCCCGCTGTCATCTTGTCAACCCTCCTTATTAATCAAAAGGCCGGTTCGTTTGCCCGCTGTAGTTTTGGTGGTGGTGAGGGGGGACAACGGATCCTGCAGGGACCACCCCATGCCATTTAATCTGTCCCTGCTCACAGATAACAGAAGGCAGATGGTCCTGCCGGAGCCCAGGGAGACAGAAGACTCCTGATACAATGTGCAGACAGATAGCACACACCGACTGAGCAACTTCCAGACAAACGGAGCAAAAAAAAAAACCCCAAAAAGAAACAGAAGGACATGGAAAAGGGCAAACAGAGCAGGGCTTGAGTTAATCAAAAGCCCAAACAGAGTCCAGAATAAAAACAGGCGTTTGAGAGTCTGGGATAAACAAAATGGAAAGAAGAAACTGGGAGCTGAGCAGAGAGCTGGACCATCAAAGCTCTGTCAGGAGCTCCTGTGTTTAAAGTGAAGTGTGTATTTATTTATAGAGGGCTGTAGTTAACTTAACCGAGCTCCCTCTTTTAAAGCAAAAAAGACCCAGCTTTTTTTTTTTTTTTTTTCTTTTTTGGGGCCTTATGAAAATTCAATCGGCCATAATTTGCCGAGGAGTCTATGCATATTTTATCAGTGGGGCTCGTTTTGAAGAAACAGGCCCCGCAAAGCTTTTCTTTGTGTGTGTGTTCATCTTCATCAAGTGACTGAGGGGGAAGTGTGTGAGGTTGTGAAGCCGTCTGGTTATGTGTGGCGCCCTGGACATTTGGCTCAAGCAAACACACCGGTCAGCTTCATATGTCTCAGACTCTGAAGCACATCGCAGGCCGCTCGTCGCGTTGCAAACGTGTTTTCGACTCTTCTTCATTCCATCCATCTCTCTCCCAGCGTCACTTTCCCCCCCGCTTTGCCTCTCTCGCTCTCTCTGTCTTCTTCCATGTAATTACTCCAACATCCTCCTCTTCTTGCTCTCTCCATTTCCACATCCCTCCCCTCCCTCAGTCTCCCCATCCTCTCCTCCCTCCCATTTCAATGTGTTTTCTTTCCTCTCCCTCTGCATGTCTCTCAGTTAAAGCTTTATGGGTCGTTCACTCCCTCCTTTCTGCGCGAGGATAATGAGCAGGCGCTTCTGTGCGACTTTGAAGCCTTGAGTCGGTTTGTGAGTTTGGATGTCGGAGTGTCCCGGGGCCCAAACGTGTCTGATGTACCTTCTGTAGCTGCCTCCGTGATTTCCACCGTGATTGTCATCTGATCTATAGGGCACGGCGCTGACATAAAACACCTTGTTACGTGAGGGTAGGGTGTGCAAGGAGCGAAGGCGGCGTGACTTTGAACAAATGCATTTTCCTCTGGAGAGAAAGAAAAACACTGGGACCTGCAATTACTATCACTGAACCAGACACGAAACAGCTCACCCACATGCAGATAACAAGACTGCAGAGCACTAATAGAGTGTGAGGAAGACTAAATAAAGAGCGCAAAGTGTCTAATACGAGTTCCTTTTGTTGTCTGATGCATGAATTTATGCTGATCAGGTGCATCAAACCACAGGTGTTAGTTGCATCCTCATCTCTTCAGCGTTATGGGCTGAGAAAATACCTGCCCAAAGTGATAGACATTTGGAGATTAGACCCGTTTGAACCCCTCCAGCTAAAAATAGACATGTAGATACGAAGGCATCAACTTCCAAACCACATTAGCTACCCACTTCACACTTTGAAAAGTGGTGCAATGTTTTTTTTACAGTGTCAAGCTGTGCTACTCACATATCCCAGAGTAATAAAGCAGAGATTTCTTATCCCCGACATGAATAATTCTGTCTGAATAGGAGAGGATGTTTCTTCGTATCAGTGATACATCAAGTCAGAGCGGCTCTTTAGTGTCTGCGTGGATCGTCCAGTAAAAGTTGAACTAAGCGTGTTTCATATCACCGTGAGTGTTGGTTACAGGCGAGGCCCTGATTGATGCTCTTGACCTTTCTGTTGTGCATTTTCAGAGTCTGGGAGGAACCCACAAGCTCAAAGGACGACAAGTGGAAGAGCAAGGGGAGCCAGAATCAGCGATGGCACCCGCATCACTGTCCTGGTGTTACGGCGCAGCTTTGGCACTGATCTGTGGCTCTCCCCTGGTCCACTCGGCTTTGGCGCCTGAGAACGAGGTGCCACTTCGCCCGACTACATGGTTACCAGAAGGAAAGATCACCTCTGTAACTCTTCCTAAGGGACGAACTCGCAGGTACCCGAAGTGCTAAAGCGTTTCCATTGAATTAGACATAAAGAGCTAAAGTAAAGAAGCAGATTGGCTGGAATGGGAATAAAAAATGAGATCAGTGGAAAACAATCAAGTCTTTTTTAAAATACTTTTACCTAGTAGCTTGTTTTCTTTCTTCAGTCAGATCAGATCAGGACAAAGTTAAGGAACAACAGCTGCTTCATTAATAAGATTGAAGAACATTAGCAGAATGGTAAAATGTCCAATTCTATCATCTACTGAGCTGAGTGGTGAATATTTGATCTTAAGACTTGTCTTTTTTCTCCAGTTCAATTTTTTTAATGAGATTGAATTAGATCCATTAGATCAGACTTGAGTTTAAGGGATCTTAAAGAGTCCAAGGACTGAACACACCAGTGTCCCAGGACATAGACCGGTCCTGAGAAAGAAACAGCAATGAAGGCTGGATAAAAGCTCTCACTTACAGGCTGCACTGCCTCTGGATTTAGTTCAGGCCAACATAAAAGTCCATCTGGAAACTTTTTCATTTCTCTTTGAGGTTATGCAAATAGTTTGCTAAAGTGTATACGCCTGAAAATGTTTGATGGAAGAAACATGTCATGCAGTTTTTGAGCCTGTCTTCATTTAAAATCAACAACTGTCTGGTTTGTCTTCAAATGATAGAAGCAAGACGTCCTCCGGGACGCGTCTCATTTACATAAAGTCACTTACACCTCAACTAGACGCTAATTATGAGCGAGGAACATGACTCCTCGTTTCTTGAAATGCAACACTGTACTACCAGAACGCATGAATTGCTTTATGGGGGACAACTTGGAAACCATAACAGTGAAGACTCCTACAGTACCATAACGGAGCAAAACTAGAGAGCTATAAGGGATGTTCCAACAGTTTAATGTTTATAAGAATCATTACTCTAAAAGTAGACTAGTTGATTATCTTCAAAAAGTACAAAAGATTTGATTTAAGCCAGAAAATGAAAAATGTTGCCTTTATTATCAAGTCATTATCAGAAGCACATTGTAGTTCAATAAAGCACACGATAATAAGTGTCTTGGAGCTAACGTTCTTGACTGCTTTGTACAAAAGTATCATAACATATTAGAAAAACTTAGAAGAAAGTAATGGCTTTGAATTTATGAATAAATACTTCAAAACTGATATTTTTGTGGGGTGTTGTTTGGATAAAATCAAAACAAATAAAAAAAAACATATAAACAATCAGAATCAGAAGAAGCGTTATTATCATTGTACCGAAATACAGTGAGATTATATTCATACAGTCGTCCAAAAGATGGGCGGAGTGCACGTTGCTGCTGCTCCTAAGAGCATGGCCCCTTATTATTTTAGATAGAAAAGCAGAAATGGCCATCAGGAAGACTAGTGGTATTACAAAAAAAAATCTATTCACACCTTGCCCTTATCAGGACACAATTTAAGACATCAAAAAAATCTACCAGCAAGCACACGTGTAAACACATTACATCTGCATTTGATGACAAGATGGTGAGATTTGTCCATGAAGCACTTTTAGATAGAACATAGTCCTGATAATATGTTGGTGTCAGTCGGTACAGTTTCTGATAAGCATTCACAGTAGTTGTTGGATGGGGGGCGGGGGGTGATTAGTTTACACATATCCCAGAGAAATTTGATAAGTCGGCTTGCTTCGAGGCCGCACCGGGGAGTCAGATAAGCTATAGCTGTTGATTTTTTTTTTTTTCCAGGCAGACGTTTATTTCTCGTCAGCCTTGAGTTCTGCTAGTACTTTCGATCCAAAATGGCCAGGTTTGTGGGCATTGCACTGGTCCGTGCTTATTAGCTCCTTCCAAGGTCGTCACCAACAGGCTGGCGAGTTCCAGAAGCCGCAAGTGGCCTACGATTCTCACAAATCACGTCCATCTTATGGTTTAGCTTGTAAATCAGCTAAGTGCTCGAAGTACGAACCAAACCTTCACACAAGGTCAGCAGCTTTGCCATGGCCGAAACTGCTGCTGCTGTCTTCTTTAATAGCTGATAACATAGGTATCCACCAGTGCCAAAAAGCAGAAACCCTGCAATCATGATTCCAGTGACATAAAGATCTTCAGCGTCCTCCTGAGACAATAAGGAAAGGCACATCAGATCCATGACGCAGTCTGCCACATGCATCTCAGCCAAGCACGAGGGCTGTCCAGGACCCTGTCGCTTTGTTGAAAATGTTTTTTAATCAATTGCGTTGAAAGTCCAGCTGACCAGATCCATGACCAATATGCCAATGTGCCAGTTTTTGTAAGATATTAAAATAAAAGCATAAACAAAATGCTATAAAACTGAAATGTGGCAATAATGATAGTCTGTTAACTATAAAATGGAAACTAGACAATCAGGATTTCCTTGAGTTTTGTTTTAATGGTTTTGTGTGTCCAACCCAAAATCCAAACACATTTCATGCACAGGATAAAAATTTGATTAAATGGTCAGCCGAGCGTGAGCCTTCTTGCTTTATAAATCTCTTATTTGGACCTCAAATTGGGTTTAAATTGGATTTTTAGCATGATTATGATAAACCACTTCACATTTTCTGAAAGAAAGCACTTCTGTTTAAATAGTAGTTTCTTTTATATCACATCAATCCAGTGAAAATATTTTTTAATCCCAACAGAAAGTTATGTCTGTTTTACTTTCTTTTTTTTTTTATGCACAAAATCACATTTGGTTTGAACACTAACATCCATGCAAAACAACCTCCTAAGTTTCCAACTTGTCATATTTCATTAAATAAATTCACAACATCTGTCAGAGTTCAGTCACATGTCACCTGACACCGGTCTGTGTACAGTCAGAGACCACAGTGAGCCGAGGCAGCAAGAGGAAGTGGAGCGCACTTGGCCTGACCTGAACACAACAGAGCCAACTGCAAAATGCGAGCTAAAAATGAAACTGCACCCTGCATGCAATTTGTCCACCCGTGCAGCCATGCAGCACCACACAGCACATAATGAAGAGAAAACCTTGATTCAGAAATTAATCACTCTGCTACATAAGCAGCACGAGTGTGCCCTTGAAAACGACATTGTTGCACATCTGTTTGGAAACAACCGCCATCTGCACAGGATTGTGAAGAGTTGCTTTTTGCACCGGAGGAGAACAAATATTTATTGAGAAATAATCACACAGTTAATACATTTTCATTAAGCACAACTAAATAGAGAAGACAGCTTATTCTGGTTTCAAAGCACAAAACGAAAATGATTTTTTAATGAAAACACAGAGTTAATGCTGAACACTGTATGACCTTGACGAAGAAGCTTAAACAGAGCTTAAAAAGTTTACAGAAGCAGAACACAAGCTAAAAGCTAAACGTGGTGAATGGCGAGCTAAACGCTCTAAGAGGCAAAATGTAATAACATCATTCACATAATACGGTAATCCAAAAAGAAAGGATTAACAGCAACATATGAAATAAAGCGCTAAAGGACTGCAATGGGACGAGCATGCGAGCTGTAATCAACAACTCAAATGAATGGTTCCACATTACATTTTCCATTTTGATGTCAATAACTGATCTGAATGTCAGAAAATAATAATAATTAAGAAAATAAACATGTGTTGACATAATTGTATGTTCCCATGAAATGAAGAAATTAGCTCTCTGCATTCAACCTATTGCGTTGCACCCATAGAGCAGCCTGTAAGCACCCAAATGGAAACCTGACTAAAAATGCTTGAAACAGCTGGTAGTCTACGTGATATGCAGGCGTTTGAAGTATACCCACTAGAAAAGCTTAAGAATTTCAGTATACCTACTTAAAAGTGCCCAATGACAAAAGACATATCATTAGGCATGTGTCATTGATACAGCAAATAAACGCTTCCGTAACAATCTATCAGTATGCAACACTTTGCTTTGATACTGTTTTATAAATTCTACAACGGTTTTAATACAAAGCCAACATTTGTACAAAGTTTCTTGTTCATTTATTCAAATATAAGCATCAGAGAAATTTGGAAAAGTTCAGAATGCTTAAAAATCAAAATAAATTGACGATTACGGTGTACTTTGGTTTCTAACCGCAGTATTAACATTACAAAAGTGTCGACTACACCAGTGGCTGTAACATCAAAATGATCAATCTTTGATAAGCAAAAAAGAACCCACTCCAGCTCATTAAAAGCCATCTAACAAAGTGAAAGGTCACACACAGCACAGCATACGCTAGAAAGCATCGTGTCCTTGTGGCTGAATGGAAGCAAGATGCTATCTTTTTGACATTCCCCGTGAATGATGACACCACATCTTGTGTGTATCCTTCGTCTTCAGGTTGTACTTTACGCTGAGGAAGAAGGTCTCGGGGATGTCGGTGACTGTCAGCCCCTGCGACCTCCCCATTGAATGGAGCTTGGCCGCTCGCACCCTGAAAGACAAACCCGTCAAAAACCTGCAGTGTGAGTACCACAAAAAAAAAAAAAAAAAAAATCCTGCAGATCACCACTACATCTGACTAAGCTGTGGCAATCAATTACTAGATACTATCATGGCCGTGGGATTTAGCGAAGGGCAGTCTAATCTTACCTCACGTTGTGTTTGTTGAACGGAGGTGACTTTAGAAGCAAACTATGAGCAGAATTACAGGACATTGATGGTCTTTCTTGTTTTTAGTGCCCACAGTGGAAAGATGACGATTGGCAATATGGTTTCTGCCCACATCTGTATGTCTGTACCCAAAATATCTCATGAACTGCTTGATGAATTTTACTGAAACGTTCAGGAAATAATCTGATTGATTACTTTTGGAGCCAACATTAGTCATAAATAGATAAAAGTCGGTCCGTTTTACCGATACTGAGCTCAAATTTTATGTGGTAGTATAACAGCACATACTCTCAGTACATCTTATGGCGCATAACTTTATTTTAAGCCACAACTCCAGCATTTTACAACATAAAATGGTCTCAGTCTAATCTCTGACATAAAAGGCAGAGAGTGATATGCATTCCGTCATAGAATGCTTTTACTTTGTTTGAAGTTTTGAGTTCATTCTTTACTGCCATTGTTGGTTCAAATCTATAGCCCCCAAATGGATTTTAATCAAAAAGTCATTTTCCTTTGACAGGTTCACTGTGCTTGTTTTGTGAGAAGTGATTGTCAACAAACTGCATTGTTTCCAGGCCCCTTCTTATCAGTAAATTTGACCCATTTGTTCGTTTGAAAAATAGATGAAGGTTTATATTCTTTCTATGTGCAACTCACAATATCAGAGGACAGAGGCAGTAATTGTGTGATCCTATCAGCTGCTGTTATAGACTTTACCATAGGCTCATAAAACATATGCCGAAAAGGGCTGCCAAGTCCCAGTTTAAGTATTGAAAGAGCACTGAAATAAAACTAGGCTCCATATTTCGGCAATAATCTGACACTAGCACACCAAACTCATTAGATAAACTCAAAATATCCCTTTGAACAGTGGCTTAGACCTATAATAATAACAAAAGTAAACCAACTTAATCACGTTTTGAACCT
This sequence comes from Hypsolebias longignatus, assembly GCA_031762435.1. Taxonomy (NCBI): domain Eukaryota; kingdom Metazoa; phylum Chordata; class Actinopteri; order Cyprinodontiformes; family Rivulidae; genus Hypsolebias; species Hypsolebias longignatus. The sequence goes on from JARVGV010000001.1 coordinate 45,470,033, forward strand.
AAACAAGCAGAGATTTGAAAGAAATTTAAAAGGGGCCTCATTTAGTGTTTTTTGTGCATTAATCCAGGTTATCTAAACAAGCTTTTCCACACGTTAAAATGACATTATGAAGGTATAAAATGACACATAAATCATTCAGACTGTGAGCTCATGGGTCCCCATCACCAGCGTGAATTATTCACTTTGATTCTGTCACATTTGGTCTCCTCTGTAGAGGGATGTTTCAGTTCCAGGAGACATGAACGGAGAAAAGAAACAGTGATGCTCGCCTTTTTAAAAAAAAAAAAAAGTATTTGTTTATTGCATTGTTCAAGTGATGAGTTTCAAAATAAAAACACTTATGGGTGAATGAAAATACTGATAATTAGTTTTAAAGTGGCAGTTGACATTAATTATGAGCAAAGTTGTTCATGTCCAGGTTGCTCTGATTGTTTCATGGAGTTTGCAGAGCATATGCAGCAGAGTTTAAATTTTTACAAGATAATTATGTCTTGTGTAATAACATGAGGTACTTAGACAGTATTGTATTGAATTTATGTCCAGCCACTGTTAGTGTTTTTAATTATAGTGTCTATTATATTTGACAAGGCTATAATCTAACCATGCAATACAATCTAAACTAATTTTGGTTGCAAACATGTAATATCCAAAACATGCTTCAGTAAGTGGCAAATCAAGAACAAGAAAAAGAGAAACTTCCAACTAAATATGCTTTAATTTCTATAGTATTATCAGAAAAACATGTTTGGCTGAATTCAATATGAACATTACTTTCAGATTTATAAATTGTGTCACACTTCTGAAAACAATGCTACCAGCAAACTTGTGTGTATTTTAGAGGACACTTTTCCTCTGAGAACACAACTGTTGGGATTGGCTTAGCCTTGAAATAGCATGAATAAACAGCTTGTCAAACTGAAATCTGCAGTAATTTGACAGATTCTGTTTTGTTTCTCTGATCTATTATTTACTGTGATTTGTTTCTTACTAAAACTTTAAGGAATCTACACTGGTTACTGTGTTTAAACACAAAGCTAAATCAGTATTTGACCCAGTATCTGTCATGCAAGAAAATATAACATACCGTAACTATTCAAATGAAAACCCAGTTTATACTATGACATAAATCTGTATTATCCTGATGCATACTCAATAATCCAGTTGAATGATACTCACGTGGTTTCTGGAGTCCGCCCTCTCCCCCACCGACTCATTTGAGGCATTTGTGGCCAAAGTGGTTCAAGATATTCATTCTCAATAATCCTGGTGGAAAAATCCAACAAAGTTAAG
>JARVGV010000001.1:45575208-45588836 GCA_031762435.1 Hypsolebias longignatus
TACTGCTTGGTGGGGAAACAGTTTGCTGGAACTCCTCTGACTGAAGAAGCCCTCCAGATGGAGGGTGAAACATTTTTATAAAAAAAGAAACTGTCCAGATGACCCAACTGAGACTTATTGGATTTAGTATCTGGATTATTGAGCATGAACTTTCTTTATTGCACAGACTTGTTTATCGTACAACCACATTCTCTCCGTAAACTCAATCACATTGAAATGGACACTATGTTTCAAAGTAATGTTTGTTTACTTTGATCCATCAATACTTTTTTTTTTTCAAACGACAAGATGCTTTTAATAAAGTTAAAATAATGTTGAAGGTTTAAATAATGGACACATGGATTATTCAAATTTAGATTTAATGTTTCATTCGAGCAGAAAGCGAGTATTGGGACAGACTCCGCCCTTTAAGAAACAGTCCACTACCTTCTTCTCTCCATCTTCTCCAGCTCTTTTTGGTCTCCTCGGTGTCAACAACTGATTTCCGTCCAATGTGTCCTGGTGGTTGAAATGATGACTGACACAGGAGAGGGTGACGATGAAGGCCAGTTCTTACGAACGGTAAGTCAGAAGTCTCACAGATTCAATGGAAGTGCAAACATTGATTACAGTTTGGTCTAGATGTTGGTTTGTGAAGGTTTTTTTGTGTGTGTATTATAGAAGAAAAAGCAATTACTCAATACAGAGGTTGGACTAAAATCTGTGTCTATTTGTTAAGCTTTATCTGCTTTACAAGACTTGCATAACTTTGTGTTACAAGCACAGTTACGTCCATAGTTGAAGTTCAGGGGTAACATGCTTTTTTAAGGCTGTCAGTTAAAAGTTGTACTTTTCTTTTTATTAAAAGGAAGTTTGAAATAATTAGCTTACCTTCAAGTTCAGATGAAAGTCAAATAAACATATGAATGATTAAACAAATGCTACACTGCAGATCTTTTATTTCAATTTACTGACAAAGGGGGAAAAAAATGCAACAAAAACTAAAGATCATTTTTAATCCTTCTTCAGCTCAAAGCACCTGTCATTGTTAAAAGTTGTCTGACAGCTTGCAAGCGTTGCCATTCGTTCAGGGTCATGTTTGGGATAGAAGTGAAATAAAAACGCACAATCAGGAATGGAAGAAGATTAAGGTCATTTTGTAGAATTAAAGCCATGCTAATCATTTATTTATTTTTTAACTGAATAAAATAGCTCAGGTGTGCGCTGCTTGGCACTTGTCTCATTAACTATTTAGTTTAACGTTGTTTGAAGGAACACACTTTAATAACCAAACCAGATAAACATTAGTGTTGTGTTTTTTATTTTTTTTATTATTATTTCAGTCAGTCTATATTTGAGGCAAGGTGGCCAACTTTATTTGTAAAGAAACACCAAGGAGCCTCAAACTATTGGCGGAAAAGTCAGAGCTTTGTAACAAAATGTCCAATTTCCACTTCCCCCCCTGCACATTTGGATTAAATCTTGCAGCGTAGTAATTTTTACTACCTGCCAGATATACTGCAGGAGAGCTCAGCCGCTCACGGCCTCAGCACATGGTGGTGTGTTTGACTGATTGCAGAGTTTTGCTGATATGAGGAGTGGAAAGAAGAGGTCAGATAGTGCAGTGCTCTCCCAATATGGAGGTTCGGATGGGGGATATGGAGAGGTGTTGGTATTCCTGGTAATCTGTTATCCTTTTCTGTGGTTCTGTAAATAGACAGAGTTTGACTGGTCTGACATGCTCTTTGTGTCACTGAAATGGAGATAAGATAATTGGCAAATGGCACAAATCTACTGTACTTTGAATGGGACATTATTTCATGTTCTTATAACACCATGATAGGTTCTATAACCAACACACATTGCCATGACTGCAATACTCTACAGCATATTTAAACTTTGTTTTTTTTAATCTTGGAGTATTTTACTAACATTAAACAAAGAACAGCTTGTGTAGCTGCTGTAAATGTGAGGACTTATTGTTTGAATGCTGATTTTGTGTTCTTGCTTTTTTATTTGTTGTTCTGATTTTTGAAATTGAACTCCTTACGCATCAGTTGTGCCAGTAAGCCAATAATATATCACAAAACAAAGTAAATCAGCTATAGCCTGAATTTTCTTATCTTCAAACCTGAAATCTAGCTACTTTTAGCGTTCAGCTAAAATTCTACTCCTTTTGCCTTTTAGATAGCTTTTCTCTTCTCTAGGTTGTAGTTATTCTTTTGCTACTGTTAAGCTCTACATAGTTTTGCTACTTGTAGTTTGCTAAACTATTGATGCTTTTAACTGTTTGCATTTACTCTAGTGTTCTGCTATGATTAACTTTTAGCTAACCTTCTGATTCTTTCAGCTAACTTTTACTATGTTTGGCTTTTTAATCAGTCTTTTGCAATTTTTAGCTTTCAGCTAGTCGTTTGGAAATTTTAGCAACACATTTGCTTTCAGCTAAATCCCAATTAGCTAGGATTTTGCTTCTTTTAGTTAATCTTTTCTCTTTTTATCAAGAGTTCTGCATCTTTTAGCTTCAACAGCTCAGTTTCAGCTTCTTCAGCATTGTCGCAAGAAAATGCATTTCCTTTAGCTTACTGTTGTCATCTTTGTGTGTGTCTTTCTCAGGGAGATGAGGTGATTTTGCAGAGCACCTTCACCTCCCAAGATGAACATTTGAAGCTGTGTCTTGCAGCCGAAGGATTTGGCAGCAGGCTTTGCAGGCTTGAACCCACTTCAGACAGCAAGGTAAAGAGCTCCACCTCGGAGACTGTTCCTCTTGGCTTGTCAGCTTTTACAACACAGAGCTGATGACAATTACTGAAATACTGTTCAATTCTGTGTATTTAGTGCAGTGACATCCTCCTTATTCATAGCCCCCATGCCTTGCACGAATTATGGGAGCAACTTCCGACATGGACCTGAAACGGCATTTGTTTTTGTGTGAATAATATGAGCTAAAGTAGTTTCTCCAAGCATTGCGGATTTTTTTTCAAAATGTGGGAAACACCACGATCAGAGCTCAAACAGGACAACATAATCATTCTGCTGCTCGCTGCCGACGAGCACGACGAGGGATGGGAGGACGACCTGACGAAGAGGCTGCACATTATATACACTAGCATATTTAGCTATTTCACTGACTCGGTTACTTTCAGTGGTGAAGTGATGAACAACCTGAAAAGCTCTGAAACTTATTACTGCAGTATCACAGTAATAAGTTCAGTTGCGTTTTTTTAAAAGAGGTGGGACACAATTGTATTGCCCTTAAAGCCGACATGAAGCCCAGCCAAACCCTTAAAGTCCTCCATCACCAAGCTAGGGTTAATTGCAGAGAAAATAGCAATACAGAAGAACAAATACTATAATGCTGTGACCTCCACTATAACTGATGTCCAACAATGTTCAGTCAGGTCATCTGGATGGCTTCTTTCTTTGTAGAGATGTTTTGTCCTTCATCCATAGGACTTCTTCAATCTAAGGAGCCACCAAACACAACTGATTCCTACAAACAGCATACTCAATAGTGTACTGTAATGTGCTTACAGATTACAATCTTCTGCAATTCTACAGATTACAATCTTCTACAATTTTACAGATGTACCAGGATTATTGAGCATGAACTTTGGCATAACTGATATTCTTGTCAGGCTGTTTTCAATCCTTCTGAGGATCCAGCATCTCCTCGCCGGTGGTTTATTGTAGCCCAGACACAAAGTAGGATGAGGTTTTCCTCCGTCGGCTGTTTGTCTGCAAAATGAAATGAGCACAAATGAAGCATTTTGGGTGGTCTCTTCAATTTCAACATTTTCTACCTTATTCTTCTTAATTCTTCGTGTGTAGGTAAGGCAATGGAAACCATACCATTTTTCACAGCAACACTTTTTTTGCTTTGGGCCCGTGTTCAAAACACTGTTGTTGCAGCCACTGATTCAGTTCGGTCTGTTTTTTTTGTGCAGCCATGAACAGCACAATAGGTGCCTGAACTCAGCATGGCTATTTTAGTTAACTTTACAGTTGTTAAATAAATGTAAACAAACAAACAAACAAAAAAATCAGTGTTTTATCTGCTAAACTGAATGCAAATTACTTCCAAATACACCATAGTCCATGCTCCACAAATCAGTGCTTACTGCTACTTCCTGTATCTGACAGTAGAGCCCAATAAGGTGGATATTTCAGACAATTTGAATTAATTTATGCTCAGGGGCAACAAGTTATTTTATAGTCCCTAATTGTTTATGTCTGTACTTTCCATGTTATGATTAAAAAAAGTTTTTGTTCTTCTTTTATATTTACCAGTTTGTGTCAGTTTTTCAAAACAATGAACGGGACACATGAGCCTGTCTCAGTGATACAAATCGCTGTCCGTTTTGTTTCGTGTCAGAATGTTCCACCGGACTTGTTTGTGTGTTGCTTCGTCCTGGCCCATTGCCTCTCAGTCCGAGCCCTGCAGGAGATGCTGGCCCACAGCGAACGACTGGCAGCAGAGGTGAGAGTCTGTTCACTTCTCGTCACTCCTGCTGCACGTTCATGAACATGTTTGTTGGTTTGCGCACCTTTTGTCATCTGTGTGGCAGAACTGAATTTATAAAGTAATAAAGATAACTAAAAAAAAGAAACAAAAAAACTAATGTGCTTGGTATGTTATGTAATTGTCTGTGTGTTTGTTGGAATACCTCATGAACCAGAAAATGAACTTCAATGAAACTCTCAAAAAGTAATCATTAGATGCACATTTACAACTGATTAACCATAAGAGTCAACCTGATTAAAGATGGCTGATGCAATTAATCAAAGTTAGCCAAAAAAAAAAAAAAAAAAAAGTGGCTGTAACTCATTCAGTTATGCAGATGTCAAGCTCAATGTTGGTGTGGTAGTAGCTGAATTATCTCTAACACACAATCAGAGGGCTAACAGCTCACGCAAGATCTTTGTGTAAAACTTTGGCATGTGACAGATTCCTAGAAGGAATGTGTAATATTATTTTGTTTATTGTGAGAACTTCATCAGATGAGCTATCTGAAAATCTAATTTTTTTTCCCAGATTCAGTCCTTGGGACTCACCGTCCTACATGTGTGAGATGTTTCCCTGTTCCGTCAGGTCAGATTCAAATGACTAGAATATCTCCTGAGCAAGTTATAAAGTTGAGCACTAGCCTGTTAATAAATTGATAGCAGGTGTGTGAAAGCAGGGAAACATCTAAAACTGCAGGACAGTTTCTCCCATTGACTGGAATATAAGATCATTTAGTTTTTTTTCTACTTCTTGCTATTTGTTATCTGAATTGATATTACCTAAATAATAATAATATTAATAATAATCTTGTTCTTGATTTTGTACATCTGCCTTATATGTCTGTTTTAGCAACTTTTTTGACATCTTGCTTTAACTTGTAAAAAAATAAAATAAAATAAAATACAGTAAATAAAAAAATCTGTACTTCTCTGTTGTGATTGTCTATTGTTGATTTCAAGGAAATTCTATTGCTGTATTGTTAATGTTGTCATCATCCTTAGTTTGTAGCCAGGTCTCTCTTGTAAATGAGTCCTCGAGGCTCAGTGAGATTAACCTGCCTAAATAAAGGTTGAATGAAAAAAAAAAATAGTTTATTCAGATTGACCTTATGTATTTTACAGGTGGAAGCAGGAGTTAACCATCGCACTCTCCTTTATGGCCAGGCGGTTTTGTTCCGACATTCATTTAGCAACATGGTGACTTATTTTTAATTCCGTCAATAATATTATACCAATGCATTTTTTTCTCTTCTAAAATATACACTTTGTATATTTTCTTTCAGTATCTCAGCTGCTTGTCCTCATCTCAGTCTTCACCTGACAAGCTGGCTTTTGATGTTGGTCTAAGAGAGGATAAAGCAGGTTTTTACATTTTTCCTTGAAATTTGCTCTTGTTATTTTCCTGTTTATTTTTTTTTATTTTTTATTTTTTTACTAGAATCATATAAAGACTTTCTTTTATGTGCTCCTCACTGTCAATGAGCAGCTTTAGTTTGAAAGTTTCCACTCGTTTAAATTCTGCTTGCGGCTCAGGGGAAACGTGTTGGTGGACAATCCATCCAGCATCCAGACAGAGGTCAGACGGTGAGAAGGTACGAGTTGGAGATGACCTCATACTGGTCAGTGTGTCATCTGAGAGATATCTGGTGAGTCAGAGGAAAAGCAGTTTATTTTTCTGGCAAATATAAAGTTAGACCAGTAAAAAATTGGGATATACAATTCAAATGTAGAGAAAGTGCTGAGTGCCTGGTGAAGTTTGATAAAGAAGCAGAAAACTGGTCAAAACTAAAAGAAGCAAAATTATAACAAAAAGCTAAATTTGGCAAAGTGCTGATAAAAATAGGAAAGTAGCAAAACCTAGTGTGTAGTTAAATGGTGCAAAACACTAGCTTATGTCTAAAAATAGCAACAACAACCAAAAAACCTAACTACTGGTAGTAGCTAAAAACTATGTAAGGGCTATTTCTTTTACCTAAAGCTTAAAGAAACAAAAACCTATCTAAAAATTAAAAGAATCAAAACAGTGGCTAAAATCTAAAAGTAGCAAAACAGTGTTTAGATAAAAGGAACAAAAGGCCATGTAGAACCTAAAAGTACCGTAGACAAAATTTAGCTAAAAGCTTAAAGAAGCAAAAGGCTAAATAAAAGCTAAAATTGAGGCTAGCCAAAAGTTAGAAGTTGTGAGATGTTATCTAAACTTTCAAAGTAGCAGAATGATAGTGAAAAGCTAACAAAATTGCAGCTAATAGCTAAAAGTAGCTAAAGGCTAGTCAAAATTAACAAATGGTTAACAAGGGGAGTGGTGGTTAAAGGTTAAAGAAGGCAAGCCTGTGATCTAAAGTTTGCCATGTCGACTCCCCAGACTGTCAACATCAAAATGTGGGCGTGAAAAGTAAAGCACCCACACCTGCCTCCACCTTCCTTCCCTTGAGCAAGGCCCTTAACCTCTACATCTGCTCCCCTGGGCACCCTGGATGGCACCTCTCTGCTCCACACAGCAGGCTGTGGTAGCTCAGTTGTCTGTGCTTGTATCAAGAAGGGCATCTGGGATAAAAACAATAGCCAAAGTTTTTGTTTCATGCTCGTGAGTTTGCTGTGGCTGCCCCTGATGAAGGGAGCAGACGAAAGAGGAACTGCCCCCCCCCCCCACACACACACACACAAATGATAGCAGAACAGTAGCTAAAAACCAAGCATTAGCTTTATGCTAATGCACATTTAAGAAAACTTTTTAAAAAAATAATGTTTTTGAAGGAATTGAAGTATAGTCGCTGCATATTTCTACACAAAATGTTCAAGAAAGTTCATTTTTTAAATTATTATTAAAAAAGTTATAAATGCCAAAACATAAAGTACCGTAGTATTCTAATTTATTTATTTATTTATTTTAAATATAGTTTTGGTCACAATATTATACCAATGCAACATGTTAAACGAAAAGGTAAAATCAATGATTGAAGTTAGTAACTTTTATGCATTGTGTCTTAGTTTTACTTCTCCTTTGTCTTGTCTAAGATTCTTTCTCCATCATAAACTGCAACGGGTTTAATTTCTCATGATTTCATGCAGAAGTTGGCGGCCTAAACGCTCTCTCCCACTAATGAGTTGTTTGGCATAATTGTGTATGATAACAGCTATTGTGGTAGAGGGGGGAAAAATCAGAAGCTGTTTTTACCCTTGATGAGCTCATTTGTCTTACTTTCATTCTCTTTTGTCCCCAGCATCTGTCCTTTGGCACTGTGTCTGACAAAAGCTTGAGCGACAGTCTGATTGTCAGCGCCGCCTTCCAGCAGACTCTGTGGAGTGTTGCTCCCATCTGCTCTGGAGGTGCAGTTGCTCAAGGCGAGTCTACTTTCGTGTTGCTCTTCATGCATGTAGATAAGCAAGTCATTTATTTTTCTCCTCATACACATATATCATTTAGTCCCTAGTTTATCACGGGGTTCCGTACCCTGCCCCCCGTGATAAGTGAAAACCCGTGACGTAGGAATACAGTAGTCTAATTTCAAGTTAAAGTTCAAGTACTGTAAACTTTAGTGTCATTACCGAGATTGAACAAAATTATAGTAGTTGTGCTTTGTAGTAGTAGTAGTAGTAGAAGTAGTAGCAGTAGTAGTAGTAGTAGTTTATTTTAGTATTTACTGTAGTAGTATGTAATAAGTATATACAGGTATATATTGGCATTTGAAACCCTTCCCACACTCTTGCAATGTTCCTAACATGATGTAATTATTACGATGCATTAATTATGCAATAGCCCCACCTAGGATCACAGTACTGTATATGGTAGTCACAGAATATGTTGTAACACCGGATCCGCCACGAATGTTACGTCACATGGGTTTGACTTTTATTTTGACAGTCGACTTCTGCATTTCAGCAAGGAATTTGCATATTAACTAAATATTTATAGCTCTGACCTAAATATTTAACTTGCAAGTTAAACATTTAGGTCTAAGCTAAATGTTTAATTAGCAAATTACTTTTGGAAATTAAATGTTTAGCTAGAAAAATAAATATTTAGTACTGACCTATTAGTAAAGTACTTTGTAAATATTTAGTGTAGGAATTACATTTTTAGCTTAGAAATTAAATGTTTGGTTTGGAAATTAAATTTTTAGCTTTGAAAATAAATATTTAGCTTTGAAATTAAACATTTAATTTACACCTAAATAATTAATTATTTAATTTGCAAGTTAAGTATTTAGTTTGTAAACTAATAGTTTGCAAATTAAATATTTAGTTTGGAATTATGACATTTATAAATGTATGAATAACATGGTGAAAATATTACTTTGAAAAAACTTTTTTTTTCTTATGAAAGGCATAAACCAAAACATTGCTGTTGATTTTCAACTGTGTAACTTTACAAACGGCACCCCATACATATTCACAAATGTTTAAAGTTGGGAATATTTGTGTTTGACAGGCCACAGTCAGGAACGTGTCTTGAACATTTTCCCATTTTGGCTTTATACTTTAAGCCACTGTTGTGCTTAAAAGCTGAACTGTGACTTACACTGCGTTTGTCCCTGTACGCATGAATCCTTACTGATATTTCAGTTTTTGTTCCTCGCTGACAGCTGAGGGACGTTGGGTCTGAATATCTTAGACCTCTTTCAACTTTTAAAAACCCTGCGACAACATGTGCCAAAACAATGACTTTTATTTTGAGATTTTATATATATAAAAAAAAAAAAAAACAAATACAGAATTGTGTGCTTTCTAAAGCAGTTGAGAACATTGTCTGGGGTCAGTTTTGTACAATATTGTGACAGAAATTGCTCTCACACTTAAAACATATATCCCTGTCTCTGTAAAAAGAAAATAAAAAAGGATCCCACAGTGAAATACATAATATTAGCCAATAAGTGAACAGCATCTGCAAGCTATACATTTATTTTTAGTTTTAGACAAATAACTAAAAATGTACCTTCTATAAATGCTAAATTATCATGCTTTACATTGAGATTTGATTGCAGCTGCTAAACCGGAAATACCTGGCTGCATGAATAATACAGATACGGTCACCCTGCGTGGCGATTCTCCCATATTTGAAGAAGTGGCTCTAAATATTGTTCACTAGTAATTTCTCTGAGAAAGAACCATTTCATGCTTGTTTAGTTTATTTTGAAATGCTTGAATCCAAATTTAATTAATTAATTTTACATAATAATTGAGACCATGCTCTAAAAAGCAAGTTTAGAGCGTGTGCACACAACAAAGCATCTGAAAAGTTTGAGAGGAAAATAAACATTAGAAGGGTCTTCAAGTACAGTACAAATGTTGGGAACCCCCCCCCCCCAGGAAATACTTTTTTATACTGCCATTAATAGGAAGTTATACTGAATGATTAAATAATCTTTAATTTTTATCAGTATTTACTACAACGTGAGCAATTTTAGCATAAAATTATTGGGTGCCATTTGTAAAGTTGCACAGTCAAAAATTAACATCAGTATTTTGGTTTACTTAGCTGTTAATAAGAAAAAAGTTTTTTCAATGTCATATTTTCACCATGTTATTCGTACATTTATAAATGTCATAGTTCCCAATTAAATAATTAATTTACAAGATAAATATTTAGTTTACAAACTAAATACTTAACTTGCAAGTTGAATATTTAGTTTGTAAACTAAATATTTAGGTGTAAATTAAATATTTAATTTATACTTAAATATTTACTTAGTAAACAAAATATTTTGGAATAAATTATTTAATTTACATCTAAATATTTAGTTTGCTAACTAAATGTTTAATTTCTAAGTTAAACATTTAATTCCTAAACTAAATATTTAATTTGCTAACTAAATATTGAGCTTGGACCAAAATATTTAACAAGCAAGTTAAATATTTAGGTCTGAGGTAAATATTTAGTTAGCAAAGTAAATATTTGTTGTGGAAATTAAATGTTTAGTTTGTAAAACATATATTTAGGTTCAAGCCAAATATTTAGTTATCAGATTAAATATTCAGTTTAGGTATTGAACATTTAGCTTAGAAATTAAATATTTAGTTAGTAAACTCTATATTTATGTGTAAATTAATTATTTAATTAATACCAAAATATTTAGTTTACTAACTAAATATTTAACTTGCAAGTTAAGTATTTAGTTTGTGAACTAAATATTTATCTTGTAAATTAAATATTTAGTAGGGAACTATGACATTTATAAATGTATGCATAACATGGTGAGAATATGACTGAAATTTTTTTTTCATTAAAAGCTAAATAAACCAAAAATATTGATGTTAATTTTTGATTGTGCAATTTTACAAACAGCACCCCATATAAATGAAGGAATCTGAATAACAGAAGCAATGTTGTAGCATACATAAACACATTGCGTTTATTTATTTATTTATTTTTTGTATAAAGAGCCACCATTTTATTTTGGATGTTTAAATGCCAGTTAAAGATATCAAAATAACTTTGAGATGTAATAAAACTATATTTTAATACACAATGTGTGTATTGCTTCTATATTCTAGGATACCTAAGAGGAGGTGAAACACTGAAGCTTCTCCACAGCCACAGTAACGCTTGTCTGACTATTGCTGCAACAGACCAGGGAGAGGAGCTCCAAAGGTCACTTAAAAAGACTCGTCTGCAACATAAACTTTTTTTTTCTTACCTCTCTGACTAGGCCTTTTTTTTATTTTTTTTAATCTAGAGTAATTCAATATGAGATAGGATCAGTCTCGAGCCATGCTCGCTCCCTCTGGAGGCTGGAAATTCTGCGTGTTGCGTAAGTGCTGAGATGATCTGATAAGTCTCTTAATAATCACAAGAATTTTTATTTAGTTATGATTCTTGCTTTTTCTGATAGTTATTAGGTTTTAAAGGGAACTTGTGTTGTGACATACTGGTCAGAACCTTAATGTTCTTGATATTTCTTAGGTGGAGTGGAAGGCACACATGTTGGAGCGAGCCTTTCAGACTGCGTCATGTGACTACTGGGCGCTATCTGGGGCTTACAGAAGAAAAAGGTCTGCATCTGGTTGATCGGGAAAAGGCTGACATCAACACAACCTCCTTTTGCTTCAGATCTTCAAAGGTCAGGAATGTTAGAAGACATACAATAGATTCTAAAGTTGGTCCATCACTTCATAAAGTGAAAATTTCTCTAGTCAAGATACAAAAAAGCAATTATTTATTACAAATAATTTACATCAGAAGTTCATTTCATTTTTCATTTCGTTGTTTGAAAGAGGGGGCAGATATAATAAGATTTATTTTCTTCTTTCTGCTACCCTTCATTTTATTTATAAGTTGTATAAGCCTAATTTCCATTTACATTAATTTTACCCCCATTGTTGTTGTTGTTAAGCACTTTGATAACAGTTTCTGTTTTAAATGTGCTCTACAAATAAAGTTGACTTGACTAATTTGTGGGATTGTTTTGTGTTGTATTTTAAAATGACTAAATTTGAAAAAAAAAAAAATCAATACATGGCATGATAAAAAAATAAATATTTTTACTAATAATATACTGTAATTAATTAATTAATGCACTATAACTGTTTCTTTGCCTGCAGGAGAAGCTTGACCCTAATAAAAAGGCTTTTACTGATGACATGGGAATCCCAGAAATCAAGTATGGAGACTCAGTTTGTTATATTCAACATGTAGACTCTGGACTCTGGTTAACTTATCAAGCTGCTGATACTAAGTGCCATTTAGGAGTCGCCCAGAGAAAGGTAACCAATAACATCTGTATAATCCTTGTTTTACTTTTACACCCAGAACAGGAAATCATGTCAAATTATGTGTTTTCAGGCCATTTTGCACAGTGAGGGTCACATGGACGATGGACTGACACTGTCTCGCTCTCACAGAGAAGAAGCTCACACTGCTCGACTTATCCGGAGCACAGTCTCTCTGTTCACTCGCTTTTTAAGGTATATTTAAAGGTTTTATCAAGACAGTCAGTCTGCTGTGAACTGACTGACAGAAACAAGCTTGAACTAGAGAAATTTAATCTCCTGCAAAAATGCAGTGTGAATGCTTATTGCAGAAGAACTTGCTGAAAAACAGTGGAAATTTGCCAAAAAAATATTAAAAAATAAATTAAAAAAACATGCTGAAATCTAGCTGAAATGGAAGAACAATCCTATGTTGAAAAAAAGCAGAAACAACACGAATTAGGTTTAAATAAGCAGAAATTAGCATAAAAATTGGGAAATTTGCAAAAAAGAAGCTTAAATTAGCCAAAAGTAGCTGAAAAGGCATGAAGAAGCTTAAACTACCAGATGGATGCAGAAAGAGCTGAAATGAGCCCAATAAATTTACAATTAGTTGAAAAAAAATTAAATTTGTATAAAAATAGCTAAATAATAGCTGAAATAGCCGAAAAGGATAACTTGAAAGGAGCATAACAAACTGAAATTAGCAGAAAAAAAAGTTTATTAGGATGAAAGTAGCAGAAATTACCACCAAAATCTTGAATTTATCTGAAAACAAATCAAATTAGCTAAAAAAAAAAAAAAAATAAATAAAAAAAAAAATGCTAAAAAGGTAGGTGAACATGTAGAACAAGCTTTTTCATTCAACCTTTATTTAGGCAGGTAAATCTCAATGAGCCTCGAGGACTCATTTACAAGAGGGACCTGGAATGAAGCTTAAATTAGCAGAAGAAAGCAGAAAGCCCAATTAGCCTGAAGGAAGCAGAAATTAGCACAAAAAAGTGGCAATTATCTGAAAAAAGCAGAAATTAGCAAGAAACATCTGAAAAACAGCTAAAAAAATTCAGAAAGAAGCTTAAATTACCAGAAGGAAGGAAGGAGTACACATTTTTGTTGAATTAGGATGAAAAAAGTTGAAATGAGTGCAAAAAATGTGGAAATGGCCAAAAAAGCTAAAATTAGCATAAAAACAGCAAAATAGTAGGTAAAATAGCAGATAAAGCTGAAACATGCATAAATGAGTTAGAAAAAAACAGCTGAAAGTAGCTGAAAGTAGCAGAGGGGAAAAAAAAGTAAAAATTTGCACAAGGAAGCCGAAAGAAGCTGAACCAGAACAAAATGTGAAAGAAGCAGTAAAAGGTTGTAAACACATCTGAAGACTTGAAGGATGTAAAATGAGCTCAATTCATTTTGTATGAGAAAAAAAATATGTCAGAAAAGGCTAAATAGTTCAAAAA
>JARVGV010000001.1:45599588-45610372 GCA_031762435.1 Hypsolebias longignatus
TGAGGGGCGAAACGTTTCTTTTTAACAAAAAAAAAAAAACGAAGTCCAGATGACATGATTCAACCTTTTTTGTTGTTTTATAAACCCTTCCCACACTCTTGCAAGACTCCTAACAATGTTCTAAATGTCTAAATGCTGTAAAATAGCACAGCGAAAGAGAACAGACAAACTGATGCTACGGCTACGGAGCCCTGGGGGTGGGCTGACCATCGAGGCTCAGTTCAGGCCACGCTTGATTATTTAAAATAAACAAGCCATGCCCCTCGTGCAGCTCACTCAGATCTAAAACAGAACTCCCCTCCCCCTCCTTTCTTGTCTGTTGGTCTGTTGTACACCCACCTGTTGCGTGTCTTTGATACATGATGGGGAAAGACAGACCCCACCCCTCCTTTCTCTTTCTTTGCAGTGACAGATAGCCTCAAAAAAAGAAAGGAGGGGGCGTATATGAACAAATGTAGAATGTAGAATAAAAATAAAATGTAGAATATGGAATAAAATGCTTAGTTGGAACAAATAGGAGTGAATCCAGAGAGAGAGAGAGAGAGAGAGAGAGAGAGAGAGAGAGAGAGAGAGAGAGAGAGAGAGAGAGAGAGTGGCTGAGCGGCTGAGCGGCTGAGCGCGTCTAACTCAGGTATAGGACAACCCCACCCCTTTCTTTCTCTTTCTGAGGTTGTCTGTCACAGCAGAGAAAGAGAAAGGAGGGGGTGGAATCTGTTTTTTCCCATCACCTCTGCTATGACATCCTCAGAAAGAGAAAGGAGGGGGCAATGTTGGGTCTGTCTTTCACCATTGCCAATTGTATGTCGTTTCCAATCTTCGGCAAAAATGCCAACAAAATAGTGAGTCTGTGAAAGTCAAACTGCAAAGTATCGAGGGACTACTATATTAGCATTGCCACCAATACCCCACTAATTAAATCCCTATACAACCAAATAGCAATAACCACCAGTTACTGTTTAAATCCAGTTCTGCTCATGACCGGTTGTTTTCAATATTTCCTGTCTTAGGTACGAGCTGCCCTGTGGTTACAGGCCTACACCTATTGACTCAAGCCAAGTTGGTCTTAGTTTGGCAGACGAGGAGGTGGTTGACCTGCTGGCAGAGAATGAACATAATTTATGGGCCAGAGATCGGATCAAACAAGGTTGGACCTACGGAGCCCAACAGGTGTTTATTTGAGCTATTTTACTGGATTAATGACAGTTTTGAGGAAGAGTTACAATTGAACGTTGAGTGTCGTAACTACGTTTTATTCTTGCCATTATTCATATATTTAGGATGTGAAAGCAAAGCGGAGCCCTCACCTTGTACCTTGCCACCTTCTTGATGAAAGAACAAGGAACGCAGTGTTGGAAAGTGTGAGAGAGGCTGTCTGTACCCTGCTGGCTTTTGGTTACAGCCTGGAGCCTGTCAGCCAGGGATGGAGTAGGTGTCAAATTCTGTTCCATATCCTAAAAGTGACAGCTAGATCACAATGCTGTTAACTGATTAACAATATATGCATAGTCTATATGTTTGTGAGGATTCTGTGCTTTTGTGTTGCTCATCACGAGAGTGTTACTTTCTCATTAAACAAAACTAATATACTGTAAAGTATTAATTGTACTATTTGAAAGAGTCTGTAACTTTTAAGTTAAGGCACCCTAACAAGAAATTAGTAAAGATTTTCTGAAACGGTCACATTTGCTCCATTTCTTTCACTGACAGCTGCATCATCAAAGCTGTGCCTCTTCTCTGCCGAGAAGAGCAGAGTGTTCAGACCAGATAAATCCTATGCTGTGACCAGAGGGAAGTGGTATTTTGAATTTGAAGTTCTGACAGCTGGGAATATGAGAGTGGGATGGGCCCGACCAGGATGTGCTCCAGATAAAGAGCTGGGCTCGGACGATCAGGCGTATGTCTTTGATGGATCTGAGGTGAGGCGTTCACATTTCACACACCAATGATATTGTTGAAGCTCAAGCCCCAGCCTAATTCACTGAATCTTGAAGTTCCTCCAGACTGTTACCCGCTTCTTTTCACTCACAGTCTTTATTTTACTTTTCAACAACTAAGACTTCCATCAGATATCATCAATTAACTTGTGAATACAAGTGTGTAGAGGTTGAATGAGAAATAAGTTTAAAAGCTTATACTGTAAATGTTGCCAATATAATCCGTTTGGAACCAAGATAATCCTACTGCACAATGAGTATTACAATAATATCAACTCATGCTTATTGCATTGCTTGTTCTGAAACTATTTTCTTCTTTAACTTAATCAGTTATAACTATGTCACAATTATAACTATAACTTATTATTGCTTCTGAGAGCAAACATAGCTACTATTCATTATTTTTTTCTTTGACTTTATTTAATATTTATTTACAAAAATAGCATATAGAAATAGCTTAATTGGAACTATACAACAGTAAGCTTTGTTTCATATAACCAACTTAATGAAGATTGTTAGAATAAAACCCTTAAATAGTAAATATTCTTCACGACTTATGGATTACTGACTGTTCCACTTCTTTTTAATGTTTTTTTTTTTTTTTTTTACTTTGTGTTTGCTGCCCGCTTATTATTTCAGAACTACTTGTTAATCAATACTCAATGAATATATATTTTTGTAATCTTTTAAACATGACTAACCCCTTCCATTGCATTATTAACAAACACAAATAAGATTGTTTGGACAAATTAGGGGTTATAAAAAACAAGAATAAAACTGCTACATTTTTCACTTGACTATTTTTCACTTGATAATATATATATACACACACACACACACACCCACACCCACACACACATAAAGCTGATCAAAACCAGACATTGCATTACATTTAAGACATAATTCATGATAATATATCACTAAGACCAATCCATACTTTGGTATATATTATTTTTGACTAAACTGTACCCATTTAGTTTTACACAATACATTTTTTATAGAAGAATAACTTTTTAAAGCCTCCTCTTGTTCTGGAATGGCATGTTTTTTTTTACATTGTGTTGGTAGCTTTACACAAAGGATAAACCTGTTTACTTCCTCTGCCACTGTTGCTTCAGGCTCAGTGGTACCATCAGTGGGGTGAGCTCTTGGGACGCCCGTGGCTCAGAGGCGATGTGGTGGGTTGCTTGGTGGACATGGCTGACCGCACCATGATGGTCACGCTCAATGGAGAGCTGCTCTTTAATGACAGAGGATCAGAGCTGGCTGCCAAGGATTTTGAGATCAGAGATGGTATGAGAAACACTTTCATGTTTTTTTCAGATCCATCCTTGAATATGAATGACTTCAATGTGTTTATTTTTGTTTTTACTTCATAAATTTGATCTCTCTTTGTCTTTTCCAGGCTTGTTGCCTGTGGTCAGTATTGGGGTGAACCAACTGGGAAGGCTGAATCTGGGCCGCCAAGTGGACTCTCTGCAGTACTTTACTGTATGTGGCCTGCAAGAAGGCTTTAGACCTTTTGCCTATAATATGTCTGGAGACCCAACTCTGTGGATGAGCTGGAAACAGGCTCAGTTTACTTCAATACAACATGATGATCACAGCCTACAGGTTAGTTCAGTGGTCTGTGGGTTAGCAGCTTGGCTAAAAGCGTTTTACAACATGTATTACGATGCAATAAATTTTGGATTGGTTATATTAAAACATCTTTTGGACTTTGTGTTATATGTAGTTCCTTGGACACCAGACTCTGATCTTAAAAACAATGTGCAAATCTCCTTCAAGGTTACTAGAGTCAGGGGCTCAGCAGATTTCTTATCCAGCCTGAGGGTGTCTCAGCGGTTGTTGGCTCACCATGGTGGAGGGTGCGAGATGGGTTTTTATCGCCTCAGCATGCCCATCGAATGCGCTGCTGTACTCCGAAGACCTGCAGAGGCTATGCTTCCAGTGACATCCAACTCTGTAACTCCAAGTTCAGGTTTGATGTTATTCCATACTTTCAACTAAAGTACGGAGATGATGTTTTAGCTTAGTTTGCTTTAAGTTCGACCAGATAGCATTGTATCTAATGCAACACATAAAAATTAATGAAGGGTGAAATACTAGAATTTGTGTATACGGTCTAGCTGCAATTATCTAGATGTATATCCTGTCTAGATTACTGATATTGTGCCATTGTGACCTTGTTGAATTGCTCCAGTTAATCTCCCCAGGGCCATGCTGTAATTAATGCCCGTTGTGTTTTAGTGAGGAAAGAATCGGAGGACACGGACTCTGACTTTGAAGTTCTGATGAAGTCAGCACACAGCTTTGCTGGCTCAAGAGATGAGCTTAACCACAAGGATCATGGCCATGACAGAACATCAAAACTGAAACAACGGTAGGTTGTAAAGACACTAAGATGAAAAGACGTTAATAAACTGAGTATAATTTGAAATATTAAAACTAGGCACATTGGACTTGGGTTAGGGTTGGTTCAGCTATTGTTTTGTTCATAATGCTCAATAAATAATACATACAAGAGGATCTAGAACAAGAGGGACCACACATTCTAATACGTTTTTGATATACACAGCATACTACATCCATTACAATTTAAATGTTATTGGTAAACTATATATACAGTACTTTTTTCTATGTCCTCTCCCAATTCATTTTTAAGCTGAATACGATGTATTTTGATGTAGTAGGTGAAGATATATACCGGTAATAATGATAAAGAAACCCTCAGTGGGGCAGTTTTTTTTTGCCATCATTGAATAGCAATAACCTTATTTTTGTCACCAAATATCTTTTAAAATATAGGTATTATCTTTAATGAAACATTCAAGCATACTGTGTGTCCAAGGAATAGGGATGTGAGAAACAGAAAAAAACCAGGATTTCTGAGATGAATGCTGCTGCATCCCTGCAGAAAGGCTGGCGCTCTCTATTCTCCCTTCAGCAGCATAGCTGAGTCCCATTCTGCTTCCTCTTTCTTTCTCTCAATTCTGCTTTACACAGTCTGTAGTGGCTGGCATCAAAAAAAGTTAGGCAATTCTGCATCTTACACAAAATACCATTTTTTTATCATTATTCCTGAGGTATCTCTACATCTGTCTGATTGCAATGAGTGCAGCATAGTTGTAAAATAAGTTTTAGTTGGAATGAGACAAAAAACAAAATTAAGAAATGAATGCAGTCGAAGTATAAAAGGTTCAGGCTCGCTGCTTTAACACAATCACTGTCATCTTTGAAGAATGATTTTGCTTTGTCGGAGTTGATTTGTTTCTGCTTGCTGCAAGGTTCTTGCTGAAGAAGACAAAACCAGGCTTAGTCAGCAGCAACTCATCTGCACGGCTTCTTGAAGACGTCATTGTGGAAAAAGATAACTACGATCATCTTATCCAGAGCTCCAGAGTAAGAGATCTGAATTTCATATAGTCTAATCACAGCTACATAATTGCATTAAACATAGAAACTGCTAACTAGAACAGTACAATATTTTGTGCTCTGTAGCTGTATTTAGTCATTTTCTAGTTCAAAGTTGACAAAAATTTAACAAATTGCAATAGGACACGTGCACACTTATATTTGACCTATTCATCTACAAAAAGCATGGTTTGAATGTCAAACAGTGACATTTATTGACTTCTCTGTTTTAGTTTTACTATTCAGTGAGGGTTCTTCCAGGCCAGGAGCCCCTCAACGTGTGGGTAGGCTGGGTGACCTCTGACTTCCATCAGTACGACATGACATTCGTCAGCGATAATGTCGGCACCGTGACTGTCACCCTCGGTGATGAAAGTGGCAAAGTTCTAGATAGGTTTGTTTGCACCATGACTTCAATTTTTCTTATATAGAATACGTAGAATGATTGGTATTGATTTACTTTCATGATTACACTTCTTTTACCTGAGCTGCTTTGCTGTGAAATTGTTTTATTGTACTGCTGAATAGCTTCAGCTTTTGTATGAAGCGTTCCAGTCACTCATATGTATGCATAATGCTTTCTAAATTCTTTGCACAGCGTAAAGCGATGCAGCTGTTACATGGTGTGTGCTGGAGAAGCAACAGGCCTGTCTCAGAGTCGACGAAGTGCAGGGCTGGAAATTGGCTGTTTGGTAGACACAGCAACTGGATTGCTCAACTTTACCTCCAATGGCATAGAGATGTTGACTTTCTACCAAGTAAACTATCCTGACATAACATTTTCTTCCTCTGTACTCAGTCTTTTGATATAGTTAGCCTTTAATTGTATTTTATTACTGTGAAACCTTAATAATACATGTTGGAATGTGTTACTTGGGAAAACAATATATTTATGTTTATTTAGTTGATAGTTCGCTGGTTGCTTCCATTGTTAATCTGACTAAATTTATTTTTCACCACAAACCAGGTTGAGGCCAGTTCCAAGTTGTTTCCTGCTGTTTTTGTCAAACCCACCACCAATGACATGTTTCAGTTTCACTTAGAGAGTATTAAGGTAATACATTTGATTATTAGTTAAAAAAAATCATCAGTATATTATTTTCATTGATTGTTCCTATACACAGTACATTTAACCCAAGCACTGACTGCACTTTATGGATGTGATATAGTCATCAGTGTATTTAGTCTGTTTTTGTTTACATGTATGAATGTTTGTTTTTGTTATTATTGTCTTTTATTGCATTGTTTTTTATTGTTGTCTTTTATCATATTCTTTTTGTCATATTGTCTTTTACCTGTTCTCACGCTGGCACAGGAAAACACACTTTAATTTAATTTACTCTCATTTATGACAAAAAGACGTTCTTTAAACTTGAAAGTTTACCTAATCCCACTTTAGATTATTCTTAGTTTTTCATCATTTAAAACTTGCCAGTTTAACAACAACACAATCTATTGACAGAATATTATGATAAATAAATGTGTGCTTAAAAAAAAAAAACAAGAAATCTTCATGACATCTAAAGTTGCAATTGTTGTCTTGTTCCAGAATGTGATGCCTCTGTCATCAGGTTTGCTTCGCAGTCAAAGAAGGAATCCCAGTCCTCAGTGCCCTCCGAGGATTAAGGTCCAGCATCTTAGACCTGTTTCATGGACCAGAGTACCAGATAGTGAGTTAAAAGTGTTGGTAGATCTACCTGACGAACACCATGGTTGGAGAATCCAGTGTTATGAGCCACAACAAGTCTTGACCCTTCAGATTCCTGATGAATGCAGGTAAATAGATACAACAAGGATTTTAAATGTGCCATGAAGCTGTGAAACTTGTAAATGGTAGTGATGTATTTAATCACTTGTTTCATTGTGATATGCTCTTTATTTATTACAGCAAATGTAAATTAATTCCACTTTTTCCAGGGTTTAATTAGATTTTGTGCAATCCACAACACTGAGCTCATCTTTGTGATGATATTCACATAGGTGCGTTGACATTTTGGAGCTGTCGGAACTTGATGACCTCCTAAGCTTTCACCTGCACACCCTCCTCCTCTACTGCTCGTTATGTGCCCTCGGCAACACCAGAGTTTGCCACGCTCTCTGCAGTCACGTCGACCAGTCGCAGGTTCTTTATGCCATTCAGAACCCTCACCTCCTTGGCCCGATTCGCTCGGCATTTTATCAGCTGCTTATTCAGGTACCAGCTTGTCAGGGCTCAGGTGTTTTATGAATACCATCAGTCGACAGGAAAATAAACATTGTCTGGAAAATTCACAATGTAACACTGATTCTGTTTGGCATTTAGGTTTACCTGAGCAGCTACACCACAACCTGTCTGATGATGAACCATGAGTACATTGTTCCTCTGGCCAAACAGACCAGACAAATCTCTTCGTATCCAAATCCTGTTGATGGTGGTCTTGATGGGAACAATGGTCAGCTTCCAGAGGGCATTTCCAGCACAAGTCATAGCTCATCTCTTAAGCCAGAGATGCATTTTTCATCTCCTTGTTATGTCAGGGGAAATGGGATGGAAGCAGAAGGTGCAGTTGAAATGGCCTGCACTGACAGTCCAGAGATCCCCCTGGACATACTGAAGAACCTGACAGTGGAAATGTTGACTGCTGGAGTTTTGGCTATGAATCAAGCTGTGAGGGATCCTGCTGGAGGCAATATTGAACTTATGCTTGTTCCTCTTTTAAAATTGTTGTACAGCCTTCTGGTCATGGGTGCTCTTGGAGATGAGGACCTTGGGAAAGTCCTTAGGCTGATAGAGCCAGTTATGTTCCCTTTAAATGGGGAAACCATTGAGGACGAGGAGGAAGAAGAAGAAACTAGTGATGATGAACAAGAAACAGAAAGGTGTGGCATCATTAAAAAAGGGCTTCTTCAGCTGACGGTTCCAGAAGCTGTCAAACTTGAGGTGAATGAAACAGCTGATTCTTCTAGATGTTCTTCTTTTCCATTCAACGTAATGCCAAAGATGCTTTTCTAAGCCTATAACAGTTATTCACAAGTATGTTTTCCTTTCTAGCTCTGTCATTTGCTATCCTACTTGTGTGATTGCCAAGTTCGCCACAGAGTAGAAGCTGTCGTTGCGTTCTCGGACAACTTTGTGCATCAGCTGCAAGAGAACCAGCGTTTTCGTTACACTCAAGTCATGCAGGCACTCAACATGTCTGCAGCGCTCACCGCTCGCAAGACAAAGGAGTTCCGCCTACCTCTACAGGAGCAGGTTGAGTAGACTTTAAACAGCTTCATGAACGTTTAAATAGTTAGAAGAACATGATTAATTTCAAATTTTGGCTAGTGCATTTTACTTGAACTTTGCATTTTAAAAGTATAAACCAATAATAAGACATTCTGAGTCATTAGTTCCCAACATGCCTTTGGTATTTTATCATATTGTCTATACTTTTTTTGTCCAATTAATCTCTTGTCCAAAGATCAACATGCTGCTGAGCTTCAGAGAGGATGAGCAGAAAGAAAACTGTCCATGTCCCACTGCAATTCAACACCTCCTGCAGGACTTCCATCACCTCCTCAACACACACTGTGGTGGGAGCTGCTGAGTCTTTTACTGCTAAACACAATACATTAGTTTTTATTAGGCAAGGAATCTATAACAGCTTTGTGAAGGTACTTAGTGTAATTGCTTTTGAGATCACAAAAATCTTATTTTGCTGACGTTGTACAGGTTCTGAGCTCAACACAGAGTCAGAGGATAAAGATGATACTAGGACGTCTTTTAAAGATCAACTTGTCGGTCTTGTAACAGGACTCGTTGGATGTGAAAAGACTTCCAGTGAGACGAAGATGCTTAAATCATATGGTCCTAGTAAGATTGTCTTTTTTTTTTTTCCTCATGGAATATAATGTAGGATTCTCTGCTTTTACCATTACTTTTCTCCTACTGACGTGTCTACAGGGTCCCTCAAACATTTGATTTCTGAGACCATGGTGCGTTGGGCTCAAGAGAATGAGATAGAAGACTCTGAGTTGGTGAGGGCTATCTTCTCATTGCTGTACCACCAGTATCAGGGCCTCAGGGGACAAATGGAGAAGCCTCTCTCAAAGACTTATACTATCAGCCACTCGTCAGCTGAGGACACTATGGCACTCTTGTCCTCCTTGGTTCAAATTCGTTCCCTCCTGAGTGTCCGCATGGGGAAAGAAGAAGAGAAGCTGATGATCAAAAGACTTGGGTAGGCGGAGACAGCTGGCATTCCTTTTAATCATATTATTTGTGTTGCAATATTCTCATACAAAAGCTTACCTTGCAGTGAAATTATTTTCTATAAGTTCTGATCATGTGTACAGAGACATTATGAATAATAAAGTCTTCTACCAACACCCCAACTTAATGAGGACATTGGGAATGCACGAGACTGTAATGGAGGTGATGGTCAATGTTCTGGGAGAAGGAGAGTCAAAGGTGGGGGGTTGCTTCACATTTACAGCAGTATTTTGGATACAATGTAACACAGGAATTAAGTCATAAACCCTTAAGTGTGGATATTGTGTGCTTTACTTCTACATACCTGCATTTTCGTCTCTTAGGAGATTACCTTTCCAAAGATGGTAGCAAGCTGCTGTCGATTCCTGTGTTATTTTTGCCGCATCAGTTGTCACAATCAAGGAGCGCTTTTTGACCACCTCAGCTATTTGTTAGATAACAGCAGTGTTGGACTAGGTAAATTCTGTGTACTCACTGATTTGTGTTCATGTTTAGAGCAGAGCTTTATGATGTGACATTATGCATGGGTTAAATCAGTGTTTACATTGTTTTATGCCTTCTGTCTCAGCTTTACCATCCATGCGTGGTTCCACTCCTCTTGATGTGGCAGCAGCCTCCGTCATGGATAATAATGAACTGGCTTTATCTCTGAGGGAACCTGACATAGAGAAGGTTTGAGACAATTTCAGCATAACTCTTGGATGATTAAAAAAAAGGAACAATTTTTACATGCACAAGTAGCTTTTGCACGTTTGCAGCATTTTGAAGTTGCTCAAGGTGACACATACCAACACAAAACTGCTTACTGTTAGATTTAGTGATCATGTAATCTGTTGTATCCAGGTGGTTCAGTACCTTGCTGGATGTGGTCTCCAGAGCTGTTCACTGCTGGTGACAAAAGACTACGCTGATATTGGATGGAACCCTGTGGAGGGAGAACGTTATCTGAATTTTCTACGTTTTGCCGTCTTTTGCAATGGTTAGATTTAAATCGTCATTTAAAACAAATTTTAAAATTGTTTTGTGCTCTTCTTTTTACAATTCAGTAAAAACCAGACCGACAATTTCTGCCAGGTTCTGCAATTCCAGGTACATGATTAAATTTGACATACCATAGTCCCTCACTTATCACGGGAGTTATGTTCCAGACAACCCTGCGATAGGTGAAAATCTGCGAAGTTGGGACATTAATATGTTTATTT
>JARVGV010000001.1:45618533-45634044 GCA_031762435.1 Hypsolebias longignatus
GCCCCCCCCCCCCCCCCCCCCCCGGTCACATTCATTAAAAACATACCAAGCAGGTAACACCTTTTGCACCAACCTATTTGAATATCAGAATAGTTTGTGTTTTGCTCTTTTACTCAAGTGTGTTTTTCTGAGTGTTTGTTTGCTGTGTATTAAACAGGAAAAGGAGGCATATCGCTGGGCCGTCAGAGAGACAGTGAAGAGTATGTTAGCTTTTGGGTGGACCATAGAAAGGACCAAAGAAGGAGATGCATTTGACATTCTGGCCTGCGCTCGCAGGGTATCTCAGTCTGGTCAGGTGTGTGTCACAGAGCACAATCAGTTAGCTACCTTAACCTCTCAGCTGTGATTACGTTAGAACTAAAAGCAATCAAATTCACACTAAAAGGCAAAATTGCTTCAAATAACCAGCAGCATCTTGTCTGTCTTAGCTGTCCTTTGAAGGAGCATCAACTTTTAGCCCCAAACCTTTGGACATGAGCTGTATCACATTATCATGGGACCAATGTGTGAGTTTTAATAATGGTATTTGCCATTTATTTGAGATTAAAAGTGTCTACTGCTTACATTTAATTCCAGGATTTGCAGATGTGGTGATATTTACCTTGTTTAAAGTTTGTTTAGTGTGAAAATCTATTTATACTGTATAGTGTACTTCTGCGTAATCAAACTGATTTTGTCGTCTTCAGGCCATGGCTGAACAGTTGGCTGAGAACTACCACAATATCTGGGCTAAAACTAAGAAATTAGAACTTGAGAGTAAAGGTATAATATCATAGTAAATATTTCTAATATTTTCTCCTCCCAGGAATTACACACAAAATATCCATGCTTTGAATGCATTTCTTTTCTCTGGAGGGGGAGACCAATCAATGCTCGTACCCTTTGATGCCCTGACTGCCAAGGAGAAAACCACGTTCAGAGAAAAGGCCCAGGATATCCTCAAGTTTGTTCTGCTCAATGGTTACAGCGTGTGGAGGTAAGCACTGGACAGGATTAATGCATGGCATGAAAAGGAAACATGAACATGTATAATTCTAGTGGAAAACCATGAAGTCTTCCTGTTTAATGGAACAATAATAATTCTCTCATAACATACATGATCTAACACAGCAGCCTTAATAGTCATCAAATTCACACCTTTTCTTCCCACCTCCCCCCTGTACAGGTTGAACATTATTTAAATCACTGCCCTGACGTAAAATAAATACTGTATATTGTTCTCCCTGTGCAACACTGCAGTCACATTCTCAATATCAAATCTTGCTATAGAAAAACTGGTTTATATTACAACACATTAGTGTTATGGGCCTATACTTCTGATTCTGTTCGATTGCACTCCTGCAGGGATCGAAAGACTGTCGAAACGGACTTTCTAGCAAAGGGCAACAGCTTTGGACACATTTTCCTTCAGCGAATGTTGTTTCACACCGAGGAGACCCAAGAGAATATGTTAAAACTGGGTAATTTATTTATATTTGCAAAGTAAATAAAGTAAGAATCTTTTTCATGTTTATAACTATAGTATGGCTACTGTGAGTTGTGGTTTTGAATGTACTATGGGTCTTGTAGTGGACCCTGAATCATTAATGGATATGAAAACTATATCTCAAGTTCACATTCAAGAAGTTTGCTTTAGGATTGTTTTTATTTGTGCATTTTGGTCAAGTATGTCAATTTGTTTATTGGAAATAATGTTAATTTGGTTCAAAGTCACAACAGAAATTGTCTCAGGGCACTGAACAAATATATTCACATACATTAAAAAATGCCAATTAATAAAAGTAATTTATTTAAGGAAGCCAGCAGATTGTGTTGAATCTTCACTTCATCACAGTCTCCCATCCTGACTAAGCACAAAGACAACAGTGGAAAAAAAAAACAAAAAAAAACTCCCTTTTAACTGGAAAAAACCTCCAGCAGAACCAGGCTCAGGATGAGCATCCCCACCCCCCCACCCCCCCACACACACACCCCATTGGAAGAAAGACAAAAATATGAATAATGACAAATACAAAACAGGTAGAATAAACAGAGTGAGAAAATGTGATAAATGTGTCCCTATAGCCGCCTAACTAAGGGATAGCTCAGGAAACCCAAGCCAACCCAAACTATAGGATTTATCAAAAAGGAAAGACTTAAGCCTAAACATAGACATGGTGTCAGCCTCATGGACAGAAACTGGAAGTTAGTTCCACAGAGGAGACTAATAACTGAAAGATTTGCCTCCCGTTCTGCTTTTGGAAACTCTAGGAACCACAAGTAAACCTGCAGTCTGAGAGTGATGTGCTCTGTTAGAAAAATATGGAACAATAAGATCTATAATATAAGATGGAGCTAGGTTAATGAGGTCATTACAGATAAATACTTAATTTGACTGTAGGGTATGTTAACCTGCATTTGGAAAGTTTTATCCTGATCGTGCTGAGTGAATTTATCATCTTGTGTTTCCTTTCAGAGGTGATTCAAGCCAGACGCCAAATGTCTAAAGGAGAGAGGGTTCCAGACAATCAACCAATAATTTTTTTTCAGAAGGTTTGATCTATCTCAAAATCACATCTAAACCTATTCAGTCTTCCATGTGATTAAAAAATAAAAAAATAAAACTCTGACATTGATTTAGCCCACTTCCAATTTCATTTTCCAGTGGCCTTTTATTTTTTTCTTATTAGCTTTTTTTCTCGTGTCATTTATGACATCTAATTAGTTTTGTTAGATGGTTGCCATGGGCAATCCCTATAAGCCAAAGCCTTTGTGGCCATGTAATTTATTTAACCATTTCGGAAATCCATGTGGGCGTTTCGATTGCCATCAGCACAGAGATTAAAGCCTCCCACGCTGCTCTGCCTCCAAGGAGGCAGCACAAAAAATGGGGTTTATTTTTCATTGATGGGACCCCCCTGGGACAGACCCATTCAGCCAAGTCTGTGAACAGTCATGCCTCACATTTCTACACACCCACTCTTCCTACTTAACCACTCTCACATGTAGACAAACAAGTCTAATTCTGGCTGCTTGTCAGTTCATTTATCTGCTGCTTCATGGCCTAACGTGAAAGTTCTGCCTTAAACAACCATCAGCTGTTGACTTCTTTATTTATTATTTTCTGAAAACTTATTGAATCACATTTGCTTTCTGAGCTGTAAATATTTGGTGAAGTCATCATATGAATTCTGGTTGATGGTTCTCTCATCTGGCATTGCTGCTTTTTGAATCAGAAGGACAAGCAAGTATACAATTACATGTTAAAAGCTGATCAGAAAAAAAAAAATGCTTAAAAAGTTATGTTATGTCACGTTGGTTATTATCGGTACTCTGTTTCTTCCATAGGTTGTCCTTCCTGTTTTGGAGCAATATGTCAAAAGCAATCGGCTGTATTTCTTGTCTACTTCTGCCTGTTCAAGTGATAGAAGCTGTGCCTCAAAAAAGGAAAAGGAGATGATCATTTGGTGTGTAAGACCTAAAAAACTATCAGAAAATGTCCCTTTCATATTTTGTATAAAGTCCATTCTTTCGCTGTTCTTTGATTTGGTGTACTAAAGTAACATTCATTTTCTTTTTATCCCATCCCTTGTTCACATCCAGCCTCTTTTGTAAGCTTGCAGCTTTGGTAAGACACAGGACCTCATTAATTGGTAAGGACTGTGTTAAAATAAACAATTCAGACATCATTGTGTTCCACTGTTTTCAGTTGTTTGGTTCATGCTTGTTAGCTTTTAGTTGCTCATAAACGGGTTCACCAACATGCAAGCATCTGACTCATGCTTTTGAATGTGGTTGCATTTGTTCTGTTTTTCTGAGCATTTCCATTCATAACTTTAATGGCACATGTTTTCTCAGGAAACGAAGCCTCCGAAGTTAAAAGCTGCCTCTGCGTTCTGACTCAGGCTCTCAATTCCAGGTAGCTAGATGGCACTCCTGTCACACTGCCTGTCTTGATCTTCTCGCTCTGCCTTTTACCTTATTAGTGTTGCACCACCATGTCTAAGGATGGGATGTCTGGTGTAATTAAGCGTCTGATACACTGATGCTATCTAATTGTGGTAGATATCACTTTCATTCCCTGCAGACAATGCCTCTGAAGCATGACGGTTGAACAATATTTGGACCAACAGAGACTGATGTCGTTAAGACTCGTCTGATGAACAGACTTGAAACTGTTTTCTTGGTTTGATTATAGCCAACCAAACCAATCTCAGCATTAAAATATTCTTTAACAATTTCCATTTTTGTACAGAGTAAATCTTTTTTTTTTTACACAATGGTACATTTAGAACATTCCTCCCGAGTCTTTTTTTTTATTTTTTATCTCATCCTAGAATATTGACATCACCAGCCTCAGAGTCTATCCAGACTTCCCTGAATTCATTCTTTGAGGCAGCTGCAGTTGATTTGGAGATGACTGTGGAGCAGGTCTCAGAAGCCTCACCTCCGAGTCGAGGCCAGTTGACCCGAGGCGTGTCCAAAGTTCCCAACTACACAGCCTCCATTCTTCTACCCATGCTCACGTCCTTCTTCCATCATCTCTGCAACCAAGCCTTTGGAGCGGACCTTCTGGGTAAGGTTCACAAGCTATGTTTGTGGTGTTCTTGGTAAAGAAAGTGTTCTTAGTACAACACAATGTTACATCACAACTGAAAACACTTTAGTAGTTCCAAATGTAGCTTGTTCAAACGTTTTCAATCACGCTGACATCATGGCATTGTAAACTCATTCAGAGTTTGCAGTAGTCTCATTTGTTAACCTTTGTGCACCAAGGTGTGGGATGAACAGCTGGTTTCTGCACTTCTGTAATCAGTTGTGGACCTTCCACATGACTAAAATAGTTTATGTGGACACAGCAGCAGGAGCTTGTTGACTATTCCAATAACACCTCGACCCTTGAAATCATCCATCACTTAAATCGTCAGGCGTTCGGCTCAGTGTTCTTGAATATTCATCATCTGTTTCCAGTTGGCAGAATCCAGGTGTCCTGTTACAGGATCCTGAACAGCCTTTACTCTCTTGGAACCAGCGGCAGCAGCTCACTGGAGGGGTACTGTTCACATTGCAATGTTATTACTGAGCAAATGTTGGTATACCTGTAGCCTTTTTTCTTCTTCTTCTTGTCTTGCTTTGTTTCATTTAAAATCTTACTTTTAAAGAGAGGTTTAACCAGTAAAGGTATAGCTTTAAACATCAAATGAACAGTTTTGTCTACATTATACATACATTCAGTTGTTGTAGAAATCAAAGCATCCTAACCCAGTTTCTCCATGCAGGCAGAGGTCAGCAGTTGGCACATGTCTGGCAGCCCTGACCAGGGTTTTTCCCATCTGCTTCCTGGAACCACATCTAAACCATAACAATCCATATTCCATCTATAACACCATGAGTGCTTCTCAGATTAAAGGTATAGCTCTGAAAAGAAAGTTCATGCTCAATAATCCAGGTACCAAATCCAATAATTCTCAGTTGGGTCATCTGGACAGTTTTTATAGCTCTGATGTTTTCCTAAGTTTAATCCTCAGGACCATCAGTAAACTTTTTCCTCTGTTAGATCATGGACTGCCAGATGAGGTTGTGGATGTTTGTCATCTCCTGCCCGCTTTGGAAGAGGCTCTGAAGGAGGTGGAGGAGTTGGCTGGTGTTGGTGCAGGAGCTCACCAGACCCCCTACGTCCACATTGCAGAGGTCACTTTGCCCATGTTGTGTAGCTACGTTGCTCACTGGTGGTGCTGGGGCCCTGAGGGTCAACTGGATGGCCCAGTCTTCACCACCGTCACTCCTCAAAATGCCAGTGACCTAATTGGCCACATCCTCCGCATCACCCACAATCACGTGGGTGCCAACGGGGGCGACTGGATGAAACAAATCGCAGGTGTTCTGATCCTGTACAATGCTGTGGTTATTGTATTCAAAGAAACATTCGACCGCTCACGACAGCCGTGTTTTGGATTTCAGTTGTGACCCAGCCGATCGTATGCAAGGCTCGCTCTGAGCTGTTGAAGAGCCACTTCCTGCCGCTGATGGAGAAGTTAAGGAAGAGGACAGAGTGTGTTCTGCTAGAAGAGGAACAGCTGAAAGCAGAAGGATGCTGTATTTCTGAGAGAGAACTGCAGATCGAGGAAACATACAGAGTCCTGGTGCGGGACATCTACGCCTTTTATCCTCTCCTCATCCAATTTGTTGATTTGAATCGGTAAGACCTTAAAAGTAGTTAAGGTGTGGAAGAAGCAAATCTTTGAGGAAAATAAAGGATTTATACAGTGAACTGCTGATTGAACTCGTCTCACTGTTTTGTATTGATGTAATGTCGGTAAGGCATCAATCGTGTCAACTAGTTCAGACAAATCCAGTCTGGGAGATTTAAATTGTATCTCTTTGAAACTTTAGAAGGACGTATAGTCCAAAGGGGTTATTTAAGTTACTGGTTGTGGTCAGGTTCAGCTTTACAGAAGACTATTCTGTCATGTTAATATTGTTTTGTTTTGTCTTGTTTCAGAGCCAGATGGCTGAAAGAGTCAATCCTCGAGGCTGAGCAGCTGTTCAGCATGGTGGCAGAGGTCTTTTTATTCTGGGCCAAATCTCATGTAAGGACACACAGTGCAGTTTTGTTGTTGAACATATTTAGTCCTCTGCTATGTCAGATTTCTGTGTGTGTGTGTGTGTGTGTGTGTGTGAGAATATTGCACCCAGTAAACAGTGCATATTATATTTGTCTGTTTTCTACAACAGCATT
The DNA here is from genome assembly GCA_031762435.1 of Hypsolebias longignatus. Taxonomy (NCBI): domain Eukaryota; kingdom Metazoa; phylum Chordata; class Actinopteri; order Cyprinodontiformes; family Rivulidae; genus Hypsolebias; species Hypsolebias longignatus. The sequence goes on from JARVGV010000001.1 coordinate 45,625,252, forward strand.
TCAAATGGGAGGAGCAGAATTACGTGGTCCAAAATGAAATCAACAACTTGGCATTCTTGGTCTCCAATGACAAAATATTAGAGGTCAGCTATACTTGATCCTACGGTTATGTATGCACTCATGTTCAAGAACTGCATCTCTGTCTAGTTTAAACACTTGTAAGCCAAATAAAATGATCTTTTTGGCTTCTTGATACTCAGTTTAACCACGACAAAAGGAGGATGAAGACAAAAGGGGATCGCCATTCTGTGCACACCTCTCTCATAGTGGCTGCCATGAAGAGGCTGGTTCCTTTGGGACTCAGGATTTGTTTTCCAAGCAACCAGAACCTTATCATGTCGGCTAAGAACGGCTTCTCTCAGGTTGGTTGGAACCGTATAAACATCTAAAGTCCTCTTCCTCCTCAAAAATGTCCTTTGTTAAGTTTTAATTCTGCAGGATGTTTGGGCTGAATAATGCATGCTCACATCTGACACCAGCAGACTGCAGTGTAGGTAATGTTTTCACTTCTTTGCTCCCCACAGAATAACCCTGAAGATGAGATTCGAGAGCATATTTTCAGCAACCTCACACATTTTCAGGTTCAGGTAAAGACTCACTGTATTTTAATTATTAATATTTGTTTATAGGTACAGTGTCTGGAACGTAACCCCTGAGATAGGTGTAAATCTGCAAAGTAGCAACGTTATATTTATTTTAGTATTTATATATATTTTAAGGCTTTACAAACCCTGCACACTCTTGCAATGTTCTCTTGCAATGTTCTAAACTCTTAAACCTATGTCATTTTAACAACATACGTACGTATATGTACTGTGCAGTACAGCAGAATTTTATTTGGGTACTCACCAGTGAAGATACAACTTGAAGGATGAGTTCAGCTCCAGGATTATTTGTGACTTTCCTGCCAGTTCTGTGATCAGATATCGTTACTTCCGACTTTGCATTGCAAAACTATTTTACCACATCGATCTCTCCGCTAGTGTTTTCTCCCTCCATTGTTCTATGAATTTCGGCAGAAAGCAGTGGCCAGAAGCACTGTTGGCTTCTGGACCGTGTAGTTCCTTTGACTTGCGGCACAGTGTAGGCTTATTGAAAGAAAACTACAAAATGGCGGCGCCTATCCCAAGTATTATTATTTATATTTTTTCCTATTGGTTGGTTCCCACTCCCATTAACATTTTATCCTGAATGTCCCAATCACGTGAGTACTGGTAATATTAAAGTTGACAATCGTGTGTTGTGTACAATTTTATGTTGAAAACCCGCAAAAGAATGTTTCCGCGAAAGCCAAACCGTAAAATATTGAGGGACTACTGTACTCATTGCAAACATTAAAATAAATCATAAAAAGTTATCTTGAACTATATTAAGTGGTGCATTTTCAGAGTTTACTACAGTAATTTTTTACATGTTGATATACCATGCTGAAATGCAGGTATGTAGTCAATGTAAACAAAGCACTTTTATCTGTATACTTTACGCAACAGGTCTAAGTGTATGCATGCATTAATACCAGTACATCAAAACGTCAGACTTCTCAATCCCAAATGACCCTTCAATGGAAATTACAATATTATTGACATATTTTGTGTCACATTGTCATTTCCATATGTAAACAAATTCACATGCTAGTTGGCAACCATTAATAAAATGTGTTTACACATTTTTAATTTAAGGACATTAACCATCAATGAGAAAAACAAAGTTCAGCTTTTCTTTCTCTGTTTATGAACCATTTATTAAACGTTCTTCATATTGTAATAAGTGCTAAGATGAGGTTGAATTAAACAACTTAACGGAGGGAGTCTATTTCTTGGATTTGTCTGAAATTTAAGATATATTCTTACAAGATTAAAGAATATCATTTCGTTTTCCTATTTTATTGACGGTGTTCTTCATATTTATTTATAACTGAGTAAATTTACCATTTAATTTGTGCAAGTGTCTGGTATATTAAACTGGGAAATGCTGTCCTAGCCTGTAAAATCCAGAGCTGTCATTTTAATAATCCTTGTCAGGGACTCATTGTTCACTGGAGACATGAATGTGACAAACTCACCGCACAGTGCAATATCTGCAGGCATCATTTCCACATGTCTAATTCAGTGATAAATCTGTTTATTCATAAGTCACTGATATAGAATGAATGAACAATGAGGATAACTTTTATTCCTATTTTAAGTGGCTCTTGTTTTCCACATGGTTGGTTTAACAAGTGTTTTTATTTTATTTTATTATTTTTTTGCTGTTGATGGAAGAGCAGTAATTGTCCTTTTGTGATTTATTGTTAAATTTTTGTAATCTTGGAAATAAAATAAAATTAAAAAAACAGTAAAACGATTTCAGAACAAAAGTATTTTTTAAGTTCACCAAGATTCTTGTTCCTGTAATTTCTGGTTCAGGTGTTTGTTAATTTTTATTTCCTTTCAGAATAAATCCATAAACAAGTCTGGGGAAGCCTTCCACTTGGAACAGAAAAAAATAAATGCAACATTCTCTCCTCACAGGCATCACACAGCGACAGGCAGGAGATGCTTAATGCCCAACATCAAACACAGCTCGGGGCTTTCTCTGACACACAAAGGACGGTGGACAGGATTCTGGAAATAGCTCGAGTCCTTTATTACCTGGATCAGGTGAGCTTTACAATTCTATTAAAAAAAAGATTAAGATGGAGCAGAGCCTTCATTCTTTGCTTCTTGGCCTCTGTAAATACAGTGACATTGAGTGCATCCATCCTCAATGATTGGACGGTGCGCGGAGAACTGTGTGTGTTCAGTGAAGTGAAGTGAAGTGAAGGTAGTAGTAAGTGCTGTTGAGCGGTCTTCCTCATCCTTCAGCTCCTCCAAGATAATTATCTCTTACTGACATTGTTGCAACATTTTTATATATACCTGCTCGGTCATGGTTTCACAGAAAATGTCACTTCTGATCGATTTTGAGAGCTGACAACTTAATAATATGTCAAATATCTGTTGTCTATTCATGTCAGGCTCAAATATTTAGATGTCATAAAATTATTTATTTTAGCAGCAGACGAACATGATACTAAAAAAACACTAAAAGAAAAAAAAAAAAAAAACAACAACAACACACCAATCCAAACATATGGAAACCTCCATCAATTGCTTATGTTTTATAGTAAGTAGATGTAAAGCCGCCTCACTTCATTGTTGCAGCTTTATTTTTTTATTTTTTGTTGTGATGCTAGTGAATTTTCAATGCTCAGTCAAACCAATCATTTATTTACAACAGGTTCTAGGAACCTGGAGGTTCTTGTGCACATCAGGACTTTGTTTTTGTTTTGTTTGTACAGGTGGAACACCCGCAGAAAAGTAAAAAGCCTGCATGGTACAAGGTGTTATCCAAACAGAGAAAACGTGCAGTGGTAGCCTGCCTGAGGATGACTCCACTCTACAACTTACCTCGGTAAAAACACCGGCCGCTTTTATGCTCTTTGAAAAATATGGAAATATGCAGCTATGTTTAATGAATGCGGCAGGGTTTATTCACATTTTTATTTGATATCTTTCTTCGTAAACATCTTTTTTTTTTGTGGGGAGGATGTAGACACTTCGTTTTTGTGATTTTCTTGAAGAAACACCACCAGTTTAGTGGTTTTATCAACTGATTTTTTTTTTTTTTTAATGAAATGATGAGTCAGATTCAAGTTCTATTTTTATTTTACTTTTATTTTTTTACTTTCTTGCCCACCTATTTTGTGTTGCATAATTTCTTCACCTGTTTCTCCTCCTCTCCAGACACCGAGCAGTCAACCTGTTCCTCCAAGGCTACAATACGTTCTGGATTTCCACTGAACACCACAATTTTGAAGAGGCACTTGTGGAGAATTTGGCTGTAAGTTGCAGAGAGGCTGTTTCAACATTAACAAACAAAACACTGCCCCCCCCCCCAAAAAAAAAAAAAAAATCTATTGTTATGTATAGAACAAAGCAGATGAAGAACATCTTTATCATTATTAAATTCAGTATCTCAGAAATTTTGAATATTCAATTCAATTCAGATATACTTTATTAATCCCAAAGGGAAATTAATTGTCATTGTAGCTCATCTTGGTTTCATTAGAGTTGTTCTAGATGCTGATGTCTTTGGGCAGGAAGGATCTCTTGTAGCAGTCCAGCCCACAGCGGATCCGAAGAAACTGACGACAGATGTCGATCTGTCCACCCAGACCCAGCAGACTTCTTGGTCCTCTTGGGCAGTAGGACTGCCTGAATGCTGGGCAGAACTCCTCTTTGAGCGATGGCCATTTCTCCCAGCAGCCTGCCAAGCCCCTTGTTGCTACAGAATTAACTGCAGGTGCCGGGGGGATGATCTTGGTCCTCCCACTGTCACAAGCTGCGTTTCCCGCTACCTCCAAGATATCTGCAGTCAGATGGGAATGCATCCACGGCACCTCCTTTTCAACTCATTTGGGATTTTGGGCTATAGTTGAGCTTTTGAGATGTTAATCAGCTGCTCCCAGTTGAAGAAAACCACCCTGTTGTTATGGTTACGCATCATAACAAATGTCCAAAAGTAAAAACGGTTTCAGTAAAAATTCTTCCAGCAGCATAGCATCTGATACCAGAGGAAGTAATCATTTGAAAAAAAGTGATTTGCATTCAGAAAAAAAGAGTAGTTAAAGTTTTCAAAAGCAAATTTTAGAATGAATATGAGAACTAATCCAACATGTAGCCACCTTGAACAGCGCAATTCTGGAATATTACTTAAGTCCGATAAAAAAAACATAAAAAAAAGAAGGATTTTTAGAAATGTTGCCCAACTGAAACATAACACCATGAAAAGTATGAGCATGTAGAGCACTCGATACTTAGAGTTGGGGTTCCTTGTGCCTGGATTACTGCAGCAGTACGACGTGGCATGGAGTCGATGAGTCTGTGGCACTGCTCAGGTATTATGAGAGCCCAGGTTGCTCTGATAGTGGCCTTCAGCTCTTCTGACGTGTCGGGTCTGGTGTATCACATCTTCCTCTTCACAATACCTCATAGATTTTCCATGGGGTTAAGGTCAGGCGACTTTGCTGGCCAATTAAGAACAGGGATACCATGATCCTTAAACCAGGTACTGGCAGCTTTAGTACTGTGTGCAAGTGCCAAGTCCTGTTGGAAATTGAAATCTGCATCTCCATAAAGTCAGTCAGCAGCAGGAAGCATGAAGTGCTCTAAAACTTCCTGGTAGATGGCTGCGTTGACCTTGGGCCTCTGAAAACACAGTGGACCAACACCAGAACACACCAAACCATCACTGACTGTGGAAACTTGACAGTGGACCTCAAGCAATGTGGATTTTTTGCCTCTCCTCTCTTCCTCCAGACTCTGGGACCTTGATTTCCAAAGGAAAAGCAAAAATTAATTTCAGCAGAGAATATGACTTTGGACCACTCAGCAGCAGTCCCAGGCGAGAAGCTTCTGACGCTGTCTCTTGTTCAAGAGTGGCTTGACACAAGGAATGCGACAGCTGAAACCCATGTCTTGCATACGTCTATGCGTGGTGGTTCTTGAAGCACTGATTCCAGCTGCATTCCACTCTTTGTGAATCTCCCTCACATTTTGGAATGGGTTTTTTTCATGATCCTCTCCAGGGTGCGGTTATCCCACTTTAATCTACCACATTGTTTCCTTCCCTTCGCCTCTCTATTAATGTGCTTGGACACAGAGCTCTGTGAACAGCCAGTCTCTTTAGCAATAACCTTTTGTATCTTGCCCTCCTTGTGCAAGGTGTCAATGGTCGTCTTTTGGAGAACTGTCAATCAGCAGTCTTCCCCATACCGTAATTGTGTAGCCTACAGAACTAGACTGAGACCATTTAAAGGCCTTTGTAAGTGTTTTGAGTTAATTAGCTGATTAGAGTGTGACACCCCAGGTGCCAATATTCAACCTTTTCACAATATTCTAATTTTCTGAGAAACTGAATTTGGGGGTTTCATTAGTTATCAATTATAATCATCAACTTAAAATACATAAACATGTGAAATATATCAGTCTATGTGTAATGAATGAATACCTGTATACAAGTTTCACTTTTTAATGGAATTACTGAAATAAATCATCTTTTTCATGATATTCTAAGTTTATGACTAGCACCAGTACATTAATGCTTTAAGAGATTTTTGTTTAAAAACTCTACACTACAGTTTTTTTAATCAACTAAATATTGATTTTATAGTTTAAAAAAAAAAAAAGTACATTTTGTATCATTGCACCCTTCAGAGTGAAGACACAGCCTCAGACTCTGAGGTGCATGTCCAGTTCATAAGGTTGAAGGTTTTGTAGCTTTCTTACCAATATCAGGATTAAAGATCTCCTCCACCACCAGCTGGAAGAACTCTTTGGAAACACCTCCTTCATCAACGCCCTGCTCTCCTTCAAACTCCACGTACAGCTGCTTCTTCAGGTCTGCAGGGTTCTCCATCGCTATCATCTCCAGCTGCAAGGACACAGCTCACATCAGCTTAGGCCAGGATCTCAGATGCTACATGAGCTAAACTCTACCTAAAAGCTCAGTGTAGCAGAACTGAAGCTGCATGCTAAAAAAGACAGAACAGCTAAAACATAAACGTGTGAAAAAAGTAGCTAAAAGCAGCTAAAAGATCTAAGCTGAATAAACCAGGTGGTTACTCCATGAAGGAGTGAAGTCACGTACCCTGACCAGAGCGTCATCGATGATGTGGTCTCTGCGGACCTTCAGCCTCAGGTAGGGGTTTAGCTGCTGACCCTGCACCAAGCTGTAGAGCACCGTGATCCGCCGCTCGCTGTACATGCGGATGCGGTTGTCGTAGTACAGACCCAGGTTCTTGGTGACAGCGTTCAGGATGAAGGGGCACGTCATGAAAGAGAACTTGTTTTCTGTCTCCACCTTGAAGAAGGTGTAATCCTTGTCCATCTCCAGTACTTCGTTCAGCGGTTCGTTGACAAACTCCTCAAAGGAGATGAGCGGCCGCCGGCAGTCGTTGGTGCGGATTCCCAGCTCCGTTTCCAGAGGGTCTACTCGAGGGCCTTTCTTGTTCCGGCGTTCCTCGCCCAGCAGCTCCTGCAGTGTGAGCTCACTGGACTCTGGAATCGGCTCGTCATCGTCCTCCTCGTTGTTCTCCACGTCCAGGTCACCTCCAAGAACGTTTGCATAGTAAACAATTTTCAAGCACTTGGTGGCCGCCACAACTGCGTCGTCGTCGTTTACCAGGTTCCGGCTATTGAACTCGTTACTGATCACCTTAAAAGTGATAAGCTGCTGGAAGGTTTCCATCATCCTCCGGATCTGCTCGGCGCTGTAGTGGGACCAGAGGCGTGCCAGCTTGGCCTGAGCTGCCAGCGGCAGTTTGCTCATGGCCTTGCAGAACTGCGGCAGAGCGATCTCCAGGTACTCAGGGCTGTGAAGATTGCTGTTCTCCATCACGATGACAAACAGGTTCAGGTAGTTGGGGTCTCTGGAGTACACGTTGTGGTACGCCAGATCACACTCGACGTTCGGAGAGAGGTAGACGAGAGCATTTAGGAAGGCAGCCTCTATCTTCTCATTGGACAGGAGGCGCTCGTAGACCCGCCGCACGGCTTCGATGTCCACCGACACCTCATCGGGGGCCAGCTTCTGGATGTCATTTTCTCCTGAGGACCCATCTCCAAACCTGGACAACGAAGACGAGGTGGGGGAGTCTTCATCCATAGCTGTAGCAGAGCACGCAGCCGCCTCCTTTTCATCTTCATCCTTGTCCTCGTCCTTCCCCTGGAGAGACTTCAGCTCCTCCTTGGTGTGAGGTTTGGACCTCCGGAAACTCTGCACCAGGCCCTCAGAGCTAGAGAAAACCCGACCTATGACCCGGATCAAGGGGGAGTAATCCTTCTTCTCTCCACAGATGTCCAAGATCTCGTACACCTTCTCCTCTGTCAGGTAATTTACATCTGCACACAGAAACCAACATTTCACTGTGAACACAGAGGAAATGAAAATCCTAAACCATTAAGTCAGGAATGTGTTTCAAATGAAGATCTTCTCGTTGAGTTGGGAGTTGGAGCTGTTTGGGTCGAACCTTCACTCCAACGTACGGGAGAGGTCTCCTGCAAACTGTGAGATGCCAAGCGCCAGAGTTATTACCACATCAAATTCTAGCTCAACATCTTAATAATTTACTGTTATAGTCATTTATGTGTTTTTAAAGGTCAGCTGGCTGTGGCAGCCATCTTGAATCAGGTTGCAGACTGTATACATTTTATACAGATCATATGTGAAAGTAAATAAATTGTCCTTCCATTAGCAAAAAAAGTTAATAAAAAATCACTATAAGTAAAAAAAAATAAATCACTAAGTAGAAAAATGTGCTATAAAACTTTTCAACTGTATTATTGTGTGAAACTTGATCTGTTCATGATAAAGAAGGATGTTGTCTTTTTGTGTTGACCAGTAATTACATGGCTATCAGCTAAACAGAGCTAAATAAACGGAGACCTTTAATTATGTTTTTAATACATTTTTATTGGGGAATACCTCATTCCACGCATACACTAGTGTTTCCCCTACCTTTATCCAAGGAGGGCGCCTTACCATGTCAACAGAACTGAGTGCCCCCCTACCAAATCCCCTACCCCCACTCTGCTCTGCCACTTCCGGACAGGGAGCAGAGATCAGCAGCTCAGCTCAGACTCCAAACCACAAGCAATATAAACAGCGCTCCGCTACCTCTCTCCCCCACCGATATATATATACGGTACATGGTAGAAACGATAGAGATTTAGCCTACGATAGAGATCTGTCTTCTACCGGCTAACCGCAGTA
>JARVGV010000001.1:45704170-45716566 GCA_031762435.1 Hypsolebias longignatus
ATATGTTTACAATTATACTTTTTCAATTGCTTTTCTTTAGTTCATCTGCTTTTCTCCATCTAAATTATTGCTCTTTTGTATATGTATGTAGTAAACTGCTGAAGTTTGTAGACATTACAGCCATCTCAGCTAAAGACGATGGCACTGAACGCTCTGCTCTGCCTCTTTAATCAGAACAACATTTGCTTCTTTTATTTTTATTTATTTATTTTTAATTAAAGGCACATTCAAATTTAGAATCAATGGTCTCCCAAAACCTGAAAACCTGTCCTTCCTCAAAACTGTCCCTCAGATACTATGCTGCTGTCCAAAAACCTAAACAGTAGACAAATGTCATGCTCAGTAACCTCAACCTCCCTTATAACAGCTCTTTAATACACAGCAACAATACACCACTTTGCTGCATGGAGCCATCAAGCTGGCCATGTCTCACAGTATGTGCATACACACAAAAATCCATCATCATTAGAGGGACAGTAGTGCTGATAGAGATCTACATCTCACCAACTTGGCTATGTGACTACCTTTTCTACCAGCATAGATTTTAATCCCCCATTCCTCCTCTGTCATTTCACTCACATCTTTGATATAGATGTTGGAAGAAGATGCATCAGGACCATCTTAAAAGTGTTGTGTGAAAGGAACCACCGTCTGTTTTCATGTTATCCTTCACCGCCTGGTTCAGCTCAGCCACTAAGGAGTATGAGAATAGTTTTAAATAAGTCATATCTGCAAAGAAGTTTGTCAGCATCACCTTGTCCTCGGTCCTGGATCTGCATTTATCTAGAGCCAGGAAACAATCCTTAAAATATTCATTACAAACCTCGCAAGTCCTGACCTGAAGTATAGAACATACTTATTCCACTTCTGTAATGTGCTATGTCATCCTATTTCTGTTTTTAAATAAACTACTGATTTTTTTTCCCCTGTGATTGACTACTGACTTATTTAGTCTAACCTGTCTCATACCCAATGAGTGCTGGAGATAAGACCCAGCTTTTTGCAAGCCTAAAGAGGATCAAGCAGAAAATTGATGGGTGGACTCTAAATTCTTCCAGATTATTAATTCAAAAAGTTTAATTTGAATCAATTTCTCATTACTTACCGAACAGTTCATTTCAACAACTGCCCATGTTTACCACAAATATCACAGATTATTTTGTAACACAATGCAAAAATAATTTGAAGACGATAAAAAAACTTGTAAAATTTGACATGTTTTGAACAACATTATCAGAACTAGTCACATTGCCATGCAGCCTTATAACATTTCCATCACCACTGTGTAATAAAAATGTTGAGGGGTTGACAAAAATAGTTTAAATCTTGAACAATCCAGAAAAGCAGCTGCCTTTACTCACTTGTTTCATGGGAAACTAACTATCCAACATGTTTTTCCAAAAAAAAAAAACAACAAAAAAAAAACTGCTATGAGTTATTTGTCAAAAAGATCCAAAACATTGTCAAGCTTTTTGTGCTTGATGAAGTTTAAGTTTGTTGTTGTTATTTGAATAATTGTCTGTGGAGCTTATCAGAGATGTTCAAAAAATTAAAAAATAAATAAATTATGAAACAGGTAATGGAATAATAATGCTGCATACCAGGACTGACTGACATTTTCCTGACTCATTTCCTTTATATATTTAACCTTGAGCTGTCTAACTGCTTCTTGCCATATCCTACATTCTGTCTGTTTCTCATTTTGTACATTTGTTCATTAAAATTCATGAGATAAAACCATTAGCCCACAGGAAGAAATTCCTTACATGACATAAAGATTAAAGGAAGTCCTATATTCCACAAAGGCCTTTCTAATTTTTAAGATTAAATTATGATTTTTCAAAGCTGAAAAATGGTCCCAAACTTTGTATCAAATAGTCTTCAGGAATTACATTTGAGGGTTTATGATGTTTGACTCCAGCCACTAACCTCTGCTGTGACTTCAAAACTCTCTCTGGGTGTCGTTTAAATAAGTTTAGTCCCTCAAAACGTCTTTTGCTTCAGATATCTGAATAAGAAGACGCATGAAGAAGAAAATGTTCCAGTTGAAGTGAAAAAGGGGTTGTTCAAAGCTGAAAACCCAAAAAACGTCATTCTTACTTTTGGAAAATAAAATGTATTTATTATTTGGCAAAATATAATAGCAAACAACCAAGATTTTTTTTTTTTTTTTTTTTTCTAAGTTGTCATTCACTTGAAGTTTTAAACCTTTGCTATCTGGAAAAACTACGGAGCCCCAGAAGGGACATGGGGGATTTTTTAATTTATTTATTTTTTTTAACTTTTGCGTTCCCACGCAAATGTTTTTGCATTTCCTCGCAATACTTTTGCGTTCCATTGCAATACTGTATTGTATGTAGTGTTTCCTCACAGACAACAACGTTCCTCCCTCAAAGAAACTGGTCCAGATGACATGATTTAATGGAGTTTGTTTTGAAATCAGCCATACATATAAGGATATGCAGTGTGTGCTGCAGTGGTAAAATTAGTTTTACGTCATGTTCATGCTCCATGGATTCAGTGCTTCAGGCTGTCTGATGTCTGTCAGCTGCTCAGTCTGTCCCTCTGAGAAGCAATGGTTTTCTTAGGGACTGTCAACAAATTACCAGGCTAATGAGCTTGGTCTGAACACCGTTATAATATTTTAGATATATTTCTAGAGTATTTGTCAAAGCTGCACAATGTATCATAAGTTATCCCAGTATATTTCTGCATGGTAATAAATCGTGAATTTTCTCACCATTTAAAATCCAAAAGAACAAAGTGGCATTTGTCTTTCAAAAGTACTGTAACTTTCTTTTAAAGCATCAGAGTTCATTCAAAGATTCAAAGATTCAGATTCTTTATTTGCCATTCACGCCACATATAGTGCATGTGGTGGAACAAAATTGCGCACACAGGGTCAGTTACATTCAACAAAATTATAAAATGTGTGTAAAAAAACAGTACTAAGAGCTAAGATATGAACTAAGAAAAATGTTAACTAGAAACGCACTTAGCACGTACATCCGCAGGGCTTCATCAGTTTGAGGAGTCCCAAGTAACCTGTGTTCCCCACTAAGCAGTACACTTCTTTAGTGGACCAACCAGTTTGCTGATTTTGCTGGTGACTGATGAAGCCCTAGAAGGCGAAAAATCTTTCCACAAAAAATAAACTGTCCAGATAACCTGATGGTCCCATAATTGTATTTTGTACTTGGATGACTGAGCATGAACTTTGATGCTTTAAAAGAAAGTTACAGTACTTTAGAAACACAAGTGCCACCTTGATCTTTTGGATTTTAAATGGTGAGAAAATTCACAATTTATTACCATGCAGAAATATACTGAGAAAACTGTAGATAAGATATATGGTACTGCTTTGACAAATACTCTGAAAATACAGTCATTTGTTGACGGTCCCTAAAAGAACCATTGCTTCTCGGAGGGACAGACTGAGAGCAGACGGCCTGCGTCAGCTCGAACAAGAAATTTACAGATGAATCCACAGTGCATGAACATGAAATATCCAGCGTAAAATTAATCTTACCATTGCATCACACACTGGATATCCTTATATTTAATGCTGATTTCAAAATTCAATTTAATTCAGTTTATTTATATAGTGCCAAGTCACGAACTCTTGCATGAACCTCAAATACAGTTGTCTGTTCCATTGTTGCTCTTGTCTGTGAGGTAACACTGATTTTTTTTTGTTTGTTTGTTTGTTTTAGGGTAGACACTTCTTCCTCCTGCTCCATCCCTGCTCTGTTCTTTGTACTGTGAACCTTTTTCAGAGCCTCTCTTTACATATTTTTCAAATTGTACACTATGGATCTGGTCAGCTGGTCTCCCAATGCAACTGATCAACAATTTTCAACAAGAAGACAGAGTGATGGAGAGTCCTATGTAAATAATTGGATTTATGATAACAGAATTCTGCGTTTTGTAGTTGGTGGTTACCTGGCTTATCAACAAATTCAGAAAATATCAGCAGCTGTTCTGGCCATTGTTAAGCTGCCTGGAGAAGAACTGTACCGTGCTCTGCAACACTCAGAATCAAATGCTGTGCGAGCTGAGCCGTAAGCTGTATGTGAGGAGAATTGCAGGCTACTTGCTGCTCTGGAATCTCGCTAGCAGGAAGGGATAGATCTTGGAGAAGTTGTAATCTTGACTCGGCATATGTAATCACAATTTGGCTATTTGGAGTCACCATTAGATGTACTAGCGAGACTGTAAAGGCAGGCAGAAATTAACAGAGCTCGGCCTGACCCAAAACAAATGTTGATATCTGAATCTGGCTTCCCTCGCGTTGGCCTTGGAAGGTTATCCTTCTCAATTTCTCCTGGACGTTATGGAAAAAAGATGCTTCACCCCCCCCCCCCCACCCCACCCCTCCCCACCCGCTTCACTCCCCAAGGATATGGACCTGTGTCAGAGCTCAACCGAACTGGCTGATGAACTTTGCACCACCTCTTATCAGGATTATGGCTGGCTGGGGGGGTGGGGCTCTGGACAGTGCTCACAGAATACTTCCCCTCAAATGCATGTCTTTGCTGGCCTCTCATTTCTCCCCCCACCCCCCATCCACCCCCAACCCGGTGCAGCAAGCTAGCGGATGCAAAGGTGCCAATGGCTGCGTCACTCACTGGGCGGTCTGTGTTAGGAGTTAGGACCCCCACCAACTCCACATACATATGTCTTCTGTCTGTAGGTTGATGTCATCAGTATGTTGCTGTTTCTGTGCTGAGGTCTTCTATTGCAATTTTCACACTGTGTCCCGTCTAAGACACAGTGTGATATGATTTTTCTATACCTCCCCTCTCCTCATGTTTCTCTTATTCTTATATAAATGAAAAGGGAGCACCTCCTGAAGGCCGTGGCCTCAGACACTGCCGTCTCCCCATGTTTGTTTGTTTATGTTTTTTTGGACATGCTGTTCTGAAATGTAATTTTGTTGTGCTTCGGTGCAATGACAATAAAGCTGATTCTGATTCTGAAAAGGTAGCAGTGCATGACCAAGTATTTTTTTTCTAAGTACCGGTAGTCATTTAATTGAAGTTTTAAGCCTTTGCTATCTTGAAAAACAGTTACAGTTAACCAGATAGTGATTTATTTTTTTGTTTGTTTTAGCTTGCATTTTTTACAGAGTACTGTACTAACATAGAATGCAATCTGTCAGTGTTTTTTATTTAAAAAAATAAACCTTTCTGTAATGTAAGCCAAGTGATAATGCATAACTTGTAGCTAATTTTTGACTGATACAAAAAGATTACTAATAGTTACAAGAACCCATTGTTATGTAACATCTGTATTACACATGTTTGTGTGGAAGCAGATGACACCTTAAGCAGCAAATCCAATGTATTTTGAGTCAACAAACTCTTAATTTTCTTAAATTGTTTCAATCCCTTTGTAGCCTGAGCAATATTTTATAGCTGAAGCCAAAAGGTATGTGTTGTGCTCTGCACTTTCTTTCAGTTTGAGCTTTCTTCAATATTAGCTATGTTGCTTGTATAGCGGGAGTTAAAGAGCCTTTTACACACAGTGTGGGTTCTCACTGGATCCGAGGCTTATGAGAATCTCATCACTATCCATCCTTGTAATGTTTCTGTCTGAGTGGCCGGATGGGAACTATTACATCCCACTGGAAGTCATTCACTAGATGCAGGGGCTCACATAAATGCTGTTGATTTTATTGCGCAGAATATTAGTCCATTTGTGTATTAGCACAGTAATTTGCCTCATTATACTAATTACAATATGAGACTGAGTTTGTCTCAAGTGTTTTACGATTTGTTCTGAGGATAACAAAAGACAATAACTGTCAAAGGACTAACAATACTTTTAGTTGGAAATGTCTGTTTTTGATCACTGGCTTTATTTCAGCAACCACTTGTCATCTTGCTATGTAAACCCCATCATGAACTATAAATGTGAATGGTCTATTTTTCATGCTTCACTCTCCTATTGGCAGACAGAACAATAACAGCAAGCCTCTGTGGCAAAAAGCAGTTGTCAGTATGACTTATCCATCACTCGTCTGTCGTCATTAGCATTCATGGTTCATTAGCCATCAAGCACCCAATAAAAACTCAAATTGTAGGCTATAAACTTTGTTGTGGCACTCAACCACTGGCACCCACTAACCATGTTTTATTACATGGCCTCTGTTCTCTATGTGTGGATGGCTGGTTTTGCATTTTGCCATCTTCTAAATCTTAAAAATGTTTTAATTTATCTTGCACATGGAAATCTGCATGTTGTTTCTCCTGTTCTTATATTGAATGCTTTTCAATGTGTATTAGTGTTGTAGGTTTGTGTTTTATGCAGGTTTTTATGTTTGACAAAAAATCTAAACAGAAAGCCCCAGGTCATTTTTGTCCAAATAAGCATGGCAATTAAGAATCCATGATTTTGGTTTTGCACGATGACGCCTGATGTCTTTCATGTACTTTCTTATTGACTCATCTATTGTGATGTTTGCCAATAAAAAAAATTCAGGAAGCGTGTTTACATGCCACATCGTCTTGCTTTCCAACAAAGTACTGAACGGGTTTATAAAGCCTTGCATATATAACACAAAAGAATATTTAAAAAATAGGAGTAAAACCAGGATAGGTTTACACTGACTGCTTTAAACTACTGCATACTTTTGATAATATATAATTTTTCATGATCACCTTCCTATATATTTCCCTCTTTTGAAACATTTTGATTAACACAATTATGATAATGCTGCTCCAACTGCCTAAAGTAAATTAGCACCTGTTTTAGCTTAGTCATATTTTAAGTCTAAAATACTTTATGCGTAAAGTTTCTGCCTCTGCATTACATGCTACTTTTTATGGAGTCCGGTTGCAAGGGCAGCAGCTTGAGCAGGGAGGCCCAAATTTGTTTAGTGCACAATGTCCAAGACAAATTGCCCCTTGGGGAAAGTAAATTACTCTCTCTGTTTGTCTGTCTGTCTCTCTGTCTACATAGCTAGCTAGCTAGCTAGATAGCTAACTTCTTGTTCCACTGCCTCCACTTCCAACTCATACAGGGGAGTTTCAATGTGTTGGCAGGCCAATTGAAAGAGATAGTCTCTCCAGCATGTCCTGGGTCTTCCCTGTAGTCTCCTCCCAGTTGGACATGCCCAGAACTCATCCTGAGGGAGGCGTTCAAGGAGAATCCTCACCAGATGACTAACACCTTGACTGGTTCCTCTCAATGTGTCGGAGAAGCTGCCTAAAATTTTGTTTGGTAAAACAGTTGGCTTTTCTCCAATTCTTGCTATATTTTTGCATAAAATCATTTTCAAAAGAGTCTTACCCCTAATTAGAAATGTTGCTCAAACTATAGCTATGTTTAGAATTTGTTAAATTCTATTAAACATATGGTCAGTGGAGTGACATCAGTAATCATGAGGTGTAGAGGGGGAAAAAAAGGGTAATCCAAATGTCTTTTTTAATTACAAGAGAGTAAACAATTGCAGTTGAGAACTTGAATAATAACTCTTGATGTTCATGTTCTTAAACTTTATGTGTGCATGCCCACTTGTAATTCTTGTGTGCATTTGTGTTAGAAAATGTGACTTCCCTTTGCTCTCCTCCCCCACCCCACTTTATTTCTGCAGATCTGGAGATTGTGTTTGGTTCATCTGCAGCTGGTAAATAGAGAATCGCCTAGTGATATTGAGAGAGACAGATGAGACCACTATGACTTCCCCAGAGAATTTCAGGAATCAAATTTAAAAGCTATTTTCAGCTTCAATGCAGGTATATTCACGCCACCTTGATATTATTAGATGAAATAGGATGCACCCACTGCAAAGTTTGTGTTTGGGTGGGAGTATGTTTGTGTTTAGCATGTGTAACATCAAGGGAAAGGGATTAGGTGGTTGGGTCATCAATGTTTGACTGAATGAGGCAGAAGGGCAGACAGAGATGTAAGCGTATGTGTGTATCTCCACATCCCTGTGAGGGTTTGGCTTTGTAATACATTTAGTGCTTTGTTATCCATCTGCGTCAGCCTGTCTACATCCGCCAGGATAAGTGTTTGGACTGTATTATAACCAGTCCTGTCAACAGCACCTTCTTTGTGGCAGTTCAGGTCTTGGATCATTTTCAAAACTTCCTTGTTGACTCATTGCCCCTTACAAGTGTTTGAGAATAGGCAGCTGATGGTCTGTTTGCCAATGCTGAGTGAAAGAGTAGCACAATATTTGACAAAGTCAACATTGCTAAGGGTGTTATTTTTTCGTCTGTGTCAGTCTTATGTAAGCACATCTGCAACGAAGCGTTTACATGCATGTGTTATATGTGCAGTTACCAGACATGGTCTTTGTCACCTGACAGCCTTTTGCCCTGGGATTAGAAGTCTGTTTTGCTCTTTCCCTTTCACATAAACACACAACATCCCACTGCTGGATAAATTGGGCTATCAAAGCAGGAGGTGTGACTACGAACATCTCATGCATTCCAAGCCTCAAATCCTTTCATCTCCTTCAATCACTGTCCGGTAGTCCCTCCATCAATGCAGATCCCTGCATCACTGTCTCCAGCATTAATAAGACCCCTCTCCTTCTGCTGAAGCATGTTTACATAGAGGAGAGAGTGTGCTTTTTCTCCCTCTGCTTCTCTTTTGAGTGTCTGTTCAATAGGGAGATGGCTGTGCTTCCTTTTAAGGATCTATTGCAATACTGGTTACATGTGTATAGCATCTATGAAGGGTTGTATTCAAGTCTAGGCATGAAGGGCAAGACAAAGGGTCAGGGTTGGAATTAGACTCGCACAAAACAACACTGTTCGTCAAAGTATGGAATTACATAGTTTGGATTGTGGAAATTGTTAGGAATCTGCTGTCAGTAAAGCAAATTTAATGTTCAAACTAGTTCTTTTTCCTGAAAGGTCCTTTGTGACATTCATAAAGCTCAGAGTAATTTCAATGACAGAACCCTAACTTTTGTTTTAAAACATACACACAGGAGGTATGCATTGGAGATCCTCCAGATTTAGATTTACTGTGAGACTGAAAGAAAGGTTAAGCTTCAGTGTGTAGCTGTTGTGAAGTGGCCAAAGCCTTTTGGCTTGACATATCCCTAAGCCGTTCTTCCACTGTCTCTATTTTACCTCTCTGTTTTTCTTCCTGTCTCTTTCTTTCTTTCACATACACATATACTACACAGGCATGTCTAAGTGTCTAAGAGTGCCATGTCTAAAGAGTTCCAGCAGCTTGTTACTGAGGCTGTCAAAAAGCACAGAGACCCACCGCAGAGGTGAGGATGTGTGTGAAATCCCATGAGCGTGTAGCACAACATCCCACTTCTGTTTGTACTGTTTTTGCTTCACATTGCATCTTTAATGCAACTGATTCTTATATAACAAGCAAAAAATACATTTTTTATGCAGAAACAGCGCTATTGGATTTGCTTAAACATGTACTGTATATGTATATGTTGCAGTTTGTAAATCAGTGCATTAAAGTGTACCATTCTTTAATGCAATTCAAAACTAAAAGACCAAAGATGATGGGGAAATTATTTATTAGCTTTTCATGAGTACTTTGTGAAATCTTTCACAAATACTTAATTTTAGGGGCAATAATTGTCAGCGTAAGCAATGTTGTTGACCGACAAGCTGTTCATAAACAGCTGTAAAGACAGCTATTAGATTAATTTTAGTGTCTCAGATGCACACACATCTACCTGAATCCCATGCTCTGCTTCCTTTGTCATTAAATAGACAGTTGTATTTACAATTGCCATTAAGAGCATTATGTTTAATAAATATATTGCATGTGCACTTGATTTATCAGATTTCTCTAAATACTGTGTATACAATAACAGCTGCTCAGTCAAAAGTATCTGAAACAAGAAATGGAATAGTTTTTTTCTGCATCAAGACAATGAAACTGAAAGAACTATTTGTTGTGGAAACATAGAAGCATCTTTGTGGTTTATAATTATAACTGGACAATGCAAAATCAGAAAGTCCTATTTTGAAGTCAGACACTTAAAAAATGTAATGCATGAACATCCCCTCTGCCCTTGTCACAGTGCAGGGTGGCGTCATGTGAAAATTAGACACAGATGCAAATCATTGAGCCTCATGTAAAGATTTACTGCTTTAAAAGTTGGACTGACACTCTGGACCGACAAAACCAATAAAAAAGGAGCGAAAAGTCAAGCAGATATGTCTTGCTGAGCATATCCGTCCGTGCACCTCAGATCCCTTGCAGACCACCAACCTGGCCTTGACACAACAGAGATTTTTGTCAGGCGTCACATTTTGGCTGCAGTTCATGCATAGTCTTCTTGGCTCTGTGCATAACCTCTTACACTAATTATCATTTCACTTCCTCATGCTGTTATTTTATCAGGCTTAACGCCCGTCAGACCTCAGTTTATGGCTCGTGGTGCCAGTGGAAGCAGGATTCAGACACAGCGCCGCAGTAATCTGGATTGCCGCAAAAAGGACACCTCAATAAAGGCTGTTCTCCTGGCTGCCCACGGTCATAAATGAGAATAAACAAGGTTAAGGCAGAATAATTATGCTGAGCTGCTTCCTGGTATTAAGGATGGCGGGACGTCTTCCATTGTACAGATGCTCTTGTTTTTCTGATGAAAACCACTCTTCCTCCAGGAACTTTTCCTGGAGGGAAGAGTTTACAGTTATCACATTTAGAGTTTTAACCAGAAGAGGTGAATAAGACTATTTCTGCTGGAGTTTATGTCAAAAACAACTATAGAATTAACAATTCATTCTTCTTTGGCTTCCAAATGCTAAAAAAAAAAAAATAAGAGCATGTTTGTAATATATTTTGCGAACAGAACTTTGTTTGATACCTTTGAATATTCCATCATTCTCAAAATAAATATATCTGAACATATTAATTTTTTTCATCCGCTATCACATTTGTCGACTGTTCCTTGTGCTTCCATTGTTCAGTGTCTTCATTATTTCATCCAAAAAGACAGGAAATATATTTTAGACCCACACAATTCTGTTTTACCTCAAGTATATTTGGTCGGTTTTCTAATTATGTGCATCTGTACCCTTAATTTAAAAAATGTGGTAGCTTTGTTGCAATGTTTGAAACTCACATTTCTTTAACCAGTGGTAAGCTGTTGGTTCCACACCTCGTATTTTAGCAGTGCTTTTTAAAATCGAATTTGTCCCAGGTGCTCATTCAGATGTTCAGCCCATCAATACTTTCTAGAAAAGATGGCGAGCACTTGTTTTAATGAGGAAAATATCTTGGAAGAAGTAAACGATCTTTAAGATGAGATATATGACACAGAATTGTCAACAATTTAAAGGGTGCAGAACCAGTAAGTTTTTCCAGCACTGATGTTTTTTTTTTTTTTTTTTTTACTTGAATTCAACCGTACTCCTTATTGGCAAGCATACCTCACACTTGGCATAAGGCATAATGGCTTGAAAAGTTAGTCAATCTGAGACATACTGAAAGTTATGCATACTCACTTCAAGCCCTTCAAAATGACCTGATGTTCTGATACGACTCACAAGAACGCACTCAAACAACTGTAGCACACTTACTGTATATATTCTTTACTGCCGAGAATAGTAACAGAGCTTCCAGCTGTGTAAGCATCCCCTTCGTTTTCTCCACTCTACAGCTCTTTCTTTAATTTAGCCTATTTAAGTGTCATACCTGTAACATTTTGTGATTGTCAATGGAAGGCTGCATTTGACAGAAACATTTTGACAATAATTCACAGATTAATTCATGTTACTGGCTTTGTTAGTGTGCTGCTTGAGAAAAGCACTGTACAGTTTTCAAATATTTCATACTTTTTATGTACAAGTCTGTATGGTTTAAAACACGGTCAGATTGTTTATGTTTATACTGTATATTGTTTTCATATTGTTTATTGCTTTATCATATTGTGTACAGTATTCATTTCATTTCCTTTAATTATGCATGTTAGTCCTGTTGAGACTTGCCTGTCTCATTTGTAAGAGACCTGTTAAACAAAAACAAAACAATATACTCAGTAAAAGACATTAGTATAAAATATACACATCAATACAAGCATATCATAAATTATCAAACATAAGCTAGGCTGATGCAAAAATGACAACAATTTAAGAAGAAAAAAAAACTCAGACACAGGAGCAAGTTTTTATGGATGTGATCTGCAATTGTTGTCATTAAAATTGAAATTATTTAAACATTGCACCGTCAGAAAACTAAAAATATCTATTATTTCTAAATATACAAACCAAAATATGTATTTAAACAATCAAAGAGAGATAATCCCTTTATTTATTGTTTTTCTAAAACATTCTGTCATTAATTGCTTCTATTGGTAAATTGCTAATGAATAAACTTTTTGCTCTTTGCAATAAACAAACCATTAAGTTGAAGGGAATTCAAATTTGCCTTCATAAATATTAAAAATTACTATTG
>JARVGV010000001.1:45716666-45730191 GCA_031762435.1 Hypsolebias longignatus
GAAGTTGGTCTGTTGAAAGAATATGAAGTGGTTTGGTGTGTATTTGTATGAAATGATGCTCAAGAAGGAATTGCTTATTTTGTTTTTGTAATGTGAAGATTATTGTTGTTTGAATTTTTGGGTGGTAAAAAAGGGAAGATATAAGATTTTTTTTATTTATTATTTTTTCTGTCTAATTTTATTTGTGATTGTGTCTTTTAGTGTATATATACAGTACTTGTTTTTTTGTTTGTTTTGTTTTTAAAAATTAATAAACTTATAAATAAAATAAATAAATTCTTCCTCCTGATTCACAGCTTCTCCTCAAACTCTTTAAGTTATCATGAAGCATGGATTTCCCTGTTAATCACATACAGTTTAGGGACTTCACACACAACAATTTGCTCAACTAGCACATTCCAAATTAAAAAATCTGTGAACTTTAAGAGCTGACTTAAAGGATTGCCTGTTTACTTCAGCCAGTAAATCTTCTGCCCCCCAAAAAAGCACTAAATGCTTGTTCTTGTCAGCAGTGAGCACCTGACAGATGGCCTCAGGCGGTTGTGCAAACCCCTTTCTTCCATCTTCTGGCAGCAGAACCACCATCACCAGCTTTAGATAGATTTAGCTCATCATAAGCTAGCTAAATAAATAAATAGCTTTCTCCAGTTTGTTTGTTCTGACAAATGTTCAACATACAGTACATTTGTTATTTTTAATGTGTCTAAATTTCAAGGTCAAGGTTTCTTCATTGTCATTCTCATCATATGTGGTACATGTAGTGGAACGAAATTGTGTACATAGGGTCCCAGCTGCATCTAACGTCAGCAACAACAGCATTTGCTAGAACAAAAGAAGAAGTAGCTTTGTTTGGGTTTGCTTTTTACCTGAATTAAACTAAGATATGGTGTTCAAGGCTCTTTATTGTCATTCGCATCACATATGGTACATGAGGTGGAACAAAACTGTATACTCAAGGTCCCAGTTACACCCAAAAATATAGCAAAAATATAAAGTATAAAAAGAAACAGTATATAAGGATCTAAGATATACACGCTAAACTAATGCTAAATGATACGCAAAAAGATCTAAGATACTGTACAGTATATGCTAAACACTAAAAATGTGACATAAGGTATATTATACATCAGCCCTAACATGAGTCTGTAGAGAGAAGATTGGTATGAATACAGCAGCATACAGGCAAGAGATCAGCAATATGGATAATCAGCAGCACAGATAAGTCACATATCAATTAAAGGAGCATTGCAGCGATTATTTTTCCTTACAGTGATTATCCTTTATATTTTCCAGTGATTTACCTATGTGAACAAGATTGGGGAAAAGAGACCTATGCTTTGAGCAGCATAAAAGGAAATTTAGTTAAAGAAGATAAAGATGTTTTAAGATGAAACGTTGAACATTAAATGTGAGTTAGTATTTTGTCTGATTTTTTTTTTTTTTTTTTTTACTTTTTGTGTTGACAGTCATTGAGCTTTAGGTCAACAGTCCACCAGTAAAGATGCTAAATATTCATTGACTGCATCTGCATCAATTACAGAATAGAATACTGTTCATTTATTCCAGTCTACCCACTGCACTGAGACTCATAACTTCTCTAACAATTGAATATAGAATCAGATGTAATTTGACATATTATCATGTAATTTTTTTGTGGGTTTCTCACTTTTGCAGGGGTTGCTATAGTACGCAAACTAACACAAAAATGTTGGGCAGTTAGTTCACCTTGAACAAACTCCCTGACACAGCCTGGGTTTTAACCTGCAGCCACAGCTGTTTAATTTAAAGTAACTTTTTTTTAATTGTGCACATATGCTGTATTTACATTTCTGATTAATTTTTTTCATCTAGATGTAAAACTAAAATAGTTATTTAATAACTCTCCAGCTTTTAAGTGTTTCAGCAACATTTCATCTCAAAATGCTGCACCTTCCAGCACAACAAAACACTCCAAAAATAACAACAAAGGTTAAATTGTATCATTTGGACCAATTTCTGAGAAATGTTTATCCAGAGGACTTCACCAGTCTACAGCCTCCCAACCAGATCTGTCCCATAGCTTTCACTGCTGTGTTTCAAGATCATGTACAACAATCAAATGTTTTAGGCCAGATGGCCAACGTGCTACTCACAGAAATGACCTGAGGACACCAAGGCCAAAGTGGTTCTGAAAACAGATTGTAAGCTCAGTCATACAGGTACTTTGTAGATAACAATAAAAAAGGTGTGTTGGTGGCTCGTCAGATTGAAGAAGTCCTTCAGATAAATTAAGTTGAATTTTATACCTGGATTATTGAGCATGAACTTTGGTGTTTTCAACCACTTTGGCAAGGCTGCCTCAGAGGAGTTGACAGGGGAGATGGTGGGCCCCGGAGGGCATCTTATCACCAGCAAACTGTTTTTTTTTTTTTGTTGTTGTTGTTGTTTTGTTTTGTTTTGCTAGTTTTTTCCACTAAGGGCGTGTGTTGTTTGTGGTGGGACTCAGTTTGTTGGTGGCTCCTCAGATTGAAGAAATCCTTTGGATGAAGGACAAAATGTCTCAGCCGAAAAAATAAACCATCCAGATGACCTGATTGAACATTGTTTAAGTGAGAAACATTTCATCCACCATCCAGAAGACTTCTTCAGTCTATGGCCTGCCATCCAAATCTATCCCATAGTTAGTCTTCACTTCACTTATTTTATTTATTTATTTTTTTTAACTCCAAAAATACTGTCAGTGAATCATAATGTGCCTATAAGTTTGACTGGATGACTGTCTTTATATTTGTTTTTCATTTTTTATGTCTATGTTTGGTTAATACAGTACATACTTTATGTCCCAAGCTGTTGTGCTTCAACATCATATGCATTGTCAAAATCAAATACATACAAGGGGATTGTTCAGACACTTTATTGTGGTGAAGGTAGCTTTAGGTTCATACTTGTCACTTTCTCATTTATCTGAGTTTAGCATCACATTATATCATCTATTGATTACTGTATGGGAATCTGAGACCATGTGCTTTGTTCTGAGTACTACAATTTGGGGATTTCAGCAGATTGTTTTCCATGCAGAGTAGACAAAATCAATACCTCAACAATCGTGTGACTACTTGCAAGATCACATTTTTCTTCTTAAGCACTTCACCCTGTTTGCCATGTTTTGTCTTTGTTTGGGGATGGTGTCATTACTGTCTTGTATTGTGTAACATCACATCATCAAATTCTGAGATACAAACAGAGATCTTACTAAAATGATTAAGGTGATTTATTTTTGTATTCTTAGTCATTAATGTACAGCTATTAAGTATGATTTGCTGTTTGTAAAGTTATACAGTCAAAAATTAGCAGCAATATTTTGGTTAATTTAGCCTTTCATAAGAAAAAAAAGTTTGTTTTTTTTTCAAAGCCAGATTTTCACCATGCTATTCATACATTTATAAATGTCATAGTTCTAAACTAAATATTTAATTTACAAGCTTAAAATTTAGTTTACAAACTAAATATTTAACGTGCAAAATATTTAGTTAGCAAGCTAAATATTTAGCTCCACACTAAATGTTTATTTACAAACTACATATTTAACTTGCAAGTTAAATATTTAGATAGTGAACTAAATATTTAGGTGTAAATTAAATATTTAATATCCAAGCTAATTATTTGTTTTCAAAACTAAATTTTAATTTATAAGCTAAACATTTAATTCCTAAACTAAATATTTACATTGCTAATGAAATGTTTCTCTTGTACCTAAATATTTATTTTCCAAGCTAAACATTTAATTTCCAACATAAATATTTAATTTGCTAACTAAATATTTTGCTTAGACCTAAATATTTAACCTGCTAGCTAAATATTTGATTTGCAAGTTAAATATTTAGTTTGTATATTAAACATTTAGCTTGGATATAAACATTTAGTTTGTAAACTAAATATTTAGGGTGCAGCCAAATATTTAGCTTGCTAACCAGATATTTAACTTTTGTTAAATATTTAGTTTGTTTCTGTTTATTTAAATTTTAAGTTAAATATTTAGTTTTTTTTTAACTAAATATTTAGCTTGTAAATTAAATATTTAGTTTGGAACTATGATATTTAGAAATGCATGAATAACAGTGAAAATATGACTGAACATAAAACCTGTTTTCTGATGAAAGGCTAAATAAATCAAAAATATTGCTGTTAATTTTTGACTGTGTAACTTTACAAACGGCACCACATAATCATGGCCAGTGATCTCCACTCAGAGTCTTATCTTCAGCAACAAAGCAGAAATCTCCACTTTTTACAAAGCAGTCCAGTCAAGTCAGATTGTTTCTATATCTAACCTACTTCTTCTATTATTTACCCTTTTTTCCTTTATGCGTGGTCAGTGGTTTTGCTTTTGTTTGTTTTGTTTTAACTATGTGGTTGAAATAAAAAAATAAAAAAAGGTTCAATACAGAATCAACTGGACTTAGTTGATTCTGTATTGAACCTTTTTTTGATTTTATCATGTCCTGGATGACTGAGAATCTTCACCAGCATATGTGGTTAAATGTAGTTCTACTTTTCTTAACAGTACATACTGTCATGGTTACATTTTTTATGCTATATAAACCAGTGCCTGATAATGGTGAATGCAAAAAGCCCACTCTGTCTACTGATGTCTTGCTGCATGTGTCTGAAGCTATGAGTGCACATTACATAAAGGAGCTAGCAATTGGAGACCAACAAGTCCATGTTGGACTTTATATGTTTCTTCCACTGCTCTGCTAAATTAGATTGCTAAAATTAGAAACCTAATGGAATAGCACTCTACCCAACTCCCACCACCTGGCCGATAGTCACCAATTTAGACAGATCCTTGGACCCAGCTTGGGTTGCGCTGTCCAACCATTCTGGTACAAAAGCCTCAACATAAAATAATAAGCTGTGTAGTAACCCAGTAAATGAGTATTGATCTCTCTGTGTACCTGAGACCACTACAACTATGTGCCTGGGAGTTAAACTTGAGGTATATTATAGGGCTTGAGGCTGACGCCATAATGTCATTACGGCAATAGCAGCTGCTTACTAAAATCTAGCCAACACAATGTATGTCATCTCAAGTTATATGGCTTTTCAAAGAAAATATAGCTTAAATGGAGAAGTAAACAAAAGGAGTATGAGCAATGTTTTTTTTATTTATTTTTTTAATTTTTTTTATTTTTTTCCATCAAGGATAGCAGATGACCTTGTCTGACAGGTGAGTCAGAAGCTGCCTCTACAAGATATAATCTATCAGTTCATATTTTTGTTGTCTGTTGTAAAATAGCATCAATCACATCTATGCAGCAAAACAAACTTATTTTTCTCATTTTCAGTCAGTGTAATCATTTTGTTTCCCAAGTGCTTTATTATAGCAATGTCATGTTTTCTGGAAGATTTTTCATCTAATGGACTCCGCTTCATTTGTTAACTGAAACAAAACAGAGAGAAACACAGAAAGTCTGACATTTTGCTTTTTACCACAGGCGCCAGTTTTTCCACCCTTGCTTTGTAAACCTTCCATGTCTGGATCCCCCCCCCCCACAAAAAAAAAAAAAAGAACAGCACGTGACTCACATTTAATTTGCAGATCAGAGTTTCTTCATTTAAATGAAAGTCACTACTTGTTTGGCGAAAATCACTTTTCAACTCAGTTTTGTTCAACCTGTCAAGAATAAAAACTTGAGAGAAATTTCTGTATTTTTGTAACTCTTATCTTCACACAGACACATTTGGCTCTTGTAAACCAATTAAGAGTTGTTCAGCTTTCATTAGTAACACGTTGCTGTATCATACGTTGTGTCAAATTTACTTTGTAAAAACTTTTAACGCTGACTTTGTTCTCTTAAGAGGATTTTAAGCTTGTCATAAATGTTGTATTTTTAACAGCCTGTGTTTATTTATTTTATTGTATTTTTTTGCTGATTTTGCTTACTATGATGCTGCTCTTCAGTTAAATGTGCTTGTGTGCATGGACTCATTTTATTTATTTATTTTTTATTCCTATGGAGATATTGCTTCACTCAGTGTTTTCCTTTAACTGAGCAGCCTCACACACAATAACATGGCTGCTACATGTGTGAAATGGGAGAAAATGTTGTCCGTATATGTGCATGAAACTAGTAGTGTGTGTTTGCAGCCTGGACAGCAGGGGGCCCTTTTAATAATATTTGTAGCAGTGTGTGCTCGGTGTCACAGACTCTGCTGGCTACTGGGGTTATTTAACAACTCTGTGGGAGGTCCAGCATTCTAGACACAGGTGCACCACTTTGCTTCAAATGCCTTTCCCTGAAGATGAAATATTGTCAGAGAGCTATTGTCATTTTGAACAGTGTGAGACTGCTATGGTCTTTGTGTATAAGGTGGATAACGGTTTGGATAGATCAGGGGAAAGGGGTGGAGTGTTTTTACTTGTGGCAGGTTGTTGCTTTATTGTTTCACCCAAATTAGCTTAGAAGAGTCAGTTTCCTCTGTGCAACTATCATGTTTTAAAATGAGCTGTTTTATTGCTGCTTATTATTCTTTTACTAATCATAGTTTTCAGAAGGTTATTTAATAGTTTAGTGCATAACATCCTTTTTGCTAATTGTTTTGAAATGATTGGCACAAAGAATTTGTAAATTGCTGAATATTGTTATGAAAATTGCCAAATACCAAAGCATTTTGTTAGACTAATACCCCCCCACCCCCCACCCACCCCACCCCCCCAAAAAAAATCAAGATCCTCAGAGGTTGGTTCTTCTTGGGGGAAAGCCTGAGTGGCATTTGAACAAAAATGCACTACTGTTTAAGGCTGGGAAATGCATCAAAGTGCAGCATTTGGTTTTGTACAAAGTTCCCTAGTGTGATTACATTTGATTTTACAGTGAAAAGCCCCGGCCATTTACACACCCAATAGGCAGTTTCAGAAAATGTTTTTGTAGAAATGGCATCAATAGAAAAGCATGTTCCCAGTACCAGTATGACAGTAAGGCATCACTACAGTTTGTTGGCTGTCATGAGAAACAAGTGTTGATTGCAATCTCTCTCTCTCTCTCTTTCCCTGTAGCCCATATAACTTGTTGAGTTAGATGTCCAGTTATGATAATAATATATGGCTAGATATAAATTCAGTATGCAATCATACTGTTCTAAATCTTGTTGTAAATTATAATAAAGAAAGAAAAAATTATTACAAAAGACATTTGTCAGACAAGCTTATCTACATTGTTAGAAAAGAATAATAGCATCACCTACTGGAGATCTGAAGCGTTTGCAAGTGTACTCATTTATTCTTTTTATTTTATTCCTCTTTGTCCTTCTATCACCCCTTTTCAAATCCTTGCTTCTTCCTTATGCTCCCTTTGTTCCCTCTTTACTTTTCTGTCATTCTATTCAGAATATGCCAGAACACAACAATGAGCTCCAACAGCACAGACCCTGGTCTCCTTTTGACTACCTACCCCTCACCGCCAGTGGCCGGAGCCTATCCACAATCCAATGCTCTTCATAGAGGAGAGTTTGAAGAAACCTCATGGTCAGGTTTTTATCCAGATGCTGCTGCTGAAAACTCATCGTTCAGCAACACGTCACAAATTGGCAATGGAACAAGAGTCCTTGATCCCCTGGGTGGCCACCCTGTGTGGCAAGTTGTCCTCATTGTCTTGCTGACAGGTACACTGTCTCTGGTCACCATTATTGGCAATATGCTGGTGGTGGTGTCCTTCAAGGTTAATCGCCAGTTAAAGACAGTCAATAACTACTTCCTTTTGAGCTTGGCTGTGGCTGACCTCATCATAGGGATCATTTCTATGAACCTTTACACACCTTATCTCATTATGGGCTACTGGGCCATGGGAACCTGGGCCTGTGACCTCTGGTTGGCTATTGACTATGTTGCAAGCAATGCATCTGTTATGAACCTTCTAGTCATCAGCTTTGATCGCTACTTTTCAATAACGAGGCCTTTGACCTACAGGGCCAAACGAACCACAAAGCGAGCTGGAATCATGATTGGATTAGCCTGGCTTGTTTCTCTAGTTCTGTGGGCCCCTGCCATCCTGTTGTGGCAGTATTTTGTAGGTAAAAGGACAGTGCCCTCAAGTGAATGCTATATCCAGTTCCTCTCAGAGCCCATTACAACTTTCTGCACAGCTATGGCAGCGTTCTACCTGCCTGTGACAATAATGAGTATTCTCTACTGGCGCATTTACAAGGAGACTCAAAATCGTACAAAAGAATTAGCTGAGCTGCAGGGGTCTGGAAGTCATGGTGGGACAGGAAAAACTGTTAGGAATATGGGGAGTGAAAGAACTCGTTTTGTGCATCGCACAGGAAGTTCCAGAAATTGCAGTAGCTTTGAGCTGACCAGATCATCAAAAAGAAGGAGTACATGTCAGGAGCTTGTTGGACGGTTCCATTGCTGGCCGGGGGTTCGTTCCTGGAGACCTGGTAGTATCCGTCAGGGAGACGGTGATCCAGACCAGAGCAGCAGTGACAGCTGGAACAACAACGATGCTGCAGTCTCTTTGGATCACTCTGGGTCCTCAGAGGATGAGGACTGTGGTGGAAAAGATATGATTTCCCAGAGTCATGCCATCTTTTCCATTGTTCTTAGCCTCCCTGGCATTAGAGCTGCTGTCAACTCTCAGCTTACCTCATGTGAGGATCTGGATGCGGCATCAGAAGAAGATCCACTGAGGGCAGCTGAGTACAACCGGAACAGCTTGTCAACAGTCAGCACCACTACCACTACTCCCATTACACCTGAGTGCACAAACAGAACAGAAAACAAGCAACGCTACTGCTCACGCAAGACACAATCAATGTCTAGCATTCAGTCTAGGTCTAACCAAGGGCTTCTTGATGGTACCCCAACAGCCACTGCCAATGACAACACTACTACTAGCTCAGCCTCTAAGTCCTCTTCCATCCCATTGTCTTTTAAAGAAGCAGCTATGGCAAAGCGGTTTGCAGCTCGAACCCGAACTCAGATCACCAAGAGAAAACGTATGTCTCTGGTGAAGGAGAAGAAAGCAGCTCAAACTCTCAGTGCCATCCTCTTAGCTTTCCTCATAACATGGACACCTTACAACATCATGGTGCTGATCAATGCCTTCTGCAAAACTTCTTGCATCCCAGAGACCCTGTGGGCAGTGGGATACTGGCTATGCTATGTCAATAGCACAGTGAACCCTATGTGCTACGCACTGTGCAACAAAACATTCCGCACAACATTTAAGATGATACTGTTATGTCGCTGGGATCAGAAGAAAAGAAGAAAACTGCAGTTCCAGCAGAGGCAGTCTGTGGTATTCCACAGGGGAATCCCCAGGGAGTCTACATGAATGACTGAAAGTTCAGATGTCTTATGGAATTTTAAAAAAATAACACACAATTGAGACAAAGGAGTCTCCATATCGTTTTTTTTTTCTGTGGAGTTTCTTTGCTTAGAGATCCTTAATGTCCTTTTCTGCTGTTATGTTGAATTACAGCAACACTATGTGCTGGTCTTGCAGCGTGTGTAATGTCAGTGCATCCATTTACTGTGGCAAAAGGAAATGTACATGTGTGTGGAGGCTTATCAAGGGCGAAGTGCAGAGGTGAAAAGCTTTTTCTTTTTCCTTGCAGAACTCTACCACTTCACATGAGTGTGAGTAAGAGAAAATGAATGGACAATAACTGTAAAGGGCTTTTAAAATGCATTGCAGGAGATATACTGAAGTGCAATTGACACATTTTAAGCATGTCTATGTCACAGGTTGGGGATTCATGGTTATTAGTTTTTCTTGATGGGTAACTAGATTTGTATTATGTATTTGTTTTGTTTAAGTTTTTTTTTTTTTTCAAAACAAAACTGTTTTTGTAATTTGTTTCTTAGAGCCAAGATAAAAGAAAAAAG
Organism: Hypsolebias longignatus; assembly: GCA_031762435.1. Classification (NCBI taxonomy): domain Eukaryota; kingdom Metazoa; phylum Chordata; class Actinopteri; order Cyprinodontiformes; family Rivulidae; genus Hypsolebias; species Hypsolebias longignatus. Next base: position 45,726,538 of record JARVGV010000001.1, read on the forward strand.
TGAGGAAGTGTAATACGTTTTTTATCAGAACTTTTGTGGGTTACCTTTCTACATTGATCTAACTCTCCTGTGCATTATGGACTATAAAAACTGAGTTCTAACTTTCAGTCCACAGAGACCTGTTATTTTTGTGACATTCATCTTTTATTTTATAGGTACTTCAGAGCTTTTGAGCCAATTTTGAAAAAAAAAAAAAAAAAAAAAAAAATCTCCTTTTGATGAAGTGAGTTGTGAATAGTCTGTGTGGCACCACAGTCAGTGAACTGCTGTTGTGTTTAATGTGATTGTTGTGGTTTTTATAGTGGACAAAATGAGTACTTTGGTTGTGTTTTCTGTGCTTGCAGTTTCTTGTCAAAAACAATGGTTATACAATGATAACATGTACCTTTGGATATGTTTCAATTGTTGCATCAAGATTGCTTGCACACACAAAAATTGTTGATTTTCTTTTAAAGACTTGTGTTTTGATTTTCATCCCAACTTTTAAATTTCTACAAGATGATTCAAGAAATGTTCTTTTTTTTTTTTTTTTTTTTTTTTTTTTTTTTTTTTTTTTTTTTTTTTTTAGAATGGAAACCATCTTTGATTCAGAAGAGAAATTGCAGCATCTAGTGGCTTAAACAAAGAAGTGTTGCCTGAAGTGAACATTTTCCATCTATACTTCAGAGCCAAAATTCTGAATAAAATACAAATACAATATTTCAGTAATTCAAATATCTTTCTCTTTCACATTATTTATTTAAAAAAGGTATCATATGTGTTTGTCATGTAAACCAACAGCCATAAATGAAGGTAATTATATTTGGGATTTTGCTATTTTTGGTTTATTTCTGATATAATTATTTGTTTCTTTTTTTAAATTGAACATACAATGTATATATACAGTTGAGACATATTTTGAAATACAGTGTCGTCTTGTTTTTAAATATAAAAAAAAATAGCAATCACACACCCACCACTAACAGCCAATCATTTTTTTATTTATTCAAATAATATTTCAAATGAACATAATGTTTTTTTCATGTTTTGCAGTATTACTACACTCAGCTGTGCAAAACATCCTGAAGTCAAAGAAAATTTGTAATTTATCTTAAAGCATATTAAAACAAATATTTGACAGTGGTATATGCGGTGTTCAAAATAACAATATGACTTTAAACTTTATGGAATGTGGGGTGGGGGATTCTGTTTGCTGCAGGGATTCAGAAAATCTTCAAATTATTTTTGTTTTCTTTCAACTTTGATATGTTACAGCTTGATGCCATGTCATCGAATAGTTATTTCTAATTTTGTATGCATTTCATTCCTTATAATGACTAAGTGAAAACAGATTAAACAGTGTTTTGTAACTTTAAAAGAAAAGTATCACATTTGCTAGGTATGTATTGGGCATTTTATAAGTCTGTACATGTAGTTCAAAAGCCTCCCGTTGTTTTTATCACTGGCTGCATATTTTCACACCTTAATCAGGGTCCACCAATAATAAATTACATTTATTGGCCATAATCTGGAAAGGCACACACCTCTCTGTGGATGACCTGAAGTTACACGGCAGAGCAGAGCCCTGGCAATATGGTCAAAGGAATCACCCGCGGAGCTTGGAGACTGTTTGGACTGTTGCAAAGCACAGATCTGGGAAAAGCTACAGAAATATTTAGCACAGTCAGCGCCATTTTTTTTTAATTGACATTTGGCACAACTTATATAAGAGCTGGTTGCCCAGTCACACTGAGTAAGGAAGAAAGGCTTTAATGTGCCTGGTGACCAAAAACCTATTGGTCAAATTCCAGAAGGGCAACCATGACTGTAGACCTCTCTATGACAGAAAGGTTCGTTAGACAGAAGCCTTTTCCTGGTGCCGAACACTTGATGCCTGGATGATTCTGACTGTGAAGGAAAAAGATTCACTAGTAATTGAAATTTGAACTGTTTGGCTTTGAATTTAAATAGTATGTCCAATACCATCCCCAAAGTGAAGCATGGTGGTAGCAGCATCATACTGTGGGGTCAGTTTCCAGTAACAAAGATAAGTAGATGGGTCAATAGAAATCTATTCTACAGTGCTCAGGACCTCAAACCAGGCCATAAGGCGTATCTTCTATGACAGTGACCCAAATAACTTGGTAAAGACAACAGAGGATGGCTTCAGGTCAACTCTGTAAATAAAAAGTGGCTCAGCCATGTGAACCCCAATGAACATCTCTGAAGACACCTGGAAATTGTACAGTGATGGTCCTCATCCAATCTGACTGAGCTTGAGAGGATTTCCAAAGAAGAGTGACAGAAAATCCCTCGGTCCAGATCTGCAACTTTGTCCCATCCAAAAATCTGTATTTGTTGCTAACAGTGACTTACCGGGAACTCGGTACTACTTAAAGGGGTTAAACACTTCGATAAACTTTTTTTTTCCTCTCATGTCATTCAACCTTTACGTATACACGTTAGTCCCATTGAGCCTTGGGGTCTTGTTTACAAGTGAGACCTGGATTTTAGCAAAGAATGATGACAACAGTGCACAATCATAAAAGAAAAGCATGTAAACTAAGAACAAATAAAAGAAAATGGTGTTGAAAAAACCAATCAATTCAATAAATTTACATTGCATAAAACTCTGTTTTCACTTTGTTGTTATGGGGGCGCTGCATGTAGGTTTTGGGAAACGAATGTTTAAAAAGCATCGTTAGGCTGCAACATGAGAAGTGACAGGAGTCTGAAGTATTTTCTGAATGCACCATATTTCATACTTTAAACACAGTGCACTCCGGTATCATAATACATAATCAAACTGTTTATCTACCTAAATTTATTTATTTTTTAAGTATGCCTATTGTTTGCTTATTTTAAAGTCAATAAATAAATTTAAAAAAAAAAATTGTGTGTGTCACAAGATTGTTTAAACCTTTTGCTGTTTTTGTTGTTTTTATCTCTTCACTTGCTCTTTCTCGTTCACAGCTGAAGCGCTGAGCACTCAAAACAAAAAGAGCTGAAAACTATTTTACAAGTCATAAAAATTAATTTAAAACTTTTAAGCTTGTACGTTGTTGAGTTAGGAAGTTGTTTTATTTTTATTGCAACCAAACAATGCCATATTTTTTTTACATTAACTTTAAAAGTTAACGCTTTTGAGTATGTTGTTTTTAATTTTTGTTGTATAAAGTATTTTGACATGCTTCTTTCTCATTAGCAAACTGAAATTTAAATAAAGTTTGTAACGCAAAAGTGAATGTCTAGGACTACAACACCACCTGTGTCTTTTTTTTAAATGATTTGACAACATTGGTGCTACGTTTGAAGATTTAAAATCTGTTGAAGAATATTGCATTATATTGCATTATGGATTTGTTTGCACAACATTCAAAATCAATGCAATTTTTATTGTTTTCAAATTTGGTTGATTTTTTATTTTATTTTTTATTTTTCACAAAAATAGTAAAATTCTGGAAAAAGGGGGAAAACTGGAGTCAGTGAGATGAAAATGTGGAGCACATTTTTACAATTATAAAGGTTTTTATTATTTTGCTTTAAGTCATTTTATACATAAAACTGCTTCTTGAGAAACAAAGTAACATTTTAATGCACTTTCCGTTATTTTAATAGTAATAACTTCTTGTCACATTTATGAAATTGAATGAGAAATTTTCACAGTAAAGGGAC
>JARVGV010000001.1:45743517-45755184 GCA_031762435.1 Hypsolebias longignatus
ACATAGTTCAATTATACAAGATATATATGTTGTGCCATTTTATGCAAAGTTCAAACATCATGTCAGTGGTCCTTTAACATTGATTAAATTGCCTCAGGAGTGAGATAATTCGTGACAGGAAGGACACTGCATTGTTGAAGATCCCCACTAATATCTGACCCGCAAATGTATGGCTTTCAAAGTGCTTGTGATAGATTTTGTTATTTGATAAGTTTCATAGACATTATATGATGCAAATCTTCTTCTTTTGGCTTTTCCCTCTTCAGGGGTCGCCACAGCAAGTCATCCTCCTCCCTCTCACTCTGTCCTCACTCCAACTACCTCCATGTCCTCTCTAACTGCATATCTCCTCTTGGGCCTTCCTATTTGTCTTTTTCCTGGCAGCTGCATTTCAAACATCTTTATACCAGTATACCCACTGCCTCTCTCTAGTCATGTCCAAACCATCTCAGTATGGCATCTCTTTATCTCCCAGTTGTTCAACCTGTGTGTACCTCTAATGATCTCATTCCTGATCTTATCCATCCTTGTCATCCCTGAGGAGAACCTCAACATCTTCATTTCTGCCACTTCCAGTTATTCTGTCTTTTTGTCCATGTCTATCGCCCCAAACCATACAACATACAATAACTGGTCTCACCACTGTCTTGTAAACTTTTTGTTTGACCTTTGTTGACACCCTTTTGTCACAAATCACTCAAACTTTTCTCCATCCACTCCATCCTGCCTGGACTCTCTTTTTCACCTCTTTACAACATTCCCCATTTTCCAGGACAGTGGATCCCAAGTACTTGAAGTCCTTCACCTTTGTGACCTCTGCTCCTTGTAGGCTCGCTGTTCCACCAACTTCCCTCTCATTCACAGACATGTACTCTGTCTTACTACGGCTAACTTTCATTCCTCTTCTTTCAAGTGCATACCTCCACCTCTCTAAATTCTCTTCCGTCTGTTCCCTGTTCTCACCTAAAAATATGTCATCTGCAAACTTCATAGTCCATGGGGATTTCCTGCCTGACTTCATCTGTTAGATGGTCCATCACCAGAGCAAACAAGAATGAGCTCAGAGTTGATCTTTGAAGCAGTTCCACCTCCATCTGTCACTCCTACAGCACATCTCACCACTGTCTTGCTGTCCTCATACATGCCTACCAGTCTAACATACTTCTCTACCATCCAGGTTTCCTCATGCAATACCACATCCAGCACCCTGTCTCATGCTTTTTTCTAAATCCACAAAGACACATTGGAGTTCTGTCTGATCCTCCCTGTACTTCTTCATCATCCTTATCAAAGTCTTGTCTTGAAACCATACTGCTGCACCTCTCATCTACATCTTGCTTCCACAACTCTCTCCCAGATCTTCATTGAGTGGCTCATCAACTTAATTTCCCTGTAGTTGCCACAACTCTGTACATCACCCTTGTTCCTAAAAATGGGCACCAGCACACGTCATCTCCATTCCTCAGGTATTTTATCACCATCAATTATGCCATTGAATAATTGAGTCAAAAATATCACTACCATCTCTCCAAGACATTTACAAACCTCCCTTGGTATGTCATCAGGTTCTACACCCTTTGTGTTCTTGATTCTTTTCAGAACTTTCCAAACGTCACTCTCAGTAATATTTCCCATCTCCTGGTCCATGGCTTCCATGACCTATAGTCTCTTGCTCTGTCTTCTGTCTTCCCGTCATGGTCTCCTCACTTGTTAAAATATTACTGTTCCTATCCTTCACAAGCCTAACCTGTTGCACATCCTTTCCAGTCTGATCCCTCAGTCTTGCCAATCGGTACAAATCCTTCTTGCCCTCTTTAGTGTCCAGCCTCCCATACAACTCATCAGACACCCTCTGCTTTGCCTTAGCTACCTTTCTCTCTTCGCTACATTGCATCACCTTATAGTCCTGTCTACTCTTTTCAGTTCTCTCAATGTCATTTCTTCTCGGTTAGCCTCTTCCGCTTTATATCTTCCTACACGTCACTATTCCACCACCAGGTTTCCTTATCTATTCTCTGTCCAGATGACACCCCAAGTCCCTTCCTACCTGTCTCTTGCTGTAGAAACCCAGTCATCTGGAAACTCTTTCTTACCACCCAAAGCCTTTCACAGCTCCTCTGTGAACTCATCACAGCATTCTTCTTTCCCCAGCTTCCCCAATTTGGTCTTCTTCTCTGATTTCACTCTGTTTCTCTTTTTCACAAGTACAGTCATTCTACACACACCCATCTGATTCTGTCTGGCCATGCTCTTTTACCACAACCTTAGTCACTAATTGCCCTCAGGTTTCCTCTTCCATACAGAATGTAGTCGACCTGTGTACTCCTTTCTCTACTCTTATAGGTCACTCTATGATCCTCCCTCTGTTGACTACATCCATTTCTATTCTCTTGGCAAAATCCACCACCACCTCTCCTTCCTGTTTTTTTTTTTTTCCCCTTGACACCAAACCTACCCATCACATTCCCATCCCCTGTTTCCTTCACCAACATGTCCGTTCAGGTCTGCTCCGATCACCACTCTCTCACCCCTGGACATACTCTCTATCACTTCACTGCACATTGCTCGAGCTGCTTGATCGGGATCACCCAGACCCTTTCAAAATTTCTCTTTCTCCTCTTAAATCATATCCACACTATGGACCATAACCATTGATGACGTTTGGCATCAAACCTTCTGCTTCGACCTTCAGACACATCATCTTATCTGACACTCTTCATCTCTACCACATGCTTTGCCAACTCCTCCTTCAGGACCACCCCTACTCCATTTCTTTTTTTCTATCCACACCATGATGAAACCATTTGAACTCTGCTCCAGTGCTGTGAGACTTGCTGTCCTTCCACTTGGTCTTATGAACACATACATAGCTTACCTATCTTTTCTGCATCATGCCAGTCAGCTCTCTACCTTTGCCTGTCATTGTCCTCAAATTTAGAGTTGCAACTCTCAGTCCTACTTTCTTGTCTTTCCTTTTCTCCCTCTGTCTCCTGACATGTTTCCCTCCTCGTTCTCCAACAAACTGTAGCACAGGTTCCGCTGGCACCCTTTTTGCCAACAGCACTGGTGGTGGTCATTGTTAACCCAGGTCTTGACCGATATGGTATAGTGATGCTTAGATGAACTTGCATAATACTTTTGCTAAGTGTTTTATAACAAAAGCCCTTCCTGACACATCCCTCACCATTTACCTGGGCTTAAGACCGACACAAGAGACACGCTGTCTTGTGCTCCCTAGTTGCTGGTTTGTATACAGAGTTTAATGTGTGTATAATGTACTAATGTTTGGATTTGCAATTGTATGCAGGAAGAGCAGCTGTATACCTGGGCATGTGTAGGCCTCCCAGTATCCTCCCACCTGTGGGAGCTCTATGGGGGCCGCTCAACAGGTAGAGGTTTAAGATCACCTCTGCATCGATCTTCCAAGCCACCTGGCGAGCTGCAGTTTCAGGTTGGTCAAATGTAATGTAATGTGTGTACATTTGGTTTTCAATCCAGGAGTTTTCCACTCTGCAAAATGTTCAGTATTTAAAGGTGAACAAGAATTAAGCAACACAAACAAAAATTAGGCACTGCATCAAACAATGTTGAAGATGTATCGTAATGTTAACTTTAAAACTAGCATATGAATTGTGATAGTTTTTCCTCAATCTTCAGGAAAAAGCTAACTTCTTTCCTTTATTTGGGATCATGTGCATCATTTTGATTTTTGAGTTGTAAATTGTTTTTTGTCCACCAGAGGTCAGACTTATTCTAAGAAAAAATATACAATTGTCCAAGAGGACGTTTCCTCAAACATTTTTTTTAATTAGCTGAGGATTCTCAGGCTGTAACAAACCAACCCATTGTGGGAAATTATGGAATAGAGCACAAATCCTCCCCATGTGGATACCCAGGTAAGACTCCCTGTCTCTGGAGTCAAATCTCTTGTATTCCCTCATCATCTCTCTAACCAGAAGCCAGAGACCTAATGGAGTCTAGAAATTAAGGATGTTTTAACTTTCCTTGACCTTTTCTTAGCTAATATTTTGGCTGCCAAGTTCATTCAATTGTTATAAAATGTATAAAATTTACTGATATAAAACTATTTCCAGATAACTTTTAATTTTAAAGTAATTCATAGATTTTTTTTTAATGAAATAAGCAAATTTCCATTTTATAATATACTGATACCATCCTTCACGGAATTTTTTTTTCTTCTTGCTTCTTTCTTGTCTCTGTTTTTTTATTTTTTATTTTTTTTTTGGGTTTATTGACAGACAAAATCCATTTGGCTGAAAGCTGGGCAGTCTTCCTCAGAGGATGAAAGTTGTCTGATCCCTCAGCTGGAGAAGACAGTTGATGACTTGCGGAGTAAGATTGCTGTGTTAGAGGGCCAGCAGCCTTCCTTGGCAAAGAGGAGTGAGGACAACATGGGAGCTCTTGGCAATGCCCATCACAAGACTTCCCAGATGGGAGATGAAAGACTGGATAAGATGTACCAAGAGGTGTCAGTTCAAACGTCACCTGTAGAGGAGGGGGTTAGATTTAACATGCATTTGAATGGAGGATCTGGCCACATCATTTCATCTGCTGCCTCCAAATCTGCAGAGAACTTTGTATGCACCTGCAAACAGAAGCAGTTGGGGAGCACCCTTCCAGGTCCTCCCCCTCCCCCATCTCTAAACTTACAGGGTATGCCTTCACTTCCTCCATTACGATCAGAAAGTGTTGCTCCTCCTCCTCCACCACCACCACCACCTCCTTTACCTGGTGTACAACCTTGTCCACCACCACCTCCCTTACCTGGTGTACAACCTTGTCCACCACCACCACCTCCAAGCTTTGGGCCTCCGCCTCCTCCCCCACTGGGTGTCGGACCTCCACCCCCACCTCCTCCACCAGGAATGGGCCCCCCTCCTCCACCCCCACCTCTAGGTTTTGGCTCTTTGCCTCCAGGTTCAATTTCTTCAATGATGGTGCAGGAAGCTGCTCCTGCCAAACCTGTGATAGAGCCCCCCAAGCCAATGAAGCCACTCTACTGGACCCGCATACAGCTGCATGCAAAAAAGTAAGGACACGCTAAGAGTAGAGATAGATATGGGTCATTTGCACAAAAGTATTTTCTGAACAGAAGAGATTTGAGAGGAAGCTTGTCCACTTAAGATAAAGATCAGCCACATGCTGTGAATGGTAATGGAGATGCTAACCTTGTGGAAAAAGAAAGTGATGCAGTCCAGGCATTGTAGTCAGTAGAGAATTGACTTGATCAAGGTTTTCTGTCCTTATTAGGGCTTGGAAAATGTAGCTGTATGAAAGTCTAAAAATAAATTCCTTCATTTTGTTGAAAGTTTGTGGAACTTAATCCTTAATTTGTGCTGCCACAAGTTTATAACTAGACTTTTACTGTTAAAGATGGCAAATGCGTACTGTACTCCTAAGATGGTTGAAGTGTTTGTTTGCTTTTTTTCCAACTGCAAAATGGCAGATTAAACATCTCTTATTTGTTTAGTGATGGTTTATCCTTCATTCTTCCTTTAGAAACACTGGACCAATAGTGTGGCAAAAAATTGAAGAACCAACAATTAATTTTGAAGAATTTGTGGATCTGTTCTCTAAAAATGCTGTTAAAGAAAAGAAGAAGCCAATTTCAGACACGATCAGCAAGACGAAGACTAAACAGGTATGTTTCTGTTCATTGTCTGGGTTTTTTTTTTTTTTCTTTCTTTTTTTACATTAAAAAGTGTAAAAATGCTCAGACAGGCAACCTTTGGACCTGTCCCAATCTTCACTTTCACTCCTTTGCCTTGTTCCTTTCCATTTCTCACTGACGCTCCCAGTCTCTTTGAGTGACATGAGGAACTGCTGTAGCCAGACAGTTATTATGTGGTGTGAGATCTGGCTCCCAACCGACTCCCTCGTGACCATCTTGTGGCATGGAGCCAAAGACTCGCGTGCAGCGAGGAAACCTTATGACCATGATGACTGCTCAGAGAGAGTGGGAAGGGAAATAAGTGGAGAGTGAGGCTTGGGAGTTGTATTTCATGGTGTGGTTCCTCCCCATTGTGCTTTCTGTATGACTTGGTTTAATAGCTCGACTGGTTCTCTCGCCTGTACACTTTGTCATGTCATCAATCTCTGAGTCAAACATTTGATCTACAGTTTAAACTTGCTCTTGTCGTGATCTTTAAATTGATGTGCTGTTCTTCAAATTTATGATAAAATCACAAACTGTTACTCAAGGGAAGAGCGTTTTACCCATCTAATTGAGACTCTGGGGAATCATTTGCAGTTTCTGCAGCAATAAAAATGTTGCTCGAAGGCACCAACATTATTGGGAAATATTTTAGTTCATAGAAAGTGGTAACTTGAATTTTTACACTAAGATAAAGCTTAAGGGTCACGTTGAATAAAGTTTTACATGTAAAAACTAAATAGGATTTAAATAAACTCACAACTTCATTGTAATTTATAAAAAGCTAAAAATAAAAATAAATAAAAAGGCAAATGTATCTGATTAAAGAAAATACAGTAGTCCTCTGTGTACCTGTTCTGAATTTTGTATTTTCTTCTTATTGAGGCTATTGCTCCACTTCACTGCATTTTCAGTTTGAGGAATGTTTCTCATGGTTGTCAGAGTGCAAGAATATTTCTTTACCATACCATTTTATTTATAGAGCACTTAAAACAGCGATAAGGCCAACCAAAGTGTTTTACAAACAGAAAAACAGGCAACACATAAAGCAACTTACAAAATGAAGTTAAATCAGAATATAGACATAAAAATAATGCAGATAATAAATATGACTGTGAAGCACAGTTTCATACATAAATCCCCATCACATGCCATTACTGTAGTCTACAAATAGCTGTGCATTATGCCTAAAATTCAACATTTCCAGTTGTGCTCTAGAACTTTGCACAAGTCTTGATTTAAATTACTGTATTTGATAAGAACCTTTGTTTGAGAAAATATGAGTTCTTCTTTTTGTTTTTCGGGCACGTCTTTGGCTCACCAACACTTCACTTTGTAAACAGGCTCAATTTTTGTGCCCACAGGATCAGGACAAATACTGGCTTGTGTAGTTTTGAAGAGTAATGACATTATCTAGAAATAAAATAAAATTGTCTTGATTATCTAACTCTTCTGCAGGAGTACAGTCTTAATCTAAAAGCTATGCTTGTCTGAACATAAACATAAAAAGGCAAGTTTTAGACCTTGCAGTTGGCAACTTTTCTGGGCTAGTACTGAAGAACAATCTGTGTGGTCTGAGCATGGAGAAGCAGCTGGTGTTCAGAAATTACATTGGCAGCTTTTTGTGCCAATAGGCCCCCCTTTACCCCTCATTTTTTCCCCAAGAGTTCATAAAGCTTTTTGTTGGTGAGCTCAGTTCTTCACAGGTGTTTAGAACATTGTTGCCCAAAGAATGGCATGTTTAATACCACAGATATGATCCTTTGCGTTCTGACATTTCCCATTTTTGAGCCATTTGGAAAGCAAAATATGAAATGAATTTTTATTTTCTGTTAAAACTTAGCTTTGTTTGGAATAATGTCTGTCATAAGATAAGCATATTTTACATTCTAAGTTAAAGGTGAAAGCTTTTGGTTTCAGACAAAAATGGTTGAGTGTTGTCCGCGCTCTGAACCCAACATTCCGGCCCAAGATTGTATCGGAGTTCAATCTGTCTCAATTGTTTTAGCTGTGGTCGCCCTCCTCCTCTTTGGCGAGGGCCGAAAGGTTGAGTAGCACTAGACTACACTCTGCCCCGTCATGGCTTTGGCAAAGTACAGCTACATTGCACAGGGCATTTTAGAAGGCTGATAAGTTATTTCTGCTCCAGCTTTTGCAATTTGATTAAGCTGTCATCAAAGATGTGATTGATGAAAGTTGTGGGGATTAAAAATCATAGTATTTTTATGGGAAAACCAAAAGCTAGTAAGTAATTGTATGTTTAAACTTGCTAAAATATTAAAACTGAATGTACCAAATATGACCAGTTTACCTTCCATTAACTAAGATAAATAAAATTCACCTTGCAGTTCAAAACAATGTACCGAAACTCACTTGGCTTCTTAGCTTTTTGCATAAATACGCACTTGCTGAAGCAATCCACAGTGTTATCAGGTGCATTTTAATTGACTTTTCGCTATTAAAACTGTAGTTTGGCCAATAAAATGTCTGAACACTGAAACAGAGAAAAGCTTAAAGCTTTCGAAGCTAAAAATGCCTAATACTGTATTGTGTTGTGACTGAGTGAATGCCAATATGTGCTGACGTTGAATTAGTTTGATTTTACATAATACACAAGAAAATACATATTATTTTAATATTACAAAAACAGGACATAGACTGAACTCAGTTTAAAGTGAACATTTGATACTTCCAACTCATTAGCACCCACCCCAGACCTTCATAGATGATTGTTTTCTACGTCTAACTCTCCCCATCTTTCTGATTGCTGTGAATCTTTTGTTTTTCTTTTTGTCATGAGAAGGGACACATCCTCCTCAGAGCTACGACTCGAGAGCACCTTTGATGTCACTCCTTGGTTTAATGGCCTGTCCTGACATAAGTAATCAATGTCAAGTACTACTATCATTGCAGCTTGTAAAGTGTTAATGTTTCCTTTTCCAATAAAGGTTTGAGCGAGACCTTTCATGCTGTGACTAAACTGTGGTGAAATGAGTAATTGTGTTGGGGCATGTGATCTATTTCCGGTCAAGACTTGGATGATAAATTGTACTATGCAAGGCACAGAACATACCTAAAAAAAAAAAAAAGGTTTGTTTTTAGAGTTTGCCTTTAAATAGCTCACTGCACCTGCTTTTTAAATATCTGATTATGTCATTATAGATGTTGCCTAATTTATTGTTTGATTTCTAAAATGTGGGTGAAAAGTAGTTCCATTCTTTGGTATTTTATGTTGGAAAAATGCTTAAGTAGCCATTTCAACACTTTTAACTGTCATCAATTTTGCATGGTACCTGAGTTATTATCCTGCAAGTTCAGTTATACTGACACTGTTAAGGCACTTTTTATTCTCACATAAGGCATCTTTAAAACCTATTAAGAAATATGGGTACACTTCAGTTAATTGTGTTTTGACAACCTCCATGTTAATTAAGAAGAGTTCAACCCTGCGATCCTAAGTGACAAACAAGTCATGTGATTATTTTTTGCAAACTTCTAAACTGGAATATTTTATTTTCAGCATTCATCTGCTTTTGGAAGACAATGTTGGACTACAAGAAAGTGTATTATTTGTGATTTTGAGTTGTATTGGACTGATTTTGGCCAAGCATGAAATAATAATCAATCAAAGGATCAACAAATAATTATAATGACTTAAAGGATTTCTTTAAGCCAAAAGCTCAAACCTACATGGCTCCCATGAGACACTTATTAGATCAATATTTTAGGGTTGTTTTCTTAAGGTTTGCCACAAAAATATTTTAGATCACATATTCGCCTGTGTTTCATTATGAGGAAAGATTTCTAGGGAATTCTGATTCCAGAATGATGTAGAGGTGAACTCCTTAATATTCTATAGACCTATTTTTACATTTAAATCACCTGAGAAAACTTAACTTTTTTTTGTTGTTGTTGCTGCTCTTTTATCAGTCACCGTCCCCTTTGGTTATCACAGGCTTAGCAGTACGCATCATGTCTCAGTCAGCCTGCTCGTTGAAATTGTGGTTGGGTCCAGGAAAACAGACATTTGGGGCCTGGTGATAGAACTTCCTGTATGTTTAAGAGGTCTGTGGTCTGTCTGATCTGGTTTCAATGGAAGCGTTCTGTCTGGGTCTCAGCAGGCTTTGGGTTTCCTGTGCTGTCCATTCACCACTTTGCAACCCAGCGCACACTTTTGCTTACTCAGACAAGCTTCATTTCAGCATATCTTACTGGGATGGAGATAATGACACATTTCGACACTCTTGAGAATGAGAAGCTGTTTTCAGTTATTGGCTAATGCTGTAACTTTTTTAGGTGTTTAAATTCTACTTGGTTGTTTTGACCACACTGAGCCGAATAAACCGGTTTCCTTTTGAGGAAGAAAATGTCTGCACTGTTTAATTGTTGTAAAGAGTTGGATAATTGTAAATGAAAATCACAGCAGTCAGTTTTCTTTCTTTATTTTTTGTATGTTCGTTGTGGAAAGAAACATGACGCTCTAGCTTTAATTTTCTGTCATAAATGTTTTTATTAGCATGTGTGTATGTTGAGCGTTCTGAACAGGGTTTAAAAGTGTCTTTTATTCTTACCAGCTGTGAAACTTCCTGCTACTGTTTCTTTGCATCATCCTAGGTGGTGAAACTGCTGAGCAACAAGCGTTCACAGGCTGTTGGTATCCTGATGTCCAGCATTCATCTTGACATGAAGGATATCCAGAACGGTAAGTATCATCATGTGATAACTGACTTATGGCCCTTTTCCATTAGTAACGGTACAGCACGGTTTGACTCAACTCAGCACGGTTCCAAGGCTTTTCCACTAGTAACGGTTCGTGGAGCCGGTCCCTTTTTCTCGGGGGTTCCAACCATGTTGAACTGGTACTAAAGCGTGACGTCAGAACACTGTCGGTCACTGATTGGTCAGGAGGCAGAGTCACTGGTTGTTTGAGAAACTTTCCAAACAACCTGATCCACCATTTGCAATAACTCGAACTCTGAGGAGCAGCTGGATCTATGTTTAAGATTTTAAAAACAATTAAAGCTGCAAGCAGCATTGAGGCCCTTGCAGCAAAGCGCCGCTCCTGCCTTACTATGGCGACCGCGGGAGCTAGCTAGTCCACTCGGTTACCACTTCGAACGCTATCGTGCCTATCCCGCACCCGTTCGCCAGGAACCATTAGCGAATACAGTTTCAGTCTTATGTTACACATGACGAAGCTGGAAGAGTCACCTAATAATTGTGAGTTTCTTGTGTGAATGGTCGGGGCTAAAGTGATGTCATGAATCAACAATCCCAATTTTTCTCGAAGTGCTCATTGATAAAGTCCAAAAAATCTGGTGCAGATGGGATTATGTAACACTGAGCTAGGGGGTGCACTTGAGTATTTTTTTTAATAATACCAATGTGTATAAAAGTGCTCACTGATGACACACAATAAATCTGGTGCAGATTGTTTGATGTATCACTGATCTGTAACTGTTGGAATAATGTAGGGGGCACACGAGTCAAATGTTAAACAACTATATCAATGTGTTTAGAAGTGGCCACAGATGATGTACAATGAACTGGAACAGATCGGATGGTCTATCATTGACGAATAACAGTTTGAATTATGTAGGGGGTGCACTGGAGTCAAAAGTTATCTAACAATAGAAATGTGTGTAGAAGTGCTCACTGACGTACAAAATGTGATGCATATTAGATGATATATCACTGATCTGTAACTGTTGGAATAATGTAGGGGGTGCACTGGAGTGAAATTTTAAACAACCATACCAATATGTTTAGAAGTGCCCACAGATGGCGCACAATAAATGTGGAATAGATCGGATGATCTGTCAATGAGCTATAACAGTTTGAATTATGTAGGGGGCGCAGTGGAGTCAAAAGTTAAATATAGGTAGTCCCCGGTTTCCGACTGAGATCCGTTCCAAAGACCCGGTCGGATACCGATACGGTCGTAAACTGGAACAGCTCCCCCTGGCGGCCGTATACGCGGATTTTCGAAACCG
>JARVGV010000001.1:45763132-45775804 GCA_031762435.1 Hypsolebias longignatus
GCGGCCGCCCCCCCCCCCCACACTTAAACATCATCAAAATTCACCGTGATTATTAAAAGTATCGTATCGGTTTCAGTATCGACGAGAATGGACCTGTTTATTTGATATCGATCGAAACCAAATTTTGCAGTAGTGCACACCACCAGTGAGCAGGAAAACTAATGGATGTGATGGATCAGCCAGTGGACGTGCAGGTCCGACCCACTGATGTTGATTGGCAGTTGAAATCGTTCTGTTGAAAACGCCATTATGAAATAAAAAAGCTATCATGAAAAACACAATTATAAAATAAATAATCCATGAAAAACACAATTATGACACAAAAGAATAAAAATGAAAAATGTTCATAATACTGTAATGAGCTTAGATACTTATTTCACAATGCTTTATTTATGTCATTTTGAGCATGTTGGTGTTCCATACTTTTGATCGTTAGTTTTAAAATTATCCAGCAGAAAAAGCTTAAGTTCACTAACTCTATACCGAAGCTCAGCCTTGAACTCCAAGCCTCCCTGACATTAAATCCCCCTCCCGCTCCTCAAAAGCAAACCAGCAGGTCAAATCAGTGTGAATAATTTCAGCACCTACATCATGATGAAATGCACATAAAGGTGTTGACTGCTTCACTGGGTGATTGGATTGTGTGTGCAGCAACACCTCAGCCCCAACACCACAGACCCCTGGGCTCTGTTTGTCTTTAAACATTTACTTTCAAAGGATTAATGCTCGTGGGCGCCAGGTCCTCGCTCCGAGACAAAAAGGCGACACGAGGAATTCAAACACAGAAGTTCAAACACACATCATTGCACCTTTTGACAAATTTCTAAGTCCTTCATATTTATGTTTTCGCAAGTGACACCTTGCATGTAAACCTTATGAGAACAGCTAATTAAAGCAACTCACAGCAGAGAATGCATAAGAGCTTTGACCTTGTTTTGTACCACCAAAAACAGGAAACGCCAGATTTGAGAAAGTACTCCATCTCTCTGTGGTCTGTGTGTCAGCCAAAGAACTGTTGTAATCTACAGCTTGTGACAGAGGTGGTCTGTTTGTACTGGTTTGATTTCTTGCTTGTTAATGGTGTTAGTTCAAGGTAAAGAAATGTCAAGACAAGTCCCAGTGTTAGTATTAACATTAACCATGTTACCCTTGTCTTCTGCTCGCAGCTGTCCTAAATATGGACAACACTGTTGTCGATCTGGAGACTCTGCACGCCCTTTATGAAAATGTGAGTATTTATTGAGCTATTATGGTTTAACTGTTAAAATTTATTGTGACCAACGGCATTAATAAAAAAAATGTATTTTTAAATTCAATATGATCAAGGTCAATGGGTTCAGTAGAGAATCGTGAGGGGGAAAATGATACCGCAAACTGAATACATTTCATCATTTTCCTGCCAATGAATGATCACATGAATGCACAATGTTGCACAACAAAACAAGTATGATTATGCAAATAACTCCACTGACAGCTGAGGCTAATTTTGACTGCAATATTTGTGCTGGTAAACTGTAAACAATTTTCTGCAATAAACACATTATTTTGGATCAATTTATGACAAATGGTGATTTTATTTTTATTTATTTTTTTATTGGAAGGAATGAATAACAGATTTTACTGTAAACTAAAACCCATGAAGATTAAAAAGTTGTAATATTAATATGGAAAACACAAGCTGATGTAATTTATACATTTTACTGTTTGTAAAAGTTCAAAATATGTTATCTACCAGAAGGTCAAAACTACTGATGCACACATTTTTATTTGTAGATGGGGACTAAAAGGCAATTTGATTGCTGTGGCAATGACATAAAGCTCTTTGTCATAAAAAGGCCACATCATTGTGAACATCATCATTTTAAGGAGTCCCTTCTCCAAGATCCATTTGAAATGGACGAACAAAGGAAGTGTGTATTAGATATGAAAACAAACAGGCAAGCCACAAACCAAGCTGATATGTGAGCTGTTTGGCTACACAGTCAGTCATGTGTAAGGTCTGTTCTGGAAGGGAACCAGAACTTTTACAAAATAATAGTAAACATGTTTTTTGTGCCCTAAATGAAATCGGCTCTGCTTTTTTAATGCTTCAGTAAAAAGGAAATAATAGATGAGTTGCCAGTCTTTGCGTAACAAAACTTTTCTTAAGCGATAACAGTTTGTGGGGTGGGGGTTCCCTTCAGGGAGAACACACTGAGCTTTGCCCTGCAGGTTGATCATGTTGCATTGTGTCATATAAATAATTAATTGTGGAGGTGTCATCGGCTTTTTTCAAAATATATCCCATTTTGACTGTGAGGCTTCTTATATCAAGTTTAAGTCAATTTTATTGTCATTCACATCACATGTGGTACACGAGGTGAGATGAAATTATGTGCTCAGGGTCCCAGTTACATCCAACAATAGCAAAAATATAAAGTGCAAAAAGAAACGGTGTATAGGGATCTAAGATATACACTAAGACACAGTATATGCTAAATGAACGCCAAATGGTACGCTAAAAGATCCAAGATATACGCTAAACACGAATACTGTAATGTAAAACAATACGGCATAACAGCAGCCCCAACATGAGTCTGTGGTGAGCAGATGGGTATGAATGAATGAATGAATGAGCATGAGATAATCAGCACCACAGATAAGTCAGATATATGCAGTAAATACATATTCATCAATCTCCCATTTTTTTCATTTACCCTTTATTTGCCCAGAGGAAATGTTTCATGACCCCTTTAAAGTCGGGGCAGTAAATTCTGGAACATGAAAATGAGCACGTTTTTTTCCACATTTCATCTGTGATGCATTTTTAAGATGCTGTGAAATTCCTGTGAATGGCTTCTTGGCACCACAACACAGAAGAGGCCTGGACCTTTGGCTGCCAGAGGCATATTAATAATGTTGATCACGGGAATGAGACCGTGGTCTGAGACGAGCTGCAGTTATGAACCAATGTGTCATAACTTAGGATCAAAAGTCTTCCAACCTCTACTCAACCAGAGATTTCGACCCCACCACCGCCACCACCACCACTCTCTCCTTTCTCTCTTGTATGGCCCGAGGCTGTGTTATTGAGTCAAGGAGCCAAATTGTTTCTCTTTTGTATTGCGAGACTCCATCCTGTCTGTGGGTCTCCAGCCCCCTAAACCACAGTTGGCAGTACAGTCGGCCTGTCTTGAGGAATGTGAGGGGCTCCTAATGGCTACACCCTCACTCGCTGTTAGGATCTAGATCACAAACTGCTCTCCCTCACTTTTTTTTAACACAAACATGCTCACAAACATGTTGAACCACGCAAACGTGCACATACCATACTGCATGAGGCGCAGCAGAGTCGCTCAGTCTGTGAACTATGGATTAAAGCCACTTCTCTCCTTTGAACAAAGCCACCGCCATTAAAAAGGGGTCAGCGGGATAGTGGGACACTGCTGTCAGCAGTAACCCTGATATCAAGCCATGATCTGGGTCCAAACTGGTGTGTGAAGTTCAGAATCCATTTTCAGCTTGCAGTGGCTATATGTCCCTGGTATCAGCTAGAGCCACTCAAACTTTAGTCTTTATTACGTGATGCAGTTTGTCATTTAGAAGGATTTCTCATTGGCACCTTGCTATACAATAAATCGTATGAATCTTAATCTGAGCAACATAGTGATTAAGCTCTGTCTGGCTCTGCTTAGCCCAGCTCTAGAAACCTAGCTAATGAATACCACTTGGCTACTGCTTGGATTCTGGCATCATAAATATCATCCAACTCTCCTTTGCATTCAATATTCCACATGGGACTGTATTTCTCATGCTAACAACCGCTGAAACATGCCCTAGCAATTCAAAGATCACACGCTAATGCCTACTTGTCCTCAATTACACCAAACACTGCTGGGCTTCACTGCTGCCCTTTGAAAAGGATCTGCTTTGTGTTAAATATATTTACACTTGAAAACATCTCAGGAGAAGGCAAAGGAAAGCTTGCCCTCGCCGACACAAGGCAGCGGTGTGTAGAATACTAATCGGGCTTTCAGTGCGTTTGATGCTGCCGTTTGATGTTTTTCAAGGATCCATGCCGGGGCCGAACTCTAGAGAGAAAGATGGAAAAAATGAAGGGGGGGCGAAACCAGAGCACTGAGACTCAGACTTTAGGGGAAGATGCTTTGGGAGACTGAAAGTTTACACTATCTTCCTGGGGATGGTTTGATTGTTTTGCCCATCTGCATTTGAAACTCTAACATCTATTGCCGTTGCCTTTTGTGGCAAGAAAGATTATTTTTGACTGCCTTTTTTAAAAACCACCATGTATAAAACTGTGGTTCAGCGCCTGGCAGCAGGATAATGGTCAGGAATGTAGTCTAGCTAAAAGTCTACTTTTAGTATTTAAAAATGTATACATTATTGTATTTGTTTGCATATTAATGAGTTCTCAAAAGTGAGGGTTCTTCCATGTTTGAGACGGCTGGTCAAAATTAAGAAGTGTAGGTCAAATGATTATGATAAAATATGAGTTGAAGATGATAATGCTTAAATAAGTTTCAATATTTTGGAATTAATTAAAAATGGACTTGTTGTCTTTGTTGCGATCTATCTATTATATTTTACCCAGTTCTTCCTTTCTAGTGCAATAGGCCATGGTCAGGTTTTAGTATGTTTGCTGAATGTGTGAGGATGGGGAGGTACTGGGGATGTACAAAAATATTAATATTAATTTGGAGGTCGCAAGGTTATTTTGGAACTTGTAGAGAGGAAAATGTTTTGTATTTTTTTATTGTACATGGCTTTTAAAATTGTTCATATTTTAATGTATAGTTTTATTATATGTATTGTATGGTTGTTAGGTTGATTAATTGAATATGTAGGCATGAATACATAGGTATTCTGATTGTATTTTAATCGATAAATTATATGTATTTTAATGCGTAGCAATGTTGCAAATTAGCTATATACTCTTTTTGCAACGTGTCAGTCACAGATGTTCTGTTCTATGTTTGTGTGCACTGGCCCTGTCAAATAAACTAATTTAAAAAAATAATAACTCTTGCCCAGATTAAATCCAGGTATGGTTTGGCCCAGGTAAGAGTATATCCTGGGGGATAACCTGTCCTTGGCCAAACTGTACCCAGGGAGTGTAAAATAGCCTAGGCAAGATTATTCCCCTCCAGACCAGAATACTCATCTGCGTACCCATTATCGGGTCAACCCCTCATACCTAGGCTAATTTGTTCCCCTCAAGCCAAATGTTTAGAATTTTAAGATAGCTTTCTCACTTAACTTATCTGACAAGGCTGAACCCCAAATAAAATGTGACACAAAAAACATAGTAATTCTTGTGTATATGACTCAGCACTACTGGTAACATGGAATATAAATTGGAGTATAAATTGGCTAGTATACCTGGGGTGTAATCTGTTGGGCCCTTCAACCCCATAGTCCAGACTGGGGGTAGACTATGGTCTGTTACAGGGTTCACTGGTGCCCACTGTCCAGGGAAGCGTGTACACCCCACCCCTTCACACTTTGTTGACATGTTTAATTCCAATTTCACATTTACAGCCAGGTAAGTAATACCATTTATTGGAAATACAAAAACAGGTTCATGAAATTTAGTGTTTAAACAAAAAACAAATCACAGCTGTCTATTCCACCCCTCAATTGAAGTTTTTTTTTTTTTGTCTGAAACTGAAAGGTTTTTTTTTTGTTTGTTTTTTTTTTTTGTTTTTTTGTTTGTTTGTTTGTTTTTTTTCCTTAAACGATCATATAAGTGTAACATACCAGTACATTTTTTTTTTTTACCTTTTATTCCACTTGTTGAAAACTTTTAGTCTCAGCCATGCTAGATAAAAAGAAACTATGCAAACCATTTTAACGTTCAAGCTATATACAGTAGTCTTCAATTTTGGACTAGTCCGGGTCTGTTGAAAATATTGCCAGGTTATTTTGGTTTTGGGTGATATTTTTCAGGTGATGTATTCATGTCAGACTGAACTTTTCACTGGAAAATACTTTTAAAAGTCCTTTATTTTCCTCTGTGCTAACTCCTCTTACCTCTGTTGCTATAGCAAATTTGGCTAATTTTGTCTATATGCCAATAAAAATTGTGAACAAACAATTCAGTAGTTTTCTTAAGCTCACTATTCTTAGCATCATGGCTCTGGTTGTTCAGAAGCTCACTATAAATCGTGAGACATTACAGTAGTAAGTTGTTTTACGATCAGTTTGTAGACCTTATAAATTGTGTGAGCACATTGAAGGTCAGGATGCACTAGAGCTCATCTGTATTAGTTACTACCATTTTTTTTAAACTAACAATCTTCCTAAATCTTTGTTTTTGGATATTCATAAATGTGGTATATTGTATGCAGATGGAGGAAAGAATAATAAATCCACTTTTAACATTAAAAATGTCAAAAACTTGAAAAAAAGGTTTAAAAGCTTCAAATATCACGTTCCTACTGTTGCTGTACCCACTGATTCAAAAATGTACTTGTATTAGAACAAAACAAACTTTTGTTTTTAATTGCATTTCTAAATTAAAATATGGGTGTGAAAGCAAGTTTATTTTAAGAATAAAGTTGCAGTTTGAGTGATAGTTTTGCTTTTACTAAGGCTGATTACCTGAGGTGGTCATCTTGAGTTATCTCTAAAAGTTAATCAATCATGGATGTTCAACAATTACTTTCTGAAAAATTTATTAAAATGCGTCCACGTGTTCATAAGATGTAGGTGTTAACAGCCAAATTAACACACACAGCTATTTACAGATCATCCCCTTTTAAGGCAGCAAGTGATAAAAATATTTTTAGTAATCTAAAAAAGCTAAGTCTGGTCCTCTGGACATTCAAAAAACAAAACAAAGCAAAAAAATTGTAGAGGACCAGACTTAGCTTTCTTAGCTTTTTTAGATTTTTCTACCTGGATTATTGAGCATGCATCAGGGTATTTTTACTAATCACTAATTGTGCACATTTTAATGTAGACTTTTCACTCTCTTCCTTTAGTTACTGTTAATATATTTAGTCCAGGTTTGATTTATGACAAACAACTTATTTGAAATATTTGTATCCCACATGTTTCATTTTAAAATAACTCGCATTTTTACTTGACAGAGAGCCCAAGATGATGAGATAGGAAGCATTAAGAAGCACATTCAATCGGCCCAAGACAAGGGTGATGCCAAACCCCTTGACAAGCCAGAACAGTAAGAGTCAGTCCCTCATGAATCACTGAGTAAATGAATTTCCCTTAAATGAATTGTGCTTTAACTGCTCTCGTACCTTCACCAGGTTCCTTTACCAGCTGTCGCAAATCTCCAATTTCTCGGAGCGGGTGTTTTGCATCCTGTTTCAATCAACCTTCTATGAGTGCATCACCTTAATCGTGCGCAAAATGGAAATCCTACAGAGAGTGTACAAGGTGACCTGCTGGCGTTTGCAGTGCATTCTGTCACTCAATCTGTCTTAACTTCATCTTACATGTGGCTTCTGCAGACTCTCCAGAGTAGCGGGAGTGTATTGCAGGTGCTCGGCCTCGTGCTGGCTTTTGGCAACTTCATGAACGGAGGTAATCGGTCTCGAGGGCAGGCTGACGGCTTCACCTTGGACATCCTGCCAAAACTAAAGGATGTTAAAAGCAGCGTGAGTATATGCGCTACAGGAGCGAACATCACTCGCGTTACAAGAGCAGATGTGGAATTCACAGGCAAACTGGAAGGACTATAAACATGTTAAACAAGTGAGACATGTTTACGTGTTTATCTGCAATCTTAAAATTGCTCCATTTATTGTCAAGTTTAGGACCAGGAGTTAAGAATTTAAAAGGGAACTTTGCTGGTGCCAAACACGTGAAGCATAGCTGTGGAGATTTAGAGGCGAAGCCGCTCTGTTTACAATATTTTTTATCACAACAGGCCTCGCGTGCCCTTGAAAATACCTTATAAGGGAACGCGTGTGGTGTGTGTTCTTGTTTTGGTGATAGCACCAAGTTGTTCAAAAGAGCATTAAACTTTCCACTGAGTCTGAGTTATGATGACTTTGTTCAGAACAGTTGTTTTCTTGTGTTGCTATCCTACTGTCCTGATTTATTCCTAAAACGACTTGTTCTTCTCATCTTTTTTTGCTTTTACAAATTAAACATGTCTTGCCACAAAATGAATCAATCATTAAGGGATTGTGGTTTATTTGATTTTTTTCTCCTTTTCTTTTTTCCCAGGATAGCTCCACAAGTCTTTTGTCCTACATTGTTGCTTACTATTTAAGGCACTTTGATGAGGTACGTTTTGGTTCCTGTTTATTTGAATCACTCCTCTGTTTTAGACTGATTTGCTTAGAAATCCTTCCAGAACACTCTCTTCATTTCCCCTCTTGCCAGAGGATACCATGACTTATCCTTTATCAAATTGTTTGTTTTCAATTTTCTCATTTACAACACAGACAAATCTCTCTCTTTTTGTCTTACAACTTTGTTTTTTTGGCTTTCCCTCTCCGTGTTGTGCTCATGGTCCGATTTGGTCTGGCTCCATTCAGACCTGCAGTCGGTTCACTGGCACAGCATCCAAAGGAGTGTTTGTGTAAATAATTAGGTTCTCCAGATGAGATGAACTCAAGTTATGCTGCTTGCCAAAAACAACCTGGATGACAAGGCTGGAGCTCTCATAATGGCCTTGTAGTAACTCTGATGGAGAGAAAAAACAGTTTCTGGACGGAGCACAAAGGTCACTTTTGTTGTAGTTTCAGCCATATTTTTTTTTCCGCTTGAAAAATCTGAACTGATAAGTCCATATAGGTCTCTGAAGGTATTTTATTTAAATCTTGTCTTGTGTGTTCAACACAAAGAGGCCCTCTCGTTTTTTGAGGAGGATTGACTTGGACGTTGCGGTGTGTGTTTTGCATCATCCTGTGTGTTGTCATTTATCAGGATGCTGGCAGAGAGACGTGTGTCTACCCTCTGCCTGAGCCCCAGGACCTTTTTCAAGCTTCCCAAATGAAGTTTGAGGACTTTCAAAGGGATCTGCGCAAGTTGAGAAAGGATCTAAACGGTACGATCGTCATCCTAAACATTCCGCTTTGACTCGGGTTTTAAAACCATCAAACACTCTTGGATTGTAAATCTACTGAAAGTTTATCAGATTGCACGCTTAGCTGTTAAATGAGTCACTTTGCTATATATTTAGTGGAGAACTTGAAATGTGATTGCATAATCTTGATTCATCCCCCCACCAAAAAAAAAAAAAAAAATGTTTATCATCTGGGATGCATATCTTTTAAATATGTTGTGCGACATGTAATTAATTTCCAAATGTAACTGTAGCTTTGGTCGTGCAGACTGCAGAGACAGATCAACAGAGAGATAACATCTGTTTATTGTACAGACGAGTTAAATGGAAGCAGATGTGGCTTGTCAGATATAGACTCCTGTTGGACCTGGCATGCCTTTACTGTCCTCATGAAGCGGAGATCAAAATAAATGCGGGTCATGGTCAGGGAGCTTTCACTACCTTTGCGCACGATTTCATCACCTGACCTCAAGGAGTCGGCTGCAGCTCAGGAGACCGATTGTCGAGCAGCGTTTCCGTCTTTGCTTCCCTTGATCAACAAGCTGTGCCTTTGAGCAAGACGTTCAACATCACGTGAATTTTAGTTGTAAAAACCGCCTCTGCTTGAAGACCAAATAAAAATTGTTTTCTTTTACTTCAAGCCCATCAAACTAGAAAGATCATATTTTAAATTAGTGAAAACAAACCAATAAAAGTACTAAACTTTTATGGGTGTTCCCCGGTTAAAAGTCCCATATTTTTAGGATGTTGCTATAGTTTGAAGTCTTGTAATGTTTGCTCTGTTTTCCTCTTGATTCATAATGGAAGAAACATAAATCAAAATGGTTTCTAAATGAGGTCCATCCATTTGTTGAGGCTCCCATGATGTCAACACGACAATTTATATTGATTTATCCTATTTTTGACACTCCGACAACAAAATAAATTGCTTAAAAAGTCTTAGTAAGAAAATGTGCATTTGTTGATGAACTGTTTCATAATTTGATAAACTCAAATGAGTGCGTTAATGTTTGTCAAACACTTTAATTCACTGCAAATACAGCATATATATATGTATTTTTAATGACAAGAAGTTAGTTGAAAGATGTTTCAGCTTTCATTATAACCACAATTTTAACATTTCGTTGTTTAGTCTATTGCCCAAAACTATTTTGATTTTTTTTTTTACATCCTGTTAGTTCTTTCAACTAACCCACGTGTTAATAAAATAAAATAAAATAAACTGATATATTTGTACCCAGAAAATTCACCATTACTTTTTCAAATTCACACAGTTCCCAAGACTAAATGTCCAAAATAACCCAAAACAAAAGTAGACACTGGTTTGTCTAATCCGTGTAATTCTTCTGTGTAGTATTGAAGCTTTGTTCAACATTCTGAAGTTCCTCAAAACAGTAATCCCTCATCTGTTGTGGGGTTACGTGTCCCCCCCTACCCCCATGCAATGTGAAAATCCACCAAGTATGGACATTATATTTATTTTAGTATTTTATATACAGGTAGTCCTCGACTTACGAACGCGTTCCATACCTACAAACCGTTCATAAACCGATTTTGCCGTAAGACAGAGCTCATTACGTGGCGCCGCACCCATTCAAAAGTCCGGATTTTTTGCCGTAAGTCGAGGAAATACATGTAAAATGTATGCTAACGCTGCGCCGCACACCCATTCTTAAGTCCGAGTTGCTGTAAGTCGAGGGCGCCTTAAGTCGAGGACTACCTGTATTTTTACCTGTAAGGCTTAAATTATTCTTTTGTGTTCTGCTTGGCCTACAGTCATTCACACTGACTGATAGGTTCAGTAATTACTTGACATCAGTGGTAGCAGGAATGTTAAAGTGCTTTTTTCTTCAGTATGTCTTCTAATTGGTGCTAACAAGAGTATCGCCAGCAGTACATGATACAGCCGTCAGTGAACTGTCAAAGTAATCAACAACCAAAGCATGAATTTTCTTTCACACAATCATGAATACACGCCTCTACGAATGATTGTAGTGAGGTGTAAGGTCAGTTTCACTAATAATGACATTGTCCATGGTGTAAATAAAACAGTTCAATTAATGGCACATAGACTGCACTTACTGTATATAGTGCCAGATACTCAAAGTGCTTTACAACACAATCTGTGTCCTCATTTACCTGTTCATACAGCACCTATACAAAGAATAATCAGTGCTTTCACATTCATACATCGATGGGACACACATCGGAGGCAATGGGTGTTTCAGTGTCTTGCCCAGTGACACTTCAGCGTGACTGATGGTGGAGTCAAACAAACGCTCAGCTGCACCAAAGAACATGAATATAGCTATCGGTTGCAATGTGAGCCTGATGACTACCAGCCAGTTCGATCCATTTAATGATCAGAGTAGTAGACTTTACGAGTACCGCTCGAGATTCTTTGGTGGAACATCCAACGTGGAGCCATAACCTGAATACATTTTCTATCTTAAACAGTGGTGGAGTTCCACCATGGACAACATATTGTATTATAGATGGACAGACCAGCACAATGTAGGGAACAAAAAGTTTTCACGTTTCTCTGTTACTCATATGTCAAGCTGTAAGATCTCCCTGTGACTTGTCATTTGACTTTGTGTCCTCTGGGATCAACTGAAACCCATGAGGTGTTCAGTTTAACATTTCTGTGTAAAGAGTAAGGAATTTAAGAATCTGGGCGTTGTTCACGAGTGATGTAGAATGGAGCTGGATTGGGGCCTCGTCCTCAGTAATGAGGGTGTTGCTTTGGTCACTCGTGGTAAAGAGTTGAGTTGCAAGTCAAAGCTTTCAATTTACTAGTCTGTTTGCATTCCAACTCTCACCTATGGTCACGAGGTTTGAATCATGACCGAAAGAGCAAGATCTCAGCTACAAGCGGACAAAATGAGCTTCCTTCATAGGACGACCAGGCTCAACCTTTAAGATGAGGTACAGAGCTCTGACATTCAGAGGGAGCCTCCTTCACATTGAAATGAATCAGTTGAGGTGGTTTTGGGTTTCTGATTAGAACACCTTCCTTTGGAGGTTTCTGAGCACATCCCTACTGGCAAGAGGCTCCTGGGCAGACCCAGAATTTGCTGGAGGGATTGAACATCTTCCATGGTCTAGGAATGACTCAGGATCCCCCAAGAGGAGCTGGAAAGTGTCACTGAGAGGAATGTCTGGGTTTCTTTCCCAGACCTGTTGCCTCTGAGACACGACTATAGAGAAGAGAAGATGGATTTTCAATTTAGTGCTCGGACTTTAAATTGACCACGGATGAACGGTGCCCATCTGAAGATGGGTTCATAAAGAATTGGGGGTGTCACCACCACATTCAGTCTGAAGTTCTGGGGTCATATTTTATTTATTTTGCACATTAAAATCTGTACCGGTAGCTGACACTGGGCAAGTGGTTTAAGACTGGAAGGAGCCACAGGAAATATCAGGGGTTAGAAAGTGTAAGAATTTCATCATTTAGTGAAAGAATTGGCTTTCTTTGAAAAATAAATATATATATATATATATATATATATACACACACACATATATATATATATATATATACTGTATATATATATACAGTATACTGTATATACATATATATATACAGGTGGTCCCCGACTTACGAACGGGTTCCGGACCTAAGAACGGTT
>JARVGV010000001.1:45821392-45831613 GCA_031762435.1 Hypsolebias longignatus
TATATGTGTGTGCGTGTGTGTGTGTGTGTGTACATATGTGCATAACATAAAACAAAGACAGGGGTTTTAATTCAGTAATCTTTTTGTATTTATTTATTTTTTTAATAAACCATAAGTTAAAATTTGATGCATGTACAGCTGGATGTTATTCCCTGCACATAATGTACTCTGAGTGGTGGTCATTGATACAGCATAAGATTACAAATGTATTTTTATTTATTTATTCAAAATAGCGACTACTCTCATTTCTCATCATGAAAAATGGTAATTTAAAACATTTTTGATGAAACATGGTGAGTGATATTCACCCCTTCCAAAACTGATAAGCCTTTGATTTATAAAACAAACATTTAGTTATAGACCTCTGAGTGGAAAATAAAACACAAAGAAATAAAGTATTATAAAACTGATGGAGGTGTAAAGGTTCATAAAATGAATTTCATATTACCTGTAAGGAAAGTTTTAGGATTAGTTCTTGTTAGAAGGTCAGTAAATTTACAGACTTACTGCTCTTGGTCTGACTTGGACTGGCTGTTATCTTGGCTGTCCAGTCAGAATGATCTCTCTTCCTCTGCATTCAGATCATTCAAATAGCAGGCAATCACATTTATGATCTTTATTGGTCATAATGTTGCCACACATCAAATTATCTGAGCGGTTCCTTTGACCTTTGTTGTGTTTTGCTGCAGGTGAACCTACATCTTTTTAGTCCCATTTCTTATTTAGCATTAAAAAATGTCACGCTGCACTGTATGATTTTTTTTAACAAAGAAACCACTGAATGTGTCAGTAATTGAATATGTCCTACATAATTAAATCATTATTACTCACTATCAGACACTTATTTATCTTACATACTCGTGGATGTTTGAAACTTATCTGACAAGCTGCTTCATAATACATGAAAGAAGGTGCAAAAGTGAAAAAAATACAACGATCAAAGGCTTAAAAGTGGTACTAAATATTAAAGAAAGATGCTGACCCTGTAACAGACCGTGCTTCACGCTGGTTTACAGACTGTGTCTGGAATTACCGACTAGATGTAATCCATTGAGAACAACAGGAGATGTTCTATATAGCCCTGCAAAGCAGATCTAATATTCTGTTTCATGATCCCCTCGTGACGTGTTGCTTTCTTCTTCGCCTCACTTTCCTAAATATCAAAATAGTCTCAAAGTCTGAGGAACAACAGTGTCATGTGGCAATCCTGCAGCTGAAGGGGAAATAATTAAAATTTAAATGATGGAATCAAAGCTGAGGAGGGAGGATACGAGGAAAGGGAACGTCAAGCGTGTAGATGATTGCGAGGAAATGAAACAATAATCACAAACAAATGACTTTTTTTTCTTTCCCTGAATAACTTCCCCTCTTCAGTGCATATAATTGCATATCTGTGTCTTTACTTTGCGTCCTACTTGTCCTTGAGCATGTTTGGGTCCATTATGTGCATGCTTGCCCTCGCAGGTTCATCAGACATTGATCATTTGGGTTCAGTCTTTCCCCATTACCCCACTGAGTGTCGAGCCGTGAAAGCAAACCACACAGACAGAGGTCACCATGTAATTCAGCAAGATGATCACACTGGTCTCCAGATAATTACATTATTATACAAGAGCAGACAGGTAATGCAGCCAAAATGACCAGGCAGCACTTTTTTTTTTTTGGGGGGGGGGGGGGTGGGGGGTGGGGATCTTTGAAAATCTCTGTAATTTCATTCAATAGCGTGCACTTATTAGGAAATTACACTGCTACTTAGCTGTAGCTGTGGGCTGAAGAGCATGAAACCTTTTGTAAAAATCAATGGCCTTGATGTTTAGGAGCTATTCCTTTCTTCTATGCCAAACTCTTATCATTAGTAATTTTGGACGTTACAAAAACGTGCCAACAAGTTAATTTTGTGAATATTTGCTCTAATTGTTTGGATGGAGTCATTACCTGAGTGCAGTCTTACTGCCAGCTCTCTCTTTGTTTCTGTTGTTCCACCACCAATAGGAAATTGTGTGGGAATAGAGGGCAGACTCGCTCGCAGGAGGCTCAGACGTCCCCGTTGTCCCAAACAACAATTAGTGTTTTCTGTTTGATGGAAGCTGTTTAGTTGAGAAATAATTTGCTCTGGAAGGGTGCACATCCTCAAGTTGTTTTGAGGCACACCAAGTTTTTTTTTTTTTTTTGTTCTTCTCTTGTTTTATCCAGCAGCACAGGTTTACACATACACACATACAAGAACCCACACACACATCGGTACGTACAGTAAGTGCTTTCAGCCATAATAACTGAGCGGAGGTCTTGGCCTTCTTTATGAGAAGAATCTGACCGCAGGATTGGATATGTCTGTTGCAATCAGATGGTAGAATCTGAAACTGATCACAAGACACTCGACTCTTCATTGTGGCCCCAAGCTCGTGCTGTCCTAATGACTTTGGTATGCACTAAAAGTCTGTGTGTATTGGTGGGAATGCAGTGCATCATTAAAATCCAATGGTAATGTATTCAAATGCTGTGTGATATTCTACGAGGGCATGACATTTTGTAAGTATGCAGGCTTTGTTTGAGCATTCTCATGCATCGGCAATAAATTCATTCTTTCTATGCACGTTATGATTGTTTTTGTGCATTTTTGCCCATATGATTATAGGATTTCTCCTGGTTTGTTTCCACAAACACACGAACCGTGATATAATATGACACAAGTGAGTGTAAACAACCAAAGCTGCTCATTTTTGTACAAATGCACCTATATATTTCATTTCATTTTATGCAGCAATGCCATATTACATTTTGAAAATAATGACTTTTTTCTTTCCTGTTCAGTCCCTATAAAAGTGGTGCGAGAGTTTGGTTCGCATTGCCAAACTCTTCCAGGGTGGGAGTTGGACTCCATCAGGGCTGTCCATTGTCACCGATTCTGTTCATACTTTTTATGGACATAATTTCTCGGTGCAGCCAGGGGGCAGAGGGATTCTGGTTCGGTGCCCTCAGGATTCCAGTTCTCTGCTATTTGTAGATGGTAAATGGAACTTACTTATATAGCGCTTTCCAGCCCCCATGAGAGGCCCCAAAGCGCTTCACAGTACCAGCCACATCCACCCATTCATTCACACATTCATACACCGGTAGCGGTGGACTGCCATGCAAGGCGCCAGCCAGTCCTACCGGGAGCAACTCGGGGTTAGGTGTCTTGCCCAGGGACACAACGAGATATGCAGTGACCGGGGATCGAACCCAGGAACTTCCGGTCCTGAGCCGGCTGCCCTGCCTCTACACCATCTCGGCCCCAGGATACATGTATACATGTACATTAAATAAATTAAGTAAATTCAAGTTTTAACATTCTCATTAGTGAAGCCGTTTGATTACTAAAATTAATTTTCAAGTACCAACAAGCTTAGACGAACTAATAAAAATATATAAAACTTTAATATTTTATAATAAATTATAGATTATATCTGCTATAATACTACTGAAGAGGAAAATGAGTGTTTACTGGCCTCTTCATGTTTTTGTTTTTTGCAAAAGGCAGCTGAGCTGTTTCTGTGCTTCCATCTCTATTGCTCTGTTTAATAAACAAGCACATGAATACACGGGACATAAAATAATATCCAACAATGCACACAGCTACTAATGTAACACACTTAGAGCAAATATACACATTTATTCATCTACAGTAAAAAAAAAATAAAATGATTTGCAATACAGAAAAGTCACATTGCAGTGGTCCCTCGCTACAAAGTACTTTGTAGTTCATTTTTCACTGACTCGCTCGATCGTGGTTTTTCAAAATAAGATTGGACCTGACACAATTGGCTGATTGATGCTTGGGCCACACGATGGGTATGGGATTTTTATTTAAAATAAATTATGTTAAATTATTTAGCACCTGCTGCACCTGTGTGCAGCCCACAGCTGCAGGAGAAGCTTCCACCTGCAGCATGTCAGATCTCTGCTCTGCAGTGGAGAAGCAGGCGTGGCCGAGAGCGATGGCAGAGAGCAGTTGGAGGCAGAGAGCTGAAATCATGACATGCTGTGCTCTTTTAGTGTTTGGAGTTTAGAAAATTGTTAGGGACATTGCAAGAGTGTGGGAAGGGTTTAAAATGCCCTAATATATACCTGTACAGTATATAAATACTAAAATTAACTACTTACTACTACAGTACATAATAAAATAAACTACTACTACTGCTAGTACTTGTGTACATATTTTTTTTCCATAAAGTTTACTTAAACTTGGAGTACTGTATCCCTACTTCGCGGTTTTTCACTTATCACGGCGGGGGTGGGTGGGCGTGGTCCCAAACCCCCGTGATAACGAGGGAATACTGTATTACAATCACAACTTGTAAAATTGGTCTATGTAAAAAATGCAAATTCAATCTTCTTACATTTCTAGAATTATAGTACAATACATTTCTTTGATTGCGACGCTCAAGATGGCAGCATGTTGGAGTAGCTCTGTTACTTTCATTCTTAGATTTTGCATTTGGAAACTTTAATTCCTCTTTTTTTGGATGTAAATCACATTTTTTTGGATGATCGTTTCCTCTGGTATCGGATGCTGTGCAGCTGGAAGGATTTTTACCGAAACTGACACTTGTTGACACAACAGCTGATCAACATCTCAAAAGCTCAAATAATATCTCAGCTACAGTCCCAAATCTCAAATGAGTTGAAAAGGATGTTCTGTGGACGCATTCTCATCTACCTGCCAGCTGAGCTCGAGTGCCTGACCACTGAGATCCTGGAACTAGCAGGAAACATGGCTCTTGACAGCGGAAGGACAGGATCGTCCCTCGGCACCTACAATTGGCTGTCCACAGCAACGAGGAGCTCGGCAGACTGCTGGGAGGAGTGGCCATTGCTATGGGAGGAGTTCTGCCCGGCATTTGGGCGGTCCTACAGCCTGGGGGAACTGAGAGGTCAGCCAAGTCTGGGTGGACGGATCGGACGGCATCTGTGGCCAGTTTCTACTGTGGGATGGACCTTTACAAGAGATATTTCCTGCTACAGCCATCAGTATCCATAACATCTCTTAATGAAGTGAGGATAACGAGTTACAACAACAAATAATTTCCCTTTGGGATTAATAAAGTATTTTAAAATTGAATTGAATTTACTTTGACTGTTTATGCTTTTGGGGCCTGAAACTATTTCTACTAACAGAAAACCACTGTGGGGATCTGGATGCCCCTTTCCTTTGAAAACTAACAAACCAAGCTTCAGTGGCTGCAAAAGAGTTAAAAATTGTCACGTCATCTGCTACATCCATTTGGAGTGACTGTAAAAACATAGCAGATTACAACAAAACATGATCAGCAGCACATTGTTAGAAATTGCTCATTCCAAAAGAAGAAATAAAGGAAAACACTGCTACAATTAATTTTTATCTAAGACTAAACCAAGGACAAGTTTGTTTAAATCTTGAAATCCTTTCCATTAATACTGTCCAATAAATGCCACACCTAAACTTTACCTTAAGAATGTAAGTTTGAATCCTGTACATTTTTCATTTGGGAGTATTCCAGTGTATAACTGATAATTCAAACTACAGTAATCACACTTTCTGATGGAAAATTTGAAAAAAGAAAGAAAGTGACGCAACCAACTAGTTAAAATACTCCTACAACTTCTGGCTACTACTGGTGGACAAACTGTTCTTTGAAAAGAAGACTGAGACTGATGCCAGTGGCTGTTCTTTGGGTAGACTTTTATTCATCTATGCATTTCATTCCTTACTTACTGTATCTGCAGGGACAAAAGTGTAAGCCTGAATTCATGTTGACATAAGAGTTGCATGGTGAAATTATGACTGCACTAAGATTACAGTACTTTTCTGACTATAAGTCACATCTTTTAGCATAAATTAGAAAGTCCTATGACTTGTAGTCTGAAGCGACTACTTTATGATCCCCCCCCCCCCATATTTATAACCCAATTATTGGCTGTGATCTGATGATTTTATTCATTCTGACATGGAAAATATTGAACACTACCATTTTCAGCTGCTAGAAGGCCCTCGGTTGATATGGCAAGCCAAGTGTCTCATCAATATAATATTATATGAATAATTATTTTAAGACTGTGTTGCTTTATTAGCATATTGCTCTGAACATCCTTGTAAAAAAGAGATTAATAATCTCAGTGGATTTCTCCCTGGTAAAATAAAGGTTTAAATAAAATATTAGGTAAAACTGGATATTAATGAGACACTTGGCTTGCCATACAAAGCCACCATTGTCTCACTCCAGAACTCCTGGAGCTTCATTTTGCCGCGCCGCCCTGGCGAAATGCAGCTAATTTGACAATTAAAGTGCATTTATTAAGGAGAAATTCAACTGAGACACACCTTTACTATGATGTCGAGCAAACATATAATTGTTTTAGATAGTTATCTTGTTAAATTCCGAAGAAATGCACAGCGAGTCCTCCCTCTGTGAGCTCCAGCAGCTGTGAATCGATTTTTGAAATGAAGCTTTTTTTTAACCATTAAAATGAATTTATTAAGGAAAAGTTCAACTGAGACACACCTTTGCTATAATGTCGAGCAAACATATAATTGTTTTTAAGTGTTAATCTTGTTAAAGTCCTCCCGCGCACTCTCCCGCCGCTGCCATTTGGCAGCTAATCGATTTTTGGCACAACACCGGCCCACGTTTCCAGGTGGTCAGCGGTGACACATCATAGGTGCGACTTATATGGTGAAGCGACATATTTATGTTTTTTTTTTTTTTTCCCAACTTTATTAAACATATTTGGACTGATGCGGCTTATACGGCGGTGCGACTTTTAAGGTGGAAAGTACGGTAGTATAAAGCTATTATTTATTTCAGAAGAAGACTGGTGACAAGTTCTGCTAAAAAGTTTAACAGATGTAATGTTACTTCAAGAGTATAAAAAAAGGACAAAAATCTGGAGGTTGAACGGCCTCTTGAAGTTTTGGCACTGTTGTTGTGCAAAGAAAAAAGCTAAACAAAACTGACAACTTTCAGTAGATTTCTGCAGAAGGGTGGGGATTACCACTTTCCAGTGGGCACAGTAGAAAAGTCTTACCTGAAAAAACACTGGGGATCTTGGTTAAAAAACTCTTCACTGTTCGTATGGGGATGCCATTTTTCTCCTCTTGCATGCGTGCTATCAACTCCTCCATCTGGATGGCGCAGCGACAGTGGAAGAGGATATGAGAGAGGGGGGAGACACAGCAAAACAGAGCGAGTGAGTAGATTGCATTGCTTCATCTAATATATCTTGGATTATGAAAGCAAAGACAGAAAGGAGGCAAACAAATACAAACAGGTTCTTGTGTGGCTCAGCTGTATCTCCAGGGGGAGAAAGGGAAGCGATAAAGTTGGTGACTAACAAGCACAACTGTCAGGTTTTTGCCTCTCCTATGACAAATCTGGTTGATTTGTGTCATTTGTCATGTTAAATCAAACTGTAAGCTGCACCTACTGGATACTGCAACAGCTACAAAACTCTGGAAATCCAGCAGTGATGTTTCTTGTTATTGTCCATAGCAGTCGTGTGTTTTTAACAGCCTTACATTTTTAACTATGCAGAACAGTGTTGAGAAAAAAAAAATCTGGCACAAGAGTTTTTAATGTTTTCCAGAGTTATACAACTCAGCACTGAAAGCAGCATAAATGACACGAGAGGGCAAACATCAACACACTAGCATACGAGCAAAAATCACACGTTTGCATACGACTTTGGAAAAAAAAAATGTACCGGGAGTTTTCTCCAGGGACAGACAGGAAGGTACACAAGTAACCATGTTTACAATCTACAAGATATGTAGGAGACAGGCCTGATACTCATCAAACTACCCTGCACCCCCACAGTTTAAAACCATCAACATGGAAAATATGCAAACCATATTGCAATAAACTGCCAAGTTTATTGGTCTGGAAATACTGAGACACAAAGTTTTTTATACCTTGACCACAGGAAGGCAGATGATAAAATATTTTTGCCTATGTCTGTGTGTATGTATGTTAGCAAAATATCTCATGAACCACTGGACTTTAAATATACTGACCCAAAGTTTGGCAGAGTAGTAACTAAAACTGATACCCAACACATGGGGTAGAGGCAGGGCAGCCGACCTGGGACCCGAAGGTCCCAGACTCGATCTCCAGTCATTGCACATCTCGTGGTGTCTCTGAGCAGCACACCCTACTCCCAATTGCCCCCCACCAGGCACCCCCAATAGCTGCCCACTGCTCCACCTGATGGGTTGAATGCAGAGAGCCAATTTTGCCATTGTATGGGAACATACATTGATGACAACACATAACACATTAATATTATATTCTGAGAACTAACTCACTCAGAACATTTGCAGAAAGGTTTACCTTCAACCATTTGAAGTAAACTTTAACCTACTTTTAATTTACTTTTCTCCTAATGGCGCCTATCACAAAACATAAAGAGCACAAGCTGATAAGTTGTCATTTTCATGTAGTTTAAATTAAACATTTAGATGATTTATGTTTCAGACATTACGGCAAAGTATAGTGAAAATATCAGATAACTTACAAGAGAAAAACATCCTAATTGTTAACAACAAAAAAGGTTGAATCATGTCATCTGGACTTCGTTTTTTTTTTTTTTTTTTTTTTAAAAAGATACGTTTCACCCCTCATACAAAGGGCTTTGTCAATCTGAGGTCTAGCCATCTGGTATTACCCAGAAGCCCAGATGACATGATTCAACCTTTTTTGTTGTTATATACCTGGATGACTGAGAAAACAAACTTTGTGATCCTAACTGTTCTTCTTCTTCTTTCCTTTTTGTTGTTGTTGTTGTTGTTGAAGAAACTGCTTTTAATCAGATTTCACCCAAAAATAAAAACATGAATTTGGGACATTTCTCTGAATGACTGTGCACATCGCCATGCACGAACAAGTGTAATGATGTCGTCACGGGTCCAGCGGCAGGGATCATCCCCTTCAGTTTTGTTTACTCTTTATTTTGCATGCAGCGTGACACACAAGCCCAATCAGCGCTGCTCATCTGGGAATGCAATTTCAATGTGTCCAATTCCATTTCATACAAATGAGTAGCTTGTGTGGGTGAAAATGAATTTCTTGGACACATCGAAGAGAAAGCAGCAGTTTTGATTAAGAACAATCTGGGATTGATATGCAAATCTGTAACCACTTGGGTTTGGCAGTCATGGAACATAATGTTTTGATGAGAGCTTGTAGCTAGTCAAACACCCTGAAGCTAAGAACCATACTAGTTAGTGATTGAAGTTTAATTGACAGTGATAAAGCACAGGCAAATACTTTAAATGAAAAGCTGTAGGGAGGCCAGTAACAGCAAGACGATGACAGATGAATGGAAAAATATACTGACATAATGTCATGTTTTTTATTTATTTATTTATAATTTCAGTAGTTTTTAGGCCTAAAAAAGCACATTTATATTCTTTGATGGACTTGTCGCCAAGACAACCCAAACAGTGTACTTTTCTCACAAGTAAAGGTTTTAAATGGTAAATTCTGACCTAAAGCACAATATATATTTTTTCTAACCAAGTTGTCTTTGAACCAAACCAGAAAATGCAAAAAAAGGAGAAACAAAGATAAAATAAAACAACTGAAGCTGAGGCATAAAATACATTCATTATGTCAGGACTCCAGCTTTTCTGCTTTGCTTTTTCTTATGCAGACTCTTTACATACCTCCTGTTCTGGTTGTACTTTCAAAATAAAACCGTTCTCATTTTAACCTGTGTCCCTTTTCACCTCAGTTAAACCCAAACCTATGTACTAATCATGACACATTCAGGCCTCTTGTCACAATCAGTACAAATACAGCAGGTGTTAACTTGAGAGTTTTAAGTGACAGAATAATTGACATGATTTTCACTCGTCTACTAAAACAGGATTGACCCTTTATGGATACTATTTGTGGTGCAGACTAAGAGACAGCCAGAACAAAGCACTTGACTTTATCTTGTCTTTTGGAAAGCTCTGCAGTTCTAATCCATCCCTTGGACCTACTTAGTCTGAACATGAATAAATTAAATGATATATTTACTGGGACTAAATGTTAGCTTGTTAGCTGGTTGATCAAAACCATCCATCCATCCATCCATCCACCCATGCACCCATTCATCTACCCATCCATCAACCCATCCACCCATGCATCTATCCATCCATCCATCCATCCATCCATCCATCCATCCATCCATCCATCCATCCATCCATCCATCCATCCATCC
>JARVGV010000001.1:45848947-45859849 GCA_031762435.1 Hypsolebias longignatus
AAAAAAAAAACGAACCGAACCCTCCTTGTAGTTGAACCGAACCGAAATGTGATTTTAGCGTACCGTTACACCCCTACAAACTAACACATAATGAACACAAACTAAGCTAACAAGAACAGACTAATAACTAAACAAACAATGCTAAACAGCTAACCAAAATGATTAACAATGAACATAAATTTTACCCATAATCCCTCTCTGAGGTCATGTGACCAAATATTTTTGGCGGCAGGAAGCTCATTAGCCTGTAAAATTTTACAAAATCCATAAATTAGGCGCAGTATTGTATAAGCCACGGGGGTTCAATGCCTGAGGAAAAAAATTAAGGTCTTATACACTGACCGTTACGGTAATTATCTTTGTGTACTTTTGTGCAAGATGAGCTAAATTCTCATAAAACAAGGATGTGTAAAAGACTCACAGACTTGTGAATGTTCAGACCAAGGCTAGGAGGGGTAATCAAAGGAAACATCTCATTCATGATTTAAGTTAATAAAGAATGAACCATAATCCATCATATGATTTGAACACAAAATAATGAATTATTTTCTTGCAACAAAAGAGTCTCCTGAGATTTTAGGCAGGTAATCACAGTCAAAACTGTCAAACTTTATTGTAATTTGTAGATCAATTATTTTTGTGATTTTAATCCAAGTTTGTTATTGAATTGTGTTTTAGGTGATGTCACAACACCAAGACAATCCTGTGAGGGTTTTAAGATCTTAAGCAGAAAGGCTGGGGTCGTATTACCAACACATATGTTCTACGTATAAATTCTAAGTTTTTAGACCAAAACTTTTCCTCTTTTTCCTCCTTAAACAGACTTTCATCATCAAAATTATTCTCTGTGGCTTTATCTGATGTGAGGGTGACTAAAGTGGTAAAAAAAAAAATGGAAGAGCTACCTCACTGTGGTTAAGGCTGTGAAGAGTTCTGTCAGTGTTTTTGTCTGAGTAAAATGGCATCTTGGTTTGCAAATTACATCACCATGGTAACTCTAAATGCTAATAAAAGTACGAGCTCACATCCCGGTGCCGAGCCGGTTGTTTTGTTATAACATTTGTGGGAGGACACATTGCTGTTCAAGCCACATTAAAGTTGAAGGAAGAGTAAGAGCCTTTTCAGGTGGTGGCTGCCTTCAGGCAAGTCCCTTTCAGGCTTTATTCATCTGTTCTGTGAGCACAGAGCTGTATGCTGTCCTAACAGTGAATATTAAGCACTTGGGCACAGGTAAGCCTTTACCTGACAGCCTGGATGTGCATCGGCTGAGTGTGTTTCAGCCTGGAGGGGGAAGAAAGAGGCAGGGATGGGTTGTGACGGCGATGAACCTGGCTTTGACCCAGGGAGGCAGGATGTCCATGATGGTGACGTGGAGTGTGCATGTGGCCGTTGTTTAGGAGGAGCGCCGTGTCTTCCTGCGTAGACTGAATGCTCTCCACAGACGAGTTCATGTCATTCACCAGCTGCTCCAAGTCTACGTCATCATCTGCAGAAACACAAAGATGGTGGAAGAAAACAGAGAAGTGAGTGACAGTGAAACCCCGACAAATCAACTCTGTGTGAATTAGGAAACCATCTTAACACCATTAAACTGGATGGCCCACTATGTGAGTGTGCTACTTAAAAGACTGAGTTAATTGCGACTCCTCGGACTGATGAAGTCTCTTGGATGAGATTAAATGTGTCAACAGAAAGAAACCGTCCAGAGGACCTGACTATAACCTGGATTATTGAACATGAACTTTGATGCTACATGAACTCTTTTTTTTTTTTTTTTTTTTATTATTAAAATTTGTTCATTTTTTTTAAAATGCAATACAAAACAATCCCATAAACGATAACATACAAATATAAAAAATGAAAGGTCGCAGAAAGAAGAAAATTTTTATTATATCTGCCCCTTTTTTCTATCAGTTCAAACAATTATAATCTTCCAGTAACAGAACAAAATGAATAACTCTTTCTAATTTTCTAACTAATACAATACACATTAAGCTACTTCATATATACAGTATATATTTTAACAATTCAGTTTTGATCGTTTTCTTAAATGTAAACATTGACTTCACATTTTTAACTTCATTCTCCAAACCATTCCATAATCTAATTCCCTGGATTGAGGTAGACCGTCCTTTTAAACTAGTTATGAATTTGTCACAAATATCACACAAGACGGCACATAACTTTATTTTCAAGGTTTAATTAAAATACAGTAGTCCCTTCTTTATCACAGGGAATCTGTACCTTGAATCCCCTTGATAAGTGAAAAACCACAAAGTAGGACTACAAGAAGTAAGTAGTAGTTTATTTTAGTATTTATTAAGGCGTTTTAAACACTTCCCACACTCTTGCAATATTCTAAACAATGTTTCTAAACTCTAAATGTTCTAAAAGAGTACATAATGTCATGATTTCCCTCTCTGAGCCTCTGCTGCTCTCAGCCATCTGGAAGCACTCTTGGCCACGCCCACTTCTCTGCTCTGCACACAGATCAGCTGCAGGGGGAAGTTTATCATGCAGTACGGGCTGCACAGAGGCACAGGAGGAAGCTTTCGCTACAGTTGTGGGCTGCCCAAATGTGCAGCAGGTGCTAAATAAATTAAAATAATTTATTGTAAATTAAAAATCCGTGCTGATCGTGTGGCTCGTCCACTAATCAGCCAATTGTGTGTCATGTCCAATCTTATTTTGAAAAACCATGAAAGAGCAAATCCGCGATAAACGAACCACGAAGTAGCGAGGGACTACTGTAACTATATTCTGTCTTTTCTAATTATGAGACAATTTTAATCTAAAACTTTGGCAAAAGCGACAGAGGGGAACACACATTTCTCCAAACAATGCTAGATCTTTATTTTTTACGAGGAAAGATAATGAAAAATTTAATTTCACTTTGTAGAGCCCTTACTGCAAACAGTAAAAATAGCATTGCAAAGTGCATGGTAGTACAAAGTAATGTCATCAGTTACTTCAAGCAGAGGTTTTCAAGTCTTTATCTATCATCGCCATAAGTATTCCTTGCTGGTAAAAGATATACAGACTGAGGCTTTTATGAAAGGCACAGCACACTTTGAACTGTGCAGGTGTTTAACTCAAATACATACACAATCATGTTCTGTCACTTTGCAAGCTAAGGGAGTTCTGGACCCAGGGTGGAAGCATTTTGAGATAATCGCATTTGACAGTCTGCTGGCGTTGTTGTCATGGAAATTTGATCAGAACAGCCACCAGCTATTAGCATAACAGGAACAAAACGGAGGGCAGGAGAAAGCACAATCGTTGCACGCAGCAGTGTCCTGAGGAATGCCATTGCTCAATTAGCAGATGAGACACTGTCGAGAGTCGGCGTCTGAAAGCCAGGAGGAATAAAAAGATGGTGACCTACTAAGAAATGTTACGAAGCAGTTGCTTTGTTTTGGCTGCTGGCCACGTTATGTCGCGAAAGAACATATGAAGTAAACATTCGAGCAACTCTCTGCAGCTGCTGAGCACAACTGTGCTGTGACCTGGATGCATCATCAGCATGCAAACAGGTGTGCTTACTGTCTTAATTTATTGAGATAGCAGCTAATCATTTTCTAATTCCTTTTAAACAAAAATTTAAGAGTTAGTGAAAACTTAATCATTTTTTCAAGTAATGGTCATGACCCAAATAACAAAAGTATAGCTGTTTTATCATTCCAAAGGCTTATTATAGGACATAAATCCTAACATAAAACAAATAAAGCTCACAAATCTTCATTTTATTTCATGTAAATTATTGTCATTAACCTGTTTTTAAGCATTCCTTAAAAAAACAACATTTATTTCAAGAAAATGTTGTTTTTTTGTCCATTTACCTGATTTTGTTTTTGTTTACAGTTTATACAGCATCCAAATACTTATGGAAATAAAGGTGTATTTTTATTGTCATATTCACATTATAACATTTAAAAAATGTTTATAGTTAATTTAACACAAACATTTTATAAGTTATGACTTTGAACAGTATTTTGTGGTATGCAAGACCCAAAACAGAAGGAAGCATGTGCAGACTGAGTCAGACAGAGCTGTGCAAGGCAGAGCTGAACTAATAGTGTGCAACTGTGATGCTCAGTAGGCTGCAGGTGGAAGCTGCTCAGCATAACAACCTGCAAGCTGACAGAAAACATGTCTGATTAACTCAGAAGTGCCCAGTTTAGATTTTCTTTTTCCTATTTGGCAAATGAACATACATGCATCTCAAGCATTTGAAAATTGACCCTCTGACTTTTAATTTTTCAGCTGAATTGGTGCATCGGCACATGGTGACAGCAGGCTAATCACTGGGACATGATTGCTTCTGGGAAAACAAACCTTACTGTCAAAAGGGCCGCTGAGCTGCAGGGACAATCAGGCCAGCGTGCTCAGTTACAGTCACAGTCAATTTGGGATGGAAAACGCCACATCCAATGGCTGTTTGTTTAGAGGGAGTTCCAAATAAAGCTGTGAGTCACACGTGAATCACTTCACACAGGAGGACAGATTACTGCGCTCTAGCCGAGTCTGAACACATCCCTCTCTTTTTCTCTGCGCGAGGATAAAAGCCGACTGGAGTGCCATAGGGCTGCAATGGCTTCAAAGCAAGAGACGAGTTGTGAGAGGAGGGGTCAGAGAAAGACAGGTGGATGGATGCTACTCTAGCAGGAATAAAGGGGGTTAGAGTGCACATGTGTGTCAGGGACAGCACAGGAAAAAAAATAAAAAAGAAGAGAAAGCTAGTGTGATCTTGTGAGCGTTCGAGAAACATCAAAGACTTGAAACTGAACAAAAGAGGGCACGAAAGTGGGAGGGGAGCGGGAGAAGGGGCGGAGGAGCATAAAAGAGACTTAAACGAGCGTGTGACAGACAGCGGCAGAGTATAAGTCGAACGAAGACAATAATTCACTTCAATCTGTCAAATTATACAGCAGAAAGCGAGGTGATGCTTAAACATAACACCGTTTCCTGTTTACTTTTGAAAACTTGAAGTGAAAATGTGGTTTTTAGCTTTGACAATGTTGTGAGGTTAATATGATTTACATAAAACATCCTTTTGGTAAAATAGTTTCGCTTTTAGTAGTACAGTACTGTATTTGTATTCATCCTTTTGCAGAGTCTTGTAAGAAATGTATTTCAAGTGATGTCAAATAAG
This sequence comes from Hypsolebias longignatus, assembly GCA_031762435.1. Classification (NCBI taxonomy): domain Eukaryota; kingdom Metazoa; phylum Chordata; class Actinopteri; order Cyprinodontiformes; family Rivulidae; genus Hypsolebias; species Hypsolebias longignatus. The sequence goes on from JARVGV010000001.1 coordinate 45,854,100, forward strand.
CAGTAAAGAGGAATACAATGCTATTATACGTCATCAAAGTTCATGCTCAATAATCCAGGAAAAAAGTCCAACAGTGTTCAGTCAGGTCATCAGGACAGTTTTTTTTTTTTTTTTTGCTGAGACGTTTCGTTCTTCATCCAAAGGACTTCCTCAGTCCGAGGAGCCACAAACAAACTGAATTCCATGAGCAGCACACTCCCATAGTGGACCAACCAGTTTGCTGGTGATGAGATGGTTTCAGGGGCCTGCCCTCTCCCCCGTCAACTCCTCGGAGACAGCCATAGCAAAAGTGGTTCAACACATCAAAGTTCATGCTCAATAATCCAGGGGGGAAAAAAGTCCAACAAAGTACAGTCAGGTAATCTGGACAGTTTATTTATTTTTTTTTTTTCTGAGACATTTCATCCTTCATCCAAAGGACTTCCTCAATCTGAGGAGCCACAAAGAACCACAAACTTTTTTTTGTTGTTTGTTTTCCACTATGGGAGTGTGTCACTTGTAGGTCTGACTTTGTTTTGTGGCTCCTCATATTGATGAAGTCCTTTGGATGAAGGATGAAACATCTCAGAAAAAAAAAAAAAAAGGAACACATCCAGATGACCTGACTGAACATTGTTGGCATCATAGTTCATTTTACATCTCTGATGTAGCTTGTTAAACATAATTCCTCACATGAAAATTGTACAAAAAAAAGCACATGCACAAAGTTGACCATTTTGCAGCAGACAGTACTTAAAACAGAAAATGCTGTAGCTTGTATATTTGTCCTCAATATACAATAAAGTTCAGATTTTTGAGAGGGGAAAAAAAAAACAGCAAAATGTGAGGGAGGCAGAATATCAAGTTTCTGAAACAAACAGACTCACCGCCTAATACTTTAAGACATCGAGACAAGCGAGCAAGTGGGAATTTATACATTGCCGACGGTGTGTGGGAAGGAGCTAAGCTTCACAACAAGTGACGGGGTAGTGTGTTAGAAGTAGAGACTGCACGGGCACGGTTTGGATGCAGATGGTGTGCTTTGCAATGAAGGGCGAAGGAGATGGGGGAACGGTGAAAGCAAGGACGCCAGCTTCATGTTTCAGATGGATAAACACAAACCAGTGTGAACTGAATGTGAACAAAGTTACATGACGCCTGTCTCTCTTTTACTTTGTAATTATTATTTTTTAAAGCTTAGATTCTCCGTCTGCATTAGGAACATCACACCAAAGACAGCAAAGCATGCTGCAGCAGATCTGGTTCAGGGCTATTCGGTAATCATTTGCAAAATGTTGAACTTGAATTAAATGACTAGACTGAGGCGATGCCTGCGTCAGCTTCCATCTTAAAGCACACACTGTTATATAAGCTGGAACGACACGCCTTAAGACTCCAGCTGTTACAGACATATGTAGCTAGGACAGCTTAAAATACGTTTCCGTTCAGTTTTTATTTTTAAAGATGCTAAAGCAGTTTCATTTTTATCTATGAGGTTTATGTTTCTATTCTTTCCAGATGGCCCGTGTTGTTCTTTCTTCAGCTGCTCCCTTCTTCAGAGGGTCGCCACAGAAGAAGGCAATTGTTTTTATGCCGTATGCCCTTCATGATATAACCGTACAGACCAGAGAGCTACCACAACTTCTGTATGGAGCAGAGAGCTGCTGTCTAGGATGTCAGGGGGAGCAGAGGGTGGAGGCAGGTGTGGGTGCTTCACATTTTACCACATTTTGATGTTGTCTGTACCAGGAGTTGAACAGGCGATCTTCCGTTCACAGGACCACCTTCTCTAAACTCTGCGCCACCACTCCCCTTTCCAGATGCAAAGTGCACATGCTTTTGATCCTGCATACACATTGTCTGCATTACTCAGACAAGCTTTTACTTAAATGTTTTATTTTACTGTTTTATCACCTGTTCTGATAGTTTTTATCACATGTTCTTATTGTTTTTAATCACCTGTTCTTATGGTTTTTATCAGCTGTTCTTACTATATTTATCAGATATTCTTATTGTTTTTATCAGGTGTTATTGTTTTTATCAGCTGTTCTTATACAGTAGTTTTATCAGGCTGTTCTTATTGTTTTTAATCATCTGTTCTTATTGTTTTTATCAGCTGTTCTTACTATATTTATCAGATATTCTTATTGTTTTTATCAGGTGTTCTTATTGTTTTTATCAGCTGTTCTTATACAGTAGTTTTATCAGGCTGTTCTTATTGTTTTTAATCATCTGTTCTTGTTGTTTTTATCAGCTGTTCTTATAGTTTTTATCACATGTTCTTATTGTTTTTTCCAGCTATTCTTATAGTTTTTATCACATGTTCTTATAGTTTTTATCACATGTTCTTATAGTTTTTATCAGGTGTTCTTATTGTTTTTAACAGCTGTTCTTACTGTTTTTAATCAGCTGTTCTTATTGTTCTTATCAGGCTGTTCTTATTGTTTTTAATCCTCTGTTCTACATAAGTGTGGCAGCACGGTGGCACAATTGGTAGAGCCGCTGCCTCTCAGCAAGCAGGTCCCTGGTTCAAATCTCAGTCCAGGGGCCTTTCTAGGTGGAGTTTGCATGTTCTCTCAGTGCATATGTGGAGTTTCTCCGCATACTCCGGTTTCCTCCCACAGTCCAAAAACATGCATGTTAGGCTGATTGGTAACCAAATTGTCCCTAGGTGTGAGTGAGAGCATGACTGGTTGTTTGTCTGTATGTGGCCCTGTGATGGACTTGTGACCCATCCAGGGTGTACCCCGCCCCTCGCCAGGGGCGCAACTACATATTTTTGAGGTGGATGCGAAAACATCAACGGCGCTCCCCCCCCCGCGTGCATTCAAACTGCCGTGAAACACGTGATATGACTGCAGTGGGAACGTAGCCTTTGGGGTCTTTGGAAACTAAATGCTGAGTTTCTCAGAGTCAAATGTTGACCTGTTCCAGCTTGGCCAAAGTTTAGAGAATTGTTTGTATTTGTATTAGATAAAGTGGCAAAAGTGTCCAGTAGCTGAAAGGTCTGAACTTAAGCCCAGCCTGCGGAAACGTGCTGAATGTAGCTCAGCACTGTTGTGCTGAAATAGGCTAAGCCACTCAGCTGTTCCTGTTTTGTTGCAAATTAAAACAAAAATCTTATACTAAGTTAGCTTTCTTTGACTTTGTTTCAGAGATTTTTCATCTTCTTTGGAAATGGGGTTGCAGTGGCATACAGTACAACAAATAAATCACAGCTAATGGTTGCAGATTATCACTTTAATAGCTCTGACTCGCAGCCAGAATCATTTATCACGTCAACCACAGCAAGCTTTTTAAACATTTATTCTGCTGAATAAGTAACAAAAAGCATCCAGATGTCATAAGATATGACATTTCCATTTTAACTCCCTTCCTTATTACATTATGGTGGTTACCTTTGTCTTTCTATTTCTATTTTTTTATATATATTTACATATTTTGTTATTTTGATTGTTTTTAATGCCCCTCTTTGCACTCTTCATGGGTTTCTGTTTGTGGTGAAACGTATGAAGGACCAGACTGATCCATCATTCACTTATACACAATGTTAGAATTAAAAAAAAAAAAAATTATCAACGGCAATTTATCTGATAGGTTTGCGGTGTAAATCCAACATCTTCTGCAAAAAGACTACGCATTACAGGTGGAGTTTGCATGTTCCATCCGTGCATGCGTGGGTTTTCTCCAGTTTCCTCCCACTGACCAAAAACATGCAAAGGTTGATTGGTAACTCTAAATTGTCTCTAGGTGTGAGTGAGAGAGTGAATGGTTGTTTGTCTCTGTGTCCCTGTGACGGACTGGAGACCTGTCCAGGGTGTACCCCGCCTCTCAAACAGTGATTGCTGGATATGGACAGTGGCCTACGTGACCCAAAAGGAAAGAAGTGGGTAAAAGATAATGGATGGATGGATAGATGGATGGATGAATGGATGAGAAGCATTTTTTTTTTTTTTTTTTTAACCAATTAGCAGTGGCTCTGTTACATTCCAGGCATTTTGCAGCATAATTACAAAGTGCCCCTCGTGGGCTGTGCAAACCTCAGTATTTATTATAATGACTGCAGGATGATCTTAAATCTTTCCTCCATGTGTAAGATCACATTTTTTCCACACATATCAACTGTTTCTTACAGATACGTATAACGGAGCTCAGAGAGGCTTCTCACATCCTCAAGCTACTTTGTAAAACTTCTCTCATAAAGTTGTTGCATTACATTTGGCAGACATATGATTCAGCAGTCCTAATTAGAATTCAGTTCATCACTTGACACTAAGGATCATGACTTAGTACTGTATGACCCTCCACACCCACCCACCCTCCTCCAAAATAGAAACTGGGTCAAACCTCTCAGGAGTGGTCATTAGTGGGCTTGCATAATACGTCGCAAGCAGGTAATCAGTACTTATTAGACAGAAAGAACCACAATCACAGCTCTGCAGATGACATCCAGATCTACAAAGGACTTTTATCAAATCAATATACAGTCCTGTTGATTCCCAGAGCTGCGGTGAGCTATGTACAAATAAGAATGAAATGAAAAATAAATACAGAAGGAAAGCTGTCACGTTTAAAATGTGCAAAAGAGAATAATCAATGCCAGAAAAAGAAGTTCATGATGAGAACTTGGTGTAGCTCTATAGGCTGCTCTCTTATCCACTTTTTTAAATTAAATTTTTTTAATGAATATTCTCTATTGATTTCTATTATATTCATGTAAATTAATGTTAGAACATGTTTTATAATGCAGTTCATATTTTATTTTTCCTTATGCTTCACATAAAACACTTTGAATTCTCCCTGTTGTTTATTTAAATAATTAAATGAACAACATCTGGTGGCACAGGGGTTAGCGAAGGTGGGCCTGTGATCGGAAGGTTGCCGGTTCAATGCCTCAGACTGACAACATCAAAAATGTATTGGGAAAGGTGAAACACCCACACCTGCCTCCCTCATTTTCCCCACTCTGGGCCTTTCGGCAAGGCCCTAAACCCTCACCATCTGCACCCCCGGGTGCCCTAGATGGCAGTTCTCTGCCCCACACAGAGGGCTGTGTTAGCTCGGTGGTCTGTAGTTGCATGAGGAAGGGCATCCAGAAAGAAGATGGAAAAACATCTAGATCATTTATTAATTTCTATGGGACAAAAAATATATGTAATTAAATGCTAAGATGCAGATAATTCTAAATGTTTTTGCCAAATGACTGACAAATAAATTTACTGTAAAACATCTGAGCGTTCCTTGGTGAATTATAAATTTATTTATAAATAGGGCAGCACGGTGGTGCAGGTAGTAGAGATGCCACATCTCAGCGAGCAGGTTGCCCCAGTTCAAATCCCGATCCGGAGGACGCTCTAGGTTGAGTTTGCATGTTCGCTCCGTGCATGTGTGGATTTTCTCTGGTTTCCTCCCACAGACCATAAACATGTCAGGCTGATTGGTAACTCTAATTGTCCCTATGTGAGTGAGAGAGTGAATGTTCCACCATATTGTTTTACATTATTAGTGTTTAGAGTATATCTTAGATCTTTAAGCATACCATTTGGGATTTGTTTTTAGTAGATGCAGTATCTTAGATCCTTGTTTACTGTTTATTTTTACACTTTAAATTGTTGCTATTGTTGGGTGTAACTGGGACCCTGTGTACATAATTTTATCCCACCTCATGTACCACATGTGGTGAGAACGACAATAAACCTACTTGAATGGTTGTTTGTCTCGTTTGTCTCTGTGCGTCCCTGTGATGGACTTGCAACCTGTCCAGGGTGTCC
>JARVGV010000001.1:45869835-45879928 GCA_031762435.1 Hypsolebias longignatus
ATGGATGGATGGATGGATGGATGGATGGATGGATGGATGGATGGATGGATGGATGGATGGATGGATGGATGGACAAGGACACTGTTCAGGAAGCGGTAATGTTGTGTTCAAGACCACTAACCCGAGACCAAGTCAAGGCCAAGACCAGAGTCGACCGAGACAAGACTAAGACTTTTGGTGTCCGAGACCAAGTCGAGACCAAGATCGAGGGAGGGTGAGACCAAGACCTCAAGTCTTGGAGCTCAATCTTTTCACAGATTATCCATACCAGCTTACTTTCACTCCTGATTGTGACATTACGTTCTGTTGTCTGTATTGTTCTGTCGGTACAGAACCACATGCGAGTGAAAGGGAGTGGGTGTGACAGCGGTAAAAGAACATGCATTTAAATGAGTCACGTTATCGATTGGATTTGATCGTTTAGCATCCAATAAAAACAAGGATGTTAACAAATAAACTGGACAATACGCTGGCAATTTAGTGATATTTCCACACTTGTGGTCTTGACCGGTCTTGAAATAAAAACCCGAGTCCTCAATGTCCGAGACCGAGACCAAATACGGTCGAGTCCGAGACAAGACCAAGAGCATCAAAAAGTGGTCTTGAGACCCATCTCAAGACCAAGAGTCTTGAGTACTACAACACTAAGAAGTGGGACTTTTATTAAAGCTCAACTATAAGGTAACTTGAAGGTTATATACAAATGAGGCAAAGTTCAACTTGAAAACAACAACAATCTTATTTATGGGACTCTCTGAAATGGGTCCACGGTGCCTCCGAAACAGACATATTTTATTCTTTGTTGACACTGGAGGATTTCTCACGCACTACATGGCACCTACTATGGATGCATCCCATTAGTGAGGCAGAAGGATGAGGCGAGGCGAGGAGCCTGGCAGCAGTTAATGCAGTAAAACAACACACCGTCCCCGGAGGAGGCAGGATACTCTTCAATGTAGCTTGGATACATCCATCTGAGTGGAGCAGCCATTGTCAGAAATGTGCAAGACTTTGCAAATACACAGACATCGTGTGCAGCTTCATCTTTTTTTTTTTCCCTCTCTCTCTCTCTCCTCCCCATGACACCCACACAGCATCCTTGCAAGGTTTAGTCTGCAGATTGATAGCTTCTAGCATTCATGAAGCGAAGTCATCCAATCTGTTTCACTCTCAGGGCCGTAAAAGGATTCTTGAACGCGCGTTGACGCGCGCGGTCGGATGCCCTTTAAGCACTTTGGACAGCTACCGCCCCTTGTCGTCTCCTTCCCTTCCAAGAGCGCGTCAACACAGAAAACACAGTAGACGGTCACCGAAGGGAAAGGAGTGGAAGAGGAGGGAGGCTTACCTGTAAATAATAAAAAAAATAAAAAGCAGCCCGATGTAGGACTCCTAAATCCACGCACGGGTGGAAGCCTGGTCCGTGTGCGTGTCAACTGGCAGACACAGGAATGTGAGGGGTCTGCATTGGCGGCGGGAGGAAGCCAACCTTCGGCGGACAGCTCGGTGTGTGGACCCGCTCAGCCGCTCCTCTCCTCCCGTGATGCCGCCGCTCACTAGCACGTGCGCGTCACCTCCGAGCGCCGGGAGCGCGCCCCAGATCTGCGACCAATCGCGTGCGAGAATAAATTACAACCGGTTGGGCGAGGAGGAGGAGGAGGAGGAGGGGGAGGGATGGAGTTATTTTGAAACAGAAATTTCGCTGCTGTTCGTTTAATGAAAGATGAGTGAACATTAAAGACGCGGCGTTCATTGGAGGAATGCGCATCGCCCGCCATAAATGCCAGGGATAACACTCTAATGGGCATATGTGGGGCTAAACCTTTTAAATGTCAATATGCACACGGTTTCGTGAATTTTGTGAGATCTCGCGAGATTTGTACCAAAATTGACTGAGAAAGACTCGCAGCTACTACTCAAAATTCACCTAAAGATTTGTAAAGTGACTGAAACGTGGCCATTTTTGTGATTCCCAAGGTCGATTAGCTGTGTTTTGATTTTGGATGACTCCAAAAGTCAATCATGCTATTCTGAAGGTCCTGTTTCTCTTTTTGTTGAAACGTTTTGTCCTTCATCCAAAGGACTTCCATCAGCAGTCTGAGGATCCACAACAAACGCAGTCCCATAAGTGGCTTAAGTAGGCCAACCAGTTCTGTGGTGATAAGATGGTTTCTGGAGTCCACCCTTATAGTTAAAGTGGTTCAAAACATCAAAGTTCATGCTCAATAATCCAGGTTTAAAAAAAATCCAACAAAGTTGTATCAGGTCCGCTGGATGTTTGTTTTTTTTTTTTTTTTTTTTTTTAAACATTTTGTCCTTCATCCAAAGGACTTCAGTAAGTAAGCCACTTATGGGACTGAGTTTGTTGTGGCTCCTCGGACTGATGAAGTCCTTTGGATGAAGGACAAAACTTTTCAACAAAAAAGGAACCGTCCAGAGAACTTTGTTGTATTTGTTTTACCTGTCAAACCTTCTTTTTTTCCCCTTTCTTGTCAAAATAAAATTATTTAAGAAAAATTGCACAAAAAGGCCAATCTTTTTTAATATATAATCATTATTATTTATTCATATTATCAAAGTTGAACAACTTGCCTTTCTGAAAGTTAATTCAGAACAGGAATCAATCGCTAAAAAAGGATGGATTTTTTAAATTATTATTTTAGCTGTTAAAAATAACACTCCTCTGTTTTTCTGCTGACCAATCCAAAATATAAAAATAAATCAATTGCAAAAATCTGGGACTCAAGTGCCAAAGACTTAAAAAAAAATTTTTAAAAAGAAAAGCTTTTGATTGTTTTTACAGGCTGCAGTTTTGAAATCTGCTGTCCAGGCATGAAAGCAGACAACTGTGACCTTTTTTGCTGTACTGCATGTGCCTTCATTATCAAACTTATGTCCTCTTCAGATTCCACAAGGTTGACCAAATAAACAATCTGTTTCTCTGCGAGCGGCAGAAATCAAACGTATGGCCTAGCCATGAGCTGTCATAACAACTTTGTAACAGTAAACTCTTACCAAGCTAAACAGCATCAGATAATTAAGTTTCTGCAAGTCAACTGATGCCTATTCATTGCTGCTTAATAATTAATACATCTGTCATGTGTTTCAGACATTGTATTTTTTTATTTTTATGGATACAACAGTTAACACATCTTAAGAATAATAAAGTATTGGGTAATACATGATTAGAAGTCATGTTTTCCAGTTGGTCTGAGATGCATTTTAGGTTTTGAATCAGCAAATCTCAGAGAAATGCATATTCACAAAAAGTGATATGATTTTTGTATTTAAAGCGCTTTAGTATTTGTAATACATCATGTCTATCGCTTTAAACACTTTATAAATGCATCCAAGTCAGTCAGAAATTATTATTCTGTTAAGCAGGATTGCTTTAGCCATTAGCCTCATTAAAAAATGTTTCTATAAATGACAAACTGAAGATTTCGAGAAACTATTTCATATACAGTATGTGTGTGTGTGTGTGCCTTTATTGCTCATAGACCTAAACATGTTTTGTTTTTGATAATATATTAATCTCACTTTGTTCAATAGTCTTTTATAAATTGAAATCATAAGAAATCTTTAAATATTTTCCCATACGTGGTTATTTTAACAGATATCAAATGCTTTTACCCTTAAGGCACATGTTTAAACGATCTTTTTTTCTTTTTCAGTGTAAAAAATGTCACACAATTTTATGTCAATGCTAATAAATGTAGCATGTGACAGTTATAATCTTTAGATTAAAGCTTTCAGTTAGGTGTTGGGAACAACAGCAACAGTGACATGTTAGTTGTGTAAGCCATCGTGTCATGGTGATAGACAACATGGGAAGAAGTGTCTAATGTACAGCAGTAAATACTTCTGGTTACAGAAGGAAAACAAATGGACACAAACTATTGAGGATGAATTGTGACGACAAACATGAATTATCAGCTAAAGTTTCATAAAAATGTGTGTATTATCTGAAAATACAACTTTGGAAATGAACATTAGTGAGTGCTGAATGACCCTGTTGAAATTTGATGAGGAAGCTAAAACTGAGTTGTTAAAGTACAAAAAGTAAAAAATAAATAAATAAATTAAACAGAACACTAGCTAAATGCTAAAAGTAACAAAACCCTAGCTAAAATCAAGAGGTACTAAAAAGCTAGATAAATGATCAAATCTGCAGAAAGGTAACAGTTAAAAGTAGCAAAAAGCTACCTAAAAACTTTTTCAGAACAGCTGGCTATAAGACCTACAATTCTGCTGAAGCAGATTTCTAAAAAAATAATGTTTCTGAGGGAATTAAAAAGCTTTTGATGTATTTTTAAGTAGGCCTGTCACGACAACAAATTTTGCTAGGTGATTAATTGCCTCATAAATTATTGCGATAAACAATAATATTGTTTTAAATTTGACAAAATTCATCATTATTGTCAATTTTAAGAAAAAATGTTGGTTAATTTGTTTTGTGTGTCGTATCTTTTTTCAACCACCAGATGGCAGTATAAGATTGTTTGAACTGACGGATGGTTAGTGAGCGAGCAAGCAGCGTTTCTCTTTAAGAAAAATGGGAAGTCTCTCCTTCATTTTTTACCTAATTCTCAAAATGTCGACACTCTGTGTGATAGATTATTATTTAACATAGCATTGTTCACGCAAAGCTTTTAATAAAAAAAAAATCAGTAAACAAGTTCTCAGCTTCTTTTTGCAGAGAAAAACAACTTTTTACATAAAGGCACGCCTGGTTTCAACCATAAATTTTGGAGCTTCGACAAGACGGAGGTTTTTTCCCGAGGTCAGCCTGTTAGCTTAGCTAGTAACTTAGCTTCTCAGCTTAGCTGCTTTTAACAATCCAAAAACGCGATTTTGGACCGTTAAAACAGATTTTAAATAGAAAAGAGAAAGGGAGGGAGGGGTCAGTGAGGAGCACCGGAGTTGAGCCTTTTCTCATCCAGTGTCTTCAGTAGAAAGAGAGAGACGCGAAGAAACAATAAAACTGATAAAAGAAAATGAGGTCAATCATTTTAACTTATCATGCGACTAATTGATTTATTGTTTATTGCAACAGGCCTATTTCTGAGTGGAAAGTATTTATACATAAAGTTAAAGAATTGGAAAAAATATAAAAGTATCAACATCCTTCCATTAGCTGAACACACATTTTGATAGACAAATTGACTAAATATTGCAAAGTATACCCTGATGCATGCTCAATAATCTAGGTAGAAAAATCTAAAAAAGCTAAGTCTGACAACTTAGTATTATTATTATTACATCAACTTAGTACATGTACTGTAGCTTTTTTAGATTTCAGTACTCTGTCCCTTTAAATAAAAACTCGGTTAAAAACTTCTCTTCCCATAATGCACCGGTCTAACTCGTCGAACAAAAACGCGGAAACAAAAGAACGAATCGCTTGTTCAAAACAAATAACGAGTCGGCAGAAAGTGAGCGCAGTTGACAGCTGTCTTGGTTAACCTTGTATCTTCTCCAATCTGCTCCGAAGGACTTGTCATGGCTCTGAAGAGAATACAGAAGGTGAGAAGAGTCGTCGTTTCGTCATTTAATTTACCGTACAGATAAAACAGGATGAAGCCGTGCGGCGGAAACGCCTCAATGCTAGGAGAATTCATCGTCGTTTGAGTTTTTTGACCTTCTGAAAACTTTACGTAAATCACAGATTGCATTAATATCAGCTGGCGAAGCACACCAACTTTTAACATATAAGCTCCTTTTAAACTTGTTTTTCCATCAACGTTTTGAATCTTATCTTCTGGTGAACAATAACCGGAGGGACAACGATGAAAACGAGTTCAGCCAGGATTGTGTCTTTAGCTGCCCAAGCAGGCTCCTGTTTACATGTTGGTTGTATTTACTAAAGAGTTAAATTTAATATCAACTCATCAGTCTTGAGCTCAGTGATGACACAGAAAATTAAAAGCTACGTTTTGAATTGTGTGTCATCTGTGGTTATAGCTTAATGAAATGTAAACAAAGCTCTGCAGTGTGGAGACTTTTGATTTATTTTTCATTTTTTGTTTGGCAGGAGTTGAATGATTTACAGAGGGACCCCCCGGCTTCATGCTCAGCTGGGCCTGTGGGAGAAGACTGTAAGTGTGGAACTGTGTATCAAATTTCACATAGTTTTTAATTTTTGCATTTGAAACTATGATTACTAATGTGGCTTAATGACATGTTGTTTCTATGTCCCTTTTTCCTCCAGTGTTTCACTGGCAAGCCACCATCACTGGACCAGTAAGCTTTGTTTTTTTTTTTTTCCTAGTTCTGTTACTGGATTTTTGTTTAAACCAAGTTGCTTCTGGATCACTAGACAATGGTGTTTTTTGTTGACTTTACATGTTTTTCTGTTATGTATGGAGAGCTCAGACTGGCACCTACCCTAGTATTATTCTCTGAAGTGCATGGCATTGTTGAGACACAAATATTAGGTGCGTTTAGCAATAGTTTGCTCTTCTGTTTCAGAATGACAGCCCTTACCATGAAGGAGTGTTTTTTCTTTCTGTCCATTTTCCCACTGACTACCCCTTTAAACCACCAAAGGTGAGATGGTCTTCTTTTATAATTAAAATGCATTTTCTACTGGCAGTTTCTACAGTCATCCAACTACTGTGTTCCTTAACAAAGAGCCAACCAATGTTTAGAATCAAGAGCTGATCCTTTTTCTTTGCGCTTTGCTTATAGGTTGCCTTTACAACAAAAATCTACCACCCAAACATAAACAGCAATGGCAGCATTTGCCTTGACATTTTGAGGTCACAGTGGTCACCTGCGCTTACAATATCAAAAGGTAATCAAAATCTACTGTATACCTGTATCTAGAAGAACTCTACTTTATGGCAGCGCTTTGTAATGAGAGGCATACAAGATTTGTTTTAATTGTTTAAATAAATGGGGGGAAAGCAGAACAGCAAGAGTGAGTTTCAAAGACTGATGCGACGTGTTCTACCCAACCTCTGATTTTTTTTTTTCCACACACAAACACCTTGGATCTTGAGGGGAAGGTGCCAACACTTTTTTTGTGTGAATTTTAACAGCTCAACACATTCATTTCACAGTGAGAGGTTGTGCGCTGAAAATGCACTCTGAAATGTGAGGAAGCTGGTGCAGACAAACATCTGCTTAGAGCGCGTACGAGGCTTAACGGTGCAAAAATAGTTGAAGTATTTTTAAAGAACATTACGAAAAAAGCTTCCTCGATGATTTTTTTTTTCTCTTTCCATATGTACCACATGTTCTTGGACACAACACATAATATAACACACGTGGCACTCAGTAGTTCACGACGTGTACTCATTGGTATTATTTGTGTATTTTTATAGATTTTTTTTTTATCTCTAATATGTTTCTTTTATTGATGTGGTTTTGTAGTGGCTTTTTTGCTCTGTCCTTTGTGCTGCTGTAGCAATGTAAATTTCCCCACTGTGGGATTAATAAAAGGAATCTTATCTTAATCTTATACATAGCTATATTGTTGAGCAAGTGGAACGCAACATGCAGCTCAGCAGAAAAGGGCAAGAAGCAGCAACTTTCAGCAGCTCACACCTGCTCACGTGCACACTCACAGTTAAAGCAATAGATAATGTTCCTTTAAGTTTGCACGCCGTCATAGGAGACAGAAACTTCTGGCAACTTCCTTTTCTTGGTGACTGTCAGAAAAAATATCTTCTGAAAAAATATGGAGCAGATATTTTCATTCTAATATAGTTTTCCTCTATAACATTTCCAGTTCCAAGTTTTTTTTAAAATTGTTATTCACATCACATGTGGTACATGAGGTGGAACGAAATTGTGTGCAGGTACACCCCAAAATAGCAAAAAATATAAAGTATAATAAGAAACCGTTTATAAGGATCTAAGATACATGCTAAACACTAATAATGTAAAATACTACGGTATATTAAACAGCAGCCCGAACATGAGTCTGTAGTGAGTTGATGGGTATGAATGAATACAGCAGCACGGATAATTTATCTTAAATGTGAAGCAAACACAAGTAGAAGAGGGACACTTTATTGTCATGGTTGAGAATAAAATTGTAACAGCCAAACACAGTTTTTAACAATGTAAACAAACATAATTATAAAATATTGATGCTTGAAATGACACGTACAGTATACATGTATGTGTTCAGCTTGTTAGCTGGATGATGTGCAGAGATTTGGCCAAACATATGAAATGTAATATAATTTGAAACCTGCTTGCTAACTCATTTATCTATTTTTATTTTTATTTTTTTCAATCATCCTAGTTTTGTTATCCATATGCTCCTTGCTGTGTGACCCCAATCCAGATGATCCTCTGGTCCCTGACATTGCACACATCTACAAATCAGACAGGCAAAAGTGAGTATCAAATAAATTTACTTCTAAAACGTATTTCCTTTTAATCATTATATATGTTTTTGTTTAAGGTACAACAAACTGGCCAGAGAATGGACCCAGAGGTATGCCATGTAACTAACTGGACCGTACTGTTCAACTGCTTTATCCTCGCCGTTTGTAGCCGAGGTGTTTGACACACTTAATGCACTTTCTCTTCTGAAATTTTACTTGACCCGTTTATTTTATTATTTTGGCATTACTGGCATTTTTTTTTTCTTCTTCTTCTCATTTTAACTGATGTGCAGAGATGACATGGTTGATTTTCTTTCAAACATTGTGTATTGTACATCGCTGTATTTTTGATTATATTGAATTAAAAGTTGAAGCGTTAAGATGAATGCCTTTTTTTTTTCTTCTTCATACTACAAGGTAAATTTTGCTGCTTTTAAATGGTCACTTATTTTTCTTAAGTTTACTTTGACCATTAGATGGCAGACTTTACTCTTCTAACTAAGCATTTTCATGATTAACTCACTTTGGCATTTTTATCTTCACATTTATGCCATATTTATATGAAGTCTATTTACAAAATGCTTATTTAGAGCCCGGTTATTCTCATGTATTTACGCAGTGATATGTTAAAATGAAAGTGCAGTGATCTTACCTGTTATCTGTCATTGAAACATACCGGTACTTGTAAAATGAGAGAATGCAGAAATGGAGCAACTCCAGGTTTCTTTTAAAATGTTACATGGAAGACAAACATGCTCTCTTTACCAATAGTGTAGTATTTGAAATGTTTTACTTTGCTGTTAACATGTCATCTGTTAAAATCTGACATAGCATCCATAATTTAAAGTAAATGACTTTAGGCTTTACAAAGTCCAGCGTTTTTAACATTTTTGTCAAAACAAACCATTGCTGTATTTGAAGAATAACTCCTATTGCGTATTATTTAATCTATTTCATTTATACTGGTTCAAAATATATTAAGATGTCAGACTTTAGGTGCAACGCTGATACAAAACTAGAAAGTTTTTTTAATTTGTCATTTTAATCTGAGTCTAGTTTTCAAGATGTAACATGGTTATAAAAATAATCTGCCAGTCTTTCAATGATAATCTAAAATGTTAATCTAAAATGTGATTGATCAAACTACTAGGTGCATTAGTCGTGGTCAAAAACGAGGATAAAGGTTTCTCACAGAAAAAGTAGCATTAATGACAGATAATTATTGAAATGAACTCTAGGGGTTCAGGCGACACGTTTGAGTTTAGGTTGAGCTCTTCAAATTACAGCTTGTTTTCACGTTTAATCTGAATTCCAGTAACTGATGCAAAGCGTTCTGATCAAAGTGAGGTAGTTCCGTTGAACTGAGTTTGACTTGCTTCGTGTTTTGAAAATTATTTTTCCTGTCATCCATCTGAAGGCCAGCTTGGCTCATGAGTCACAGTCACACTTTCTAAACATTTTACTATAAAGGAAAACATGCAAACCACAGAGCCCAGACCAAACCCGGGGACTGAATCCAGGACTTGCTTAATATGAGACAACAGTGATATCCATCCATCCATTATCGTTTATCCACTGCTTCCATTTTGGGTCATGGGGGTCGCTGGTGCCCATGTCCAGAAATCACTGTGCAGGGGACACCCTGGACAGGTTGCAAGTCCATCACAGGGACACATCGAGACAAACAACCATTCACTCTCTCACTCACACCTAGGAACAATTTAGAGTTACCAATCAGCCTAACAAACATGTTT
>JARVGV010000001.1:45920859-45938493 GCA_031762435.1 Hypsolebias longignatus
TGTGGTGTTCAGCACTTTGTTTCAGCTTTGGCTGTTTTAAAGCGCTTTATAAATAAAGATGATGATGATGATGATGAGTTTAGATTTGTGAAAATTTACAAACTGGCACTGTTCGAGTGTTGTTGTGTTAGAGAGAGTAAATATCATGAATAAATTTGACATTAAACATAATCCAAGTTGAAGTGTAACATTATTTTCAGACCCCTTTGTGGCAGCTGCATTTGGTAGCAGGCCAGATTGACAAAGACCATGCAGAATAATGTAATATTTGAATTCCAAAGCAGAGAAAACTATGTAGTCTCTAAATAGGTCTAGGAAAAAAATATTGGTATTGGTATCAGTTATCGGCCAAATAAGTGTTAACATATTGGCATATCGGATATCGGCCAAAAATCCAATATTGTGCATCTCTAGAGCAGATAGTACCTTTTCTGTTAGAATAGAAATAATTTACTGTGAACTCTCATTTTTGGGTTTCTGTCAAAACTTCAGGTATCTAATTGTGGGCATTTTGTGCAGTTTGTATTCATTGTATCTTGAGGGTTAGTCATTTTTGGCTGGTGCTAGAGTGTGCTAACTTGTGTGTGTATATTTATTGTTAACAGGTGTCCATTGCAGGGCAGCCAGGAGGGGTGGAGGCAGCTCGTGTAAAAATAAGGGTAAGTTGGAACTTGGCCACTTGGTCAAAAATGAGTACATTTTCATAAATAAAAAAAATAATAATAAAAAACGTATATTTTACGGACATATAAGGATGTACGTTTCTAATCAACCAACCTTCTTTAAGAATGTTAGTATCTCAGCCATTTTGACCTGAAAGAGCAGGAATCGCCCAAATGCAATAACGAGGGTTTTATAGATCATGTTTCAGTGCACAGCTTCACCCAAGTGAAGTACAGCCCTCATTCATAAATCATTGTGTTCCCCACTCTTTCATGTCAAAAGGTTTGCTGTGAAAAAAGCTTATACAGTACGTACGAGAACCAGCACTCCACTATCAAAGAAAAATATTTGATTCTTCAGTGAGTACATGTCCACATTTAAACCAGATAATTGTTTTTACAGTAGGTACTGGTTCTGGTATGTTCACTTTACCTTTCTGACCATGCCACCATTCAAAGATTTTTAGATGTTTTGGTGACCTTTGTTTTTACACTATGCAAGAAATTTTATATTTAATTGTATTACTTATTTTCATTTGCCTCCTTTCAAGCCAGGAATGTCCCATTGGGTAAATGTCATCTACTTTTCCATGTTTCTAAAATGTTCTTGTAAAAGTGTCTAAAACCTAATAAATAAGCAAAAAGAAAAAGAAAAAAAAAAAGCCTCAATCCCAAGTTGCCTATCTAACTTTAAAATAAAAGAGGTATGTTTGCATTCCTGTCAACAGTTGTCACATTTACTCTCAGCCACAAGCACCATTCCCTGCTTATTTTCAGACCACTTCCACAGACCAGCTGTAAATTTCAAATATTAACCTCAGCCCATTTGGCAAGTCCAACTCCAGCCCATTTCCAAACCTCTTCTCCACCTTTACTGTAGTTTAGGTCTGACTGGAATTCAACCTCAGTGGTCAGAGGACCTCCATGCTGGATGAGTCGTTACATCTTTGAATGTTTGTTGGGTTTCAACATTGCAGCCATGTCTACAGTGAGCATGCTTGTCCACTGTGGCCCGGCCCAAACTGGCAATTTACTTGTGAGAATAGCTGAGTGAGTGAAGTGTTTGCTGAAGAGAAAGACGAGGGAGGTCATGCAAGGTGTTTCTACATTGTTCTACTGGAAAATGTTGGCATGCTTCCATACTTCTGCTTGTCAAGCACTGTAGGGACTTTCACATACAATAAGTTATAACCCAGTTTCTTTTTGTTGTTTTAAACCTCACCAACATCAGTCTTATGCAAATAATGCATAATGTGTGGACAACCACAAATGTGGCTCTGGGCTCCAAAATACTTAACAAATTCCCCTCACTTCCAGTGTCTGCTCTTACATTCAGAGCATATTTCATACTTAAAACTAGGATATTACATTTTCTTGAAAGTAAGTTTGAGTGTTAACTTATGGCAAAGGCAGTCTGTTTCTAAACACAGCCCTCTTGCAAAAATCAAAATACAGTATATGATGCAGAGCTGCATACCTGTAACTTCACTCATCAGCTCACTTGCATCTTCTGATCCCATATTTAACTACACAAAGTCCTCACACTAAATCTATACTCACGTAGGAACATTAGGAACTGCATTCTGTCATTTTAAGAAATATACTTTTTACCATTTCTATACATGCACTGCAGCACTAAAACCGTCAGGACTTTTCTGATGTTGTGGAGAGTTTACCCAACTAGCCTACTAGTTCTTTCAAAGTTAACTTGTGTAAGATGAAAAGTTTATTATTAATATTCTAGCCTGCAGTTTGCTTTTCCCCATCAACATGTATATAAAATAAAAAATAAAAAAATTAGTTGCATGTGTTTGAATCAGCAGCTTTTGGGGCTTCAAGCTCAACATGCAATTTCATTTGGGGCTTCAAGCTCAACATGCAATTTCAGCTATTTAGATTTTTCAATCACATGCTATCCTATGTGTTTCTTATTACTACAACTCATTCATTTTTATTGTAGGACCAGAACTGATGCTGTGAGAATTATATACTGAGAGAGAAAAATAAAACAATACACCAATGTCCCCCATCGCTGAGGGATTTGAATAGAGAATGTTCATAGTTTTCAAGATGAGTGTTTTTCTGGACTGGAATTGAACAGGTAATGCAAGTGAACCTTAATCTTTTGGTACAAGTTATTCAAATGTGTCTTAATAAAGTGGAAAAATCTATAAATATGTTTCTTCGCCGTATACGTTGCATCTATTATGCGTCACCGCTGACACCCCTGAAATTTGGGCCAGTGTTGTGCCAAAAATCGATTGGCTGCCAAATGGCGGGTGCGGAAGCATGTATGGGAAGACAATAATTTAACAAGATTATCACTTAAAAACAATTATTTGTTTGCTCAAAATTATAGTAAAGGTGTGTCTCAGTCTTACTTTTCATTAATAAATGCACTTTGACAGTCAAATCAGCTGTATTTGAAAAGCCGATTTGCGGAAGCGAGCACACGCAGAGGGATGAGACGCTGCGCATTTCTTTAAAATTTAACAAGATAAACACCTAAAAACAATTTTTTGTTTGCTCAAAATTATAGTAAATGTGTGTCTCAGTCTAACTTGTGCTTAGTAATAGGACTTTGACGGTCAAATCAGCTGTATTTGAAAAGCCGATACACAGAAGCATTAAAACAAGATAAGCACCGAAAACAATAATTGTTAGCTCGACTTTATAGTAAATGTGTGTCTCAGCTTAACTTTTACTTAATAAATGCACCTCAGTGGTAAAATTAGCTGCATTTCACCGGAGCGACGCAGCAAAATTAAGCTAATTTGACAGTTAATCCAGGCAGATGACAGTAGCAGGCTGATTGTGTCATTAATAGCCATTTTTACCTATTACATGATACAAAGACATGCCTTACTGCTCGAGTGCCATCTAGCGGCTGAAAATGGTAGTGTTCATTTTTTTTTAGTCAGAATGAATGAAAACGGTCATATGTCAGCCAAAATTTGGTTTATAAACACGGTGGTGGTGGTGGGGGGGGGGGATCCATAAATATGTTACTTTGACGTTTAGGTCGCAGGGCATACAAATTATGCAAAAAAACTGTGACTTATACAGCAAAAAATACAGTATAAGAATAAAGGTAAGTTTACAAAAGTTTTCTTTTTTTTTTTACCCTGATGCATGCTCAAATATCCAGGCAGCCAAAACCATTGATCATGTGAGCAGCTGGTTTCGGCTGTCAGCAGCAAACTGGTTGATCCACTGTGAGAGGGTGCTGTTTATAAGACTGAGCTGAATACAGCATCTCAGACTGAGGAAGTTTCGGACAAAAGACGAAACTTTTCTACTTTTTTGTTGTTGTTTTTTTGTTTGTTTTTTGAATGTCCAGAGGACCAGACTTAGCTTTTTTAGATTTTTCTTTTTTTCTTTTTTTTTTTGTTTATTTGTTTGTTTGTCCAAGGCAGCACAGAGTGACAGATTCTGACAAATGGAAGGAGCAATTTTATCTATGACCAGGTGTAACATCTGAGCCAGAGGGTGGCAAATGGTGGCCTTGACCACCGTAGATTAATCTTCGGCCACCCCAAGGGCCACCCCAATCACTTGAAGAAACTACTTTTAAGCCATTTAAAAACTAGAAAACATAGTTTTCTTAAACAATAGCGGCGGTCTATATATGATATGGCAATGGCCATCTTGGATTTTGACGTAGCCACGCAATTTTTAATAGGGTCAATTTTTACACCAAAATAGAAGTTGCTTATTTTTCAAATTCTCTAGCTCACAAAACAGACTTTTATGGAGTCAGCCATCAGATTTTGATATAGCAGCCTAATTTTTGAAAGGAAACTTGATGTAGCCACACCTAAATGGAAGTCGTATACCTCCCTTATTTTTCAAGTTATCATGCTCACAGCATGCACAGACAGACAGAGGTTTTTCCAATTCCACCTCTTCACCACGCAATTGGACAATAAAACGTTTGGCATACTTTTCTTGAACTTTTGTACTGTTTTCAGTTAGATCTTAGCTCTTCTCATGTCTCTTAAAGCTCTGGATTTTTGAGTGCTACATTCTGCTTTAGATGTACTAGCAGTGAAGGGACAGTTAAATTTTCAGCCATATTGTCAAGAGACTGACAGTCTTCTGTATTTTTGGGTTCATCTTGGGTGGAGCTTTGTTTCAGTTGTTCAAATGATGGATTCTTAGGGGATTTCTTGCAGCATTCAGAGGTGGAGCTGACGTGCAGGTGATGAAAGGTCCAACCAGTTGCTTTACCTCAAAGATCTTTTCATTTTTCTTCATCTTTCTGCTTCGTGTCTGTAGAACTGAGGCTTTCAAACAACGCCCTCTGATTGAACACACATGAAATTCCTATTTGCCTGGTAGACACATTTTTACAAAGGCTGCAGTCAGTCCCACCATAAACTTAGTCCATTCTTCATTCAGCACCCAACTCCTGCTGCTCACTGCTTGTCCTTTCTTGCATACTCCTCCGTTCTGACCTAAATTTTTTCAAGCCCTCAGTGAGCGAGTGCTGAAACATGATATAAATGTAAGGCCAAGCACATATGGGAGTGATCAGGAGTGCATTTCTTTGGTCAGAGCAATTCATGTAGCTTGCCCTTAACTGGCAGCCAAAACCATAATGGCGCGCTGCCCAAAAGTCATTGTTTGGATAACCATGTGTATGTGTGTATTCATCTGTTAGTGTGTATGCATACATCCCCTTCAGCTTAAATGTGTATGGATGTATTCCAGTCTTAATTTCTCTCCCATGCATGCATATGCTTGGGTATGCATGAATTAAAGCTTTCCTGGCAGCATCTTTTGTGCTCAAATGTCAACTTTGGTACCAAAGACAGGAACTATTGTCCGTTTTTCTTGTCCGGTGGTTTTATTTAGAGATATGAATTTATTGTGTGAGAATGAACAGACCAAAGACCACTAATGTTTTCAAAATTGTAAACCTAATTTTGAATTACTATGTAGCCATAATGTTTAATGGCCTAAGAAGCCCTACGGTATTTTTCATAACCTATTTTGGCGGAATCTGTTTAACTGTGTTTCTTATGAAACCGTGCAGAACTTCTACAGTTCCCTGTCAGCTGTCTGTCTTATTGCATTCCCTACTCTGGCTTTGAATAGACTGATTTACATGCTTAGTTCCACCTTTGGCTAAGGAAGGGCCTGGTATGTCCAAGTGTCAGCTCTCATAACTCTGCAGCGATTGTTGTACATGTAAAAAAAATAAAATTTTGTGTTCTTTTGCACTTCATAAATCTGACTGAATATGTAGTATATGATGCAAACGGTTTTGTGTGTGAATATGTAATACTGTATATGATGCAAACAGTTTTGTGTGTGCAATTTCATTTATTTATTTATTTTATTTATTTATTTTTTTAACAAAATCTAGATCTACACTTGTTTTCTTGCAGCCATCATAACAGCTTAGATCATTGGTGTACAGCTTTTTGACGTTGGCCAAAATTGTCAAATTGAAGTGCACTTGAGGACATTTAAATTAGATTTTTAGCTTTTAGCATAATTTTTGGGTGGTCCTTTACATCATGAAACTGCAAAAAATAAGTAAAAATAAAAAAGGAAGCGTTCAAGGTTCAAAGTTCTTTATGATCGGTCACACCACATGTGGTACATGGGGTGAAATGAATTTGTGAACACAGGGTCCCAGTTACATCCAACATTAACAAAAGCATGGTTAAATAAAGACAAAAATAAATATCAGAGCACATTTTAAGACCATTTCATATTGAATTTTGTGTTTGAAATTTAAAAATTACTACTTTATTAGTTAGGTTTTGTAGAAGAGTTGTAAGGAGTTGTCAGTAAAAGACAAAACTCAAAGATTATTTCTCTGAGCGAGTCAAGCTAGGAGCAAATTTACACTGAAAGTATTTTAAACTCATTTTCTAGTTGTTAATTCAAATGTTTTTCTTCATGTTTTTCTTCCCTTTTCTCATCTAAGCAAAACATTATTCTGAATAAGAATAAAAGGGCTGCACTTATATAGTAGCAGCTTCATACACTCCGTCCATCTTTCAGACGACTACGTACATGTTCTCGCTGTACGTCTGTGAAATGACAATAAAGTTTATTCTGATTCTGATTCTCTGATTCAGCATAAGAAAATCTTTTCTTTTCTTTAATGTTACCTTTTTTTTTTTTACCTAATGTACTATTTGAAAACACAAATGTGATTAGCTCCGTTTGCTTGGGTGTTATTTTTTAAAATACAGTATATAAATTATATAAAAAGATTCATACAAATTGTATCCCCAGAAAAAAGACAGTCTTTAGATTTTGTAAGCACTTGATTTTACTGTCTGGACTTGTAAGCTGAAAAGCATGTCTCATAAGCCGTGAGAGTGTGTAATTACGCATAGGAACTCAGACATTTGAGAAACTCAACAAATTAGATGAACTGTTCCATGTAAGAGGGACTGAGTGTAACAACAGTCATAATAAAAGTTCTCCCTGTTCATCCTACAGTAGGTAAAATTTTAACTGCTTATAGCTAATTTATAAACATCACTTTCACTATTAGAGTAATTTAACCAAACCATCTATTATATAAGCTTATGTTCAATTCATACCTGCATGATTTCAGCCCTCATTATAATTTCTCAGTGGACAAACATGCAAAGAAAAATGCAGATTTTTCTCCAAGTGTCTTGTTCATCTTTTCCTCTTCTTGTTGATCTGTATTCCAGGAGTTGCTGCCTCTCGTGCTGTCCTTCGAGCTTCCAGCCATCATGCAGGCTGACCCCAGCTCGCCCACTGTGCAGCACATCTCACAGACGTACAACCTCGCGGTTTCCTTCAAGCCCCCAACACGCCTCTACAGAGCCACAGGTGTTGTTCGAGGCTCGCAGAATAACGCCAATGCAGTAAAGGTGAGGAAACATGGAAAACCAGTGAAATAACCAGAGCATAATTTGTCTGGTTTGTTTAAAAAAAAAAAGAGCTCAGTCTTGCTTCGGTTTAACTAGTGAATTGCAATTGGTCTATCTTTAAGATATTTCTTTGATTCTTTTATTGATTGCACTAATACATTCGGTTTTAGTTTCATTTTCTTTTTATGTGTGGTCAAATAAAAGAGGCAGTGTGGATCATAAAAAGTATTGTACTAATTAATGAGCTGACAACTTTTAATTTAAATTGCAGTCCAATTGTTTATTAGACAAGGCACAGACCAACAAAGGGCAATACTAATGAAGGTTTAGCAGTATTATTTTTATTATTATTGAACGTTCTCCCTATTAAAGTGTTTTTCATGTTCAGCATCACTCCTTAACTTTTGTGACAGTGAGTTCAGCAAGTTTCTGTGGACTTAAACTTTTATCCTAAATTAATCTCAGAGGTTTTTGCCTCTCTAGCTTGTATATGGTAATAATCAGTGTACTCCATAATGTATACACAGAGATGCATTTCCTTGGCCGGCTACTGAGCTGTGGTTAGTTAAACCACGATAAACAGGCTATCATCATCATAATAATCATCTGAGGGTAACTTTTTTCTCATAAACATTCCTCATTTAACAAAATGGAACTAGTTTCCTTTTGTCAGCCAATAAATTTGGATGTTGTGTAAAGTGTATCAGTTCAGTGCATCACAGTGTTTCTGTGTGCAAGCATATGCAGCAGTGTCGGCTTTGACTTTGTGTTGGGTCTTAAAGGTCAGCCATGACTGGGAAGCGTGCCAGATGAAAAGTAAAGGATCACAAGAATTAAGTGTTATGTTGTTTGGTGGTCTGAGGCCCTTGGAACACCTTCCTGGATTGCCAAAACCACTTTGGATTGTTGTCGTTTGTTGGCTAAAACGTGTGGATTCCTTTTTAACACTGGGAATGACTTGTTTTACAAGGTTAGGAGATGGCTTGCAGAGGCATGTAGGAATGAGACTTGTCAAATGTCTTGCACGCATGAAGTGGAACATTTAATAGTTTCATTTTGCTAGTTGGAGAATAATGGACTTTGAGAATCTTGTGGGTTTTTTTTTTTTTTTTCACTGCTCAGCAAACATTTTTGAGTTAATAGTTTCAATTGAGGTCTGATTATTGTGAAAGTATTTTAAATTTGTAGTTAATATCAATATACATTTATCAGCAGAAGGGTTAAAATTACATTTTCATTGGTTATAATATTAAAGCATATAAGTTTTTTTTAAATCCAGTCAGCTTGCATCTACAGAGAACATCTTAAAGGTGCTTCTTGTAAATTTATTCCTTTTTTTTTTTTTTTATCCTTTCAGTTTTTACCCGTAATTTTTATATTTGTTTAAGATGTTTTTTTTATTACTGTACAAGAAATCTTTTTGTTTTATTTTTTTACTTTAAAATGAGGTATTACCTAATCCTATTTGTGGTCATTTGTATAAGGAAGAAAATATTGTAAAGTTTAAATATATATATATATTTTTTTGTTTGTTTATTTGTTTGTTTGTTTGTTTGTTTGGGTTTTTTTGTTAAAGGCTTTTTTATTTTTCAGTTTTCTTTGCATCAGTACTTTGGGCTTTGCAGGTGTGGAAGTAACGAATTACAAATACTCACATTATTGTAATCAAGTAGATTTTGGGTGGGGGGGTACTTGTACTTATATGAGTATTTCTTTCAAGTGTGTCATCTTTCTCATACTTAAGTACAATTTAGGCCATGTAATCTACTTCACTACTTTTAAAATCAGAAGTCACTACTGAGTGCGGCCGCAATTTTAATTAATATTCAAACCGTTCATCTGCATCTTTGTTGCCAATAAGGTTCTCAGATCATGAACGCGCCAACTACCTATGACATAAGCAAAGGACAACTCCGTAGAGTAGAAAGTCATTTATTGTCTGAAGATTTGGAGAAAAAGCCAAAATGGAAACAAAGGACAACACTGTTAACAGAGAAAATGACAAGGTAAAGGTGATTTTGTGGTCGTACCTGGAGGAATTTTTCATGTACAGAGGGCGAAAAGGAGACGGCTTCAGTGTCTAATCTAAAAAATAAAATTAAAAAAATTAAAATTGCGGTAAACGAGGTTTTACAACTACCTGTATGATATTGGTATGTGTGGGTTATTAGTTTGGATAAGTATGCAAATACCTTAGATATTGTCATCATCTCCACATTGGCATTCCACGCTGTTGGAATTGTTAGTAAAAATAAAGTCCTTAATCTGACTGCAAGCATGAATGCATGCATTAAGCATGAATTTTAGTCACTACTGGTTCCTTCTTCTCACATTTGAAGATTTGTTGTATTTCTAAAAGAAATTTGGTAATGTGTTGTTGTTGAACAGGAAAAACGTATTTTTGTTAGCAAGCATTCATTACGTAATCCAATAATGCAAAAAATGTTGTTTTTATCCAAATATTGTCAACAACGGTTTAATATTTTGATTTTATTTTAAGGTTTTTGATCAAGTCAACATTAGGAGCATGGCTCTGCTATGTTTTGTGGTACTCCTCGTGTATTTTCCTTTGCTTCAAAAGCATCTTGTTGTTTCCCAGAGAGGCACAGCTCTGTTGTTGGAGCACCTGGCTGGAAGTCTGGCAAGCACAATCTCTGTCACTACCCACCTGGACATTGCACCGCAACACCACCTTTTCATGAAGGGACGCAACGGCAACAACATCAAGCACATCACCCAAAGGACCGGAGCACAGATCCATTTTCCTGACCCCAACAGCCCTCAGAAAAAGTCCACAGTCTACATCCAGGGGACCATCGACTCGGTCTGCCTCGCACGGCAGTATCTCATGGTGTGTGTTTTTTTAAATGAATAATTTTAAACTAAACCTTGTTTTGTGGTTAAAAGATTGCGTTGGTAATATATTCCTTACATACGCAGATTCCTTTCGCTGTGTGGTAGCTATAATGAATACATCGTCTCATTAACATTGTCGTGCTGTGTGTGAGTGATGTGTGGTTGTTTTAGATGAGGACGGGAGGTTGAGATGTAAACCATGATTGTCTCAGGAGGTTTGATTAGCCTTGGAAGGGGTTTGCTTGGCTTTGCTCACTCTGCTGAAAAAATAATAATAATCTGTGTCTGACCCGTGAGCCTGGATGATTTGTAGCTGCCACATACCTGCATGCAAGACGGACACAGAGTTACATTAGTTTGGCTCAAGTTCTTCATATTTTGTTCATTTACAGATTTTTCTTGTTGGATTTAATGATAAGGGTTTGGCCTGCATGTGCAGTAGATAGATTGGAATTCAACCTCTCTTTCTACTTCAGAAAATGCTCCGTTAGCACCGAGTCAACACTAACCCGTTATATGCATTTTTTTTTTTTTTTTTTTTTAGTTAAAAATGCTCAGTGGCCATTCTTGTCTTGTTGCCATGACCACTAAGGCTACTAAATACCTCAAGAATATAATAAGAAGTCTCTTTCAGAAATGTGTAAATGTAACAACTGTTTAATTACTGTTGGCTTGAGCTTCAACTAAAGACATCCCAACGGTAAACAACTTTTGGTTTTTGCCTGGAGGTCCATAATGTGGGATGATAATTCTGCAAGTGCTGCTTGTCTTTGTCTGCGGTCTCTCAGTTGGTCCCAAAGACATTTATGGAGTGCCAGAGTTACATCAGTGACTAAACATGGCTTCCCCGAGGTCTTGAAACGGGGCGCACAAGACATCTTTACTTTCACTTTGTGGGAGGATTAAAAACTCCTAAATGATGGAAGCTGAGCTGAAGAGCAAGTAAGAGGAGGGTGGTGATGGGACTAGACGGGCATCAGAGACACAGAGGTGAAAGAGGAGACTCCTGCAAGAATCATCTGGCATGATTTTGGCTGTTATAGATTACAAACAGTAGTCCAGCTGTAGGTTACAGCTTTAATCTCAGACCCTGTCAGAGCCAGCCTCACTGTATACTCCGCTGCTTATTATACCCACTTACAATCAAATCACTGTCCAGCTCTCAGCCCGAAATACAGACGCCGGTGGTGCCTGTGGTGGTGATCGTGCAAAAGAGATTTTACTTGGCGGAATTTCCCTAACTTCCTAAGGCCTGAATCATGAAATGAATCTTCTATTTGTTTGGCATGGTTTGCATATCGGCCTCTAAATGGTATGGTTTAAAAAAGAATTTACTGCTTTTCTGAAAAGATTGTAATTTGCGTGCATAGACAAGATGCAGTGTGTTGGCTTGGTAATTAAAGGTAATATTTTGCTGCTGACACATGAAAGTAATAGTTTGTTGCAACGTTGTTGTTTCTTTAATATGTTTTTGTTTACCCCACAGGGCTGCTTGCCCCTGGTTTTAATGTTTGACATCAAGGAGGATGTTGAGGTGGAGCCGCAGTGTATCACTGCCCTGATGGAGCAGCTGGATGTCTTCATCAGTATCAAACCAAAGCCGAAGCAGCCAAGCAAGGTATGACGTCCGGCTTACATCGAGAAAACAAAGGCTGCAGAGGAATTTAAATCCAATTAGTAACATTTGTCAAGCATTGTGATGGAGGGTGATCAAACAGACCTGCTTCAGTTTTATTCATTTTCCAAAAATGTGTTTTAAATTGTACAAAAAAATACATTAATAAATGCCACTTGTGAGCATTTTTTAAAAGTTGACATTAACATAATAGTTGAGTCGACATCGACTAGTTGATGATGTCATAGGAACTCAAGACAAAAAGAAAAAGTAATTTATTATTTACAAAAAAAAAAAAAAAAAACATTGGGAGCATACAGAATATTTATGCTCCTACCATTTATAATGCTGTAAAGCAAATAAGTAACAGGAAAACCAAAACTATTATTAAGCTGCAATTTTTTTTTTTTTTAATCCACTAAATAAAATAAACCACCGTGGCAGTAGTGGATTCTCCACCGTCGGTGGATTCTCCAATAGTGCGCACCCCTGTTTTTATTTAGTTTAGTGGATTAAATAAAATAAAAACTATCCACTGGTGGTGTGTACAGCAACTAATACATGGTGCGGTGCGCAGTGGTGGATTTGCTGGTGGAGCTCACCCCTGTTTTTTATTTTTTTATTTATTTAGTGGATTAAATAATATGAAACTAAAATCATCATCTTTAGTGAAATACTTCCACACTGTTGATGAATTTCTACCTGTTTGGGAAGACTTTGCCTGCTCCTCACCTTCCATCTGCTTGGAAGTATCCGTTTTGTAGCCAGCGGCACCAGCTGATCACGTGACACACCCACTGACTGCAACTAGTCAACGTGAAATTAAAAACCTTGCGAGATGTCCTAGAATCGACTAGTCTGTTCAACCCCTACTTGTAATACATTCATTATAATTAAGGCTTTTTTGAATTGATCATTTTGTTAGTGTTTCAACTAAATACCTCTGAAACAATGCATGTGTTTACTATTTTTAAGAGCACAAACCGTGTATGAAGAATGCAGAAATATCTGTAATAGTTAAATATTTGACATAAATGCTACAGTGTCATGTGGATTGAACTCTGATGCATTCATTATGCTTCTTTCTTTAGATATAGATTTATTAAACCAATTCCACACACACTAATGCAGCATGTAAAAACTAAAGTAGCTTCAGATTTTTTTAAAGCCTTACAAATATTTGCAAAGTCCAACTCGTACTTCTAAATAAGTCAAAACATCATCGCCTGCCTTTTGCTTTTCAACAATGGGCAATAAATAAAATCAAAGATTTATACAAGTGAGCAGAAACACAACTGTATACGCTGAGTAGAATAATTCATAACGCGTCATGGACAAGCTTAATGAAATTAATTTGGTTTTGCTGAACCCAAACCTCATTAAAGGTTAATGTTTAGAACATGTGCTGACTTTTCTCCCTGGAGAAAAACACAGCTGTGCTGTTATTTGTCTAAACGTAGAGTCGGGTAGAGAAACAAAAAAATCCACTGTTGCACTTCTAAATGACTTCCCATCACATGTCAGCGTGGCATCAACACAAATTAAATATTACTGTTTAGTAGAGCTGAACAAGGGGAAAGCTGGACTCCAGTACTAACACTGAGAAGAGTTCTGGCAATCGGTTTCTGCTGCCGTACATGTTTCAAATGAGTGATCGGAACATTCTTCCTCTTTTGCCTCATATTTTCCCCCCAAAAAACTTGATTCTTGGGGTTATTTAAAAGTATAATGTGCCTTCAGTAGATATTGTTTGTATTAATGCCACAAAATGAAATATTTTGCAGTATGTTTCTAATAAAGCCACCTTTATTCTTTAAAATAACTGAAATTTGCATTATAATCAAAGCACACTTCTTATGTTACTCACAGTCTGCCACTCAACAGCGGTTAATAAAGCAAATGGCATTTCAGCACTTAGCTGAGTGCTGCCGTGTCTCTTTGAGGTGCCCACAACCAAACCCAGAGCCCGGGCCCGATGCCCAAACCAGACGGATCCGCAGTGACTGCTGCAGAGGTGCCAGTGTAAACACCGACCCACCCCAGCTCCACTTCAGAACCCTTCACTTAAACATTTTAATGAAGTGACAGCATTCCCCCAAAAGGCCCATCCAAGTGTGTGCTGTAGCCTCTGGCTCCCGGCCCTCTGGCAGACTTATAAAAGACTGGAGTGTTGAGATTTGTGTCTGAAAATCATTTTTCAAAAGCTTTAAAATGGTCAAAGTCAGGAAATGATTTGTGTTGGAAATCCTTTTTAATTTGATATTGACAAAACTTGCAAGAGCAAAACATAAAAGCTGTTACTTTTATTGAATAATCGTCTGTTTTATTAATTGATTCTTGCACCTCATAGTGTATTAGTTAATATTTCTTATTTTTCTATCATACCAGAAAGTGAGATATGATGAATCTTTTTAGCAGCTGATGAAGAAATGTTTTCTCTTGAACATTGCGTCCATGTCTCTCCCACACTGCTCAAATGTTTATTTTTTTAATCTATCTCTAATTCCCTTTTCCTTCCTCCCATTTCTTTGTCTCCTCTTCAGTTTTACTCCCTATCTCTGGTGCCAACATTCCCTCCTCACCATGTCTTCCTCGTTTCCTTCTTTCTCATGCCACCCTTTACCCATCATCTTCTTTGCTCTTTTCACTCCTTAACACATTCCT
Organism: Hypsolebias longignatus; assembly: GCA_031762435.1. Lineage (NCBI taxonomy): Eukaryota > Metazoa > Chordata > Actinopteri > Cyprinodontiformes > Rivulidae > Hypsolebias > Hypsolebias longignatus. The sequence goes on from JARVGV010000001.1 coordinate 45,935,526, forward strand.
GCTCTATAAAAGTCCACATTATTTTTTTTTAGTATTGGTTTTTCATCCATTCTCTCCCAGTCAGTGATTGTAAAGAGTGTGGAGCGGAACGCCGTCAACATGTATGAAGCTCGAAAATTCCTCCTGGGTCTCGAGAGCAATGGAGTGCCTTCTTCCTCACCCTCTGTGGTCCTCAGTCCCCCCACGAATGGTCTGTCCCACTCCCTTATTTGCCCTGTTGGCCTGGACATCCTGGCCTCAGCTGGCCTGGGGCTGAGCAATCTGGGTAATCACACCGTCTTAAATCCTGTTTTGTTTTCTTTTATAAAAAGTCCCTTCTGTTGTTCCAATGTTTGTCCATGAAAAGGCAAAAACATAAATCAGTGGGAAAGATAAGATGCTGTTTTTTTTTACTTGCTGTACAAAGTGCATGTTTAATTCATTTGGCAGTAGAATTAATATCATATGATATCCCAGAAGTCCCCAAAAGCATGATAATACCTAGTTAGTCCTTCTCTTCTTGTGATTTTTACAGACGCACAACCTTAAGATCTACCCCACTCACACGCATTGAGCCATACGGTGTGTGGAGTTTAATGTAAAAGGTGTTTACAGACCTAAACTCATGGCAAAAACTCTGAGGCATCTCTGATCAGCCAACCATCAAACAATAACCTCAACCCAGATGTGGTCGCACCACTACAAATGAATCTTGAAATTATGAGCTGCTCTCTGTGTGGAGAAACGTTAAGGCAGCACTGATTTCACAAAGTTGATTTCAAGTCATGGAGTTCTGGTTTTCTGAATGAGTTAAAGTCAGTACAACTTAAAGATAATACTTGTTAGGCTCCTCTTATCTGCTATTTTTTTTTTGCTGATACATGTTAATGTTTTACAAATTTAGACAAAAAAATGTTTGTCTTTTTTTAAGGCAGTGGGAAAATAGGTAGACTTGCCATCATCAAGCGTGCAGCAAGTGATTCATCTCAGTTTACTGCTACTAATAAACTACTAATCAAAATTCACTGATGTATTGCTTAGAAATTTCTGATTGGTTTCAAAAGGGTAGAATCTTTATTTATTTATTTAATTTGCATTTAAGATGGGTTTAATGGGCAAGTAGAGTGGTTGAGTAGCAGTATGGTATTGGTGTTAATTTATTTAATCTAAAACAAAGTTTTAGATGCTCCAGAATGTTAATTTAGCCTTTAAATACTCTATTGTTCTTGTTTCTCCTAGAATGTGTAAATTGGTTACAAACCATCCCAGTACAGTAGAATCATTTACTCTCTGTCAGATTTAAACCCAGGGGCCCAGGGGTGAAGCTGTGGATGGCCACATCCTGGCCCTTAGTAATTGCTACATGCCTCTTTTCTTCAGATTGTAGAGCAGTCTGCCAGAAGAACTCTGGGCTTTATTCCTGGAGCCAAACTAGACCCTTGTTGAAGCCACAGACCTGTTTCTTTCTGTTTTCCTACACTGTGTTTGGGTTAAGACTCTGAGCACCATATCGTTGGCGCTTTCAGCAACATGGTTTTATTGGGTACAAGGATACACGAGACGTATACTTTTGTATCCGCGACCTTGTCGAAATGTATGAAATTCTTCCTCTCATTTGTCGTCTGGTCGATGGAAGTTTAAAGGGATTCCAGTAAAATAGCTGGACAACCAAGATTGTTTTCCGAGGGCCTCATTGTAACGTGTGATTAGTTTGGTGAAAAAATGGCTTTGTGCATTGACTGGACCACCACTGATCTGTCCCCCCCCCATCTCTTGCTGTTCTCTGCAGGTTTCCTGGGTGCGACGCCACCTCACTCCCTTCCAAACTCTTCTGCCCCAAATGCTCTGCTAAACAGCTTGAACTCAACTCTGAGCCCTCTGCCAACACCCAGCCCCAGCACCCCTGCACCGCCCCCCTCCCTCTGGCCGAGCTCGCTTGCCAGCACCCAAAGTTTGTATACTTTTAATGGCTTTCTTTCAGCACGTCATTTATTGCATTTTGATTCATTTGAGCAGAATAATTAATTTAAATTAAGTTTTGATTTTTGTTGTAGGCTTTTCGTCTCAGCTGATGCTGCACACTGCCGCTCAGGCCACTTTGAGCAGCATCCTGCGGTCAGGCGTGCAGGGCTACGCACACACCACACCGTCTCCCCCACCTGGTCTTGCCCCTATTGATAAGCAGCCAAACAGCATCCCCGAGTGCACTCGAAACGGACACGTCAAGGTCGACCTCGTTTTCTTTATTTTTATCCAGCATCACTAGAGGTTCAGTTTGAACTTTTGTTGAGTAAATAACATTTAATTTGTTTTGATTTCTGGACATCCAGCATCCCGGCTATGCGAGGTTAGCAACAACGGCACTTGCAGAAACCGTTTTGAGTCCAGCGCCATGTGACTCGGCTCAAGAGGCCAGCGGACGCAATCCATCAGAACCGCTGTCGAGCAAATCTAACCCAGATGAAGGTACTCCTCATATAATAATCCTGGCAGAAGCAGCACACAAAATGTTCATATAATAAACATGTGCATGGATTAGAGTTCTCCGTCGCCGCAATGGATTTCCGTCATTTTGAACGTGGCCAGGACGGATTTCCTTCATCTGTAAAAATGAGGAGGGGGAAGAAAAAGTGTTTTTGTTGTATTCTTGTTAAAGTCGTCCAATGTCAGAGAGTCAGAGTTTCTTTATTTGCCATTCGCACCACATGTGGTACATGTGGTGGAACAAAATTGTGTACACAGGATCCCAGGTACTTCCAACAATAAAAATGTAAAAGGAAAACGGTAATAAGGTCTAAGATATGAACTAAGAAAAACATCAACTAAAAATACACTAAGCACTAATAGCATCAAAACAATACACCAAACAGCAGCATGAACATGAGTCTGTGTGAGCAGATGAGTACAAGTGAACTGAACACAGCAACATGAAACAGATCAGCAGCAACATGAAACAGATCAGCAGCAACATGAAACAGATCAGCAGCAA
>JARVGV010000001.1:45959537-45970243 GCA_031762435.1 Hypsolebias longignatus
CCGACTTACGGCAAAATCGGGTTACGAACGGGGCGTAGGAATGGAACTCGTTCGTAACTCGGGGACTACCTGTATATGTGTATTTCTAGAGAGAATGCTGGCGTTGAATGGTTGCCACTTCTTCGCGTCTCAGTGAACTTAATATAAAATAAGACCTTGTTATTTAAACTATTTTATGGTGTTTAAAGGTATTTTTAATCCTGCAGTTTTTTTTAGTTTTTAAAAATGTTGTGCTTTTTTTTTTTTTGTCTTTTAGTCTTTTAATACTGTATATTGTAGCACTTTGAGATTGTAAAATGTAAAGTGCAGTACAAATGTAATAAATTACTATTATTAATAGATCTTTAGCGTATTGTTTAGTGTTCGTTTAGCCTGTATCTTAGTGGATAGCTGAGATCCTTGTATACTGTTTCTTTATTATACTTTATAATGTTGCTATTTTTGGATGTAACTGGGACCTTGACAATACACAATTTTATTCCACCTCATGTACCGCATGTGATGAAAATGACAATAAAAAACCTTGAACCAAATATGTTGCCCTTATTTAAAGCTCAAGATTTATAGTGGAATTCCTTTTGAAATACTCCCTTTAGTTTCTATTTTTGTTTGTTAAAGTTATTTTATTCAGTCTTGAAGAACACTCCACTTTATTGATATTGCTGTGGCAGATTAAAAAAATAATAATTGTAATGTGAACTTTGTTATTTACTTACTTATTTTACTGCAGGAACAATGTACAGTACATGTCTAGTATATGTTGGTTTTTTTTTTTGTTTTTTTCCCAGAATACTAATAGCTTGCTCTCTTCTTTTTTAAGTAATTTTGCAAAGCTAGTCAATTTGAGTCTGGTTTGAAATACATTTTAATTTCTTGATATATAATTCTTTGCATCCAGGGCAAATGAACATATTGAATACCAAACAAGGCCTTTAGGCTTTTCTTGCATTGTGCAGCCAATAAAGTCAATTCCCATAATAACCCTTTCAAATCCGCTTTTAATTCAGATCCTTATTAAAACAAGTGACTCTCTTGCTGTGTGAAAGTAATGTGGAGATGAATGGTATTTGAATTTCTTATAAGCGCTGATAAACTGGAATGTCACTGGAGACCCAGCGATGCTCATCTCCATTATCAATCAAACCACAGCGAAGCCAAGTCCCCCAGTTGAAAATCAATAACATGCTTCATTTAATGCCCTGTAATACCAGACAAATGTGTTTGTGGCATGAAGTGACACACACACACACACACATACACACACACAAAATTGAGCCCCGAGGGCTTTGTATTGTTTTCTGCCAGTGAAAGATACCATGGTCTGTGCTTTGTCGTCTCATCTGTGAGAACTGATGTGTAATGGTTGTGGGATGTGTGTGTGTGCAGAAGTGACAGTAAAAACTAACAGAAGCTCTTTCGCCCTCATTTAAAAAAATATATATATATATTTAGTATGCTTGCTTTATTCCTGCTAATAATCCATCTGTCTCCTCATGTGGCCTCAACACAGCCGAGTGAACAAATCAGAGTGGACTGTCAAGGAAAAGCACTGATATGCAGCGTGCTTAAAGATCTTCAGCACCGCAACAGAATCAACTGTGAGAAACATGAGGAGAAATTTTAGGAAAAACAATGAAATGTGAGAAATGGAAGAGAAAGACTGTTTGGATGTGTTTTACATGGACTCACTGTCTTCCTTCCTCTTGCAGGAAACACTGACGCTAACACAGGGCGACTGTGGCTGGAGGGGATGCGGGTGGGTGGAGAAAGGGCTGACAGAGATGAGGGATGGAGGTAGGATGAGAAGTAATTCTTCAGAATTGGTCAGTCTCATCCTCCACATCCTCCTGCTACCATGCCTGAGAAGAACAGCGTGCAGGCTGAGTGGGGATGGGGGAGGGGAAATGCATTTAAATAGGAGTAAATTTCAGGAAATTCTGGTTTAGTTTAAATTTATCATCTTTAATTAAACCAGTTACACACAGTGAGGGGTCAGCTGCAAACAGGCTCAAAAATACAATACTGTTAAGCTAAATTCATCACTTTGAGTTCCACACAAGATTCATTATTTTTTGTTATGTTGTTTTTTGTTCTAGAGCAGGTTCTCCTCAGATGGCCAGTATTTGATGCTGACCTTCACTTTAATCAGTTTGATTCAGTTTGCCGGGCTGGAAGCCGGAGCCAGATGCAGCAGTGCCCTCGTCAAATCTAATGGTGGAACATATTCAGGCTGTATCTGAATGCCATGCTGATTAGAAGCTTACTGAGTTTTATTCGCCTGCCCCGCATAACCTCGTTTTTTTTTTTTTTTTTAATTTATAATCCTTGAAGCTCCGTGAAAAAAGCTTGCCGTACAATTTACTGTGAACAAGCTGAATAAAACAATGAAAATACAAGAATAAAATTGGTGTATGAAGAACTAATTGATCCTCTATACAGAAATCATGAAAGGTCTTGACCTTCAACAACTTCTTTATTTCCTCTTTTAGTCCTTCTCTTCTTGGGGAGCATGAGAAGCTCCTCAAACTGGATCTATCACCACTGCCTTCTTCTGTAGCTTGCTGACCATCACAGTTGGTGGGCCATCGTCTGGAAGTCACACAATATCTTAGCCCTGACATTCTCCACCATCTTTGGTGGGGGGTCTCCTTTGTATACTGTATACAGTGGTGCAAGGATGTTTGTGAAGGCTTTAGCATTTTCTATATTTCTGCAAAAACATGATCTAAAACATCATCAGATTTTCACTCAAGTCCTAAAAGTAGATCAAGAGAACTCAGTTAAACAATGAGACAAACATATTATACTTGAAATGATCCAATATTTGTGAGAGGCTAAAGTTTGTGAACCTCTGGGATTAGCAGTTAGTTTGAAGGTGAAATTAAGAGTCAGGTGTTTTCAATCAATGGGATGATGATCAGGTGTGAGTGGGCACCCTGTTTGATGGATCTATCAACATCTGATCTTCACAACATGTTTGTGGAAGTGTGTCTTGGCAGGAACAAAGGAGATCCCTGAGGACCTCAGAAAAAGAGTTGTTGATGCTCATCAGGCTGGAAAAGGTTACAAAACCATCTGTAAAGAGTTTGGACTCCACCAATCCAGTCAGACAGATTGTGTACAAATAGAGGAAACTCAAGACCATTGTTACCCTCCCCATGGTGAACCAAGAAAGATCACTCCAAAATGTAGAATAGTCAGCGAGGTCACAAAGAACCCCCAGTGTAACTTCTAACAACTGAAGGCCTCTCTCACATTGACTAATGTTCATGAGTCCACCATCAGGAGAACTCTGAACAACAACGGTGTGCATGGCAGGGGTGCAAAGAGAAAACCACTGCTCTCCAAAAAGAACATGGCTGCTCATCTTCAGTTTGCCAAAGAGCACGTGGACAAGCCAGAAGACTGTTGGAAGAATGTTTTGTGGATGAATGAGACCAAACTAGAACTTTTTGTTTGAAATGAAAAGTGTCATGTTAGGAGAAAGGAAAACTCTGCATTCCTGCATCAGAAATGTGTCCCATCTATGAAACGTGGTGATAGTTTCATGGTTTGGGCCTGTTTTGCTGCATCTGGACCAGGATCATTGATGGAACAATGAATTCTGAATTATATCAAAGAATTCTGAAGGAAAACGTCAGAACATCAGTCCATGAACTGAATCTCAAGAGAAAGTGGGTCATGCAGCGAGACAATAGACAATGACCCTAAACTCACAAGTTGTTCTACCAAAGAATGGTTCAAGAAGAATAAAGTTCATGTTTTGGAATGACCAAGTCAAAGTCATGACTTTGATCCAATCCAGATGTTGTGGAAGGAGGAATGGGCTAAAATTCCTCCAAGCCGGTGTGCAGGACTGATCAACAGTTGCTGGAAACGTTTAGTTGCAGTTATTGCTGCACAGAGGGGGTCACACCAGATACTGAAAGAAAAGGTTCACATAGTTTTACTAATATATTGGATCATATTCCTCCATAAATGAATGACCAAGTATAACATTTGTGTCTTATTTGTTTAACGGAGTTCACTTTATTTTTTGGACTTTTGTAAAATCTGATGTTTAAGATCATATTTATGCAGAAATATAGAAAATTCTAAAGGCTTCACAAACATTCACTGTATACAAAATGTATTACTAAGCTTTTTCCTCATTGATAACTTATAACCAATCTTCATTTGTGAACCCTAGACAAGCTGGGGTTTCTTCTCTGCTTTGGAGATGATTCATTCAGATGCTCCCTGTTAGAAGAACTGAGTGTATAAGATACTTATTTAGAACATTACGCAGTCCCCCACTGGCATTTTGAACAGCATGTCTTAAAGGTCCCTTGGGCGCAGCTGCAGAGGCCGTTGTCCACTGCACAGATAACCACTCTGTGTGTGGCCCCTCCTGTGACACAGACAGAGACACAAACAACAGAAAGTGACACGGCCTCACTCTGATGCTCCTCAGTGTTGGAGACCAAACTTCTGAAGAAGATGTGTGACTAACAGTGACTCTGGTAGAACGCTGTCAGCAAAGGTGCCTGAAGGCTTTTTTTTTAACCCGTGCATGCAAAGACACTTGACCCAGTATGCCTTGGCAACCTCCTTCCAGCAGGTCACTGATAAATAGGGTGTGGAGGAGCAGATGACATCATTAACACACCCATGCACATGGCTTCCTGGGAGGGACTTTGCATTTTTATAAGATAGCACAAGAACAATGTGGCCTTCGGGGTGCTCATTAATTAAAGAGAAATGGCCTTTTAGTGGTCCCCCTGCTCATTACTGCATGCACCACCTGCACCTGCGCTCGTGAGCTTTACCAAATAAGGTCATGCGGTGGCCTCCCTGGGATGACGCGGGTCGTGAAATGGACAGAACGAGGGGAACCACCGGCTTAATCTGATTACATCAGAAGCCTCTGCTGATTGTCTGCGCGATAATCCTCTGAACTGTGCACGGAGCAGCGGGACGGGACGCGCGCGCACTTGTAGCTCCTATAGGCGCAAGCGAGAGACGCCTCTGAAAGAGCTCAGCTAAAGCGGTGACGGTTTCTGCAGAGAGGCTGCCTGCGCCTCGTGCTGCAGCTGCGGCGGCTCGAAGCCGTGACGATTCCTGCTGACGCGCCATCCGTCGCGCCACCGCGTCGCAGCCAGCCCCGGACACCCGACTCATCAATTTTTTATTTTTTTTTCCAGATCCCTCCTTCCTTAGCGGCTGTTTGCCAAGTCATCCCCTCCTCCCTCTCACCAGAGAGTCGAACCATCCAGCAGCATCACTCAGACTCAGCACCAGCAGAGATGGAGGTACCGGGCTTGGCGCACAGCATCACCAGTCCGTTAAGTCCCTGCGAGGGCATGATCAAGGACCTGAGCCTGGCTTCCATACAGCTCTGCGAACGAGATGGTGAGTGTCTGCTTCTTTTTTTTTAAATTTTTTTTTATTTTATTGTTTTATATTAAGGCATCTGAACGCCAGCACGTTATTCGGCCCAAATGTGAGCGCATGCTTCATATAGCTGCATGCTCCATCCTCCTTGTGTGAAGGGGATGGATCCTTGAAAGCAAGTTCTAGTATAATACTGTCAGTGCAGCTTTCAGAGGTGAACATGCATTGTCTGCAAACATGTGCATAAAAGCAAGTGACAGGCGTGGACAGAGCAAGCACGCGCCTACAGCTTATCATCTTCATCTTTTTGTTCAACCAACTCCCCTTTTTCCCCCCCCAATGTTCATTTCAAAACCGGTTTATCCCTCTATTTTAATTGATTTTTAAAAATTTATTCATGTGCCATGTCCTCTAGTTGCGTCCCCGCTGGACTGCTTGTGCCTGCATCTTCCCTGAACTCTAAAGTTGTCTGAATATTTACAACATCAACAAGACAATGAGAAATGACACGATGTGTGAATATCACGTGGTCAGGATCATCACGTTGAGATGAAAACCAGGAATTTTCTTTCTTTCTTTCAAATCAGGCGACTGTGAGGCTGCATGAAAAAAAGCAAGTCATCATCTGAAGAGAATGGAAAGCTAAAACATGGCTGCACCCACATGTGTGCACATAATACAGCACACACACCCATTAGTGCAACTGCACACTTGTGAGTCCACATCTGAGGCTAGACTTATGGCCACACAGAGTAAATTAACTGCAGATTAATTAAGGCCGTGATGAATGGTCTCGTTTTCCCAAAACAGAATAATTTGTGATTTCTTTGGAGCGGAGGTTCAGAGCAAGATGAGTCCGTTTGTTTCATTAAGCCACCCATCAGGACCATTTGATCACAAAGTGCGTCAGTGCTACGTTTTCTCATCAGCCAGGCTGCTTCAAACGGTGCAATAAGCAAAGATGGATTTTAGATCCTCTTAGAAGTTCATCATGAGGATTAGAAGCTTTCATTTCAGTAATGCACTTGTCAAATGGACAACATGGCAGCTCCTGCTGCAGGTTTACCCGTTTGGATGAGTCTAGTATTTATAGCCAACAATTTATTTTTGGTCTATTTGTGGATTAATCCACCAAATGTAAATAGTATCTCAGTGTCCTTCAGTCACTCACATGCTCTGCTGCTGTGTTGCTCCATAAACAACGTGCACGCTCTGTAAATTATGCAGAACAACTGGTCACTGGTGTATATAACTGGAATTCTAAAACCATCCGACCCATCACAAATCTATAACTTATTTTGGTACCACTTTACAATAAGGTTCCCCTTATAGATGGCTAATAAATAGTTTATAGATTTGTTATTAATCATAAGCACTTTATAAATCATTAATAACTGCTTATTATGCATTAAATAAGGGTGACAGAAAAAAATTGACTTGTTTCTTGCCAAATATTGAGCCAAACCTATATTTCATCTATTGTTATATTAAACATTTCAGACTAAGTTTTGTGAGCACAATAAGCATTTGTAAACCATTTTTAAGGCTGTAATATTAGATACTTATAATGCAGTGATAAAATAAAATGCTTATTATGTTTACAAGGTAGTAACTTAATCTGAAATATTTAATATAACAACTATCGATGAAATACTGTATAGGTTTGGCTCTCTATTTGGCAAGAAACTGGTCAGTTTTGTCTGTCACCCTTTTTTAATGCATAATAATAATAATCAGTTATTAATGACTTATAAAGTGTTTGTTGAGAAATTAATAAGTATCTATAAAGTATTGATTAGTATCTGTAAGGGGAGCCTTATTGTAAAGTGGTGCCATTATTTTTGCCTCTTATATTCACGTTTACTAATTGTCACAGAATAAATGGTTCCTTAGAGGGAATAAGAGGTGGTTTCTAAATCTTTATTGAGGTTATTTGGAGTTATGAGCAGAACAGTAAAACATTTCTTTATTAAACAAAACTTGTGAAAATGGTTCTGCTGTGGTTGGATTGTTGGGATTTCCATATTATTCCACTTAAACTTGTACCAAGAAGGCTGAATATTTTTCCATGTCCTTGTGTGAAAGTCTTTCATCGCCCACGTTCGTCCATCTTGATCCATGAGGTCAACGCAGAGCGCATCCATTTCAGTTTTTTACGTAGCTTTCTAAATTTATCTCTGAATTCCATTAATATTTAATTGCCTGCATGAGAGCCTTGTAAGGCCTTGTGCTGACCCAGCAAATGAATGCATGCAGCTTCAGTGGGCACACTTTTTTCTGGGAAAGAACTCCAGCGCTGAGGCCTGTTGGAGCATTTCAATGCACAGTGGGGCGAACAAGTTGTTTCTGTGTTCACTGTTTTGGAGATGGGCCGTGACGTGTGCCTTCAGTGGGGGTGGGGGTTGTTTATGTCGAGTAGGGGAACTACAGAAGCAAAGTTCCTCTGCTGGAGCTTTGTAGAAATTAGTGTGCAGGTGTTGGACAAGGAGAACTGCTCTACCATAATTTAAATATACAGGTGCTGGTTATAAAATTAGAATGTCATGAACAAGTTGATTAATTTCAATAACTCCATTCAAAAAAAGGGAAACTTGTACTGTATATTATATTCATTCATTACACACAGACTGATATATTTCAATTATTTATTTATTTTAATGTTGATGATTATAACTGACAACTAATGAAAACCCCAAAATGCAGCATCTCAGAAAAATTGAATATTACTTAAGACCAATTAAAAAAAGGATTTTTAGAAGTGTTGGCTAACTGAAAAGTATGAGCATGTACATCACTCAATACTGAAACCCATGTCTTGCATGCATCTGTGCGTGGTGGTTCTTGAAGCACTGGCTCCAGCTGCAGTCCACCCTTTGTGAATCTCCCTCACATTTTGGAATGGGGTTTGTTTCACCATCCTCTCCAGGGTGCAGTTATCCGTATTGCTTGTACACTTTTTTCCTACCACATCTTTTCCTTCCTTCGTCTCTAATGTGTTGGACACAGAGCTCTGTGAACAGCCAGCCTCTTTAGCAATGACCTTTTGTGTCTTGGCCTCCTTGTCTAAGGTGTCAGTGGTCATATTTTGTACATCTGTTAAGTCAGAAGTCTTCCCATGATTGTGTATCATACAGAACTAGACGGAGAGACCATTTAAAGGCCTTTGCAAGTGTTTTGAGTTACGGTAATCAGCTGATTAGAGTGTGGCACCAGATGTCTTCAATATTGAACCTTTTTATTCCAATTTTATGAGATACTGAATATGGGGTTTTCATTAGTTGTCCGTTGTAATCATCAAGATTAAAAGAAATAAACATTTGAAATGTATCAGTCTGTGTGTCATGAATGAATATAATATACAAGTTTCACTTTTTGAAAGGAATTACTGAAATAAATCAACTTTTTCATGATGTTCTAATTTTATGACCAGCACCTTTTATAAAAAAAAAATAATATTTGCATTACATTTATTTTAGCTTCTATTTAGGTGATTCAACAGTGTACTCAGAAATTTCCCCTTCCAGCATCAGACATGGAGATATGCAAATGTGCCTCTGACTGATGGACTGAAAACTCTCAAGGTGCGTTTTTTTATTAGCAAGTCACGATGTGCAGTTTAAGGAAATCGCAGCCTGCTAAGCCTCTTTTTCCAATGATACAGCTTTTAAACATTCAAATTCATCGTGTTGGTTTTAGTGTGATCTCACTTCTTTATTACAGAATAAAGCATCTCAAAACATTTGGTGACGATAGTGATATGCCAACACCTTTTTTAGTCTGTTTAAAACATCCAAGCGTTCATCAGAATTGGATCTTTCGCTGTTCCATCTCTTCTAATGAAATTAGGTCCATTTGCAATATTTTATTGCCACACATCCATGATCACATCCCTTCTCCTGAGCCTGCTTTTGCAACAGGAATGGCACCATATCAAATTAAAAAAAGAAGATAAAAACATCAGGACAGATAAACACTAAGAGCTGCCTAACACCGTCATATCCACAGACATAAACAGACTTAGCTGACAGCAGTTCTCAGTCATAAAACTGTCAGCAGGGGTCTGGAGAGCGCTGATAACAGATACTCAGTGTTGTGTAGATTTTATCTATCGTGTTCCAACAGAGTCTCGTGTGTGTCCAGTTCTAAACCCAACCACTTCAGAGCTAACTGGACCAATTCTCATGTGATGGTTCCGTCTGATGCCAGTCAACAGCAGGTCTGCCTCCTGATACAAAGATTACAGGCTTATAACCACTTAACTGACTGCAAACTTGGCAGTGTTAATTGATCCTGAACATATTTAAGATTAGTGATAGCGTTTGTTTTTCTCGTTTTCTTCTCATCGGTGAACAAGAGTCTTAGAAACTCAAGAACTGAGATGAAAAATGAAAGGAAGAAGTATAAAAAAAGGCTGTTTTTGAATTTCAACCCTATGCAAATGAGAATGATGACTCATTCTGGGGTTGGACAAGGTTGGACAAGTTCTGTTCACTGTATTAATATGTATTTTTGTTTAATCAGGCTTACTTTACTTAATTTGAAGAGTCGTGTTTTTTTAGCAGAAAATGGTTTTTTTGTGTGTTTTTGCACTAAAATATGGAGCACACAGCATAATCCCAGTGAAGAGAGCATTCTTTAACCAGCTCTGACAGAAAGATGTTTCTTGGCAGCTTCTCTCGCTCCCAGCATGCTCTCCATCTCAGTCTAGCCTGCGCTCTGAATGGAACAAAGCTGTAATTTTTCAAAAGTCTGCAGCGTTCTAAGTGTCAGCTCTAGTGTGCCTGTTATGATGCACGTTGTTTATCTTCCTGTTTATTCAAGTTCAGTTCTCTTTATCGTCATTCACATCACATGTGGCACATGAGGTGGAACGAAATTACTCAAGGTCCCAGTTACACACAAAAACAGCAAAAATATAAAGTGTAAAAAGAAACAGTATACAAGGATCTAAGATCTGCTGTAAGACAGTGAGTGGTAGTGCAGACATTAGAGAAGGTGGACCTGTAATCAGAAGATCACCGGTTCAACTCCTGATACCGACAACATTAAAATGTGGATGGGACAAGTGAAGTAGTTACACCTGTTTCCACCCTCATCTGCCCCACTCTGTGCCCTTGAGCAAGGTCCTCAACCCTCACCATCTGCTCCCCCGGGCACCCTAGATGGCAGTTGTCTGCTCCACATCAGGAAGGCCATTCTGTGTAAAAATAATTGCAGTCTTCATGCGACTTAGTTCACTGTGGTGACCCCTGATGAAGGGAGCAGGCAAAAGAAGAAAAAATATATAGAGTATCTTCAAGGATTCAACAATTATTATTATTTTTTTTTTACTG
>JARVGV010000001.1:45980564-45996075 GCA_031762435.1 Hypsolebias longignatus
TATATATAGTATATGTATATGCAGTACTGTATACACACACCGTATTTTCCAGCGTATAAGTCGCAACATTTTGCATAGATTTATCTGTCCTGCGACTAATACGCTGAAGCGACTTATGTACGTATTTTTCATTTTTGACTGACACTAAATTTTGAAGAACTGCAACAGCCAGTACTCCCGTGTGTGCTCGCTTCACACAGCTGGTGCGGGCGGGGGAACGCTGGAGAGCTAGCAGCTCCAGCTGCGATAGATGGATGGCTCAATGGCGCTGCGCCGCCCAGGCGAAATGAAGTTGTTTTGACCATTAAATAAATGCATAATAATTGCAACGGATCAGCGGTGATAAACAATAAATATGACTTATATGAAGTGACTGATATATGTTTTTTTTTCCCCTCGTCATGATGCTTTTTTTTTTTTTTTTAACTAATGCGGCTTATACTCTGGAGCGACTTATAGGCCGGAAATTACGATATACCAAACTCAGCTAATTACCAGGGTAAAGGTGTGGTAACAAGATGCCTAGTTTAACTGAACATGTATTTTCCAATAGATCAGGCTGATAAAACTATATTTCATTTAGATGCTGCTGCAAACAGTGATGTAGGCAGATCTACATTTCTAAGCTTGGTTGCAATAGCGCGATGGAGCCATATGCATAAAAAGCCTTTTCCATCAGCTGCTTGAAGCACAGAAAGTAGTAGCTGGAGCTATAAGCATGTTGATTATTCCTGTAAATCCCCACATGCCACACTGAACTGCTGCAGCTTCCAGTGAGCTCCTCTGCACACATACAACACGCTGGGAAAATAAAAATAAGGAAAATATGAGAGGCACAGGAGGGAATTTGAGTTAGACTCTACAAAAGTGCACTTAACGCTGCTCAGATTTCATAAGTGCACTTTCTCCAACTTCCACCTTTTCTCCTCTTCCCTCTATTCCTTTCATCATCGTGTTCCCTCTTCAGCCTTTGGCTCAATAAATAAATAAATTAATAAATGAAATACACGGGACAGATTCTTTACTTAAGGCACAGCTTGTGAGCTCCCTTTTGTTGGCGCTGTGCAGAATGACGTCATCCATCTTGTTGCTTTTGTTGAGCTCCAGCTAACATGTTAAACTGCACCACCACGTGGGGAGCAACAGCACTGGCAATGTTACTGCACAAAAGAGCTGCACATTTTCAGTTTTTATTCAAAACAGCATCATTCAGAGGTTATAAGCTTCGAAGCTGCACCTCAGAACTGGATGTTTGGAGCTCGTTTATCTGCTGCACGAGCCTAACCACATACCAGCATTTATAAAAGTGTATTTTATTCAAAGTAAAACGTACTAAGAAACTCAGGATTATGTTTTTGGTATTAAACCAGCATTGCGTAGAACATTAAAATGTCATAAAAAGCTGTAACTTCCATGAGCACACACAAAGCAAACAGTGTGAACGGTGATGTAATCTGTGACAGATGCTTAGCAACAAGGGTGGTTTAAGCTCCACCAACAAGGAGCCATATCCCCTGAAGTAATACACTATAACTCATTAAATTGATTTCGTATCTGACGTTTTGTTCCTCAAATAAAAATTAAAAAAAATAAAGTTAGAGACTGATTAATTGAGACTAACTCACAAAGATCTCTAGGTCGGATTAATAACCCACACCGAGAGCAAACAATGACCGCCGCAGCTAAACAACCTTATCAAACACAAAAACAGCTATAACTCAGTCAGTTGCATAAATATTGAGCTAACAATAACAAGTCATCAATAACACAGTCCCTGAGAGCATCTTGTGAAATGTCAGTGAATCACATGAAACTGTGCAGAAAATCATTTGCAAGGTTTGATCAAGACATCTCTGTTCAACCTTTATTTAAACAGGTTAGTCCCATTGAGCCACGAGGACTCATTTACAAGAGAGCCCTGAATTTTAACAAAGAGTGATGACAACAGTGGACAACAATAGAAAAACATAAAGGTGCACACAATTTTTTTTTATTTTTTTTTTAACAAATGAAAATAAACGTCATTGAAGAAGATGGTCATTTCTTCTTTCTGCCACCTTTCATTTTATGTTCTTTTTTCTTTTTTACTTTTCTTTTCATGTTGAATATTTTAATGTTATTGTTATATTGAATGTAAAATGAATAAACTTAGGAAAAAAAAAAAAAAGATGGTCATCACTTCATATCAATGTGGGAAACAATGACTGTTATTACTGCTATTATCAATGTTAACATTTAATTAATTTATCAATTATTACTGCATTGTATCGATCTAGAAAGAATTTGAACGTGTTAAAAAAATGTATGGATGGGCATGCAAATATAAATGCATTGTACCAGTTATAGATATGGATGTATAAAATACTAAAAATGAATGTTGTAACCAAGTTACCATGAATAGTAAATTATTGGATGATGCTATAAGAGGGGTGGGTGTAACAATAAGTTTATATCCACTCCTTTGAACGTGTATGTTGTTTTATTTTTTCTGCTTGCTTTTGTTTTAAATTTATTCTTAAATAACTTTGTTTATTCCTTTATTATACCATGTTCAATAAAGTTAAACTCAAAATAAAATGGTAACTAAAAGGATGAGTAAAAGGAAAAGTAGTGAAAAAAGCAGTTAGATTACGAGGCGGTGTAGAAAACTAAAAACAGGAACATGTCTGCATTGGTTCTTGTCAGGAACTTAACTTATTTTTAAAGCCACTTAGAGAAGTCAAGGTCAGGAGCTTCAAATCTTTTTGCAAGATATTCCAGGAAACGGGAGCGGAGTAGAAGACCCTTCTGCCCAGTTCAGTTCTCACTGAGGGAACACTGCACGTCACAACTCCAACTTCTTCGGCGAAATAACCTGAGTGGCATATGGAGGACGATCTTCTTTGAAGTATTGCTAAGCATTTCATCTTTTTATGTGTGTGTGTGTGTGCAGGGAGGTGCAAGGGAACCGAATGCTGCCATCAGTGAAAGACAACAGCGGCAGCCACGGCTCACCCATCAGTGGCAAACTGGAGGGCGTCTTCTTCAGCTGCAACACGGAGTTCAACACAGGCAAGCCTCCGCAGGACTCCCCCTACGGTCGCCACCGCTTCGAGGTCCAGGCTGACACGCTCTTCAACCCAAACACCAGCCTGTACTTTGGAGACTTCTACTGCATGTACACGGCCTACCACTACGTAATTGTGGTCCTGGCGCCGAAGGGCTCAAGGGGCGATGAGTTCTGCAAGCAGAGGCTGCCTGCCCTCGACATCGGCAACAACCGTTTTCTGACCTGCAAGCAGGACGAGGAGGGAGGTCTGGTGTTCCACCACGCCCAGGACGTCATCCTGGAGGTGATCTACACGGAGCCTGTAGACCTGGCGCTGGGCACGGTGGCTGAGATCAGCGGGCACCAGCTGATGAGCTTGTCCACGGTAAACGCCAAGAAAGACCCCAGCTGCAAGACCTGCAACATCAGCGTGGGACGCTAAGAACGAACGTTGTACAAACAGGAAGTAAGGACTGCGTTTGACTGACACACACGCACTCACACAGAGGAAGGCCACGTGTACTGATGAAGCAAACCCATGCATGATGCAGCTGATTTATTAGACTCCCTGAGGAACTCCCTAAAAATATCCTAAACCCCAAAGAATCGAAGGGGGGAAAAAACAGAGGAAGACTCTGACACCTTCATCCACGTCTCGTCTAAAAGAGATCATAAAAATACTAAAAAAAAAAAAAACGAATGCGTTCATCCATCTGGCACGCCATCTTTGTGTACTGACCAAATCCTTAAGCTGTGCTAAAAATAGCTGCTTCTATTCACTTTCCTGTTTATTTGACCTCTTCCATGTTTCTTAAATGACCTTTGCTTTGGTGTTACTGGCAGGCTGTTAACTCAGTGTCCACTGCCTGCGTGGACATTACCTTTTCCTGATTATATTGGCAGTGTATGTCCCGTTTTCATTTCACAGTTGATCAATTCAGACTTCTTTTTACTCGTGGCACAGACTGGGCTGCAGCATCGACAGTTTTTATACCAAAGGTGTTAAAATCAGACATCAAGTTGTTGTGGGATCTGAGCAGTACTAATGCAGCAGGCTCTACACGTGTACCCACCAGGACTTGTATGACCAAATGTGAGCAGCTTATTAACCTTTAAACCAACAAGCACGATGCAGTTCTGTGCAGCATGACAGCTGTCAGGACCTCTACCATCTCTGCAACACTCTTATTTTGTAGTCAGAAAGGAGAACTGTCAAATGTGTTTGGCAGAATAAATGTGAAAATATATTTTTAATATTACATTCATATATATATATATATAAATATCTATAGAAAACTATATAAACCAGAAGTGCACAATGTAAAAGATCTTTTGTCAACGCAGGCATTTCATTGAATTAAAAAAAAAAAAAAAAAGTGGGGAACACAAATTTGACAACAGATATAACTTGCACTACGTTCACTGCACATTTTCCAACATCAGCATCTAAATCGGGGGTGTCCAAAGTGTGGCCCGTGGGCCATTTGCGGCCCTTGGGAGTGATTTTGCGTGGCCCTTGACTGCAATTAAATGGTATAATTTTGACCCGCAGGCTTAAGAGGCTGATGCAAATGTAGACATTTAGATTTAATGGTGATGCTTTTTGAATATCATTTTTATGTATAACAGCAAAATAGATGAAAATAATCTTCTCAAAATGAGTTAAATTAAGTACAATACAAACATTTTAGCTATTATTAACACCTTTATCCTACAAAAAACCTTCACTGACATACCAAAACGTAATTTTGGATTAGAATTCATAAAACGTGAGTTTTCAAAGAAAATAATTTCAGTTGGTTAAATGATTGCTGGGGAGAAATAGGACGTTTTTAAAAGAATATACAGTATCATCGACATACAAGTTGATAAACTTTATATGTGTCCCTTCAAACCTTCAATGAACCTGTTGTAGCGACTGACGGCTGTTTTTCAGAACTTTGTTGAACCGTTTGGGCCGTCCATGATCCAAATGAGGGATTGAAGTTCCACTCTCTGTTTTTTTTTTTTTTTTAAAACAGCTGTTACTCATTTTAGGCTTTTGTCTCTGAAATTGAATTAAAATGAAACTTCAAACCACAAGAAAACAAATAATAGACCCAAAAAGTCTAATAAATTAAATTATTAAAATAAAAAAGGTTAATGTTTATTATGGTCATAATGTTCTGGATCTACAAGAATTTAAACTAAACTTTTAAACCTTTCTTCAAAATAATATTCAAATTGTTAAAAAAAAAAAAGTTTTTTTCTTCTTAAATTCATATTTTTCTGGCCCACTTATGAAAATGTTTGGACACCCCTGGTTTAAATTGACTGGTCGCAATTTAGAAGGACTTTACGATTCCAAATGCATATCACAGCACAATGTAGGACTAAAAACTGACATGCACAAACATTGCAAGATTTGTCTCACTGAATGCATTTAAGCTTATGCATTTTTTTTGTTTGTTTTCCAAATGCAGTTTCCACATTTAACAACAACAAAGACTGTTTTTGGCAAGAACAGAAAGTGAAAAACAAAAGTGCCATAATTACTTGAATTAGTCGTGAATTAGTCAAATGTAACTAACATCATGTTGCTGTGCTTCATCCATGACATATAGATGTGCAACATAGCATACAAAGATATAGGTTATAAAAAAAAAATTAAAAAATAAAAATAAAGTGTCCTGACTGATATGGTTTGTCTTTTTAAGACCAAAAAAATATAAAAAATGTAGGGGGAAAAAAAGAGACTGTAAAGAACTTCTATAGATATTCTTCATGTAAAGTGCATTTACACAACGAGCATGGCATGAACAAAGACAAAGTGGCTTCAGAAGCTAATTTTTCAGACAGAAAATCCAGCTCTGTTTATTAGAAGTCCCACTGTGAGTAGCTCAACTTGTCTTGGTTGAGTCTTGTTTACTGAGCAGAGCCTCCAGAAGACGGAGCTTCGCTTTGAGGTTCTTGTATTGGCAGTACTCCTCTGCCATCGGTCCACGGTCCTCTTTCTGACAAAGCCTGTTAACGATACACGCAGAAGAAAGGATGCAAATGAAAGCCTTTTTCTTTTTTTTCCCTCCACAGTTTCAAAACAACCTGCAGCAGCTTCCAAAACTGGTTGATGGTCCCTTCGTTGCCTTACTCAGATAACGTTGTACAGCGTGTGTATTGTTATCAAAGACCGTAACTGTATTCGACGACTAACATGTACAGCACCAAGGATGTGTACAGTTCAGAGCAAACGTCTGTCTGTCTGTTTTATTCCTGAGCTCTTTGTGCTGGATTAATGTTACATGTGCATCTCACTGTTTGTACCACAGCTATTATTTTTTTCCCCTTTTTTTGTGGATGTTTGTTTCTCATAGGCATCGTTTAAAAAAAAAATAAATAAAAAAAATGTTCCAAGTTTATTAAAGGACAAAAATAAAATGATAATGTCAAGTACTCTGAAAGTGACGTGTGTGTATGTGTGAGTGTGTGCAACAGTTACCTGCCGGTCTGAGTGTAGAAATGTTCCTCAAACTCTCGCAGCGCTTGGTGAAGTCTCCGCTTTTCTAATCGAACCATCCTGAGGTGATCCAGTAATTCCTGCCTGCATCAAGGAAGGTTCGGATATTTTCATTTTTATAGTGTGCGTCAAATAACTTAAGCCTATTTTCTGATATCACACACACACATTCTCTTGTTCACACACATACACAGAAAATTTGTACCTTGATGCTTCATGCAGTGTTGCCATGGTGATAATCTGTGATTGGACACTCTTCACTTCTTCCAGCGGAGACACCAGGGGCGTTTCAGACGTTTCTAGAGAAGATGAACTCTGCGACTCATATGACGACACATATTGGGGCATCTTTAACCGAAGCGGTTGCTGCTTGGGGCTTCGTTGTTTGAAATACTCTTCGTCAGACCCCTCCTCTTCTTCCTGTATAAATATATACAAGGCTATATGAAGGCTTAGTAAAGTTTTACTTTTTTACAAACAAGATACCTTATTGAGACACTCTGTGTAAAAAATATATATACTGTATTGCATGGAATAAACTATTATCCAGGCATTTATTTTGCTGCTATATGTAGTTAGAAAAATAAATGTAGATCAATGTAGCTCTTATGTTTGGCCACTAGAGGGAAGACTGACACCATGACCTCGCCAAAGAATTTTCTAGTGATTCTTTTTATAAATTGAACTTTTGGGTGTTGCTGCTCAAACATAAAATAGTTGCTTGATTTGTTACTCACAATGGTCGTAATGGCTGTTGTGGAAGCAGACGAAAGCAGCTGCTTGAGTAGACGGTAGCGATCGTAGAAAGGCTTCATCAGTGTGCGTTCCTGTCTGGTGCTCTGAATTACACAGAACATGGAACGAAAAGCATTTTTTAAATTAGAATATAAATTCAGCCCAATTCAACAAGAGAGATCCAACAAAAACGTATCATACCGGCCGGCCGTGCAGACCCTCAAAGTACAGCAGACACTTCTGCATGCAGGACTTCTCCATACTCATCTGGAAATGAGACATGTCCTGTACATGCAACACAGGAAACCCTTTATAAAGCTATTTCATACTTAATTTCAATAACTATGCTGCTTCAGTTTATTTTAATGTAAACTTCCAACTGATCTTTGTGAGTGATGCAAGATGTACAGTACCAACCTGAACGCTGTCAGGCAGGCCCAGCTCCCGCCGTCGCTCCTTCAGCCTGTTGGTTATCGTGTTGACTGTTTCCTCGATGTTGGGTTTGGTGTTGCTGTTATTATTGAGCTGATGGAGCTCAGTTCTTGTTGGTCCTGCCTCGCACTGGTCTATATTGGTTCTGCACGTTTCAGATGTGGGGCTTAAACCTCCAAGTCCTTGCAGCTGCCTCAGCTTTATATCTATAAAAATAAGACAGAAGGTCAAGTAAATACAGTGAGATGGAAAAAAAGTTTTTTTTTTGTTTTTTTTATCAATCTACAATGTTTAAAAATGTTTATGAAAAGTACTGCAGTGAAATTTTTTTTGGGTGCATTATTACTCTGTATTTTTAATTACCGTATTTTTCGCTGTATAAGTTGCACCTTTTGCATAAATTTACATGCCCTGTGACTTATACGGAGAAGCAATTTATTTATGTTTTTTTCCCCCATATGTATAACCCAGCTTTTGGATGATCTGATGATTTCATTCATTCTGACAAGGAAACCATTGAACATTACCATTTTCAGCTGCTAGAGGGCCCTTGACTAGCCAAGTGTCTCATTAATAGGTAAAAGTGGCTATTAATGAGACACTTGGCTTGCCATAAAAAACCACCTTTGTCTCACTCTGGAACTCCTGAAGCAAACGTCATATCAGCTTCATTTTCTTCTAGAATTGCGCCGCTCAGGGTGGCTGCATGTTGGAGTAGCTCTGTTACTTTCATTCTGAGATGTTGCTTTTGGAAACTTTAATTCCTCTTTTTCAGGATGTAAATCACATTTTTTGGATGAGTGTGTCCTCTGGTATTGGATGCTATGCAGCTAGAAGGATTTTTACTGAAACTTTTTTACTTTTGGACATTTATGATGCGTAACATGACAACAAGGTTTTATTTGTTTGTTTGTTTTTTCTTTACAACCGGGAGCAGCTGATTAACATCTCAAAAGCTCTATCTCCACTGAGATCCTGGAACTAGCAGGAAACATGGCTCGGGACAGCAGAAGGACCAGGATCGTTCCCTCACACCAGCAGCCGGCTGTCCAGGGTGATGAGGAGCGAAGCAGGCTGCTGGGAGGAGTGGCCATCGCTCTGGGAGGAGTTCTGCCTGACATTCGGGTGGTCTTGCAGCCCAGGGTAACTGAGAGACCAGCCGAGTCTGGGTGGTCGGATCGAACAGCATCTGTGGCCAGTCACTTCGGATCTGCTGTGGGTCAGACAAGGGATCCTTCCTGCCTAGAGCCATCAATATCTATAACATCTCTTAATGAAATGAGGATAAAGAGTTACAACAACATTTAATTTCCCTTTGGGATTAATTAAGTATTTTTGAATTGAATTTGAATTGAATTTTGCCGCACTGTCCAGGCAAAATGCAACTGATTTGACCGTTAAAGTGAATTTATTAAAGAAAAGTTCAAGTGAGACACACCTTTGCTATAATGTCGAGTAAAAAAAAAAAAAATTTTAGGTGGTTATCTTGTTAAATTTTTGAAGAAATGCACAGCGAGTCCTCCCTCTTCATGTTCCTGCAGCCGCAAATCGATTTTTGAAATGCAGCTGATTTGACTGTCAAAGTGAATTTATTAAAGAAAAGTTCAACTGGGACACACCTTTGCTATAATGCCAAGCAAACAAATAATTGTTTTTAAGTGTTATTCTTGTTAAATTCTTGTTAAAGTCCTACTGTGCACGCTCCTGCGACTGCCATTTGGCAGCCGATCAATTTTTTGGCACAACACTGGCCCACATTTCCAGGTTGTCAGCGGTGACGCATAATAGATGCAACTTATACGGTAAAGCAACATATTTATGATTTTTTTTCACTTTATTAGACATATTTGGACTTATGCGTCTTAAAGTGGTTCAACGTGTACTGCGGAAAGTACAGTAAGTAGTTGTTTTTTGTTTGTTTTTTTTATCTAATTTCTTTTTACATGCATTTCCCTGTATTACACTTTTTCCTTTAAATATTCCATTCTGGTAAGGCTAAAGAAAAATACCCCACTTTAAATAGCTGTTTTATCACAAAGCCAAATTTAGCACAATGCAGCTGAAGCATCAAATGAAGTGGAGGTGAAGCAAATATCAAAACACTTCTGACACTGCAATCAGTTTCGAGTGTGAGTGAGTGTTCATTATTAAATAATTGACCTTTAAGCTGCTTACGACTCTTGATGAGCTCCTTCATCAGTTTGGCCACTTCTGGATGTGCAGTTTTGTCATTGTGAGCAGGCTAAAAAAAAAAAGAAGACAAGAAAACAGCTCACAGTGACTCTTGTTCCAGGTGTGAGAGGGAGGGGTTAACAGCCTATTTTATTGTATAACAAACTGTAATTTTCCAATCAACCAACAGAGGGAGCAATATGTTAATGTGTGATCTTAAGTTTGAAGCAGTGCTAGTGGAGACCTCACAAACATAAACAAGTGCAAACACAGTAAAAACATACGGCTTATGCTTCTGTACATAAAAGCTTTGTAACTTGTCGTTGAGTCAATAAAATCTATATTTTATTCTTTATCTAAAGACCTTAAGAGTTTTGTGTAAACTAAGTTTGTCTTTCCATTTAATACTGAGCCATGCAGGATTGGTTACCTTGTAGTGCCTTTCCTGTTCAAAATGATCCTCAAAACGTCTGATCCTCTTTCGGAGTGTGTGAATGTGTCTGTTGAGCACCGAGATGGACACAGAACCTTCCTCTGGCTCTGTATGGACACTGCAGCGGGCCCTGGAGATGGAAAGCCCATGAAGTCTGCAACTACTTTTGAAAATCTGTCTAATTGGTGTGCATGTAATTCACATCATATGGAAGATACTGACGTTAGAAACTATCACATAAAAGCAACTGTCCTTCAAAACAGTCAAAACAACAAAAGCCTTACATGCGAATATGCTGGGAGCACGGCGGAGATGGAGCTGTTTCAGGGTCTAGGTTGAAGCGAAGGCTGTGGGTGAGGCTGGAGCAGCGGGGCGAGGGGACGGGGCTGTCGTCCGGCGTAAAACAAGAAAGGAGCGGACTGGCGTTTCTCACGGGTGGACTCAGCAAACCGTGTTCTTCATAAAGGTCTTCAGAACGCAAGGCAGTGGAGAAAACGAGGCTGGATGAGGATAAAGATGGTGTCAGGTGGTGTACTGTAGGGGACAAAATAAAAAGACAACATGAGCTGAAATAAGAATCATCTCATTTGTCTGTTACATTAAACAATTGTTATTTTCTTCATTGTCAGTTTAATAAAAGAAAAATAACTAGTTATCTAAAAATATATAGTCTAGGGTATCTAGTTATTTGAATAATAGGAGACAGTTTGTACAGGTAAACAATGTAAGATCTGAATTTAATATTAATGGATGTGGAGTTCCTCAGGGCTCTGTGTTGGGACCAAAGTTGCTTATTTTGTGAATGATGTGGTTGATGTGTCAGGGCTTTTCACGTGTGTTTTATTTGCAGATGATACACGTGTTTTTTTTTTGTTCAGGTGAAGATACTGAACGTATGTTAGAGATGATACAGGCAGAATTTGTAAAAATACAGACTTGGTTCCAACTTAATAAGTTATCATTAAATTTTGGAGCAAAAAAAACTACATGATGTTTAGTAATAGAAATAAAATTATCTAAGTCCCATTTAAAACTGACTATTGCAATTCGTAGAGTTAATGAAATAATTTTTTGGGGGGATGTGGCTATTGATGAGAAGCTGACATGGAAATCTCATGTAAATTACTTAAGAATAAAAATAGCAAAATCAATTGCATTACTGAATAAAGTAAAATAGTTTTTGAATGACAAAGCTTTGTATATATTGTATAATGCAATGATTGTTCCATATTTAATCTATTGTATTGAAGTTTGGGAGAAAGCATGCAAAACAATTACAAACCCTGTTTTTATTTTACAAAAAAGAGCTATAAGAATTATTAGTAGGAAGTGGTATGGTCACCCAACAAATATATTTCATCAGTTGAAGTTACTAAAATGTTATGATTTGGTTCAATATAGTATTTTGCAAGTCATGTATAAAGCTCATAAAAATATTAACCCCAAATATTCAATTAAAATTGGTTTAAAAAAAGAGTCATTATAACCGTAAGGGAATGGAAATGTTTGTAAAACCTCCATTTAGAACTAGTCTGAAGGAGCTGGGTTGTAATTCAGGGAATAGGATTGGGGAATTGACTCGATATCACCATAAAAATTTATCAAATAATTTATATGTTTAAAAAGATGATTAAGTTAAAATTGTTAGGAAAGTATGCTGTCAAGTGAAGGATGCCTGATATTTTTGTTTTCACTTTGAAGATGTTCAAGCCTAAGTTGTTGTTTGTTTAGTTATTTATTTATTTTTTTTAATAAGGGGCAGATAGTACAAGATTTTTTTTCTTCTTTCTGCATCCTTTTATTTCAATGTTTTTCTTCTTTTGTCTTTTTGATTACTTTGTTTTATTTTATATCTTTTAAATGAATGAATAAATACATTTTTAAAAATCAGCAATGCTAGCAAAAAACTAAATACTTTCTTGTTTTTTCATAAGAAATAACAATAAAGCCATAAAATAGGAGGGGAAAAGATTTCAACAACCTAAAAAAACAAAACAAACACAAAACAAAACAAAACTTTAGTATCACCAGTGGAACAGTGACCTGACACAGTTTTTACTATACAGTAGTTGCAATTCACTGAAGTTAAAACAAACAAAAAAAAAAAATTGACAGGTACAGGTAATAAAGCATGCACTCCCAACAAATATAGGAAATATTTAATTTAATTAAACGTGAGTTTAGGATAAATAACTAGCATCATTCTACTGCATCAGTATCACTTCACTGATTATCTTACCGGGCTGAGATGAGTCAACTGTGTGCTGATCCAGAGATGGAGGCAAAGGCGGAGCGTGGCTCAGATAGAGGTGCTGTGTTTCCATGGGAAGAGGCTGCTGCTGTGTCGGTACGTTATCCTGGGCTTGGGGGTCTAATGATTCTGGCGGTGGACCTGAGTCAGCCTCCAGAGCGTGCAGCTTTAGGGATGGGCTCTGGAAACAGAAGCAGAACATGTCTTCAAAGGTGCGACGGAGGTCTGGAAGACGAACGGTTCAGCTGGAGACGAGCGATTCACATGCTGCTCGGCAAACTTGGGCAGTCCGGTTGAAACAAAACTACTTGACAAGTCCAGCGTGTGGTTGAGTAGAGAGCTGCAGGAAGAGGTGAGACAAATGTCTTCCAGAGAGACGTTCAAGTCAAAAAAAATGCTCGCAGTGATGCTCTATGAGTAGACGTCACGGCTGAAGTGCGAGGAGCATCGATATTGATCGCGCAAAGCAAAAACGGCCCAATATAAAACACAAAAACAGACTTTCGACCGCTGCAGTCCCTTCAGATCATGCAGTTTTAATCAGAGACAAGACATAACCAGCAGGAGAATCATCCGTCAGTGAGTCAGCCTCCTAATGAGAACCAAAGTCCACAGTGGGATTCCTGAACAGCAGCTGTGTCTCTGATTTCCACTGGATCCACAGGTTTGTGCGTCAAAGGAGTGCATGAGAATATGGCGAGCGTGCAGAGCGAATCTTTAAACCCCTCTGACCGGCATTCCCGACGCCTCTGCAGCTGAGCAGCCTCCACATGGATTATTCATAATACGTGGATGAAGGGGGGCGGCGGTGGGAATATCGCTCGCGTCGCTGCGTGTCGTGTGGGTGCGGAGAGCTGCGCTGCATATGACGAGGCGTTCCCACGGCAACGTTGTCTGGGGCGAGGAGTCGGATCTGATGAGACGAAGGGGAACCGTTTGCCCGGATGAGTGTGCGTGCGTGCAAGTGGGCGCGTACGCAGTCAAATCCGACTTGGTTGTTCGGAGCGAAGGCAAAAATAAATCTCGGTGAGGAGGCTCGAATATGGAGCAGGTTTGTTTTGGACATCGTGCACGCCACTCGTCATCGCTCGCGCCGTTAGCAGCCGCAGATGAAGGCTGGGCTTCTTTATCCTCGTTACTGGCAGTTCATTCATGAAAAAAAAATAGCTGCTCTGTGCGTCACACACAGGAGGTGGGAACATGTGATGGAGTGGACCCAGATGATTATTACAGATAGACAGGGGTCCTCAAACCTATCTACGCACTGGTTCACACACTTGAGGTATCACCTGTCTTATCACAGATTCTTTCTTTTTTGTGTGTGTGTGTGTGTGTCACTAAAAAGACCGTGAAGGAGGGGAACTTACGTCAGAGCTGCTGTTCGTGCCTATGCAACCATCGTGACTGTCAGGACTGCAGCGTCCTACTCCTCCTTCGCTATTCTAAAGAAAGAGCAAACTCTAATGAACACACACATCCAGAGGCAAAAATGTACATTACAGACGACACAAACACAAAGACGGTGACATTCATCCATGACATGAAAAGTTTTTCTAGAGTAAAATCAAACTGAGTTCATACTTTAACACTTTTGTTATCATCATGCAGCAGTCTGACTTTCAAACTTATTTTGCTGCTGCTTAACAAATATTGCGCAGTATTTTTTTCCCCCCCCCTAATTATTTTTATCATGGACGACAGTTCTTAACAGTTTAGCTGCTGCTTCTATCCTCTGTGAAAGTGCTAACTTGATGCTGACGGTTTGAATGGTTTAAAATCTGACATGAGCATGAAAAATAGCTTTTTCCACTTTGCTCAAATACAAGCCTCAAACTGAGGCTTCCCTTTCTCCTCTCTCTTCAAAGCATTTAGGTGTTCAACTGGTGGCCCAGGGGACAAATCAGGCCCACGGGTGTGCTCTGTTTGGCCCACCGATGGGTTCATTTTTAAATAAAACTAGATTTAAAATCGTAAAACAAACTTACTTAATGATTATAACTGCTGGATGTCTGGCCCCGGAGTTCTTGGCGTTCAGTAACTGTGGCCCCTGAGCAGTTTGGTTGAATAGCCCTGATTTAGTCTGTTTTAAACCGTATTGAATGGATAATTCACTCAACTGCTAATACTCAGATACAGCTACACACCGGGGGAAAGTAAAAGTAAAAATATAAGCTTTATTTGTCCAACCTCTTTCTCTTGAATATAACTTAATTTAGTTAAGCACTGACCTACAGCATTAATATATTTATCAGATTTCTTAAGGGTTAACAATGACTTAACCTATGACATAATCTACATCATTACAACTTCTTAAATTACACAATTCCTAATTGTTTAGAGGACAAAAAAATCTGTTAGGGACTGTTGAATTATTTCTAAACCGCATGTGGTTGATATTCTATTTAGCAGAAAGCCAGTTCACCTTGCATTGTGAGAGTGTGGCGTTCTCTTCATTCTTGCACTTGATGCAGCACAATAAGCTAGAAAACAAAAGTATGTCAATAACTGGCAAATGCAATGACTTCACAAGCCACCACAGTTTTTGCGGCATCCTTCTTTTATCCCCCTGCAGTCCATGTGACTTTAACACTGAACACATTGTACAACGTGTCTCTTGCTATCAATACTGCATCAAACAGGACGACATCTGGTATTAGAGCTTCCGCTTCTTCATGCCTGAAGTTAATGAGGCATATCTGAGCTAAGCTGTTCTCTGATTCAGCAGCGGAAACACAAACAGAAAGTTAGCACCCCACCATGCTAATGTGACGTCGTTAGCTGGTTTGCTCTGCATGAGCCCTTGTGGCAAGTCAGAGTTAGTTGGACTGGAATCATATCAAAACCATGACTGTGAGCAGCACAGTGCCCTGATAACCTACTTCTGAACTGACCGCAGGGCTTACAGATGACCTGAACTGCGGGGTGGTGGGGAGGGGGGTCCTGAGCTGGGGGGTGGGCTGCATGGGG
>JARVGV010000001.1:46057881-46079738 GCA_031762435.1 Hypsolebias longignatus
TAGCACCCTGATGGTTGTTTGCTATTCACAGAGGGCTGAGTGATACAAGCAATAACAGCATTGTAGGAGGGGACAGTCGAACCTGGAGGCTATTTATAAGACTGAGCTGAATACAGCAACTCAGACTGAGAAAGTCTTTCAGACAAAAGACGAAACATTTCTACTTTTTTTTTTTTGAACGTCCAGAGGACCAGACTTAGTTTTTGTTTTTATAATGGGACTGTGAATGTAGTGCAGAATTCTTAAGAGTGGTGAATTTAATTCAGTTTAAATCTGTATGAATTGAATTTTGAGCTAGTTTTTGTGAATGACGAACTTGAACAATAGGTTTAACAATAGAAGATGGAAAATCAACACTGTAGGCCTACAACAATAACTTCCTTTTTCCACCTCCTGAACTTCCCTTTGCATTTACTGCTTGTGTCAACAATACTTCTCTGTACATGGACATCTGACTCAATAGGCTCAATAGACTTGCAGCAAACACATGGGTCAGGAGGCAGGAACTCAGGGAGTCTCCATGCTTTGCTCCACCATTTGGAACCACTCTCAACCCATCACACATTCTTCCTTCTTGGCAGCCATACAGTTCACCCTCTCTCTTTCCTCTTTTCATCAGATGGCAGCAGAACTTTATTCTACATTCTGCACTAATTAACAACCTTCAGAGGAAGACCACCAAACTAGTGTACTGGCACACAAATCACACTTGGGAGTTAGACTTTTCTTAATTGTGTCTGAATCTTAGTTTCTTAAGACTGTGCTGTAGTGACAGGTCTCATTTCTCAGAAGAAAGAAGGGGTACAAAATAAAAATGAGAAAGACTTGTATGGGCACAGATTCTATATTTTGTGCTGTGTAGTTGTGAATAAATTTTGCACCTTGTGAACCAAAATGTATGAGAATTACATCTTTGTGCATCCATAGATACGAATTAATGCGTGTAAGTTGATGATGGAGGACAGCACCACTGCTTTTGCAGCTCGGGTAGGCGTTACTTTGTTGTTTAGTGGCATAAAAACTAAATAATTGTCCAGATATATATTTTTGAAAATCACGTTCGGTAGTGCTGGCACCATCCTCCATCCTTAAAATGTACTACCTTTACAAGACCTGTAGCTCAGTAAAGAGCTACTCTGACTACCAAACCCATCTGTTCTCTGGTTTGATTGTTGTTTGTGATTGACATGACACTGACCAGTCAGTTGAGAGTAAGAAACATCCTGAGAATCTTCACCAGCATATTGCCATGCACTTTGGGAAGGATACCAGTAGGCCTATCACGATAACAATTTTTTTCTGGGCGATTAATTGTCTCAGAAATTATTGTGATAAACGACCATATTGTTAGAAATTTAACAATAATTAGTAATTGTCAAATTTTAGAAGAAATGTTGATTTGTTAGAAGTGTAGTACCTTTTTGGCCACTTGATGTCAGTATAAGACTGTTTGAACCGAAGGATGGATAGTGAGGGAGCGAGCAGCATGTCTCTTTAAGAAAAATGGGAGGGTGGCACCTTGACGTGTCATGGACTGACATAGTGACATGGTGCGTTGACAAGACAGAGGTTTTTTTTCCCCGAGGTTGGCCTGTTAGCTTAGCTCGTAGCTTAGCTTCTCAGCTTAGCTGCTTTTAAAGATCCAAAAACACAATTTTAGATGGTTAAAATGGATTTTAAAGAGAAAAGAGAAAGGGAGGGGTCAGTGAAGAGCACCGGAGTTGAGCCTTTTGTCATCCAGTGTCCAGTAGAAAGAGACACGAAGAAACGATAAAGCCAATAAATGAAAACGAGGTCGATAATTTTCATTTATCATGTGATTAATTATTGTTAATCGTGACAGGCCTAGTTGTTGGATTCTAATGGATATCATTACCTGAACTTTTTTCTCCGACGCCAAAGTTCCACCCTTCCTGCCACTTGATGATTCTGATGAGCCGTCCTGAGGTGAGTGCTTTGAATTATTGCCGTTCTGCCGGGACCTCCCTGATTCTGCCCGAGATGAGGAAGTAATGGATTCACTTGAGTTTTCATGGCTGTTTGATAAGAAACACAAAAATGTCTAATTAGAAAATCATCTAAAAGGAAGAAAAAAGGCTGATAAGGTTTATTAGATAATGGTAATAACATTTCTGGAACAGTTAATATTTTACAAAGGACTATATTTGACAATGTATGATTTTACTTATACCTTTCATGTTTGTCAAGCAGGTCTGAGCTGACACTGCGGCCTGGTGTTGGTGGTTCAACATTGACACTGGATGAATCACTATGCCAACCTGAAAGTGAACACATGTTTTTGTCTGCATGTTCAACCTCTTCAATACACTCTTGATCTCTGGAGTCCTTTATTTCTTCGTCGTCCTCCTCCTTCTCCTCTGAGCCTTCTTCTTTCTTGACCTCTTCCGGTAAAGATGTTAATGTCTCATCGTGGACTTCTTTGCTTCTCTCCTCCTCTTCTTCCTCAGTGGATCCAGACTCACTGGGCTGGAGTTGCTTAAGTGCTTCATCCCAGGCCTGAGGGGAGAGGTCAGCTAGAGTCTGATCTTTGGGT
Source organism: Hypsolebias longignatus (assembly GCA_031762435.1). Taxonomy (NCBI): domain Eukaryota; kingdom Metazoa; phylum Chordata; class Actinopteri; order Cyprinodontiformes; family Rivulidae; genus Hypsolebias; species Hypsolebias longignatus. Next base: position 46,060,436 of record JARVGV010000001.1, read on the forward strand.
ACCAGATTTTCTTCCGATGTTGCAAAAATATATTTTGTGTCTTTAAACTGAAGTGCTTCATCAGTGTCACGTTTTATCTCCTGCTGGATGCTTTCCCCACAGCCCTCGTGAACTTTTTGAATGTCAGATGTTTGATCAATATCCTTTTTGTCAGTTTCTGCTTCTGCTGCATCTCTTTCCCCTTTATGTTCGGACTCTATCAAACTAAGAGTCTGATGTTGAAGGTTTTCAATTGTCCCAACGTTGCATGCTTCCCCCTTACTTTCATCTTGAATAAGGTCAGGCTTCTCATTCATTTCATTTTTTTCCTGCTCAACAGACCACTTCTGTTCCACCAAAATGACATGTTCATCTGCTAGTTTAGACCTGCCTTTCGTAACCATCTCACACTTTCTTTCCACGTTTTTGATCAAATCCTGTTCTACCCACTTTTCAACAAATCTGCTTTCCTCTGCTAACTGCACTGCAAACATCTCAACAACTTTCTCCATTTCCTCTGTCACCTCCACTTCATTCGCTTTCCAACCAGTGTCCTTTCCCCCCTCATTCAAGCCGCCCAGCTGTTCTCCTCCATCACTCACTTGCGCTCTGTCAGGGGTTGATGGCGTTACTGATGATGCAGATGACAGTGAGAGAGAGGATGTAGAGTACGCCATGTCAACGTCTAAGTCACACATCGTTGGGAAGGATGGTGATCTTGGCTTTTGGGTAGGCTCTACATCGTGAACAGACTTGTCTTCCTCTTCACTCAAAAGCAGCTGGTCGTTTAAAGCAATGTGGGGCTTTCTGACCTTAGAAGGATCAGGCTCAGGAAGTTCAAAGATAGGGATGCTCAGGGCAAGCTCGCAAGGTCTGGGGGGACTCTTAGGGGGGCTGTCTGGCTCTCTGCTACAAGGTTCCACCTCTGGATTCCAAGGTGGAGGGTGAGGCTGGGTGTCGGTGTGTAAAGGGGTGTTTGAATCTGGGTAATGGTACTGTTGATGGTGGGCAAGGGAAGGGTTGGGTGTGACTGGGAGCTCAGGTTCCAAAAAGTAGGGGTTGGACTGCAGAGCGGCAGGAGACTGCAGCTCCGTGAGAATGCTCTGATAATCTGTAGATGACAGGGTGACAAATGTACAGACAAACACATGGAAGCCACAAAAGCATACAGCACACACAAAACCCCCACGTAAATCTTAGCACAAACACCATATGACATCATGACATGGACACAGAGACTGAAGTGCAAAGCATGTATCCAGGCAACCTCTAAAATGTGCTCCAGTAATATGACAAAAAGAAACTTGACTTAATATGTTTTGTAGCATATTTTAGGAAATGTGATCTTTGACAATAGATAAAAATAATAAAGTGCTTTAACATGTACACAACTATCAAATTGCATTACTTATAAACACTACTTTAAATGTAATTATTCTCATTTTTACAAAGTGTTAATGCTACAGCCTTGGAAAGGTAAATTGCTAAAAATGGAACGCATTAGTGGCACAATAAATCTACTTCAATCATAGCATGAAATACGACAAGATTACATTTTTTGCCAGGGTGTTCTGTTACATGCTCACATGATAGAAATGACAGATAAGATTATGTGAAGAAAGAAGAGTAAAAAAAAAAGTTGCAAGACAAAAGAGAGAGTATTCTAAATGAATATTTCCATGTTAGACGCATCACTGCGAGTTCGAGCGGGAGGCGGGGTGACTGAGGGCGCACACTTGCACTGGCAAACAGGACAGGGAGACAGGGAGCGGAGAGGAGGAGAGGGAGGACTGGGGCTAGAACAATGAGAACCTGAAGGGGAGATGGGAGGAAGAGTACAAATGGAAAGAGGGGAAACAGGGCGGGAGGAGTAGAAGGCTAGCTGAGCCACTAAAGAGTCGTTGCTTGGAGAGGTGCTGATAGAAGGAGAGGTTGATGCTGGGGTTGATGACAGGATGGGTGTAACAGGTGTGGCGATAAGCTGAGATAAGTTGGGATCATCAGAGGAATGAATGACTGTGAAGATGGTTGACGTGGACGTGGCTGGGATTGATAAAGGAGAACATGAGACAGGTGTGTTTGAAAAGGGTGATGGGGAGTTGGAAGCAGAATAGGGTAAGGGTGAGGTGATCAGTGGGATTGGGGAAGACATACCGGGCAAGAAAGAAAAAGCAGGGGATTGACACGAATCTGCAGAGGAGCTCTGAGGAGCGAGACGGGAGGAATGAGAGGGGAAGAAGTCAGATCGAAGAGGCTCAAGAGGTGCTAGAGGCGCCAAGTCTTTCAGAGAAATTGAAGACTCGTAACTTGGAGAATGGCGTAAGGAAAAGGGACTGCGGTTAGCTCCTGCAACAGGTGTGAGGGGAGTGGGTGGAGGAGTTGGTGTAGGAGTTGGAAAAATGGGACTTTGCGCCTTCAGGACAAAGGCAGTTTCAGTGCTTCCAGGAGTTAAGGGGATAATCACACATACTGCATGAAAAGGAAAAAAGAAAGAACATGCAAAACAAAAGGGAGGGTTGGAGAAAAAGAAAGAAAAATACATTAAACACTGAAAAACATGAAACATGCTTGTGAAATGAGAAAGAAAGAATGATGTGGATTATTTGGGAGAAGGCACGTGGGGTGGCTCTTAATTTGGTTAAGAGCTTTTATATGCTGTTATCAGTAGCCAGTAGTACTAAGTGGGGTAAAGGGATGCAGAAGGAGGAGGAGGAGGAGGAAACGGAGGCAGTTAGGTTTCTCTCATCTATCCAAGGAAGGCTCAGAGGAACTGGAGGAGAACTAGAAGAGCTTAGCTAAATAAATGGAGAAAAGCAGACTACATAGTTTAAATTAAAAAAAAAAAAACCTAAACAAGTCAGACATATTCAAGAAACATTTACAGCCGTTATTAGGATGCAACATGCATTTAGAATTGCACTAGAATTTGCTCAGTAAAAAAAAAAAGGATTTCAGGGAGAGGTAAGAAATTGGCTAAGCAGAGCTAAACTTTACCATCAGCGTGATCCCGGAAAACAGCGTTATCATCGGCAAAACATCTCGTGCCTGAAACGTTACCATAATCAAATATTGGACCCTCCAGTAAAGTCACAATATCCATTCGATTGACTTTGGTCAGCACTGACGATAAGGCATCCGCTGCAAGAAAAGGCAAGAAAGGTTTGACTGAGTCAAAACAAACAGACCAACAAAAAAGAAAGAAAAAAATAAATAAATCAGGGCAAAACTACTCAAATTCTTTACTAATTTTAGAAGCTTAATCTAAAAACCTTTAAGAGCAAATAAGAAATTGAAGTCATGGAAAGACAAACATAAAAGGAGAGAGGAAGTTAGAAAAGTGGACCGTGAGGAAACGTCTTAAATGACTAAAGCAAAGGAAGAAACTTTTTTACAAGATTGCCTTTAAATAATACTAAATAGACAAAAGCAGGACTGGAACACAACAGGGTACAAAATGGTAATATCTCCAGTTGTTAAAATAGACTTACTTGTGGCATTTTTCCCTTCTCGACTGACCCATTTTTTCAGAAGCATGAAGCTTTGTGCTGTCAGAGAGTTGGGGTTCTCAAGCCTGATGTGGTTGATCTCATCCACTGTGAAGTTCATCTCCCGAGCCAGCTCTGTAAAGTGACACAAAATGCCATGCAGATGACTTTGAAAATGTGCTTATAATCAACTGTATTATAATGTTTGCGTCAGAGCCCTTATGTGATAAATTGAGCTCTGAGACCCTACTATTTCATTGCGTTGCTGGCTTTGTGTTGATTTGCGTATGACAAACAAACCAACCTGAAACCTACTAACATAGCATGAATACACTTAAACTTCTATAAGGTCATCAACAAAATGTACTACAGTAATTTCGTTATTTGCTGTTCATCTAAACTGAAGATGGCAATAAACAACACAACTTGAAAATACATTTACAAAAATGATTTTTTTTTTAGGAAAAGGAGCAATGCTTTTTGATTGTCACCTGTCCAACTGAGTCCTAAATGATCTGCAACAATAGCCATGCGCAAGTCTGTTCGTTCACAAGGACTTTGTGGACCTGATGATAATAGAGGACAGTGAAATATTAATAAAATGAACATACGTCATCCCCTTTATGTGAATGTGAGAGAAAATTAAATAATCTATTTTCATTTTCTGGCCACTTGTTCATCTCCAAATCTTTATAGCCACTGGTTCAGAACATAATATCAATTTAATCAGTTTAGCTACATCTTATCATTTATGTTATGCAATGGATTATCCAGCAGCAAACTATGAAAATTAAAACCATTTTGTCAGCATTACCAGCAAAATGTAAAATTATAAATAATTGAGTATATTGGATTACTCCAAGTTGGCAAGAAAATGATATTTCATACTACAAACATAATGGTCAACTTAAATGTGTCTAAAAGTAAGTGGTGCTCTGTGACTGTGGTATGTATATTTTAAGCAGGCAGTAACTGTCATGACAAATACACAAAACCAAGCAGTGTGATCCTCAATGACAGACTTACAGTTTTGCAAATCTACAATCGAAAATGTGACCATGCAAACACGCTACTTTGTGTTGTTTGTATACACTGGTTAATTCAAGACAAATACATGAAAAACTCTGACAACAAACTATTACATTAGGTCAGTAACCATCCTGCACAAACAAATAGACAAATAGACCAGGAAATTGTCAAACACAGGACTGGTTGTGCGAGTGTCCAGTCATCTCTACTGACATGCTTGCTTTCTTATGTTTAACAGGGTTGAAAGAAGGAAAGGGAGGAAAAACAATCTTGCGACACTGACATGGTACACAGTACATCAATGACAAAATAATAATAAAAAAAAAATTAAAAGACAGCTACTGTTTTGAGGAGAGTATGTAAACACGCCACAGACATTCCATCAATCCATTAAATGATCACAACAATGTCATGCAACTAAAAGTGAAATATTCAAATATATAGATGTATTTTAAACATAGTGTGAAAGTTTTACAAACTAGGCTTGATCTCCGCGATGGGAGGTGTTCGAGACCCTGTGAGTCCCTGACTGCCCTCCTTCCCACCAGTCCGCCTACTCCTCCTGCTCCTCTCACTGCCGGAAGACCTGTCCGTCGTCGCCACCTTTGCCCTTACGGATGCGGCCCCGGCCTCAGCCCTCGAACCTCTACCAGACCTGGATGAGCGGGAGGGCTGGGAGGGCTGGGAAGGCTGGGAGGCGTCCGACAGAGAGGTGCTTCGGGAGGTGCAGTCTTCCTCCGACTGCTCTGTATGCGTCTTTTTGTCCTCGTCTGACAGGCGATCCACCAACTTTATCGTCTCCCCGCTAATGTCCTTAAAGTATTCGATGGTGCGCTTACAAACCTCACTAGGGTTTTCCTGTCTGCTCTGTCTAGATGCTCCCTCACTTGTGACACTGCTTAACTGATGTCTGTCTTTAAGTGGTAATCTAGTGGGCAGCTTTATGGCTGTTCTTTCTGTGTTCATTGTTTTCACAGGTTGTGAGGTAATCCGAACTGAAACAGGTAAGCTAGCTGTTGCAGCAGGACAACTCTTTTTGACATCTTTGATGGGTATCCTTGATCTAGGCTCTACTTTGGCTATGACTGGCACTCCTTTTTTCCTAACCTCAACTGTGACTGCTTGTTTAGGCTTCTGCTTACCGATGGCTGTTCCCTGTGTATGAAATGACCATCCTGATGCTTTAACTGGAAGCCTTGACTTGGGCTGTTTCACCTCATTTTCTTTAATGGTTTCATTTTTCTGCTCCTGTGCCTGATTGCTGTTGGTCACTTTCGCTCGCTCATCCTTACCCCTACAGCACAATGTTTCTATTCTGCTAGCTTTTTGAAGGGTAGGCTCAGAGGAGGACTGCAAATTAAATACCACACTACCACACTGAATATAGTTGGCCTGAACACTGGAGGACTCAAGGTTATTGTTGTTGTTGGAATTTTCAGAAGGGTAGTCTTTCTTCTCTTGCCTGGACTCAGTTTGGCTGCTACACTCTCTCTCTGTACATGGACTCTCTATACTAATGTACTCTGGCACCATCTGACCATCTGATATTTCAGCTTTACAATCAGTGACATCCCCTGAGTCTTTTTTCACAGTGATAGAGGCAGCTATGCCCATCTTAATAGGAGTTCGCAATTTGGAATCAACCTTAGAGGCTGTGATTGTGCAGGATGAGGCAGTCTCAGCTATGGCTTCACAGGCAGGGATATCAGTACCAGCATAGCCTATGTCACCGCCAGGCTGTGCAGGGCTGCATTTTGCTGTAGTTGATGCTGGTGTTGTTGATGTAGTGTTGTAGTCTAAGGTAGTATCACTAGTAGCTAGAACCTTCACTTTGTCATCTACTGAGGACCTCTCTCCTGTTTTTGACTGAGAGGAAAGTACACCCAGGATCTTGCCCCCTCTCCCCCTTTCCCCTGTTTTAGGGTCAGAGGAATGCTCACCAATCTGGAAAAACTGAAGTCTCTCTTCAACAAAGTCCCGCTTGCTCATGTCAATAGCACCACTGCGGGTCATCTCAAACATCTTCCCTTCATGGAAAGGGAAGGGGTTAGGTTCACTAGTTGGTGTGCTCTCATCAGTTGGTGTTCGGGCAGGGGTTGTGTCTGGTGTTGTAGCCTGTGATTTGTCCTCCACTGATAAACTGAAGGGCTTGGGGTCCTCTTCTTTTGTTTTAGACTCGAAAACCCCTTCATTATCAACACCTTTTGTGGACCAAGGGTCAAAGTCCAGACCTTTGGTGGCAACAGTTTTAAAAGTTGAATTTAGCTCCTCCTGAAGTTGGTACCCAAAATAATTTTCTGCAAAACTCTGCCTATCAGGGTGTCTTCCTTCAAGGGTATAGTCTTTGTCATCCCCACTATCTTTTGCTTCAGTTGTGCTGCTTTCAGTCTTTCCATTATCTCCTCCTTCCTCATATTTCTCTTCTTCAATCACTTCAAGTTTAGATTGACCAAATGAGCGGTCAGCCGTTTTCCCATCAGTAGACAGACTAGATGTTTTAGGGTCCTCACTCAGTCCATCATCTTCATCCTGAAGGTCATATCCATCTAAAGAGTCAATTTCAGTTGCATCTGTGTCATGGGAGAACTCAGCTGTGGTTGCTATGGAGCAGTCAGTAACTGACTGGTCATTGCCATTTTGTTCAAAATCAGCATCCTCCCCCTTTACTGTGCCATTAACTCCAGATTCCTTATTATTTCCATTTTTCTCTGACCGTTTGTGTTTCTGACGTTTCTCTCCTTCTTCTTTCATTTTGAAAGTATACTTTTTGACAGGGATGGGATGGAAGACAGACTCATCATCACTAGAGTCACTATTGTCAGCTCCAGGGGGTATAGGGGATGGAGGCTGAACTCTAATTATTGGCTCAGCTAAAAGGTGCTTGTCATGCTCTTCTTGCAAGTTTACCTCCATCATTTCAGTTTCTGTATGAGAAGAAGCACGTGAGGTCATTTTCTCAGCACTGGACTGCTCTGCTTCTAAGGGAGGAGGGGGTGGAAACTCTATATAGGCAACTCTTTTGTCCTTTGACTTCCCTCTTTCTTCATCCTGCTTTGTACTGTGGTTCTCTGAAGATGTTGGCTTGGACTTTTCCTTTAAGGGCTCTTTATAGATAAAAGTCTTCCCATCTTCCTCCTCAGATTCCTCTGGGATAGTACTTGGCATGCCTGCCATAAACCCTATCACAGAGTCTGGGGTTCTGGATGCTAGGCTTACTTCCTCTGAGCTGGGGGTCTCAGGTGTGACAGGGCTTTTCCCAGAACTATCCATGAAAGTAACTTGCTCTAGAGTGTCATCTTCTGGACTTCCATGAGGAGATGAAGTCTGCTTTTGTTTGACAGTGTAAAATGTGCCTCTAGTTTCATGCACTGTTTTACTTTCATGACTCACTATCTTTTTGTATGTTCCCAGCTGCCCTGAGGTTGTTTCTTTCTCATACTGCTTTCCTACTTGGATACTGACATACACAGGTAAGGGTTTGATATCTTTGAAGCCCTCAGTGACAACTACAGGAGTTACTTGGTCCAAATACTCTACTTGGTCACTATCAACACCATTACACATTACATTTGACTGGTTACTCTCTGATAATAATGTGGATTTTTCTACTGATGATCCATGAGTAGACTTACTGGATTCAGAGCTACTGTGTAACCAATTTTTAACTAAAGTAGGTGTTGGAGACCTTGAATTTTCATGTGGTCCATCTAATTTTAAAGAGGCAGTTTTGTGATTTTCAGGAAAATTAGATGATTTTCTTACAGGAATTTGCGATTCCGAGTTTTTTTTTAGAACATTGTTGCTATTTGGACTTTCTCTAACAACAAATTCTGAATAGATTATTTTCTTAGTAGTTTCTTGTCTTTGCTCACTGCTACTGCAGTCTTTTGTAGCATCATGGATTGAAGATTTAGACAGTTTGGGAGATTGGGAATTAGAAGGCCTAAACCCTTGGCTCTCCCAAGTTTTAAGCATTTTGTTGTCTTCCTGATCTTTTTCACTGATCTCATGCTTTGGTGAGAACTTATTTGATTCTGTCTCCAGACATTTCCTTTGGTATCCTGGACTATTTGGTGTTTTTGGCATACTAGAACCTGCAAACACCTGATACACAGGCAGCTTAGTTTCCTGAAGTTTCCTGATTGGAGGGTTTGAATTTTGGCCAACTTGAGAATTCTTATCTTGCTTTTGAGCCTCTTGCTCAAACTTTAGCCTCACTGCACTAACTTTTGAGGAAGACATTTGAAAAGCTTTAGGATTATCACCTCCACTTCCATGTGTTTTACCATCTCCTTGCTTTCTAGAATCTGCATCACTGAACTGCAGCAACACTCTTCTTTCTGGACTGCTGGGTAAACTTGCACATTTTCTGTCACTTGAGCCAAACCTGTCTCTTAGCCGCTCTCTGCTCCAGTCCTCTCCACTACCACCACTTCTATAAGGTGACCTCTCTGGGCTACTCTGGGTTGAACTTGGCCCTGATCGTGATTCTCTGAAATCTGATCTGCGAGATTTCTTCTCTGGAGACGAGAGCTCATCATTGAGTTGTTCTGTTCTATCTCGAAAAAATTGAGATACCTCACAAAGTTTTTCTTCTGCCTCTTTAACAGTCCTATCTACTCTGTCCTCATACATAATTTCTTCTTTATCCTTGACTTGTGTATCATCCGACACACGCAACCAAACAGATTGCTTTGGGCTGCCAGGCTCAGAAGAATACTGCAAAAGTGTCAGTTTGTCAAAGTTATCATCAACATTGGCCATTCGTCCAGATTTGTCAAAAACATTCCTTGAAGACCTAAATACATACTCTGTTCTTGGGCCAAGTGACCTCCCCCTACTGTGACTGCCTCTGTCTGGTGAATGAACTCGAGACCTATCTTTCAAATATTCCTCTGTGTCTGAATGAGACTGGTCAAGTTTTTCAGACAGTAGCATTTTTTCAGCAAAATTGTATGATTCTCCCCTAAGCTCAGAAGATTCATCTTCATGATACTCTACAGATTGCTGGCTAAGTAGCTTTAATGTTTTGTATGAGTCATCTGACACAAGCTGAGCTGAACTAGGGTGACTGTCTTCTTCCTGTGACATTGGTGTGTTCATTCTGTGAGAGTCAAGATACACAGGCAGTGACTGTTGAGGCTCCTCATCTGCTTGTCTACTCCCTGGACAGTAATACATTTCCTTCTCTGCATGGTTTTTTGTCTCTCTGATAATTACTTCTGTTGGTTCTGTTTTATTGCCTTTTTCAATGTGAACCTCAATTATTCTTTCAACTTTAGGTTTAGAGTTGATATCCTCAAGGACTCTTAGAGATGCATCTTCAGTGGTAGACTTGTGTTCAAACAGTCCAGCCAGCTCTCTAGATGGGTCTTTCCCAGACTGAAAAGCTTTCATTATGTCACGTACAGACATTGTTTCCTCACATCTCTCTGATGTTGCCTCTTTGCCTGATGGTTTGTGGTACACCATCCTGGTGGTGGTAGTTATGTGAGTTTCTTCCTTTACTCTCATCCCTTTACCCATTGGATCCTCATCAGGGCTAGCTTTCACTGAATAGCACTTATGTTGGTCTGGAGTTGATGGAGATGAACTCTGATGCCCTTTGAAATCGGAATCCATTATTCTGGCAGGATTTGCATCCTCCATTGAAGGATGATTGTCATCCTCTGGCTCATAGCTCCTGATGACATGCACCACTTCAGTCCTAGTCTCAGTGATTACTGGTGGAACTGGAATATCCTGAAAAAGAGCCTTGGGACCCATGCCTTCCGCACTTTGAGGGGCAGAAGGTGTCCTCTCACTTCTAGTCTCGAATCCACTGTCTGAGAGAGGACTTTTATCCTGTTCATGTGAGATATCATCTGGGTATTCTAGTACATTGTCTCCTCCAAAAAGTGCATCTGCTACTTTATTGATTTCTTTATCTGTAGGTGAAGACCGGATGTTTGTTGGAGGCATTTTGAGCTTATGCTCCTGAACTGCTATGGTTGGTTTTAGAACTCGTTTCTGCTTCTCCTTGACCTCTAGTTCTTTTTTGCCATCATCTATTTTATTTCTTGTATCATGTATTTTGGAAAAAGAACTACTCCCCACATCACTGGATAAGTAGTCGACCACCTTAGAAAGATTGAAATCTCTGTCAGGTATTGCTTTTGATCTGGCTTCAGAAACCACAGTTTCATATCTTGGTGGATAGCTCCAGTTGCTTGGTGGTTGCTCAACTGGTACTTTTGAAAAGTGTATGTCATCTAATGAACCTCTTGCTAGAGAAGTCCTACCATCCTTCACAGTATCTTTAGTGAGGATTTCGCTTACTTTTACTAGGTCTTGTTTTACTTTCTCCACAATCCGAAACGGCTCTTCATCTTCTATCTTAGCCTCCTTGGGAGAATCTGACAGAAATCCCCTGCTGGCTGTAGAATTTGGATCAGTCTGTAAAATGGCAGACATTCGTATCAAATCTTCTTTCATTTCAGCTACATCCTTCAAAATTTCTTGGCTGGATGAGAGTGGTGATGTAGAGATCATTTTAATGTTAGCAGGAAAAAGTGGGGCTTTAATAGGAGACAGAGTTCTTGCAAAGGACGACTGAGCATTCACATCAGAGGGAATAGTTTTTCTTGGTGACAGAAGAGCAGCAGCAGATTTGGACACTTCGGGTAACTTTTTAAACTGGGGCTCTGGCAACACATTGATAACAGAGTAAACTGGAACAGTCATTGTACTTGAGGTTACAGCAGTGGTGACATTAGGAGAGGTTCGCAAGGAGGTGTAAAGAGAACCAGAAGCTGATGACCTAATAGACTGATAGGAGGAGGATGCAGAAGACGATAAGGACTTAAGGGTACCATATCCAGCAGAGCAAGAATTGAATGTTTTCTCAACCTCATCAAAGGCTGCATTGACACTTGTAGTAGCAGCATTGGTGGTTGCTTGTATTCTCTCTTGCAGACTGCTGGTGAGAGGAGATGTTGGGGAAGAAGAACAGTACTGTGAAGGTGACACAGATCCATTAATTAGAGCTGCAGCACTTGGAGTATTGTTGGGTTTTAGTGTGGATGAAAGAGAAGAAAACAAGTTCCTTGCAGGACTAGTAGCATTTGAGGCAAAAGAACGCACAGAGGAAAGACCAGGGACTGTTTTTATGGGTGAGGAGGAAGATGATGTGCCGGAAGAACTTCCCAATATAGCTTTATATGGGAGGGGAGAGCTGAACATAGTTAGGGAAGATTTGGGAGATGTTGGTGGGGTCAAGCCCATTGATGTTCTTTCAAGATGAGTGCTTCCTCCTCCAGATGCAGTAAGAGAGGAAGTTCTGGCTGACAATGCCCCCAATCCTTTCATAGACAAAGGATCTGAGGCACTTTTACCAGGTGAGGCCAGGGGACTGTGGGTAACCTGGACAGGGTACTGGGGTTGACTGATTACACTTTTTATAGGAGAGGAAAGGGTTCTGTAAGATCGGATGGGAGAGGCTGTGTCACTGGCTGACTTTACAGAGGAAACAGGTGATCCAGGAATGTTGGTCTTAATAGGCGAGGCAGAGTTGATGGACCAGACGGATTTTAATGGAGAGGCAGAAGGTGTGTTCGATGACGAACTGGAGAGGGAGCCAAACCCAGATTTGGTTTGGCCAGGGAGGGCGACAGGAACAGGTGACCACGCCTGATAAGATCTTGTTGAAAAGACAGGTTTGTGAGGGTAGCTAGAAGGCTGCGTTCTCGGCGGGCTTCGATCAGTTGTTTCTTCAATAATGATCAAAATAAAAATAATAAGTAAACATAAAATTAACATAAAGTAATTGGAAATAAAACATAAAAACCAGAAAGAGAAATTTGAGTCAGTAAAAAAGGGCATAATGCACAATAGAAAAAGTTAAAATTTAACACAAAAAAGTCTAAGAAAGGTTCTATGCCAAGTAATGTGGACTCAAAGACAAAACAAAGTTGGTTCATAATGGAGCGTGGATAACAACAGAAATGCTCGACACATGGTACAGATGACAATAATGAGATGACAAAAAATAAAATAAAAATACAATCCCATTGACTTTGCTGCGCTCAATTTGTCTTGCTCATGGCCACAGTGCCTTTTACAATGAATGTCTGAATATAGTGTGTCATTTCATTTAGTGCACTTCTAAAGCCAAAGGACCCCACAAGTGTATATTAGTCATTAAATGATGATCAACTTAATCAATTGGTTGTTACTAATTTATGTAGTTGCACTTTACAAAGATGTAACAGGAATTCTGACACTCATCCTGTTTAGAATGTCCTAAAATACATAATCTGAAGTCAGAAAAAAAAATTTAAACTAAAAAAGCAAAAAAAGCATATTCTTGTTTTAAAATATAATCATGGTATGTAAAAACTCTCTAAAGTAAAGTGCAACTTGTTCTATACAAATATACACAGCCGCACACAATCATAAAGCTAATAAAAAGGGAAATCATGACTAAAAATGTGAACAATTAGAGAGTACTTTTATTCCACATAAATTATAACACTTTCAAGTAATAAATGGACATAATTTCCAAAGGTTTCCACAAATGTAAAATTAACAGTTGAAACGGAGACGTATTTTCAACATGGGGTAGGTAAGCAAAGCATTATACACACAAACCATGCAAATGACTGAGGTATGGTGGATGACATATGACCATGAGTCTGAGTGGTGAATGTTTCAATGTCTTTTTGCACGCATGTGTATGTAACAAAAAACAAACAAATAATAATAATAATAATAATAATAATAATTTAAAAAAAACAACACTAAATTATAAAAAAGTTTCTAAAACTAGTTGAAGTTGCAGCAAAATCTACAACTAGTAAAAAAAACGTATTGAAAGTAAAAATGGGAAACTCACTCGCTGCTGGATCAGTCAAATAGCTGTAGCGCTTACGCAAAGCTAAAGAGGCAAAGGTATGACGTCGTTCTGGCTTTTCATTCTGGAACAAATAAAAACAGAAAAAAAAACTTCAACATAAAAAAAAAAAAAATACGAGAAACCTATAAATTTAGCTCCAAAACGTAATATTTTTAGTAGTTTGTTTAGATTCAATGCAGACCATTCTTGTTTTTAGTAACACTGAACATGCTGTTAGTATTAGCAGAAGGAGGTGCTGCAGATTTATGTTAGTGTGTCCTATAATCTCTTTGCTTGCGCAGTTTTATTATCTGTGTTTTTATTACCGTAGTTCACTGACAAAAGTAATGTCAGGGTTACCTTATTAAATCAAAGCAAAGAGTAAAAAAGTGTGCCAAATTTACTATTTTTTGTTTTAAAATAATATAATGTCATCTGTTTATACAGTAGGTCTGAGTGCTGAACTGTTGCACTGAAATTATCATTATGGAAAACATGGCCACTATCTATTTTGAGTGCTGTAACCGAAACCAGTCCCATTTACTCAACTCTCACAGCATGCGGTTGAGTGTCAGTATTTTCGTCACACACAAGTCCAGAACACTGGGGAGGGGGTTCAACAAAACACTGAACAAATAAAGACTATAGGTTCATCTTTACTTGAATGAAAACCCAGTAATCGCTAGGGCTTGGTTGTAATTATGAGGTCCACTTCTAAATGTATGGGTAAAAGATGAAAAATAAGAGATGCGGCACAGAAACCGAATCCTCTGAACTTGGGACAGGGACAACAATAAATAAAGCTTTGCTGACTAAACCATTTGCCACTAACTTCATGCACGACACAGTGTAATTGTATTAAAATCATAGCTAGGTCAAGAAAAGGAAGCAGTCAGCAGCATATCACAAACTCGGGCACTGCGCGGAGACAAAATCTTCGCAACACATATATTTAATAAAGCAATTGCGATAAAGGCAACAAAAAAAGAATGACTGATAAGAAGCAGTTCCATGTGATGATGAAGAATCTGTTTACCTCATCATCAGGATCAGACTCCATATCCTGTGGTATTCCAAGATGCAGTTCAGGAGAGGAGAGGAAAAATGATACAATGGACAGCAGGGGAGTTATAGTGAGCGGGGGTGTGGGGTGGGGAGGGCAGCAGACAACAAAACTCAGGGGATAAAAATGGAGCAGCAAAAACAACAAACTGCTTCAGAAAAAGTCTATGGGATTAATACATAAAACAAATAGCAAAATAACAAAAGCAAAAGCAGAACAGTTGCAGTTTATGTAATCAATCAGTGCCACAACAAACAGAATTGATATGTTTTTGCATTATTCTTGTGTGCCCACAATGAGCCAAGCAACAAATCAAAGCATGATGTGCACCTGTGGCTCCATGTGTACATTGTGGGGTCTTATGACTGGCACAGGCTTTACTTTTATTAAAAGACACAAGCAACAGGCATTCGCCTCTGGACCAAATATGCTTCAGTGACTTCACTTTTTGTCACAACTACTTCTCTCTGGCAACTATATTTCCATGTGGGTGACATGACATGGCCCAGCAGGATGAGACATTTACAGAGAACCTACCTTCTTGTGGGTTGGCAGTGTAATATTTAAATTGCATATGGCAGTCTGTGGAAGGCCTTTTGTGGTTTTGGGCTCTCTCAGGAAGGAGAGACGACCACATGGCTCCTGGCCCATGTCTCTGATCTGTAGAAGATGGAAAAATAAAAGTTGCATGAGCAGCTGAACAACTTTTCCGAGTAGCTTTTAAATTTTTTTTTGCTCCATTCTTAAAAATCATAGTTGTCATTTTTGCATGTATTGGAATTGGAAATAAACCATTGGGCAAAAATACAACTTGGTTTAAACATTCATCATTTTTACAACTTGCAAAGTGTTTCCTGCTAAACGAACTGTAAAGAGCATCTCTTTTGTTATGTCAGCTGACATACTAAATACATGCTAGTAGACGTGTGGTGAAAGGAGGGAATAATTTTATACCTTCACATTGAAAGGAAGCCTGTTTTCCTTGAAAGAGTAGAAGTTAAACACCAGCTGCTGCCCACTTTTGATGAGAGGCGAAAGGTTGCCATAGCAGTCTACATAGATAGGCTTGCCCTCCAGAACCTGAGGGAGATCATTGTAAATATAAATATTGTCAAAGCATGAACATATTGGATTGCATGTAGTTGTACTGTGCAAAAATAATGTTTGTATGCCTAAAAGTAAGCAGCTTCACCTCAATATCTTTGCTCCGGGCCACTTCTTCAAAGTTCTCCTGCTGCTCCAAAGTTTTGTCCACCTTGTCGTCTGTCATGCAGAAGCAGCGCAGCCGAGCCTCGACGGGGTCATTCATCTTGGCGAACACCACAAACTTGGCCAGGTATGGCACGCAGATCAGCTCCCGGTATAACTGAGACGCTAGACTCACCGTCTCAGGAATCTGGTGACAGTCTGCGAGCCAGAACCTGAGTGGGGAACGATCCAAGGTGAGAGGAGAAAGGAATAACAGCACAGATGTAAGGCTGCGAATTACATCAAACACTTCATGGGGCTGCAGCGCCATAGTGCACGAAACATTTAAAAATGATAAAACACGTTTGGTTATTTATCCAAATGAGGCCCACAGACACATGACAGCCATGTGGCAATCTACTTGCACAGAACCAAGTTGAGCTCTGTTAATAGCAGCCTGCACGCTTCCCACATGATTCAAATTTATCCAGGATGAGAGGTCATGACTTTGCCTGTTGTAACCAGAAGGCTGCAACACTGATATCAGAACAGCAGAAAAGAGTTTGACAGATTTTTTAAAACTACGATACATAAGGTGAAATGATTAATTAGGCATCCACACTATTGAGATCCACTTTTTCTTCCGTGCATTTTTTTGGCATCTAACTACTAGCTTTTTTTTCTGTTTGTTTTAGCTACTATTCAGCTGTTTTTGGCCAATTTCAGCTTTTTCCACATAATTTAAACTGTATTGTGCTAATTTCTGCCTCTTTCAGACTTAATGGGCACAATTGATCTCAATTCACTTCCTTTTGGGAATTTAAGCTTCTTTCTATATTTCTTTAGCTACTATTCAGCTGTTTTAGTGAAATTTCAGCTTCTTTAAGATAATTTCCACGTCTGTTTTCTTCTGCTAACTTAGGCTTGTTCTTCATTTTCAGCTAAATTTCTGCATGTTTTTAGCTAATTTCAGCTGTTTTTCAGCAAGAAGCTTCTCTAGTTTAATGAGTTTTGAGTCCTTCATTTAGCAAATGATTCATACAAGAGAAAGATGTTGCTTTTGTACCATTTCAAAAACATCCAAAAAAGTCTAACAAATGATGCCTATCAACACCAATAATTCTCAGTTGGGTCATCTGGACAGTTTCTTTTTTATAAAAACGTTTTGCCCTCCATCCGGATGGCCTCATCAGTCAGAGGAATTGGAAACCAGAAGACACAACTGAGAATCATTGGTTTTGGTACCTGGATTATTGAGCATGAACTTTCATACCTAGCAATAGTTTCATCCATTAAATGTGAGAGAAAAAACATTAGGATTTACTACGAAAAAATGTTGGATATTTTAGTTGTAAAAAATATTTTTATGTAGATTTTTTTCTGATAGTTAAAATAGAAAATCATCCAACTTACTACACTAAACAACGTATTATGAACAAAAGTGGACATTTCAATGGGTAAATGTATTAGATCCATTGCAAGTGACATTTTAAGTCATAATTACTAAAACTCGAAAGAAAGAAAACAGAAAATATTGTAAAAACTAAAAGGATAAAGTATGTTAAATATTTACAAAGAAATGTTGACGGTTGCTCATGTCTTATTTTACAGCAGCGGTCAGACAAAGATTTTAAAAAAATCTATAAAACATTACACAATCACTTTTACATAGCTAAATATATAAGCGTTATTATTCCTAAAACAGCATTCAAAATACCCAGGTCTTTTTTTTTTTTCGATGTGTTCGGCACTGTTGAGTGTAACATGTGTCTGTGGGTGTGTCTCTCACCTGGCCGACACGTTTGTGGTGAAGGAGACACAGTCAGTTACAAAGGACAGCGGTGTGGTTCCTGTGATGTCCTCCCACTGTGCAGGAGACGTCCCTCCTGTGTGAAACGAAGTCAAAAGATGAACTCACAGCCTTTCTAACACTACATGTTGTTCAGTTGTCACACTTTCATTCTTTCTTCCTCTTAACTATTCAATTCAGAGTTCTCATGTCTAACCTCACTAAGCTAAGGATGCTGCTTGGCTATTTTTAACTCAGAGTTTGTTGGTTATTAGTGCAAGCCAACAGAATCTGGACAGAGTATAGAGGTGCTGCAGTAGTGTTGTCTAATTGTCTGCAGCTCAACTTGCCGGTGATGCTGCAGAGCAGACGCAAGCAGGGCGCGGCGTCGCCTCGCTTGCCGCTGGGGTGACCCTCTGCTGATCTGGGCGGGACGGGGATCGTCATGGTGATCGGCTTGTGGAACTTTCTCCTTCTGGGCTCTACGGTGACGATGGGGCTGAAGGTGGCTCTGTTTCCAAGGACCGCCCTCACCATGTCATCTGGGACAGGCTGTGCCTGAATTAAAAAAATAAAAATAAATAAGCCACAAAGCGGAAAAAGATTCAGGCCCAATATTTAGTCTGCAGAAGAAACAAGAAATGCACAGATACTGTTATATTTTACCAAATCAGGTTTTAGGTATAATAATATTTAACCGATGTAGGTCAAGTATAAATAATTAGGAAGTCAATAGACAGTATCTGCAAAGAAAAGTCCAGGAACAGATTCTATTTGAGCTAATCAAAGAAGGACTTTTGTACCTGCAGGCCAACACGGATCCTCTTAGTGAGCGCCCCCTGTGGAAATGAGGCCTGGACCATGGGTATGTTGTTGCAGGACAGCACGCCTCCGTCAGGACCCATGTGGTTAGACTCCTGCTTGATCCTGGACACCACAGCAAAATACTGCGGAAAATCTCTGGTGACGATGCGGCAAATGCGCTTCTTCTCCAGCTCCTCAGGACTGTCCATTTCTGTTTCAAAACACGTCTTCATGTAAATATTACATATAGCAGAGGAAGGGTGGACATACGGTAAATCCGTTTTATTCTTTACAGATGTACATCTTTAGTTGTCAAACTGGTGTAAAACTTTTTCGGCTTTCGTCAAAGTAAATTTACTTTTTTTGGCATTTTGTTATTTGCAATTCAAACTTTTGTATTTATATTATGAAGTGAAAATTTAAAAAGAAAATGTCAGAGAGTCACAAAATAAAAAGACATCTACAGACATCTAAATAGATATACAGTAATAGTAAATCAAAATAAAATGAATTGATATGCACAATGCAGCAACAGAGAATAGAGATGGGAAAAAAATCTTTAGATGTATTTAAGGAATTGTTCTAGCCTCAAAAAAATGCAACTGCAGTCTAAGGTAATATTTGTTTAATGAGTCAAATTAAGTGTACTTTTATATTCAAACCCAAACATTAATTTTGTAAATAGGGTTTTGTTTCAAACAAATACTTTAAACAATATTTTACAGAGATGACTGACAATCAGCAATAAAAAAGAAGCAATATGAAAAATAGCCTAAATAATGCCGAATACAGTGGGAAAAAAAAAACTTTTAGCCCAAAGAACTTTTAAATAAACTTTTGAGCAAACTGTTATTTTTGTAGGTTAATTACGCATTACTAGAGTGCAGTTTCAGCTTTGTTACAATTAATAATCACTGACAACTTTGAATATTGTAAAACTTTTCAGAACTCATCTGCAGCATTTGCAGCTGTGGTGTAAAAATATGTTTAAAAGTGTAATGTCAAAGATATCTATGTGCTGGACTTTCTTTGCAGAGAGTGCTGAAGGCTACACAGAAGTTTGTTGGAGTGGGGGGGGGGGGGGGGGGGGGGGG
>JARVGV010000001.1:46096963-46107357 GCA_031762435.1 Hypsolebias longignatus
TATATAAAATGAAATAATAAACTAAACATTAGATATGTCTTAATTAAGGATTTTTTTAATCGGGTGAAACAAGACACAGTGCATCTTACAAAGTCAAGTCAGGTCTATTGGACAGTTTCTTTTTTTGAAATGTTTCATCTTTCATCCAGAAGACTTCATCAGTCCTAGGAGCCACAACAAACTCAGTTTTATTAATAGCATCTTCTCGTATAGTGAGTCAACCAGTTCGATGGTGCTCTGGTGGTTTCTGTAGTTCGCCCTCTCCACCGTTGACTCGTCTGAGGCATTCGTGGCCAAAGTGGTTTAAAATATTCAATAACTGAAACGTTTCACCAAAAGGAACAGTTCAGAGGACCTGACTTAACTTTGTTAGTTTTTTCTACCTGGACCGTTGAGCACGCATCAGGACACAGTACATAACAAACTATTTAAATCTACATTACAATTCACACATTTCTAAATTTACAAGGAGCCCAAATAAACAGTAAGAAGACAAGTTTTATTCAGTTTGTTCTCTGACATTTAACCACAAAATCAATAATCTGGGTACATCAAGGTTTCTTCACAACATCTCCACTATCTGCACAAAATAAAAATATTTGATAACATTAAAATGCAGTCAATGACTCAAAATAATCCCCCAGCATCCTTAGGGTCACAGCGCAGTGAAGCTTTAATTGGGGAATTTTCCCTTGATCTTAAATATTTTTATTCTGTTTTGTGTTTATGTCAGCACCAGGCATGCGGCCCAGGGCTGAGAAGCTGAACCAGGCGACTAAATTAAAGTGAAAGCCTTCGAGGTACAAATATGAATAATGTTTAAAAAGGTTCTCAACTCTTTTTAGTATTAGAATATAAAGATCTGTCCCTATGAAAGACCTTCCTTTTATAAAACATAAATTCACCTGCATTGT
Source organism: Hypsolebias longignatus (assembly GCA_031762435.1). Taxonomy (NCBI): domain Eukaryota; kingdom Metazoa; phylum Chordata; class Actinopteri; order Cyprinodontiformes; family Rivulidae; genus Hypsolebias; species Hypsolebias longignatus. The sequence continues at coordinate 46,097,878 of JARVGV010000001.1, forward strand.
ATATTTTTTAGAGTTCAAATCACTGGAGTGCACTGAATGCATTTTAATTTTCATAATATATTTAACTATTTGCAAAAGCAGTCCCTATAGGGGTCATCAATTATTGATTTCAGTTTAAACCCAAACAATGGCTGCACACTGTTAGTGCAATCCTGCTGCAGCTGCATGCTTCTTAATCCAGTAGCCATCTTTTGTCCTGAATCTAAATACAGTACAGTCTTTTGTAGCATCAGTATAGGCAATGATTAGGTGTGTCTTACCTTTGTGGCTGCATCTACTGTGGCTTCAAGCTTCAGCAACTCAGCAACAACCTCCACATGCCCCTCTTTGGAGGCCAAATGAAGAGCATTCAGGCCATTCTGGGGAGGGAATATAGTTTGATAAGTTAGAGCCACTACACAACTATATTTTCAACTTGTTAAATATGATTTTTGTTCGAGATTAGTCCTTTTTCGAATGAGAGCTACTAATATTACAAGTCTGTAGTGACTTTTTCCAAAATCTACCTGGTTGCAAATGTTAATCTCAACTCCAGACTTGAGGTAGTCAAGGACTTTTTCAAGGTTCCCTGCCCGGGCAGCTCGCAGGTAACTGGCATTACTATCAGACTGAAGAGATCGAGAAAAGAAGAAGGTAAAACAGAGAGAGAGAGAGAAGAGGGAAACAAAAAGGGGAAAAATGAGATTATGGGCGCTAAAGTGCATCTGCACGCAGGCGAACAGAAATATTACTGTACCAGGTAAAACTCTGTCATAATGTCTCAGACACCTAAAAACATCTTGATGAGGAGGAAAACAAAGCAAGTCCCCACAAAAAGTGTCACGTAAAACACAATCCACATGAATCCACTGCTGCTTGGAACGACAAAAAGTCCTCAAGCCAAACGCTCCCAAACATTTCATCCCAGCAATTCTCCTTCAGCTTCTGTCAGATCTCACACGTCTGATGCTTCAGCTTTGTTGAATCCAAATGTCTCATAGGAAGTTCAGCGAGCGGGTGCTGGTGGTCCTCAGAGCCCTTCTCTTTCCCACAAGGACCTCTGCTGCAGCCAGCAGTGAAACGGTTTGTGAGAGAACCTTGGTGTGCAATGAGAGAAGCAGTGCACCTTCTATTCTGCTTGGCTGTCCTTTATTCCACTACAGAAATAGAGCTTTGCACACTAAAATAAAAACTGCTGAGGTAAGCATGTTTTCAGCCCCGTTACAAACGTTGGAGCATGTGAGAGGAGGAGACAGGAGAAGCAAGAGGCTTAAAGGAGGATGAGATAAGGAAAGACTAATGGAAGGAGACAGCCAAAAGGTTAAAAAGATGACATGGAGGTTGAATGTCCAGAGGACAAGACTTCACTTTTATAGACATGGAGGTTGTGTTTTTTTTATTTTTTTTATTCAGTGTTTGCATTTGTTTCTTTTACATCGTTTGACATAAAATAGCACTCAGCAAGCCTTTTTCATTTTATTTTTTTACTTCCTTCTTTGTGCCATAAGAAGCGCGTTTGTGAAATGGAGCTGCTGAGATCAGGAGGGAGAGAAACTTGGATAAGATGCTTCATAACAGAAGACCCAAACACGCATTCCTCCAAATGATCAAAATCCCAGACCTGCTAAGTGCAGCCTTGACTCCAGCAGGACTGAACTACCTGATCGGTCTGATTCAAAGTTGGGTTCTTCTTATCCACCATGTCTGTCCTGCTTTGTAAAATAACTCGGGCCCAACACCAGCGTAACTGGACAGGTCATCCAGCGTCACACTGTTCCACTGACAGTAATAAAAGTGCAAGAAGTAAAGATTCACATTTGTTCAAGCAGGCGTGTGATGAAAAACAAACGATTAGCAAATGAAGCCATGTTAACTGGAAGCTCGGTCATTTCCTGATTACAAGAAACCATCAGGCTTACTCTCATATCTCTATGGCCAATTGTCTTATTTCTAGACATGCTTTCTTCCTTTTTCCATGTCATCAACTCTCAGTGGACCATCTGATAGCACGGAACAGCTAATAATGTTTCTGCTCTAGACATGAGCAAAAAGTCCTGTGAAAGAGAATGAACCAAATGACAGATGAAATGTAAAACTACAGTTCTCCAAACTCCATTAGAATCAGTGGGGATAATATATGAGGAAGTTCTGCAGTGAAAGTCTGAGTGTTAGGAATTTATTTTATTTTTTTGTCTCCAAACCCCATGTGTCATTTTTCACCACTTTTATTGTCTGTCCAAACAGGTCTCACTTGTAAATGAGTCTTCACTTTAACTGACATGCTACAGTTCCATTTCCTGTTATGTTGCCATTAGTGTCATATACAGCACAAGTTGTATCTGGCTCTATTAAATAATTTGATGAGAAAACATGCAACAAAAACTGATAAACAAACACAGCAACAAAAATATATACCACACTTTGTTCTCAGACTGCAGGTTTACTCCTGGTTCTTAGAGTTTTAAAAAAACAGAATGGGAGGCAGATCTTGCAGTTGTCAGGCTCCTCTCTTGTGGAACCAACTTCCAGTTTTTGTCCATGAGGCTGACACATTGTCCAGTTTTAAGATTGGACTCTCCTTTTTGATAAATCCTATAGTTAGGGTTGGCTTGGGTTTCCTGAGCTGTCCCTTAGTTATGCTATAGGCTTAGACTGCTGGAGGACAAACTGACCACATCTTTTCACTATACTACTGACTTTACTTACTCTTCTCAACCTGTGTTGTATTTGTAATTACTTTCTCCATCCTAACATGTGGGTTTTTTGTCTTTCAGGTACACCTGGACCTATATCTGGACCTGCCATTCTGTGTTCGTTTGCCTCTCCTTCCTGTCCTCTCAAACCAGCCGGTCAAAGTAGATGGCAGCTTGTCCTGAGCCTGGTTCTGCTGGAGGTTTCTTCCTTTTAAAAAGGAGTTTTTCCTTTCCACTGTTGCCATTGTGCTTGCTCAGAATTGGAGACTGCAACAAAGCCAAGATTCAACAAGTCTGCTGGCTTCCTTAGATAGAGAACTTTACTGATTGGCTTTTCTATGTATGTGAATGTTCTTGTAAAGTGCCCTGAGACAACTTTGTTGTGATTTGGCACTATATAAATAAACTGAATTGAATTGACTATACACACACCCATCCATCCATCATCTTTACCTGCTCTTTCCTTTTCGGATCACGGGGGTCACTGGTGCCCATGTCCAGCTATCACTGTGTGAGGGGTGGAGGACATCCTGGACAGGTCTCCACTCCATCAAGGGGACACAGAAACAAACGAGACAAACAACCATTCACTTACACTCAGGGACAATTTAGAGTGACCAGTCAGTCTAACATGCATGTTTTTGGACTGTGGGAGGAAACCGGAGCACCTGGAGAAAACCCACGCCTGCACGGAGAGAACATGCAAACTCCAACCAGAAAGATCCCTGGACTGGGATTTGAACCGGGGACCTTCTTGCTGAGAGGCAGCAGCTCTACCAGTTGCGCCACCATGCTGCCTACGCTCAAATGTCATACTGGGTGAAACTGTGCAGCAGAGTAAAATTGAGTTCCGGCTTCAGATCAGGCTCTTTTTAAACTGCAAAACGTGGAGGTACTGTCACAACCCCTGCCCTCATCAAAACACAGTGCATGTATTTGTGTTTATTAGTTTAACACATTTGGAAAACGGTTTTAAACATAAACAGGAGTCCTGTGCATTTCATAACAGGAATGCAACCTTAGTGTGATGCAGCATAACTGAGAGGTCTAATCCTCAACCATTTTGTTGTGGGATGGTTGCCATGAATGGTAGATAATTAGTTAGAAGATCCAAGAGTAAACATGAGGAGAGGATGTGAAACAAAAAAAAAAAAATCCTGATGGCACAACCAAGGCCGTAATCTCAAGACGTGCGAAGTTACAGAAAAGAACAAAAAATGTAAACCGGGGAGGACGCATAAACTGTAACTGTAATTACTGAGCACGAAACAGGTGTTCTGATGACAAATGTATAACAGGTGAGAGCAGCTGGGACAGCTGAGGACATCTAAGGGTTAAGATGCAAGAATAACAAAATAACAACAACAAAAAAGACAAGAAAAAAGCTCTTCTAAATTTAATAAATGCTTATAAAACAAAAAAACTAAAAATCATGACCTCTTTAATGAATCAGTGACCAGTCTAAAACGTACTGGCAGCATGAACAAAGATTAACATGAAATAAAAAATTAAAAAGACAGTGTAATACTGATATTTATTTAAAGATAGTTTTTTTTTTTAACTGACAATGTATTTTAATGTTTGCAACATTGATAAAATAAAAATAAAAACTATAAAATTCCAAAACTATACTTCCATTTCCAAAAGAATGAAGGTGTATGAGCACTTTTTTACATTTCTGAGACTGTCACTTGTTTTTGTTATGGTCTTTTAAATATCACTCTGCTCCTTGTGTCTCCCCTAATTATTCTCATCTGATCTTCCAATTGTTTCCCTTCATGCCTGTAATTTAGTCATGAGACCAACTTGTTCAGCCTTTGATTCAAGTTCTATCCAAGGCCAACACAAGGGGGTCTTAGAGTCTGTGAATGATTACAACAGACAGGGCACCGAGCAGGGGAACACCATTAAGCCTCAACAGAGCAAACGTTAAAGAAAACGGGGCCTCATAAAATGAGGTTAAGCTTCACAGAAAACATTAATCTTTTGGTAGAGAAAAGGGCGAGAGTAAAAGAGACTAATCTGACTCGAGTAAAAACTGAAAAAGTTGAAAATTACCGTAAACAATCCTAAAAAAGCAATTTGTATGTAAGATCAAATTATATTTCAATTTAATATTATCAAACAGGTCTTCCCTGTTAGGTGGTTTGTCAACATTAAAGTGTCAGCTTTAGTCATTTCCAGGAAATATGTTTGATTGACATGACATTTGAGCACTGCTGATGATCACAACTGGAAAAACAAAATGAAAAATGTTTACCCATGTCCTTAAAAGAGGAACCATTAAGTATTTTATTTGTCATTGTGATCCGATGTAATGTTTCATCTGAATTTCAAATGTGTGAAATTTATTGATATTTTTTTCCTAATAAAAATCACCAGTTGAAAAAAGGTCTGAATCTCAAATAAGCACATTTTGGTTGGTTCCCTTAATCTAAAAACAATAAACATTGATTGGGATGTGAAAAGCTGAAACTGTACTCGCCATCTTTTCATTTCATGACACCAACACAGTTGGATATTTTATCTCGTTACTGATACGCCTGATGGAACTGACGGATGTGACGTCAGACTTATGGCAAAACAGAAACGTGCGGCCTCTGTAGTAAAAATCTTCACCCACGCCTCTGCACGACATTCTGTGCTGTTTCTCTAAAAGTATTCATGCAAACATGAACACATGTTGATGTCACTGCTGTGTGAACTGGGGTGAGCTTATGGAGGACAGCGAGACCAGCAGCAGCTGTATTGTTTAACTTTATCCCCTGCTCTCCTGACAGCACAAAACTTAGAGCTGCACAGATCTGACAGCACAAAACCAGAGGCGTCGAGTCAACAACAACCCCCAAAACCCTTCAGCTCATCCTGTTACGTTATTTTTCCTTATGTGGAATTTCCTCAACAACTCGCTATCTCCACAGAATGAACAATGAATGAGCAACTGAGTGAAATACTTCCTGCAGACAGATGTGCTTTATGCACTAATGTGTTGTAATCATCCAGTGGTTGTGAAAGTTGTTCTCCCTGAAGCAGCTTTACAGAAATCTCACACTACAAAAGCTTCACTTATAAGCTTTTCCTGTCTCATTTTTTTAATTTTTATTTCTTAATCAAAGTTGCAAGTTACAGCTGCTCATGCTTCAGCAGTGTGTTGGTATTTTTAAAATTTCAAAGAGTAGCTGGACAAATTTGCTTTATTGACTTTTTCCATTGAAGAGATGGATTGTTAAGAGCAATTCAAACCTTGTCTGTTAGCTTCGCAAAGGAGCTGGTTTCAACTGTAAAACATCTGCTTACCCATTAAAAAAAAAAATTCTTCTTATGAAATGATATGTTTCTTTATGTTTTATACAAACCTATTTGCAAATGTGCGAGCAATGTGGACAAACAGGATGAGACTCTCCCACAAACATGCTTTGGGCTCTGTTCATCAGATTGCAGATCAGCTGACTTGTAATTCTCAGATACACAAACAACACCAGCGCAATCCTATTGGTTGATGCATCGCTGAATTCACAACCTCAAAAGACTCGGATGTTTTTGAATAAAAGGCAATATCATATATATATATATATTTTTTTTTTAAAGCAAAACAAATACATATATATACTCACATGGGTTAGGGAGACTGCACCCTCTTCCACAGCCATGTCTAATTTCTTTCCCTGTTTCTTTCTCTCCTCTGAATAACAAGGAATGAAACCTGAGCTTCGAGCGGCCAAGCAGCCACACATCCGTCATCTATTCAGCCAGTCGCCCTGCTCCTGAACGTCCATCCCACTCAGAGTAAAGTACAAAGTGCTACTGGCTCAAGCAACAAAGTAAAGACAGGAATTCTGCTCTCCTTCTGCTGTGTGTTGATGCACATCAGACAGATGGGTGAAGGGGGGTGAGGAGGTGAGTATTAGAGGGTGAACTGGGATGATTTCAGGATGGTTGATCAAGAAAAGAGGTCCAAAAAGCCACAAAGCTGTTAGTAAACAAAGCCCTCTGCTTCTCTTAGTCTTTCATGCTGAAGAAAGGACACATGCCAAATCCCCTCTGCTGCCTTGCGCCCTCCCCATCCTGCCCCTGCGTCTTTTCTTTTCCTTAAATGAGTAAACAAGAGTAAATCCCTGCCATCTTAAAGACGCTAGCATTTTCAAATAAGGACGGTGAGGGAAAAGCCCCCTCTGACTTACCATAATAGCTGTGTCTTCTCCATCCCACTCTGCCTCCTTCCCTTTCTTCCTCACCTTCATTTGCTGTGACAGTAGGTGGGTGTTTGGGGGTGGGGGGGTGTCAATGTGATCTTGATATTCAAGGTTGCTCGAAAGGGAGAAACTGAAAATAGCAGCCGAAACAAAATACTTTCACTGAAACACTTCCCCTGTTAACCCACCATCTCCCCCGTTTCCCTCCCACTCGTTCTGTCTGCCTGCATGCTGCTCTTTATTGTCACCCTGCTAATCAGCTTTTATACCCCCCCACGCCCCCAAACTCCAAAACAAAGAGCAGTGTTAGGGCTGTGCTTCCACCCAGACCGGGATCGTTCTACCTGGAATCAGTTCGATAAGAGTGAAAAGGATGTTGATGTGTCTACTGGTGGAGTAGAAACTAGTCTGGCAGAGAACAAACAATACCACCAACCATTTTGGTGGGGGCAGTGGACCCATGGGTGCCTCAGTCATCAATGCAGACACTAACATATAGGATTAGGGGCTTTTCCTTTAGTATTAGGGACACCCTCTGTCCTGCAACTCCTCACCCCGAGGAGGCACGCACCATGAGAAGCTCACCCCCACCGTTTTTTTTCTCAGTCAAATCCAGCTCAGAGCTAAGCCTTAGCACAATAAAATAGCATCCATATACAGTATTATAAATATTACTCTACTGAAAAATCTGCATTTTGATTTGGCGTGAACCGTAGCAAAAGAACTGGTATAACACAACACACAGCATAAATACTGTATCTAAGTTATATGTTTAGTCTTAAGTTATTGCTGCTGTGGGTCCATCTAACCAAAAGGTGGACAATCAACTTTGATTGTTCCCTGAGTTCCAACCCTGCTCCTGAGGAACACCATCCTACATGTTTTAGTTGGTCCTCTGCTCCAACACACCTGATTTGAATGAAAGGGTGATTCGGCTGAACTTAAAGAAGTAAACCATTGAATCAGATGTGTTGGAGCAGAGAAAAAAACTAAAACATTCAGAATGGTGTTCCCCAAGGACTAGGGTTGGGAACCACTACAAGTTTAATGTACATGTTTTAGAGTGTAAAGGATTTTTTTTAATCATAACTACACTTAACAAATGCCACCACAGTATCATATAACCTCTTTAAGAACCTAGATAAATTAATTCATTCATTTACATATTGAGGAAAATAATCTAATAAAAATGTCCACAGAAACACAGCACTTACATTGCACATGAGATGATGCAATGCCAATCAAATGTATAGGTGAACACCCTATTTTACTCAAATTAAAAAAAAGCAAAACAACTTATATCTCTGGACATTTTGTGAGACAAAAAAAAAAGATTCAAATAACTTTTGTTAAATGACACAAACAAGTTTACTCAGTGTAAACTGTCTTGTGCAAAAAGTAATTTCACTTATGAACAACTAAAATTAAATGACGCTATAATGTTTTGAAGAGGCAATGTCAAAATCCTGACACCAGTCAAACGTAGAAATGTAGAGAAGCTCACCAACAAGCAGCTCAGTGTCCTAATGTTCAGTATTCTGTAAATAATGCAAACTTCATGACTTTAAATAGTGAAGGTTTATTGTTTTATGGTTTTACACTTATTTTATTCATTAGCGGTTCACTTATGCAAACGTTATTTTCAAATGACCAGAAAAATATTATATATCTTTTTTTATACTCTTTATTTCAATAACAGGCTCATGAAATACACTACATGGAATTTTTGACAAACTATAATAATCACTGTTCCTCAGCATGATACAAATGTTATATTTTAGATGGAAATCTTTGACATTCGTCATAAATATTACACAGTCACGTGCAGAAAGTCACCTTTTTTCACTATCTCCAAAAATTTGAGATGCACTGTGGGTTTTGGTTTTTCTGTATCATCAACTTTCAAAACAAACAAGATAACGAGTTTGAGATGGCGGGAGTCGGAGCAGTAAAAGTGGTGGGTGGTGGTGGTGGGGTGGGTGCTGTTAGAGGGAGTGACAGATGCTCAGAACCAGAAGAGGCGAGCTCAACATGTGATTGGTTGATTACAAGCTCCTTCACGCTAATACTGCAGTGTGCAACTCTCTCTTTCTCTCTCTTTTTTTAAAGATGGAGAAAAAAAAAAAGATAAATACATAAGTAGTGTTTCCATGGTTACAGGGGAGGGGCTAGTTCTGGAAAGTTATCCCTCTTGGTACAGTAATGTTAATCTCCTGCTCCTTAACAACCACAGTTGCACAGTTTATATGAATGAATTACATTAAAAAAAATAATAAAAAAATAAAACAATGTTTTGAATGTGTTTGTTTACTTTGGTACTTTAATTTACACCAGATGATTGTGTTAAATCATTTGTGTATTTGAGCCTTTTGAATTCTGACTACAGTACCTATAAATTATATAAGGTGAAGCAATCTGAGGAGGTCTAATATGACGCTATTTATTCCTCAAAGGTGAGGAAGATACATTTTGCATGGATGTAATAACCTTTTTGATTTACAAAATGTTTCCTCTTGGCATTCTTTCTTTCTTAAACTCAGGGTAAAATAAATACGTATAGCTTCGGGCGTTTTGAGGTAGTATACTGTATACAAATATATAATTTTATATTTACA
>JARVGV010000001.1:46272573-46285625 GCA_031762435.1 Hypsolebias longignatus
TAGTGTTGAGTCATTTTAATGAACAATGCTGCAGATAATACATGTTTTTATTGTGTTTACTCTGTGACACAGTTCACTCTTGGACTTGTGATTCTGTGCAGCAGAATTTCAGAGATGGCATGCAGAGTTAAACGCCACTGAGAAAAAAAAAAAAAAGAATAAGGAATTATACCTTTGAAAGTTTTTACTAAACACAAAGTAAAACCAATGTGTCATTTTAACTGCAGTAAAAACATTGAAGTAAAAGTTGCCTGTTTGAAGAAAGGAGGATTAGACACAGCTAACAAAGGAATACATCATTTCAGCTCCAGTTTGTCATCAACTCTAGTTAAAATATTGTCTAAACCTTGTAGTGGATCAACAATTAACAATATTTTAACTTCCTGACAGCATTTTCAAAACTTGGACCCGAGTGTCGAGACATTTAGAGACATCTCTTGTCTCCTGTCCCAACATCCCATGAATTGACACATTTTAATATTGCAGCAAGAATTTATTTTTCAAGTTCAGAAGAAGTTGGTTTTCAAAGATTTTTGAGTCCAGTCTGGCTCTTCTGGGAGAGAGAATCTGTCCTAATGTACTGAACAGTCTTTCAATAATATTTCTATAAGGTCATGGGTGGTGTGCATCTTCTGGCTGAATCTTTGTGGTGGAATCCATTATGGGTGTGTTAGTGGTGCTGTGGGTGCTCCCAGCTCAATGACATATATATATATACTTTGTACTAGAATATACTTAATTGGTCCAGCTCTTCTTGAAGGCAGGTCTATTGTTATCTGTCCACTTTGCAGTGATTCAATGGACCAACTTTCTCGACATCAGTTACTTTCAAACTAACAACAAATCAAAAAACTGCAACGTGAATGTAACTTGTAACTCAACACGTTATAAAAATGTAGTGTAGTAGAAAGTACAGATACTTCATGTAAAATGTAGTGGAGTAAAAGTAAAAGTACCCACATTTAATTCTACTTAAGTAAAGTACAGATACATGAAAAATGTACTTAAGTACAATAACAAAGTACTTGTACTTAGTTACATCCCACCACTGCAGGCTAGTGGTTCTACACTTAATGCTCCTTAACCTCCTGTCGGAGGGGAGAGGTCCCAAGTGTGTGTACAGGGTGAGTGGGGTCCTTCATAATGCAGGTGGCCCTCTTCCTGCATTTGGAGTTGTAGATGTCTGTGATGGTGGGGAGACTGACTCCAACAGACTTCTGTGCTGCAAAGCTTTTCTTTCTGCAGCTGTGCAGCCTCCATGCCACATGTTGATGCTGGAGCACAGGATGCTCTCTGCACACCTAGAAGGAGGCGAGGACTGAGCTTCCCAGACCAGCACTTCTCAGAGGTTTGTGAATTTAAAAGTTATCCGACTTTTATTATTATTATTTAGCTGTGACTGTGCTCTTCTGAAAGATACATTAAAGAATGTCTGCTTTCTGGTAAGGCAACTCTCAGTTTGGAGATTGCAGTACTCCGCACACAAAAGCATCTTAACCTTCCATCAATTTTATACATTTTCCTCTTTTAATATTTGTATTTTAAAAACTTCTCGTGTTCAAGCTTCTTAATATTACCGTTATGAAGGATAGCTACATTTACCACCTTATTTATTTTTAGTTAACCAACACTTGCTCGCTGTGGAAACCCCTGCAGAAGGAAGCAATCTAAACTTGACAGATATTCTTTTTCAGCTGTTTTCTCATGGGGTTTCATGCACTCTACTTTATTGCAGGGCATGCCTAAAATGTTGGAATGAAGACATAGTGACCCCTGACCTGTCATCCATATAGTTCTCCCTTACAACAGCATCTTTATACATCAATATTCTCTTGTCAACTTTCTGCTTATAAACATTTGAACACAGCATAAAGTTATTCCCCATTAGATTAGATGAGTACCAAAGTCTCCACAAACCCCACATCATTCATATGTACCCATTTTTCACTGGGGTCACCGTTAGTCTCAATTTATTTATTTGCTTTAGCCCATGTTTAGCCCCAGTCTCCCAACATGAAATGAGCAAATAATTAGCAATAAACTCAAACAGGCAAGTCTGGTTTCTACAGGGAGACCATTAATTTCACTTCTTTATTGGTAACAGCAATTAATGACCCAAATGCAACATAGAGATCTTTAACTTTTGCTGTAACTTTCCAACAAATTAAGTTCTACTTTGCATTTGTTTTCACAGGACAGTAGAAGTGCAATTTAAGTTTGTAAAAATATAAACAGATCATCCTTTCTTCTACATAAAAAAAAACAACTAATCAGTCCAGTATAAGAACTATTTTAATGATGGCTCACACCTGAACTGTAATTGCTATACAGAGATCTTTCACTCTTAAAAGAGAATGCCCTCATTTATAAAATAAAATAAAAAATCCTCAGCCTGGATAATTATCAAACAAATATAAACACCTTTAGAAATTTAGATGTGAGGACCTGTTTGCCTGTTAAGTTGATAGTCATGTGACCTGACCAGCGCCCTAGTTGAACACCTCTTAGATGTTTATGCATATGTGGACGCTAATCTCAGTTAGGACTAAGGGATTTGGGAATATTTTGTTTAACAGAGATCAAAGTAGCCGACTCAGATAAGAAAAAAACCCTCCACACAGATCAAACAGAGCAATGCATCCTGAATCCCACGCCCTTAGTAGCCAATCAAGCCATGCATAACTTTTTCTATTAAAAAAAGATTGTGTTGCATCTGCCTACATCAACATCTCCCGGAGCCTAGCAGCTACCCCCCCTCCCCCCCCACCAACCAAGACTGCAATGTTTTGGATCATGAACTATATCAAGAAAAGCAACAGCACCAAATCTGTATGTCTCTCAGGCTTGGCTAACATGATGCCGGCGTTCAGGAACACAGAGATACTGTGTAAGAGATCAAAGAAGCAGTGCAGAGATTTAGACTCACTGTGTGTCAGTCAAGATGGTGAGACAAAGCAGATGGAGACAGAAATGCTTACACACACACTACTGCACTGGCTTTTCTGTGGTGTGCCTGTGAGGGGTGAGGCGTTCCTGTCAGATGGCTCAGGGGCTACTCATTTGTAGATGTATACAGTGTTCACGTGAACCTTGCAACAAAATGCGGGGCAAACGTACACATACACACAAGCATGTGTGGTAAGAGCACCCTAAGCTCATATACTGCCTCGTAAAAGTTTTGTACTCTCAGCATTTTCCCTTGTCTAGAAGATGAAGTTATTTTACAGACGGTGGAGAAACGAAACAATGCTGCCTGGTTAGACGTGTGATTGAGCGGCCTCCATGCATCAAAGATGGGCTTTTTGTTAAGTTTGCAGTATCTCTCATGTTTTTTTTGTGTATCTCTCATATGTTTTTTTTTTTGTGTATCTCTCATATGGTTTTTGTGTATCAAATTCTGACATTAAGAGAGCAGGGATTTCAGATCAGCAGGACATCCTGCTGTTAGAACGACCTTTGCTCATTTCTTCTTTGTTGTGAAGTATGCTGTTGGCTGTGAATGCAAAGACCACTCCATTGTTTTTGTATTGTATTGTGCAGTGTTTACAAGTCTGTCCTGTTCACCTAGTTTGACAGGAAAGATCATTTCCTTCATAAAATACTTTGAAAAGAATGCACACATGCTTATACAAATTAAATAAAAAATTATACAATTAGACCAAGAAAAATATGTGATATTTAACAATTGGATTTTAAACGTTCCTGATCAGTTTAATTATTCTTTAGGACAATTTAAAATTGCACATTTCCTCACATCAAATGAAGATCTGTAACCTAGATTAAACATAGAAACACACCATCACCTTGTGGCCACTACTGGTAACAATTTATTTTAATAAACTACATTTTTGACAGTTAAAGGATATCAATAATTGAAATGACAAAAGATATTTTAATTTGTGGGAACTAAAAAAAAAAAATACAAATGTAAAATTAAGCAAGACACCAAATCAAGCATATCTGAAAATGAAACAATATGTGCACACACAAAAAGTGCAATATAGGATGGTCAAAAAATAAAAGCTTATTCTTGTATGAATGCAGAAAGTCATCATTAACTTGGACTAATCCATCCCACACCATCACACAGATCACAAGTGTGCATAAATCGTACTTGAAATGGATTCAGTACAGAGCGAAAACAATATACAGTAGTGATTATACAGATAGACTGGGGTAACTCTTCAAATCTCCTCAATAGAAAGCCCAAGAACAAAATGAAACGCATGAGGGCACAAGTCAGAGGAAGTATAGAAAACATAAGTGCCAAGTCCCAAACTTAGGTGATATGACTTTCCATCTTCAATTACCAGTAGTACAGTTCTCGGGAACCTAAAACAAAGAAGAAATAAACAAACAAACAAAAAAAGCATAAACATTTGTGCACAAATGAATGAAAAGACAAGTTATAAAGTAGTTTACTGCCATGCATAGGCTAAGAATGTACCGGTGATACAATTACATACAACAAACAACCCAGTACTACACAAATATTTTCATCATTTGTACTTTGTAGTGTCTCCTTTAAAACCATGAATATATATATAGTAGCAAACCAGAGGTACTCACATTCGTCTTGCAATTTTTCTTTTTAACTAAATGCTCTTTATTTTTTTAATACTTAAATAAATGATGGCTTTAATGAAGACAAATCTGATAATCTAACACGCTGCTTTGCGCTGTGTTTCTTGGCAATATCACTTCCCTTGTACTTTAGTTACAACATGTATTGAATATGTACGTTATTTTATTTATCCTCACTGATGTTTTGTCACGGTCAGCTTGGTTTAGTACCTTGAGAGTCTCTGAAGCTTTACGCAGCTCTTTGATAACTGCAGAAAGGGCTTCAGGGTTGATGCCTTGCTCACACAGCCTCACACAGATGGACAGAGACTCCATGTCCAAACCAGTGTTCAGCAACCTTGAAATCTCCAGCAGAACTGTTAAAACAAACGATGTGTGACAACATGATAAAGATTAGCAACACAAATTAGTGTTTAGTTTATGGCTATTGTTGGATGTAACTGGGACACTGTACACAATGTCATTCCACCACATGCACCACATGTGATGCGAATGGCAATAAAGGACCTTGACCTAATGAAAAAAAAAAAAAAAGCCTGAAAGTATTTCACGAATTATCCGTTTGGTATTTAAAAAATAAATAAATAAAACTTACCATCCATTGTTTCCCGTACTGCGTTTAAATTAGCATTTGCTGCACTAGCCATAATGATAATAATTAGCTTTGAACAGCTAACCAATTTAGGGTTTTTATCGCAACAAATAAAAAAAAACTCGGAAATGATAAATTTTAACAAAATATCAGCTCGATTTTTGCATAAATTTTACTTATTTTATACAGAATATCATATAATTTAAGAACGAACAACAATTAATGCCAACATTAGCAGCTAGCTAGCAACCAAGTACAGTACGTGGTGCTGCTGTGAAAGGAAGTGACGACACAAAAATCTCCATTGGCTCGCTATCACTTCCTCTTACTTCTTATTGGCTGATCTGACTTGTGGGCAAAATTGAAATGAGCGTTTGGATTGTTGCTGCTGAGTCTTCACTAAATTTGTTGTGTAGTTTCTATCGTCGAAGTCTGCCTTTTTAACAATTGTGAGTACAAACTAAAAATCTTTTTTTATATTTATATATTGTTTAGGCAACATGTTAAATGTGTAAATGTATTACGGAACGTTTTGAAGCCGAATCTTTTCCCAACGTGCGATACGTAATTATCACCTCACAACAAACATAATCTGTAGAAGTAGTGGATTATGTCTTGTTAGTTTTGTGATTGAAATGTGCTTTTTGTTTTATCCTGATGGAAGTATTTGATGTTTTCAACTAAGATGGGGGATCATAATCCTACTGAGCCACAGTTCGCTCCAGAAACACCGGGCAGGCCTTCAATTAGAAACCCATTTGAGAGCCCCAATGACCACCGCCATCTGCGGGAACCCCTGGTTCCGAGTCCTTCTGTATTCAAATCAAAGCCTTGCAAGACTGTGAGTTAAAAATACATCTTCTATCTTTTAAACCCATCACATCTTGTGCAAATGTTTTAAACCATGACCACCAGCTGATTGTGATCTAAGTGTCTATTTCTAATAGTTCTTTAAATAACTCAAATCTTTTTTTTTAAATACCTTTTTTCTGTCTTGTCCTGTACCTGACTGAATATTGTGCTTAAAAATTAGGAGACTGTACAAGTAGAAGGGTAAAGAAAAAAGGTAATTTCTGAAAACTACAGCAGATGAACAGTGATATTTAAGAAATAAGAAGAAATCCAGCAAAGATCTAACGCAGGTCTTGAGAACTGCATCATCTTTAGTTGATCATATATGTATGCTATAATTTTAGCTATTAAATATTTGGAAATTACCTTGTTAGTGCTAAAATACTAGTTTATGTTTGTCAAACTGTTATCTTTAGTATTTTCATAGATTCAAGATGATTTTGTGACATGCTGCTGGTATAAGTGCCTGCAGAACGTCCTTGAGTTTAGAAGCCTCTTAATGCTGGAATGTTAGGCCAGAGCAAAGTGCTTAACAAAGTCTGAAAATGATCAGAGAAAAAGACAGTCCTGAAAAAGAAGCCAAAGTCCAAAGAAAAACTGAAAGATCTTCAGGAAGCCAGATAAAATATTACTGAAGATCACTGTAAAATTTTACAAGAAATTCTGGCTCTCTCAGAGCAAATAATAAAAGATTTTTGCTCAGATTTGAATATTTACTTACTTGACTGTATATTTACGTTTTATGCACGTCATCTGTGTGTTTCCCAGACTCCTCCTGAGTTTAACTGGTCTATTGATGAGATGGCCAGTCTTTTACCAGTGCACATAGACCCTGAGGAAATCCAGCGACAATCTTTTTATCTCAGCCAGACAAAGTATGTGCCGAGAAACAAAAATTACAGTTTGTGTAAATGTGAAACTATCATACTTGAAGTTGATCGACATTTCTAATTAAACCTCAAATCCACTGTGCAAACTTAAGATTTTCGAGAATATTCATCCATTCAAGTAAGGACTTTGTTTTGCTTTATTTCAGGAGGGATTCTGACGTTGAAGAAAAATGTCAAAATGCCATTGAGCAGGTATACAAATATATTTGTTATATAATCTTTGATGCAATTTCATATTGATTTCCTGCTTGATTTTATAATATGCATCTTTCCCAATAAAGTTTTTCACTAAAGGAGCCATTGTGCCTTCCCCCTGGGCTGCACCAGAAAGCCGTAGAGTCCCTCACACATGCAAGAAAAGTAAGTTATTTTATTGTTCACATTATGTTTTAGTCTTCATGATTTGTAAATGGTGATTCTGTACATTTTAAGCCTTACCAGTTTCTCATATATTTGTCCTTTCCTTGAAGGCCCGATGTCTGCAATAATTTCAGAGGAGACTGAAAAAAATTCAGGTTTGCAAGCTTTTTAGACATTAAAAAAAAATTGTTTTAATGAGTTTCTCTTAAACATGTAGATGACTGTCTTCTTGTTATTATTATTATCTATTCAAACTTATGTACGTGAATGATGATGATTCTGGGGCTTTACTTCTTTCAGGTTAGTTTGTCTCTGAGTTATAGTGGTACAGGCGACAAAATTTATATCAACGCTACCGTTTTCTCATTTACAAATTGTAGATCTGCAACTATATGTTGGCATAAGATGAATTCAAGGGTTAGAAATCAGTATTTTTGGGGGGCAGTTATCAAAATCAAGAAGGTGAGATCTTACAGTACAGTTCTGAGATTATTCTCCTTCATATTAACTTTTATGTATATCTTAACTTGCATAACCTTAGCAAACTGCACAGTAATAAAGTCTCTCAACAGTTTAAATAAAATATTCAACACCCAGGATTTTTCACCACTTATGTATAAGTTTTTTGGTTGAGAGATTTATTCAAAATCAAAACCACCGGTTTTTGTTTCACTTTTATAAATGTACTAAATTGGTTTATTTGATTTACAGTCGCTTGCCAGACGGTCCTTTCGCTACCTCTGGCTTTTGATTTGGAAAAATTACTAGGTAAGTGTCTGCTGACTACCAACAGAATCAAAGTATGACAATTTATTTTAACACTGGCTGAATAAGTTTAGCACTGAGTCACAAGGCTTTGTTATTTTCAGGAGAATATTACAGATGTGAGGAGCCATGTGATGCAGTGCAGGAGAGCTTAAGTTCCTCCTCCCTGAGACGAAAACTCTTTATTGATGGTCAGTTCAGTTACAGCGGCTCCGATAGCTCCAACCCGCCGAGCCCAGAAAGAACTAATGCTGGGCTGAAAAGACAGTCTCCACACAGAGCTGGAACAAGAGCTGAACATCCTGAAGAGGAAGCTCCATTTACCTCCCCTTTGTCTTGTGGCTTGTCAGTCCCAACACCCTCTACGGTGAGTGGTAAAGTGAAATTAGAGAAAACGGGCCCAAAAGAGCATTAATTAATTTAGTTTCTTCTAAATATAGGGTCAGTTTTCATCCAGTCCTATCCAGCAAGGCCGCATCAGAGACTGTAGCCTCGGCAGCATCAGCAGTCCTCCGGTTCCTGATAGGTCATCTCCAGCAGGCCACATCTCTCCGACTTTTTCTCCAATTTTTCCCCATTTTACACACACTCCCATTGGCACAGGTAGACCATCTGCTTTGCTTTTTTTTTCCCTAAAAAAAGTTATTTGTTGAGTTTGACTATTGTAACTTTTTAGGTGAATGGAAACCCATTTTGAACCCACATGGAGCTTCGCTGGATTTAGATGTTGCTCCCTCTAATGCGAGTCCATTTGTTGAAGGTTGTTCTCCCATTCGTAGCTGCTCCCCACACCAGCTCCACAACCAAAACGAGCCCCAGCACATCTCAAGACCCAAGCACAGACCTCGGGTTTGCGGCTGGGCTTCCCCTCCCCTCATCTCGCCAATCCTTAACCCGAAGCTCCAAGACAATCAGGGTAAAGAGCACCCTCCTTCCATTTCATGGTCTCACCCTTATATGGAATTGGTTCCAACATCACCTCAGACCCAGGAGGCCCATCCTGTTGCCAAAGCGATCCTTCTTCAAGATTCTATTGGAGCTGTGAAAATGGAGATGGGGGTAGAAAAACGGCTTGAGGAGGAGCAGGAGGAAGGCGGGGAGCCTTCAGAACAGCTGACCAGCTCTCGTATGGTAAATGTGTCGGCGATAGAACGCTCTCAGATGATTGGCTCTCTTCTGGCAGAAGGAAGCAGCATCCGCTATGATTCCAGCATGCAGGTTTGTGACGGAGAATGAATTAGCAAAGCTACTTTTGGCATTGTCTTTAATATAAACATGTTTCTGATTGAATATTTGTTTGTGTGCATTTAGGTGGATAGTGGTTATAACACTACCTCAGCTGGCACCGCTAGCCTGATTGATGGCCACAGCTCAGACTGTCAGACCAAAGAGTCTCTCAGTTCTAACCAGGTGGAAGTGTTTCCCTTCACTCGACACAGTAAAGTTAAAGTAAGATTAACCCTGAACACAAAACTGCAGGGCAGTTACTGACTTTCATTGTTCTTTTGAACCAGCTAAATTAATTTAATCGTATTTTGAAATTATATTCACATTCTGAACCCAGGAACTCAAAAGTTATTTTAAAGTTAAATTAACAATTTTTAATCTTGGCTCATCATCTTTTTTAGTGAAGATTTAGTGTGAAGCAACAAGCCACATAAGAGAAGTTTTTGATTTAGTAAAACAATCTTTATAATTAAGATTTAAATTGACTTCAGATCGGCACAAATTTCTCAAGACACATTGAACAGCAAGTCAAGGAGCTAGTTTATCTAAAACATGACACAAAACAGCAATCTAAGAAATATTTAGTTTTCTAAAAACAGTCCCTGAAACCTTAAAGTACCGTACTGGTTGAAAAATTCATTTAAAGTTTGACGTCTTTCACTAATTTTATTTTATTTTTTCAGATGTCTTATCCTCACTATGGAGTCTCCCGATTTCTACAAGAAAATGAACAACTCTTCCAGTAGAAACTCATGTTTTCATTAAAAAAAAAAAAGTTTACAGTGCTGGAAGAATTAATAGTTTAATTTGTACTGAACAGCTGTAAGATTTGATCTGAGGGTAATGATACCTGACTAAAAATTTATGGCTATGTTTTGTGACGGGGACTTCTAACCCATTTTTTAACTCTTCAAAAAAAAAAAAAAAAAACAACTTTGCATTAATTACACTGGTATACTGAAAAGGGGGGAAACTCAACATTTTGTATTGAATTTTGCACATAAATCAACTTTCTAAGTGCTGTAAGTGCCAGTGGCAACATTTTAGCTTTATTTTTGGTGCCAATATGATTGACCTGAAAGCTCTTGATTTTTGAAATAAATCTATGTATTTATATTTTATACAACTGTTAACATGTTTTTTTTTCTCTCCTTGCTGTATGTGAGTAGCATTTTTTTTAAATTCAGGTTACCTGTGGATCTTGTTAAATAATGCCAGAAGTGAACTAAATGTTGGAAAGCCAAGATGTTTTAATATTTTTGCACAGGGTCTACTGTGTATAACTGTCACATTAAATTGTTTTTTTTTTTTTTTTTTTTTTTTTTTTTTTTTTTTTTTTTTTTTTTTTTTTTTTTTTTTTTTTTACCTTGAAGAAACACTATTTTTAGTTGCTGTGCACAATGTTTATTTGCTGCACTAAATATTTTTGGTTCAGTTCACAGTAATTTTGGCTACGTTTCAATATTATACCATTATGTTTGGGGTTGTTTGTTCATTGTTGGGGTAATTTCCTGTTCACTTGTCAAAGTAATTTAGCAAGAAAATGCATTTGAGGGAGCAGGAATAATAATAAAAAAGCATACTCATGAAGATAAAACAAAAATATCTTTATGGTCTGTTTGACCAAGAAATACTTCACATCATACAGTTATTTCATCAGGCATGCACTTGAGATGGGAGCAGTGAACCTTTGCTTTGAGCTGGTTTGCATACCAGCTCCAGTTAATTGTTTGGATACATTAAAATCTGGTAAATTATGGTTCTACTTCCAGTCAGCGGTCCAGTTTCTGTTTCTTGACTTGTTCAGCCTCAGGAGCAGGAACACTAATGCCAGGGATCTTTAAAAAAAAAGAAAAGGTTTTGGTTTGAGCAAATGCTATGAATTGTCCCACCAGGACTCAATACTATGAAAATGTACTTAAATTAAAGCCCAATACTGTATATTTTAATAAAAGAACAAATGGAAGAACAAATTTTTGTATGAGTTTGTTCTTACCACAGGTTCTGTTAGAGCCATGCGGATCTTCTGGTGCTGAATGTTGGAGGAATCCAGACTCACAGTGACCTTCACCTTATCAAACATGTGGAATGTGTGTTGCTCCACCTTTAGAGTTGGACCCTAACAATTGCACAAGACCAATTTTAAACAATAATTTATGTACAAATAAAATCACAGCTTTTGACAGAAATGACTGATTTGTTCATACCGCTTCATTAAAAACAAGGCTGGAGAAAACTTTGTCTTTAGCGTCAAAGAAGACTGTTCCCTCCAGACCAAACTTTGGGATGAGAACAATGATTGCATTCTTCCTCACAAACAGAACAAATCCTTCTTCGTTCAGTATTCCACGAGTCTTGAAGAACAACTAAAAGACAATAGATTGTGGTTAGGACAGTGCAATGTTCACGCTTATTGGCTGAAAACTGCATCATCTTTTAAAACAAATGCTTTTTTGTTGTGCCTAAATCCCTAATTTATACATACAGGTGCAGGTCATAAAAATAGAATATCATGAAAAAGTTGATTTATTTCAGTAATTCCATTCAAAAAGTGAAACTTGTATACAGTATTATATTAATTCATTACACACAGACCAATATACTTCAAATGTTTATTTCTGTAATGTTGATTATAACTGACAACTAATGAAAACCCCAAATTCAGTATCTCATAAAATTTAAATATTACCGGTACTTAAGACCAATACATTTTAAAAAGATTTTTAGAAATGTTGGCCAACGGAAAAGTACAAACATGAAAAGTATGAGCATGCACAGCACTCAATACTTATTTGGGGCTTCTTTTGCCAGGATTACTGCAGCAATGCGGCGTGGCATGGAGTCGATAAGTCTGTGGCACTGCTCAGGTGTTATGAGAGCCCAGGTTGCTCTGATAGTGGCCTTCAGCTCTTCTGAATTATTGGGTCTGGCATATTGTATCTTCCTCTTCACAATACCCCATAGTAATGAGCTCGTTTCGGTGAAGCAAGATGTCATGCAGCTTACCAGACTTCAGAGCATCATGTACAGACTGGAGCATTGCAGGTCTGGTGTTCTACCTATTCTCTCCACAGCCTGCTACAGTGACCAGTCCAGCGTCTTTTGTAACCTAAAATTGAAAAAAGACAGTGCACAAGTCAAAATAGGGTCACAGTGACTACAAATTGCAATTTATTGACCTTTCTTTTGGAAAAAAATGTTTATCAAAAAGAAGAGATTTACAATTGAAATTAAGTCAAGATTAAAGCTGCAAGCAACATTGAGGCCCTCGCAGCAAAGCCCCGCTCCGGCCTTATTGTGGCAACCGTGGGCGCTCCAGCTAATCCGCCCGGTCGGTAACTCGAACGCTGTTGTGCCTATCTTGCACCTGTTCGCTAGGGTGCGCATTTGCCAAATCTTCTAAATCACCTGTGAACTCAGGAGCTCCAGCAAAGCCTCCCGGTCGCAATGGTGAACGCTCCCATTCCGTTCCCACACGCGTCCACCAGAATGTGCACTCCGCCAATATCAGTATGAGTCCAGCTGCAAGCCTTCCAAGTTTGGCAGAAATGTAACTTTCCAGACAGGAGTTTTTTGGATTTACTTTTTTGTGGCAAATGTTGAGCACTTCCATTAGGCTTTTCCACATGGCTTATGCGGTAATCAACAGTTAGCGAATACAGTGTCAGTCTTATATGTTACACAGGACAAAGCTGGAAGAGTCATCCAATAATCGTGAGTTTCTTGTGTGAGTGGGCGGGGCTTAAGTGATGTCATGGATCCACAATACCAATTTGTTTCGA
>JARVGV010000001.1:46312575-46324509 GCA_031762435.1 Hypsolebias longignatus
CCCTCCACCCCCCTCCTCCTCTTATTTGACGCGCGCTCGCACCATCACACCGCGCTGACGACAACTGACTTCGGACAGAAATGTCCCGGCAACTCTGTCCCACTCCCCCCAGTTGGGAGGAAACTTGTGCAGCAGAGGAGGAACAGCTGGTGCATGGACCAGGAGCCTCGAATAGCAGCAGCAGCCCATCCCCAGACTGCTGCTGCAGCAGCAGGCAGGGAGGCTTGGGTGTTTCCCCATTCCCTTTCATGATGCTGTTTCATCCTCTGCTGCAGGGCTTATCTGACTTTTAAAGCACAGCATGAAAGGAGGCCTGCAGTGACATTGAGCGGCACATGGCGGTTTGCTTTAGTGCTATCACACATGTGCAAGTTTTCCATGTGCATGAAGGATTTATGTGTTTGTTTACGCCACACTGTTTCGTGTTCTGGTTCAGCGCCGGCCTCGCAGAGGGCAGGTTTTTGAGTTCAGCTTGTCAGGCAGAGAGGGAATGTTGCAGCTGCCTACTGATGACTACTTGGTAAATGTTTTAGGAGTGACTGCTCTATCAAACTTTTTTTTTTTTTTTTTTGCCCTGGAAGCCTGCCATGACCTCCTTCTTGTCTTGATTTATGTATTCATGAGTGCATTTGTTTGTTTCCCTCAGGTGAAGTGCGAGATGGACAGGTATCTCTCCCCTCAGCCTCCTTCCTTTCCATCTCATGCAGACAACCAGAAGTCACACAGAGATGGCACAGTGGATCAGTTTTTCAGCGACGACCACACAGGGGCTCCCTACACCCTCAACATGAATCTTTACCTGCCTGACTTGGCCTACCCGAGGATGGGTTCGTGTGAGCAGGCGCGGCACCCCCAGCACCAGAACCACGGCGGTCTTGCGCAAATTAAGACTGAAACTGCCTCATCGTGTTTCTCCCCCGACCTTCAGCCTCACTGCCCCATCAGTACGTCCAGGCACGGTCCTGGCGGCGTTTCCATGGAAACCTCGACCATAAACATGTCGTTAACAGGGTTACCAGACTTCACCAGTGTTTTCAACCAGTCGGGAAGCGGCGGCGGCGATCACCTGCCAGAAGTGTTCATCAAACAGGAAATGTCACCGCGGTACGAGCACGGCCTCCATCACGACAACAGCGGCTCGCTGTTTCAGCTCCTGAACTCGGGTTTGGATCATCACCCCAGCATGGAGGCCCAGCAGCAGCACAGTTCCACCGCCATCCACACACCTTTCCATGATATGCCAGTACCACCTTCTTCTTCT
The DNA here is from genome assembly GCA_031762435.1 of Hypsolebias longignatus. Classification (NCBI taxonomy): domain Eukaryota; kingdom Metazoa; phylum Chordata; class Actinopteri; order Cyprinodontiformes; family Rivulidae; genus Hypsolebias; species Hypsolebias longignatus. Next base: position 46,313,837 of record JARVGV010000001.1, read on the forward strand.
ACCCAACAAGAGCAGACCGCCAAGCCGGCCTACTGCAGCCTGGGCGGCAGGGCGTACACGCACCCTCACAGTCAGCCGCACCCCCACTTCCTGCAGCAGCAGGCGCCCTACCTGCCGCCCTCCCCGCCAAACTCCGAGCCGGGTAGCCCTGACAGGCAGAAGGAGCTGCTCCATACGATGTCCCCTCCTCCGTCATACGCAGCCACGATCGCCTCCAAGCTGGCGGGCGCCACCCCGGGGCTTGGACCAGGCCCGGGACCCGGTGGCTTTGCCCTGCCTATCTCGACGGGTCCCACGCCAGTCCAAGGTCCAGCTGCAGTTCTTCCTCAAGTCTCCACAGCAACCGCGACGCAGAACCCCATGCCCGTCCGCTACAACCGGAGGAACAATCCAGACTTGGAGAAGCGCCGGATCCACCACTGTGATTACCCAGGTCAGAACATACCCACCTCCTTGTGCTTCTGCTGGTGTGATTTATCTCTGCACTGTGACCGGGGTGATGTCTGGTCGCTCACAAAGGTCAACATTACAGCATTCACATTCAGTTCAAGACTCCCATGTATTTTTTTTTAATGATATGCTTTGTTTGGACTTGCATTCCCAGACCAGGTCTCCAGGCCTACGACACGCTCTACTGTAATTGCAGTATTATAATAACGTAGAACTAAGTATAAGGTCTGAAAACTACTTTACTTGCCACCAGGAGCTCCCTCTGCATCTTGTGGCCTCTAAATCACCGTAGGAATGATTGTGAAATGAACCTGTGTGCACACGGGTGTGTTAATTACACAGACGTTCTGCTTTGGTCATTTGATCTTTTCTTTTTCCCCGACACCATCATTTGCATGCGTGCTTGAGACTGCTCGCTCACGTTAACTTTATTTATTCTTTGGAGCCTTACACGAAGTCACACTGTTGCAACGCAGTGTGCAGCCACCTTTAAAACTGGTAACGTTAACTAGCCTGTGGCAGCATGTAAGCTAAGCTGTGGGCAAGCACCTGGAGCAGGTCAGGACACGTCTTCCGAAGTGAGATGAAGCAAATTCATCATTTCCATAAATCCACCTTTCACACAACTATCTAGAATTTGGACTCAGGGAAACTGCTAAGTTTAATAAAGACAGTGCTTAAAAATCACTATTTTATCTCTTCTTGACATGCGTGCAGTTTTCTGATGGCTCATTTAGGCACGTTTTTATCTACAGACACGCATGTTTTGAACATGGAGGCCTGTTTTTGACTCCTCCGTTTCATTCCAGACAGCTTCTGTGTTTCATTAGTTCAAATTTCTTGCATACCGCAGCTCAGTTTATTGGGTAAACGCATATCTGGCACATGCAAATTATTTCGCCTAAGCTGTTTGTGTTTGTCTTTTTTTTTGTCCTCAGGTTGTAAGAAGGTCTACACCAAGTCGTCCCATCTGAAAGCCCACCTCAGGACTCATACGGGTAAGATGTTCCGCAAATCATTGCAGCTTTGTTTTTTGTTTTTTTGTCTTTAAGAGACAAATCCAAAAAAAAAAGACACTGCCCACAAGGATTCAGATTACAGTATCCACACTGGCACTGTGTTGCTAGGCAGAGTTGTGTATTCGGCATGTGTGTGTAAATCTATCCCCATTCCCAGCCTCTGCCCAATATACTATTCCATCAAAACAGGTGGAAGCGACACACTTCTGCCAGGGGACGACTCTCAGACTATGTGGTCCGGGCTTGACAAGTGGTGCCATCTTTCTCGGGATCACGTTACCGGATCAAAAATTGTTCAAATACACTCGTCTAGGTTTTTCCGCCACCGTTAATATTGGCCTGTTGCAATAAACAATAAATCAGTTAATCGCATCATAAATGAAAGTTATCAACCTTGTTTTCATTTATCGGCTTTATCGTTTCTTCGTGTCTCTGTCTTTCTACTGAAGACACTGGATGACAAAAAGCTCAACTCCGGTGCTCTTCACTGACCCCTTCCTTTCTCTTTTCTCTTTAAAATCCGTTTTAACTGCCCGAAAACGTGTTTTTGGATCATTAAAAGCAGCTAAGCTGAGAAGCTAAGCTAACAGACCGACCTCGGGAAAAAAACTCCATTTTGTCGAAGCTCCAAAATTCACAGTTGAAACCCGTGTCTTTGTGGAAAAAGTTGTTTTTCTCTGCAAAAAGAAGCTGAGAACTTGTTTACTGATTTTCTTTTTTATTAAAAGCTTTGTGTGACAAATGCTACGCTAAAGAGCTCAAACCACACAGAATGTCCGCCATTTTGAGAACCGAAGAGAGGCAGCCCATGTCACGTCAAGGGGCCTCCCTCCCATTTTTCTTTAAAGAAACACGCTGCTGCTCCCTCACTATCCATCCTTCCGTTCAGTCTTTACTGCCATCCGGTGGTCAAAAAAAGGTACTACACAAAACAAAATTAAACATTTCTTCTTATATTAAAATTTCAAACAATATTATCATTTATCGCAATAATTTCTAAGATAATTAATCGCCCAGCAAAATTTGTTATCATGACAGACCTAGTTAATATATACAAAAGCTTAAAACACATGAGCTCTTCATCTTCGTTTTCACTTTTAAGCTTCCTTTTTTGTATTTTTATCCATCCTTATCTCAGTCACTTTCTCATTTATATTTGAGCCATTTGGTTTTTTTTTTTTTGGGATGAGTAAAGTCAACAAACAAGTGCTTAGGTTTTGGGCCCCACCTTACTCCAGCTAAGAAAACAAAGCTTCTGTTGATATCTACGCATTCCTCGCTCATCTGGAAGTGCACGCAAAACTCACTCTTTCTTAGAATTTTTTTTTTCTCCTTTATGGATCCGAACGGCTTGTTCAGAACGTCGGCGCGTGTTTGTGTTTGTGTGCGTTTGAGTTCATTTCAGTCTAAGGAACAAGACATGACAATAAAGATCTGGCGTCATTCGTGCCTCAGGCTGACTGTGGTTGCTGCAGTTATTACAGACCACAAGATGAGAGAACAACGTGTAAATGGTTGTATAGCAGCAGCTACATATCCTCTCTATTTGTCAGCCTCTCTCGTTCCCTTTCACTCATCTAATCCATGCTTTTCTATTTATTTATTAATTTTGTCTTGCTCCCTCCTTCACCCTTCTCTGGATCCCCCCTCCCTCTGTTTATTTCTATCTTTGTTACTCCTTCTCTTATTCACACTGACACACACACACTTCCTCACACACCTGTCAGTAATCTGTATGAGATGATTCCTAATGCGTTTGGGTCCCAGTGGGAGTTCCCACTCTAATCTCCATCAACATCCATTACCCTGATTGTAAGCGTGTCACTCTATATGTGTGTATTTGTGTGCGTTTGAAAGTGTATTCAATTTTCTCTCTTTTTTTTTTTTTTTTTTATACATTATTTTCTGGATTATTTGTTTTTTCTGTCCTCCTTTATTGAGATCAGTTTCAGGTGTGTGTGTGTGTATGCGAGATGCGACTGATCCGGTTACGGCTTTATTGTGATTGTTTCAGCGGCTCTTTAGAACCTGCTGTGCTTGTTTAGAGAAACGGTTCGAGCAAAAAAAAAAAACCTAAAAGGGCCCATTTACAAATAGAAGCGAGTACTCGTCCTGCAGAGAACCACTTAAATGCTTCAAGCTGCATCATCTACGAGCTCAACTTCTTCAACGAGGTTATTCAAAATCAATTTATATTTAACGGCCTTAAAATAAGAACTCTACACTTCGGCAAACCAAAATGAGTCAGCATGCCTACTTGAAATGTAATCGTTTTTTTCTTCTCACTCAACTATTCTAAGTATTAGGCTAGTATTATTTTAGGAATAGCTGGAGAGATGATGTCTTGAAAAAAGAAACAAACAAAAAAACCCGCTTTTATTCTTTTTTGTTTTTCTGCGTCTGTAAAAATAAAAAATAAACTTTCGTCTACTGAAATCAAGTCGGGTCACATATTTACCAGGTGTCATGTATTGGAATTTCCTTTGTTAAATGTCATTTTAGCATAGCCATCCACAGGTTTTCATAATGCCATCTATAAAAACAAAATCTGCTGCCTTTTTCTTTTTCATGACACTCCCACCTATGTGCTTCGTTATCAGTCATCCTGGTTGGATTCATGCTAAAGTAATTACCGTATAGACTAGTTCTAAACTTAGCATTTATTATTTAATATTATGTTTTTGTCTGAGCGCTAACCAAGCTTTAACTTTTTGCCATTAATTAATTTGTCTGTTAACAAAATATCTCTTGAACCAGTGGAGGGATCTTAATTAATTTTGAAATAAATAATTACTGGATGTATCTCTACAGCTGTTTATGTTTTTGAGTGGATCCTATTCAAGATGGCCGTCGTAGTCAACTGAACTAGGAAATCACAAATATAACTATAAGTCCACATATTCTGTAAATATTGTGCTGAAAGTTGGAGAGGTTGGAGCTGAGTTGTTCACAGTACATACTCCCATGTGATCTGTATTTTGAGCATTTTTGCTTGAAACTTTAGCTTAAATTGTCTAAGTCAACATGGTTCTTCTGTTAGCAAAATATCTCGTGAACTACCAAACTGGTTTAAAAAAAACTTTCATAGAGTAAGCATTAGATTCATATCTACAACTGTTTAATTCTTGAAGTCACTTCAGTTAAAGTTGGCCGCTGCAACTAAATGACATTAGCCAACACAAAAATGGCTAAAAATCAGTCGGTTTAACAATTATTGGGCTGAAACTTGGTGTGGTAGTAGCTGAGAGTCATTCCCAACACTTAAACTGAGCGTGACCTCTCACAACAAAATAAATAAATGTTGTGGATTTTTTCAAAAGTTTCAAAACAAACAGAAATCTTGTGTTGGGGTCTAATGGACTGAAACGAGTGGCAGTTCAATGGTTGAGAATCAGGCCTTAAAGGAAAGAGGTCACACTAGTTTAGCTAAATGCCTGCAGCTCGAGGCGTGGAATGACAGCCACCTGTAGCCAAGAAACCAGCCTGGAGCAAAGATAGCCACTCCAGAGCTGCCACCGTGAGAAACTTGCGCAGTACTAGTGTTGCAGTAGCTCAGAACGCCTGAGTGACAGTGTTATGACTGTACATGCTGTCAGACAACTGGAATTGTCAGTAAAGCCTGTTCTCCCAGTTTCTCCACCTGACTGCATGAATCATTTGTCTGTGAATGAGCTTTTCATTTTTTAATTTTATGAAAATCACTCTTCGGTACGTGCACGTTAGCACGGTCGCCACTGTGGAAGAAACTGAAATACAAGCTCAGTGTTGTTCAGCTCACCTGCACACACTAACGTCTTCCTCTCCCGTCCTGCAGGTGAGAAGCCCTACAGGTGCACGTGGGACAGCTGCGACTGGCGTTTCGCTCGTTCCGACGAGCTGACGCGTCACTACCGGAAACACACGGGCGCCAAACCCTTCCAGTGCGCCGTCTGCTCGCGCTCCTTCTCCCGCTCCGACCACCTGGCCCTGCACATGAAGAGACACCAGAACTAGCGGCGGCGTTTGCACATCAACGCGTTTGACGGCGTTAACGTGCAAAGCCCTGTCGTAGCGCGCGTGAAGCTGAGGCGGCGTGGCGCGGAGACGTCGCTGCTCCTCCTGGTGCTGCCATCACATGCTCGACGCTACGGTAGCCAGACATGTTGCTCTTAACTCAAAGTGGGACAATTAAGAGGTTGTAAAGTAGGAAGATAGTGGCCAAAGTTTGGTCTGTTAACCTTCAAGTACACTTGGTTTCAGTTTCTTTGGACGAAATTCAAAGAAAACACGCCATAGTAAAGAAAATGGTAGCTCCTAAATGTGTTCCAGACTGTTTGGACTCTCTCCTGTAACTGGAATGAAAGCAGTAGAACAAAATCATCTGTCTTTGTTGTAATGTAGAACTTCTTAAGAGATGAACATCTTCGTTTACTCATTGGTGTTTGTTTATGCAACTGCATTATCCAGATTTTTGTTTCTTTTTTTATTTTTATTTTTTTAAACCATATTCGTACATTTGCACTAAAATTGATTATCTCTCAGCTTTTTATTTTATTTTATTTTATTTTTATCTCATGCACCACTGGAACGATCATTATCACTACTGGACTGGCTCTTTGTGAACGCCATTCAAGTCATTTCTGTTCTGATATTAAAAATTAAAAAGCATTTATTCTCTCGAGACGCAGGAGATAAAGCGGGGAGGTGAGGGGGCGATAGAGATGGAGACTGAAAGTTTTTTTTTTCTTTTATAGAGAGATCTCCGGATGACTGAGTAACGTAGGGACATGGACGGATAGCAAGAGCAGCAATTAGGTGATCAATTATTTAGCTTGTCTTTTCGATGGACGTCTACCCAGAAACATGTAATCAGAGCGGATCTTAGAGATCAGAAGCAACTGGACTGGATGCACAGCTTTCGTTAAGCATCTCCACAAATGAAATTTATGTGCATTTGTGCCACCTTTTACTTTGTTCGAACATTTTAACCAAAGCGTCATCTTCATCGTTATCACCTTACGAAGTGCCTCCTTTTCTGGTTAAGGTGTTTGTTGTGGTAATTAGTGCAGGCGGCTCGGTTTGAACGCACGTGGTGCTGTTTTTATTTTGTTTAAAATCTCTGGACTCAGTTTGAGGGTGAGGAAAACAACAACATCTCGTTAAAACCCCTTAAAAGCTGACCGTCTCCAGTGTAATATAACAGCTCAGTTCTGACCACTTCGCAGACATCCTCACATTGTGTGTACTAAAGTGACTCGTCTCTGTCCTGTTTTCAAGGAGGGTTTTCAGCCTCTTAAAGGTACTCATTGCAATGTCATGAAGACCGGTCAACAAACATGTTGTACAAAAAAAAAAAAAAAACCTGCCCAAATCTATGTCTGGATACAACTATGGAAAAAGCCAAAGTGATGGAAAATAAGTCATCGTCTATGAAAAGAGCCACTTGGGAGGACAAATCTAACAGCTTGATATATTATGTATTTACACTCAGATTTGTTGACTACAGTATATGCAGATAAAAAAAAAAAAAAAAGAATGACAGTGAAACTGTAAACTTACCAGTCTAGGAGATGTTTGTTTAAAGGCTGACTGTCTTCATGGCGTTCCACTTGATCACCGGTATTTATTTTTGTCCATTTTCATTCTGGATCTTCTTCTTTTTCTGTGTTTAGTAGCAAATCTACCTTTATATTCCCATTTAAACGTCTTCTCTGGGATTCAACGCACCGGTTTCACCATTTTTGTTTACCTGCACAGACTACAACCAGCCTAATGGATGTCTATGACGGGACTCGAGCTTGCGGTTGGTTTTCAGCTGATTCTGCTTTGTTTACGTGGAATGCAGACCCTCGTTTCAGCACTGCGGATCAATACATCTGTAAAGCTATTGGAGTAATCTCTTTCAAACTTCCCCATTTTATACAGTTCAGCATAACCTTTTTATTTTGCATTTATTTTCAGACTTTGCAATGAGTACCTTTAACTCTGTACACAGTCCTTCAAATGTGGACACATGCTCCGTTAAAGGACAGGTTTGCTTTATTATTATTATTATTATTATTTACCTTTTTGGAAAATATTCTTTTGGACGATTTGTTTGTTTTTCCAGAGAACGGTAGTTTTTATTTCACATCACTTGCACTGAAATTCCTCTTGGAAGAATATTACAATAGAACATCTGACCCTACCTTTAGTAGTCGCCTGAAAATACTTTTGTTATAGTTTGAACAAAATCTAACCACCTGTTAGGACGTATGGGGCTTTTTTATTTTTAAGTGCTCACTAATCAGTGCACACAGCTTTCTGAAAAATCAGATAGAAACTTTAAATAGAATTCATATTATCCTGTACGTTTTTGCTTGTATCTGGTTTTAACAGGAAGTTGAATTATGTCATTAGGGAATAACTCGTGAACCTGTCCTTTAATGAGTGTTTGATGGTGTGATTTAGCCTGAACCTCTAACTGTGTTTGTTCATTCACTGCAGGTAGCGTAATAATAATATAGCACTGTAATGTATCAAGGGAAATCCGACTATTTATTTAATTGTGTAGAAGCTGGGATTGAACAGATCGTCTGTTTTTATTTCCCAGCAAAAAATTGCCTTAATGTAAATATATATATGCACTGTAAATACATTTTTGTTCCATTTTTATTTTGTAAACAATAGGGCAGAAAATACGGAAAAAATTGCCCCGCATCCAAAAAATGTATGAGCCTTTTTCTTTGTTTTGTTTATTTTATTCTGTCAAAACTATTTTGATGCCATTATTTTATATAATGTCCTTCCAACAACTTTTTTTGTAGCTTTTAATTTCTCCTTCCATGGTAAACGTTCCAAAGACAAAAGTTGTTTTTTTTTTCCCTTCAACTGAGTGAAAACGATGCTAAAAATAAAGTCAAATGACACTTTTACAGATGTGTTCTTGTTCTGAATTTGACATGAGATAAGCGTTCTTTCTTTTAGAACCTGCTAACATGTGGCAATGATGCAAATATGTGCTTACGGTTAGTGGTTTCTCCATGAGGTTCAGATTGAAGCGAAGGCATGCTGTGCAGCTAGAAAACAAGGTGCCTGAGGGATATTAAAAACAAGTCTGGTCACGGCTTGGATAAAACAAACGACACAAAACAACACACAATCGAAAATCCCGGCCAGGATTTCTGTGCAAGTTAAGCCACTTCTGTTTTTCTTTGAGATTAAAGCTGACATTTAAGGAGTTGGTGTGAGTAAAGAGCAGTAAGATGTGGAGGAAGAGGTGAAGCACTCTCATCCAAGACCTGCAGGTAACCTGCAGTACCCTTGCTGATCAACAAACATTAGTCCTTTGATATCCCAGCAAGAGACAATGGACAAGAAAATAAATCTGACCACCGCTCGGGGGACCGGAGGGGAATCCCACTGCATTGAAACGGACATTCAAACATGCACACGGCACCATATGTTCTTGGTTTAAGTCATAAATGTGACCCGGGGTCTCTGTTGTAATCCACCTCAGATGTCTGAAAAAGTAAGAGGCCGAAGGGAAGATAGAGAAGAAGTGAAACGCAGAACAAGCTAAACAAAAAGAGTCTCTGGAGGGACCCAATCAACTACTTCCGTCCTCCTACGTCTCCTCTCTGTGTCCTCCTCCACTTCTCTTATTTGATTTCATTACTTTTTCTTTGTCTTTTCATGCACCGTGTCCCCCCACCCCACTTTTGCATCTCGGTGGAAAGTATTGTATGAAAGTCCAGGGGCTCTGCACTGGAGGTCAGAGTGGAGACAGTTCTCATACCCTCCTGTTTCTCCCCTTTCAAACAATGCAGGGTTCCTGTTCTAATCAAACCTTTTAAAGACATGTCTAATTGTTGCTCAGCACTGAAGAGCAAAGGCAGACACAAATGATTTTGTCCACATGTGCTTGTTAGCAAAATATTTTCAGAACTGCTGAGCAAGTCTTTACTAAAATTGTAGAAAATGATCATTCTATGTACATCATTGATTCAAGATGGTTGCTACAGCCAAGTGACCTTAGAAAGCACAAAAATGCCTATACAGTAATTCAGACAACATAGAAAATACAGTACAGGTAGTCCTCGAGTTACGAATGAGTTCCGTTCCTACGCACCGTTCGTAACCTGATTTTAACGTACGTCGGAACTCATTACACGTGTTCGTAAGTCTGGATTTTTGTCGTAAGTCGGAAAATACACGGTAAACTGCGTTTTGAACACTTTTTTTTCAACGTAACACAACACCAGCGTACATTCTGTACCTTAAACATGTACAGTACTGTATTTCCAAGCAGTTAGCTAACACAGTACCCTGAAAAAACTCAAATAACACATAAAATACTGCATAAAAAAAGTCAATGGGAGGTGTGATGATGTCACTGGGGAGGCTGCCGTAAGTCCGAAATGCCGTAAGTTGGGGGGGCGGTAACTCGAGGACTACCTGTATTGTGATAAAAATGTTCATATTTCTGATAGATGCTTTGAAATGGATTAGGGTGAAAAAAATAATAAAAAAAAGAGGAAGGCCCAGTCTCAATGAAGACCAGATGTTTTGCAGCCATAGTGTATGAAACATAAACATTTAAAAGTTATTTAAACTGCCGTATTTCGATCTCTATTGTAAAATATTTTGAGAACAACGCTAATCTATAGCAGTGATTGCTAAATTAGAATTAAAAACTACAACAAACTAGCACTGAAATTACAAAAATAATATGTGTAGTGACTCTGTCCCCATTAGATGACGTGACAACAGCGACCGGAATAAGAAGAAATCAAGTTGTGACGCCATCCTCCATTCATAATATTCCTGTTAAAGACTCTATCACCTATCTCAGCATAAGAATCAACAAGGATCAAAATACTAGACGTGCTCTGAACTTTGACCCCATTATAAGAAATGTACAACAAAAAACTGAATTCTTGGGCTTCAAAGAGATTTGTCAATTAGAGGAAGAATTTTGTTAACTAAATCAGAAGCATCTCCCATTTAACTTATCCAGCTGAGTCTCTTTCTGTAAACAAGCACACAACTGATATCATTGATAAAATGCTGTATGGAAAGTTTGGATTCATTATATCAGAAACTCAGTCTTGAACTCATATGAACATGGTGGCCTAAATTTTTTTGATTTTTCAAATTTGAACAGTATATTGAAATATAATTCTATCAGATAATATATTAACTTCATGAAAATGTCTAAATATATGTGTCCTGTTTTGCTCATGT
>JARVGV010000001.1:46348106-46361620 GCA_031762435.1 Hypsolebias longignatus
TATATAGAGAGAGAGAGAGAGAGAGAGAGAGAGAGTAAAGTTTAAAACAAAATTGATGAAAACTTGAAAACATAAAGAATCTAACAAGAATTGTAGAAGCACAATTTTCTATATTTGCATGAATTTGCTTATCTTGTTGTCTTTTTTAAGACATATGTTTCCATAAAACCACTTTAGTTTTCAGTTTGATAACATTTTCATACAACATTCAACTTTTCCCAAAGCATGGCCCTCCCTCCATCAGGCACCCCCAACCAGCCTTCTCCTGTTCTTGGAAGCTGTTTGAGGTTGTGAGAACCTCAGAGTCCAGCTGCTCAGCTCTCTTGATCTTTCAATTGTATACCTTCTCCACAGGCCTCTCAGTTCTGCATTAATCATTGTGATCATTTCTCTCAGGCAGGAGAGAGTCAGGCCTGCTTCAGTCTTCATCATTTGCCACAAACACACACAGACACACACTCACAAACACACACACGTACTCCACCACACACACACAGTCAGAGGCAGGAATAATATTTTCCTTGAAAGCTTCTTGAACTTTGCAGATGGGAAAACATGCCACTATTTTTCGCCAAACCGCTTCTTCCTGGAAGTTAAATTACTTCCAGTTTTCGGAGCTCGGCCGACAGTCTGTTATCGAGCGTGTCATCAATAAGGCGTGGAGAAAATTCAATTACAGTCTCACTTTGGTCCTAAGATCAGTTTTAATCCAGTCAAACTCTGAGGTGATCAATGGGCTGAAGGCCAGAGAGAAAACAGAAAACAGTGCTTTGCTGCCCTCTAGCGGTTTGATTTTGCATGATATTTGTATTTTATTGACCATGTCTGCAGCAAGTAAAACAGACACTAATAAATCTGACATTTTTCATGATAATACCAGAACAATGATTATCATATCTGGTTATTCTCATAATGGAACAGGAAATAATTATGTAAGTACTTTAAATACGGATTATGCTTCTGCACATTCAAGCTTAATGAAGACTTCAAGATATTATTTTCTTTAGCACTCATCACAACAGGCCCTTAGTAATGTTCAAAATGTTATGTTAAACAGCATGCTTCTTGATGCTTTCATTTTTTTTTTTTAACATTTTGTGTCATAATTTAAAAAAATGCACTGACTCACTGGGTTTTATTTTTTTTCTTGGCTTTTCCAGCAAGTTTTACGCACAGCTCCAGGCCATTGTGGAGATTATTTTCTCTCATATAAATGCATAAGTGCTTTTTCCAACCACACCGATTTATCTTTGCCAGTCAGTATTTTATATTTGAATGTTGCTGCGGGGTTTCTAACTGCATCCTTCTGTTAGAAAATGATGAAAGGAAAATAGAACATGGTGCTAAAAGAATGAAACTCTATCTGAGTTTGCTCAAATGTTGAAAGCCCGATTCTGCTAATGGATAGTTTTGGTTTTGAATGACTTCATAAAATCAAAGGAGTTTAAAAAAAAAAAAAAGCTGTTCTTTGTCAAGCTGTTTCAATAAAAGTAAAAAAAAAAAGTATGTATGAGTAGGAGCATTGGGTTGTGAAATACACTAAAAGAACAACTTTTTTCCTTTGAATGATTTTCTGTTCAGTTATATATGAATTATAAATCTTATTAACATTTTCAGCAAGACAGAGATTCTGAAATAATTTTTTATATGTAAAATAGTGTTAAACATTCAAAAACTTTGTTAGAGTTGGATTAAAAAATAAAATTGATTTACAGTTTGATATCCTTTAGCTAAGCTAATTTAAAGCAACTTTTCAAAACTATAAATAATAAAATAATAGTCCTATAATGATAATAATAATAGACAGATAGCTAATAGATAATAGTTCTAGAATGGCTCAAGGTGGCTGCATGTTGGAGCAGCTGCTACTTTCATTCTGGGATGTTGCTTTTGAAAACTTTATTTCCTCTTATTCTGGATGTAAATGGCTTTTTTCTTTTTTTAAAACTTCTGCTGGTATTGGACTCTGTGCAGCTGGAAAGATTTTTACCAAAACTTTTTTTTTTTTACTTTTGGACATTTGTTATGGAATGTAACAAAGACAAGAAGGTGGCTTTTACAACCAGGAGCAGCTGGTTATCATCTCATATTTCAAATATTACCGCAAATACAGCCCTAAATCCCAAATGAGTTGTAAAGGAGGCGCTGTGGATGCATCTCCGTCTACCTGGCGGAGGTGCTCAAGTGACTGTCTGCTGAGATCCTTGGAGCTGGCAGAAAACGTGACTCACGACAACAAGAAGAGCTGTCTGCAATAATGAGGAGCTCAACAAGCTGCTGAGAGGAGTGCCCATCGCTCAGGGAGTACAAATGTAGTTCTGCCCAACATTCAGGTGGTCCTGCTGCCCAGGAGGACCGAGAGGCCCGCTGGGTCCAGGTGGACAGATCGGCATCTGTGGCCAGATTCTTCAGATTCGCTGCAGGACGGACCTCTTCAGGAGATCCTTCCTCCCCACAACTCTTAATGAAACCAGGATAATGAGCTCCAACATTTAATTTCACTTTGGGATTAATAAAGTACTTTGAATTGAATTGAATAATAAAAAAATGCTTCTTGTTCTGCTGGGAAACCAGGTTTGATCCATGCTGTTGAGTTTTAATTTAGAATAAAAAGTTTTGTATTTTATGTGATAATGCCTCAACGTCAGGACTGAGAGGACACGATTTTGTAAAAATCTTTAACAGTCAGTCGATAGGACGGATCAACAGAAAGAGATTCTCTAAAATCTCTTTTAGTTATTTTTGAGAACAATATTCATATTTGGGGTATAATACAGAGCAACTCTTATAAGAACCATGAGGAGGCATCATCTCTTCTTAAATAGGAAACCGAATGAAGCAGCTTTGTGCTCTTTTATTACAGCACGAGTCACAATGATATTTTATTAGGTGCAGACAAACTACAGAAACTACCCTTTCTGTCTATTAAATATGTTGCCAAGCAACCACAGCTTTGCAAAGACCTGTGTGAATATAGCTCCTCTTTTTCTGGACTGTAATAAAAACTCGTCTGTAGAAGAAGTTGTGTACAAAGGCTTTTCATGGTGAGGGTCAAGTCTGTATCAACAGCACAATAGATGCACATTTTCTATATTTTCTATAACTTTTGCATGGTGCATACAGCATGCTGTCATCAATGTGTGGTGCACATTATTTTTCTGGAGAATTCACTGCAATTAACTTTTAAGATTGCAGACCTCCTTTCTTCAGTGTCACCTGAAGCTGGCACTCATATTGGTATTAAAGACTTTAATGTGCTTTTATGATGGATTTAAAAAAAGTTATGCGAGAAAGAAGAGAGGAAAAGGAGTTATTTTTTTGCTGCCTGTCAGCCAAATTATGCAAACACTCCAAATACAACTAAAGAGCTGAGGTGATGGTTTGCTGTGCTGTAATTTTACACAACTAAGTACGTAATAATAATACAAAAGAACAGACAGCATATTCCACAAATTTACTTTATAAAAGATTGCATGTTGCTGGACAGTCACATCAATCACTTGGATTTACTATAATGATGGCAGTTGGGATGAAGTGAAATGGGACACGTTGAAAACGAATGAAACAGCAGGCGCTGCGCTGAAACATTTCTTTTGCGTTATATATATACTGTACTGTATATATATATATATATTTTAAATTGATGTTTGTCAATGGATGAAGTTTAAAGTGTTAAAATTCATGTTTTGTTTCCAGAGTTAATCCCCCCTTTACATCATCTCTGCAGACTTTTCTTTTGAACAGAATCCTCTGCCTCATTACATCAGAGGTGCACCTTGAATATTTAGTTTTGCACAAGACACACTTTGTTGCATTGATTTTGACACCATTCACATAAATGCATACATACACATTTAATAGATTTTATATGGAATGTAAAGTTACAAGTTACTCTTGGTGTGACGTTACCTGCTGATGTGGGGACCTAAGCAGTTTTTCTCTTCTTAGCTGCATTAGGTGCACTCTGGTGTGGTTTTTAACAGTCTGAATTGTTGTGATGTTCCCTATCATATTGTGTGAATAACAAATGTTCATATAACAAGAAAAAAAAAAAAAGCTGTTTCACAAAACACCAACCTTAAATGCCTCAATGAGGCTAGGAATGCACGATATTGGCTTTTTGCTGATATCCTCGATAACCGATACCAATATTGATATTTTTTTTTAGACCTACTTAGAGACTATAGCTTTCTCTGCTGTGGAATTAAAATACTACATTATTCTGCATGGTCTTTGTCAATTTGGCCTGCTACCAAATGCAGATTCCAAAAAAGGGGCTGAAAATGATGTCACACTTCAACTTGGATTATGTTTAGTGTCAAATTTATTCATGACATTTACTCTCTCTAACAATAACAATCAAACAATGCAAATTTGTGAATTTTCACAAATTTAAACTCAACGGTGCGTGTGATGTCATAATGTTGTGCTGGCGCTGCAGGCATCCTTGTCACTGGGTTGTCATATAAAAACTGTGCCTTTTATATCGGTGAGTTATTTTTGATGGAATGGCCGATGTCCGATATTTAGCTTTATCGCTAATTTTGGCCGATACGATACCATGCCGATAATATCGTGCATTCCTAAGTTGGGCATTTTCAATAATAAATCCACCAGATTTTGCATACTGCAAATTAACAAATACGCATAAAAACAATGCCAATATTTCAATGCACGTTTAGTCCTTTGATTGCTGCTTTTCAGTTTTTTTTATTTAACGTTTTTGCAGTCAAGTGAAAACAATCGCCGTGAATGACAGGAATATCAAACATTGTGTTAAAATCGTGAGCTGACAAATACGTGACATGATCTTATATATATTTTTTTAGGTAAACAGTGTTAGTTGCTAGTGAGTAGTGATTAGACACATTCATTGACAACATTCAGTGGTTCACACACACACACACACGAGGGTGACAACAGCAATAAATTGGATTAGTGGAAAAGATCAAATAAATTAAAAAAAAAATCACAATCTTATGTCTCAGCGACAAAGTGATTATTCACATACACACACTGTTTGTAACCAAAATACACACATAGTTGCACTTTACAGTCAAAACCCTTCATTTTATTTCTAATCGTCAGTCTTTATTCCCTTTTCACATAAATCAACTACAGTACTTATATTTATATGTACAGTATATATATATATGTTATCTAGAAGAGCAGTGTATATTTTCTCATCAAAATAAAAAGAGAATATTAAAAAAAAAGTGTTATTAAATTTACAGCTGTTATAAAGTGCAAGACTGTGATGGTGGTAGGGGAGGGAAGTGCACGAGTCCTGCATGTGAATCATTCAACGAATGCCATCATGGTGCTGAGATGTTTTCACATCAAACCATGCCGACACAACAAGCGCACACCGAAACGTTGCACGAGACGTCTTCAGCGCACGTTCCAGCACATTATCGCCATCAAAGCAGAGGAGACAGGAGAGGAGCCCTTTGAGCCCGGAAAGAAGAAACAAGCTCACACACACAGGTGGTGTGTTTGAAATGCTCTCTGTTAGAAGAATGAGACGGCAGAATGTACATAAACCTCGTTTAAAACCATTTTCGTTAACGGACTTCAGCGCTAAAGAATTTCTCACATTTTATTCCAATCCAGGGTTGTTTTCAGAATAAAAGCCTGCAGTGATTCTTTTATTCGTCCTTGGATCCAGATTAAATCTGGCCAAATGTTACTATCCAAACAAATCTCTATTTAATGGCTGAACCTGAGCTCACTGCCTGGCAAAAACATTTCCCTGCACAAAAAAAAAAAAAAAAAAAAAAAAAAAAAAAAAAAAGACAGGAAATGAACATTTTTGTTGCTGCAAACAGCTAAAAGAACAGACAAAACAAAAAAACTAGCTTCTCAAATCAATTCTTTCAAGTGTTTAAATTTTACACGAGCACCAAATTTCTGTCAAAGTGGACACAAAATAAACGGTTATTGGCTATGAAAGGCGAGCGATCGTGTAATTTCTACACTTGTCCGTCTGTTGGCAAAATATCTCACGAACCTCTGAATTGATTTTAATGAAACGCTCAAAGAAAATAAATCACTAAATATACATCTACGACTGTTTAACTTTTGGCGTCAAATCCATTCAAGATGGCTGCCACAGCCAACAGAACTTAGAAAACAAACAAACGGCTATTACTTGGCCAATTTGACAGATATCGAGTAGAAATTTGATGAAGTAGCTAAGACTGATCCCAGTCACATAAATGAAGCAGTAACATATCAGTTAAGATCTTTAATGAAAACTTTGGCATGCACGGCAGGCGATGCCTTCCTTTAAGAAATGATAGTTCTATTAACCGTGTATTGAAAGTAGCAAACGCATTTTTTGTCTTTTGAAGACAAATGCAACCTAAAGGTTATGGCCTGTTTTTGCCGCGTCAACTTAAATTTTTGAGATCTTTATTTAAATGGATGTAAAAAGAAAAACTAAAAATTCTAAGGGATCATTTTTAAGACTTGAATGTGAGCAGCTGCTGCGTGCGGCTTCACCTTCACCGACAGCCGTCCAGTAAAGCAAACAGTGTGCAAACAACACACACACACACACACACACGTAAATGGCAGTTCCACTTAATAAACACACACAAAGCTCACCTGGAGCAGAAATCATCTTTGCACTAAACAGAACGTCACAATCCAGATTCTTGATGCATGCAGTGTCCCGTATACTCTGATTTTAATACGTCTTTTGTTCCCCCAGAGTATAAATATTGGGCTACGTGTAGCCTTTTAGCCTGACGGGTTCAAATTAATGCACAAGAGAAACATTCAAGCTCAATCTGTGACTGTTTCCACTCTATAGCTGACATCATTTTGGAGTGAAATCATTTGAGTTCATCCCCGCTTCTGCGGATAAATCCTTTGTAAATCAGTGTGGTTATTGTTAGCGTGTGGTGTGAAGTTTAGTGTAAATGAATAGAGGACTTGGCACTGGTTTGGTTGCATCACACCGACGCACAGTCTGTACAACCGTGCGTAAACGAAAGCATGGAGGACCGCCTCTGTGTGATTCTTATTCCTATTTCTGTGCACTCCCGTTTGTCTTCATGATCCTCCTCCTCGCTCTCACTGCGTGGGGGAGCAGTCGTCCAGATCCAGCAGCTCCCGGACCAGTCTCTCTCCGAACTGCGCTCGGCTGTAGCGCTTCACCGTGTAGGCGTCGGACATCTTGTAGAGGATGTACGCGTTGTTGATGGCGATGCTGATGCTCAGCCAGAACACCTGCTGCCAGGTCTTGTTGGGCTTATGGAAGATAAAATACCTGGGAGATAAAAAATAAAATGAAAAATAAATAGAAGCAGCTGCTTACTGCACGGTTTCTATTTGAAGTGGTTTTTGATGCGGCACATACTTGCTGTACTTGTCGTCGTATTTGCAGATGTAGCTGAGGTGTGCGGCAAACGCCTCAACGGCCAAGGGACATGGAATTTCTCCACTTTTCCTCTTAATGATTATACCTGCCACAAACACACATTCATTCATTCCACCTTTATTTACACAGATAAATCACATTGAGCCTAGAAGACTCATTTACAAGTGAGACCTGTTTAGACAGATAAAAAGTAATGACAGTGACACATGTAAAGGATTTGGAGGCAAAAAAAAATTCTATCGAACTCTCACTCCTTGGCCGAGGACAGAGAGCGTGATATTGAAAAAAACACGCCGCACATTGGCAGATAGTGACGCAGACGTTCTGCAGGGAAGGGGAGACGACCAGAGCGGTGAGCGTGTCCAAGGACACTCCAGAGGCACTGTAGGAGTTCTGATAAGAATGGTATAATCAGTCAGTTCCCTCTGGTGAGATCCGTAAACAGAGAATGGGATAAAAGATTCATTTAGTTTCACTTTCAGGTTAACAGACTGAAAGGTAAAGAAAATTATGCGCAAACCTGACCAGGTCTCATTCAGCCTGTTTGTGGTTTTCTGACATGCGAATGGCTGCTGTACTACAGCTACAAGCGATTTAATCAAATGTTTACATAGAAAAAAATAATTAGATACAAGCTTTAAAGATGACCCGCTGTTGAACGACAAAGGTTGATTTGTGTTGTCTGTCTGTTAGCAAAATATCACATGAAGCACTGAACAGATTTTAATGAGTTGTACAGAAATCAGTCACTGGATGTACAGTAGTTCCTCGCTACTTCGCAGTTCATTTATCGTGGACTCGCTTTATCGCAGTTTTTCAAAATAAAATTGGACATGACACACAATTGGCTGATTGATGGATGAGCCGCACAATTGGCATGAAATTTTTATTTAAAATGAATTATTGCAAATTATTTAACACCTCCTGCACCTTTGTGCAGCTCACACTGCAGGATAAACTTCCTGCTGCAGCTGATCAGCTGTTCTCTGTGTAGAGTGGAGAAGTGGGCGTGGCCAAGAGCGCTTGCAGGTGGCTGAGAGGAGGCATGGAGCTGAAATCATGACAGTCTGTGCTCTTTTAGAGCGTTTAGAGTTTAGGAACATTGTTTAGAATATTGTAAGAGTGTGGGAAGGGTTTATATGTGTGTGTATTACATATATACATTTTTCACCTAACGCAGTGTTTCAGAGTATGGATCCCCTGCGATAAATGAGGGACTACTGTCCATTTACACTGATCAACTTTTAGAGTCAGTACAGTTCAGGACAGAGTGCCACAGTCAACTAAAAACACAAAAACAGCCATAATTCAATCAATTTTAAATATGCCGAGCCAAAGTCTGATGTGGTAGTAGCTGAGACTCATTCATAACATGTAATCCAAATGCTAATCATTGTGCAGGATCTTTGCTAAAGTTTTGAAGTAACACTTGTTTGTTTGTCAGCAAAATATGTCATGAACTACTGGATGGACTGCATCACTAATTTCAGAAACTAACTGCATATGTATCTACAACTGATGGAGTTTTGACTAAGATGGCTTCAACTCTGTTATCTCAGCATAAGGGAACGTTAGTCTCAAACTCTAGTACTGTATGAATGGTGGCGGGCGATACACATTCCTTCATTCTTTTAACGATCTAATGAATTGTGATACATTGTATTGTAAGCTGATTGGAAAAGAACATATCAGGATTGGAAGCAACTTTGTTCTTCATGCTCAGATTGAGAAAGATTGCTGGGCTTCCATCCAGAGCAAAGAAAACCACTGCTGGGCAGTAACAAATGACCAGATGTGAGACATCACCTCCTCACTCCTCCATCAGAAAACAGATACACACTGCAATCGATGACTAGGTTTAAAGTTGCACAAAACTGTTTTAATCAAGAGTGGATCAGGCAAACAAAGACGAGGTTGCAGTATTATGATCCTGTCCTCTCTCCTGGAAACAGATTAATGTGGATTAGAAGTTCTCATTGATTCTCCCTGACAAGAACATTTGATGATCTGCCAATTTCTCTTGTAGGTGTAGTTTCACCCCAAAATCACAGCAAAGCCTTTTTACAACTATGTTTTTACTGTTATAGAACACAGTTTAAAGTATTTGTATATTACCTTTTATGCAATGATGCATATTGTATGGGTAAAAACATACATCTGAAGCTCTTTACAGCTTTATCAAATTTAATATAAATGCAAAACAAACATAATATTGTGTGAAGTTAGCTTGGGGTGTGATATTTTCTGTCTACACACCTTGTTTTGTTGGAGAGTAAGCGTTGGTGAGGAACCTGAAGTGTCCCTTGTTGTACCAGCTGATCAGGGACATGCTGCCTTTCATCATCACGCGGGACTGGCCCCGCTGTGCTGGCGTGGAGCTGCAGACCAGCATGCTTTGTGGTAAGCCTGTGCAGTCACTCTTCCTGGTGCTCAGCAAACCACAGCAGAAGATATCTGGAGTGGGGACGGAGGGAGAAAACACTAAAACATGCTCCTCTGAAACGTGCAGATAATCAGATATTGATCAGTGGAAAGACTGATCTGTTTTTATTACCAGAAAAACAAAAACACTTCCAACAAATTTGATAACTGCATGATTTTTCTGGTCAGATTGGCTCTTTAGATTTGTCTAACAAATTAGCATTTATAAACCAGACATAAACAAAAAATGTATTTGAGCACCTCCATTTAGTTAATAATTTTATGAAACAACTATAAACCAGTCAACAATCAGTTTCTCTTCCTTGTGAGGACAAACACAGAACAGAAAGCTTTATTTTTTCATTTATTGTGTGAATGTTTATGAAGCATTCACACTATTGTGATCCATTTTTCTCCTGTACGTTTTTCGACGCGATTCTCGTTCCGCAGTTTTCAAGCTATTTCAACAAATCATAAGTCAAAATGTTCAACTGTTTCAGGACAATACTGCTATGACTTTTGGTGTTGGTACAACTTTAGCTTTTTGAACTACCGGTATTTGAAATATTTTCTGCCATTTTTTTTCCTCATAGAAAATGAATTGAGCTCATCTTTAGATGTGTTTACAACCTTTTACTGCTCGTTTCACATTTTGTCCTGGTTCAGCTTCTTTCAGCTTCCTTGTGCAAATTTAAACCTTTTTCAGCTATTTTCAACTTCAGCTGTTTTTTTTTTAGCTGTTTTGCTCTCCTTTCATTATATTTCTGCTAACTAAAACATTTTTTGTGCTTCATCTAACTTCTTTCAACTAATTTCAACTTGTTGTGCTCCTTTCAGCTTATTTCTGCAAATCTAAGCTTTTTCTACTATTTCAGCTACTATTTAGCAGTTTTATGC
This sequence comes from Hypsolebias longignatus, assembly GCA_031762435.1. Classification (NCBI taxonomy): domain Eukaryota; kingdom Metazoa; phylum Chordata; class Actinopteri; order Cyprinodontiformes; family Rivulidae; genus Hypsolebias; species Hypsolebias longignatus. The sequence continues at coordinate 46,358,812 of JARVGV010000001.1, forward strand.
AAATTTTAGCTTTTTCAGCCAATTCCACTTTTTTGCACTAATTTAAACTTTTTTCTTCTTAATTCATCAAAAATGGGCTCTCTCCATTTCCTTCTGGTAATTGCTTCTTTCTGCTTTTTAGCTACTTTTCAGCAGATTTTTTTCACTAATTTCAGCTTTTTTTCAGATAATTTCCACTTTTTTGTGCTCATATCTGCTTCTTTACTTTATTCTGCTAACTTAAGCATGTTCTACACTTTCAGCTACCTTTTTTAAATTTTTTTAATTTTTAGCTAATTTCAGCTGTTTTCAGAAAATCCAAATTGTATGGTAATTACTGCTACTTTCAGCCTAATTAACTTATTTCTGCAAATTGCAGCTTGTTATGCTCCTTTCTGCTTACCGTAATTATGCTAGTTTCAGCCATTTCTGCTATTCCAGCTGTTTTTGTGCAAATTTTAGATTTTTTTCACCCAATTCCACATTTTTAGCTCATTTCAGCTCTTTTCACTTCCTTCTGGTAGTATAAGCTTTTCTGCCTTTCAGATACTTTTAAGCCATTTTCTTGGCTAATTTCAGCACCCCACCCCCACCCCGCATTATTATTATTTTTTAGCTATTTTGCTTATTTTTATGCTAATTTCTTCTTATTATAATCTATTTTGGCAAATATGTGCTCTTTATGCTTTCTTCTGCTAAATTATGTTTGTTCTTCTATTTCATCATGTTTTTTTTAAGTTAATTTCAGATGATTTTTACAATTTCTTCAGTAATAAGCATCCACACTGCATTTTCACAGGAAATGAAATTTCTCTAGTAATGGCATTTCTCAAAATGATTCCACCCCTTCCTTTATTTTACTCAAATGGGCCAAACCCAGTTATGTGGTTGAGCTAATTTGTTCTTTCTACATTGTTAATAAGCGTGCGTCCACAGTCATCGCTTTAGAATAATGCAGGGTGATTAACTCTGCTAATTATCTCTGCAGGAACGAAATTTGTTGGACAATGCCTTCACATGTTCGGCTGATAGTTTTAATTAATCTGAAATCATTTTAGTTTTTTTTTTTTCTCCTCTGGCCTTTTTTACTTGTACTGAAGCTCCCATTAAGTTTATAGTTTAGTTTACTTTTTTTAAAAAAAGTAAAATGTTTTAAATGCACAAGCGAAAAGAGACCATTAGAGAAAAGCAAAAAAAGAATCTGATAGTTTTTCACTGTAGCACTGAAACTACCATCAACTACTTAACTAATCCATTACTGTGTTGTTTAATTAAGGCTTTATAGTAAAATATGATTCAGATTAAAATAATTTTATTCACCATGAAAGTTGCTGATTTTCAACAGGTAAAGATGAAGCCACAAAACTTTGTTGTTAATTCAAAATAATACCACTAAACATCACAATGAAAGCTGCAGCCACAAAGTATTATGTGATGGAATAGTTTTGTTTTTTTAAAGGATGTTTCTATTCGACAAGGAAACATTAAAGATTTTTTTCCTTGACATTTTTGTAAGGTGACGCAGCAATTGTCACTATTGACACTCATAATTCTGCACCCATTTACTGTTATAAACCTTTCTCACAAAAAAAAAATTAAAAAAAAAAAAAAAAAAACGAATTTAGGACTTTATAGTGTGAATCTGGCTCTTCTGTACAAAGTGTCCTGTCTTGATTGGCTTTTTATGATTCCAGCATCAATCCAGGTCAGATGCAGCCTTTTTCTCCCTCTGCTTCAGATTTTTTACGCTGCAGCTACGAATTCTGCTCAGCTCACTAGCAACTTCTGTTTGGGAAGAAAGCTGATAAAAACTCCTCAGAAAACAATACTTGATAATGCAACCTTTTAAAAACTGATTTGGACTGAAAAGAGATATTTGCTTAAGGCTAAACAGCCTTTCTGAACCTAAAAGTCAGAAAAAAAACCCAACAATTTGAATTTAATTTGTACTTAAAAAGCAATAAAAAAAAATGTAGAAAAAGGGGGGACAAGATGAGAAGTTTGATTACAATCTGCAAGGCACAAAATGAACGTGAAAGAACTAAACAAGAGCTGCAGCATGATGGTGTCTGATCACTACAAGATGCCACAGCCTGCTTGTGCACCTTGTTTGCTGAATTCAGTGAAGAGGCCAAGGCTCGTGATGGACGGTCCAGTGAAGATGATGGTGTTCTTGCCGGAGACGTTCTGACAAAGCTGCTTGGCCACGAGGCTGTGGAGCTGAGGTTTATTCTTCAAGGTGGCCAGACTATCTGTGCCCTGTCCCTCCTTCAGATGCACAGACACCTGCAGAGACGAGTAGAACAAGTAAAGAAAACAGCAAACATTACTGCAGTTCTAGCTAAAGTATCACCTTAACATCTTCTTTGGTAAAACCCTCACAATCAACACCAAGTGTTTAAAAAATGCAAATTACTGGCTGAAATCACAGCCCACTTGGGCTCATAAATACAAGCATTTTATAGTAACATGCACATTGGGTGATAAAATATCTGTTTGGTTCTAATAGCACATTGAATCTGACACATTTCACACAGATGCTGCAATTCTTTTGGGTCACATACATCTCCTCCACGGTCGAGATTAAAGAGGGTGTAAATCGAGATGCCGCCGGCCTGATTCCACAACTTGGTGCGCTCTGCTTCTTTCTTTTAAGTGAGCTCAGTGACAGCTTTTTACAAATGATTTATTTATATATACTGTATATATATATATATATATATATATATTCCTTATATAGCAGGGAATCTATACCCTGAAGACCCGCGATAAGTGAAAAACCGCAAAGTGAAAAACTGTGAAGTAGGACTAGTAGGACCAGTAGCGGTAG
>JARVGV010000001.1:46415391-46429680 GCA_031762435.1 Hypsolebias longignatus
TAATATTTTAACCTGAAAAAGAAATGAACCCGTTTTAACACAATTAATATTCTTTGGACTTGAACTAGTCATGAATAATTAATTGATAGATAAGGTAATTAATCTTGCCCTATCATCCTTACTTCTTGGTAACCCGTATGTGTTATTACGTCTCGGTGACCCGTAGATGTTATTACACGGGAAAGGTGACAAGTTTCCCAGATGTTCGGTGTAATTCTAAGATTAGCCTTGCTGTAGCTCATGCACTGACTTGAGATGTTTTCCTACAAACAAACAGGTCAGACAACTTTAGAAACTGCAAACGCCAGTCAAGGTAAAGATTTAAACCGCTACAGCCACAAAAATACATCTGAAATATCCATAGAGTTGAAATATTGTCTATGATCCTTGAAGGTTTTGACATGCTGTTGCTTTTTTCATTTGATTTCTGCAGCTGCAAGCTGTGGTGGTTACTTGTATAGCAGCAGCGTCACATTTTACAGCCCCAACTATCCAAACAATTACCCACCCAATGCAGACTGCACATGGTACATTAGACCAAACCGTCAAATCATTCAGTTGGAGCTCTTTAATGTGAAGTAAGTAAAATAATCTTTAAATGCAGACCGTCATCACCTTTCCTGATGTGTTTTTAAAGCTAAACTGCTTCTTTCTCACAGCACCGAGTGTGGGTTTGATTACATCAACATCTATGATGGCTCCAGTACTGGAAGCAGGTTACTGGGAACGGTTTGTAACGCAAATAAAGCTATCTTCCATTCTACTCACCAGCACCTGACTGTGCGCTTCAGGAGTGACGGTTCAGTCAATCGTCCAGGATTTTATGCTGCCTACAGGGTTGTTGGTACGTTATTGTGGTTATAAGACTTTTATAAAATGTCGGCTGTGTCTATTTTAACAAGAATTATTGTGTGCTGTCTCTGAAGACCAAGGTTTGTGCAAGAACAACTGCGGCTACCAGGTTGGGAACTGCTCCTGCTCTTCAAATTGTGAATACCGGGGGACGTGTTGTGCAGATTACCGAGGTAAGCGGTGATTTAAAATAAATCCATTCACCTTAGTCTAATTTAAAATGTTAAATTTCAACATTTTAGTTTGTTAAAGGAAAATGACCTGGCAAAAGCAAAAATTGCCAACTAAAAATAAAACATTTAAATATCCATCCATCTACCCACATGTTTTGTTGTAGGCCAAGCATCATCGGTTGGACACATGACTCCACTGTTGACTTTAAACCACATGTACTTTGATAAACAGCAGAGATTGTAGTTGACTCAATGACCATTTGGTGCCCAAGGCTTATGGCTGCAAAACATGTCTAATTCATCAACCCTGCACCATTGTGCTTGACAGTTATCACAAAGTGTTTGTGCTGATGTGTTTGTTTTTTGCAAGCACTGTGCATCATGGTCAAACGTCTCTATTTTGGGCTCATCTTTCCAAATGATACTGCTCCAGAAGTTTTGTGATTTATCCAAATGCAGCTTTTGCAAATCCATGTCCTGCTGCCATATTTTATTTTTTTTTTAACAGAAGAGGCTTTCTCTTGGCAATCCTTACTAAAAGGCTACATTTTGTATTGTTATGAGCGTCAACATTTAGCATATTACGAGAGGCCTGGAGGGTCTGAAATGTCAGTTTGTATTGATTTCTGACCTGGGGGCGATTTTGCTGGGTTTTCCACTGACACATGTCAAAACTGTGAAAAATTCATCTTGGTCATGACCTTAAAACTCTTCTCAGAGTTATGGGCAGTAACGATAGCTTTTCTGGTGTCTTTGCTGTGTTCAGCTAACAGAGGTGGTCACCTAATAATGACCAATTAATTTTATCAGCAGCACTTGGCTGTTGTATTCCCCCCCCCCCCAAAAAAAAAAAAAAAATCTTATAGAAGCAGCAAGTCTTTTGGTTTTGTTGTTGTGTTTGTGTAAACGTTAGGTTAGAGTTGAACCATGTTAAACCTTTGTAAAACCCAAATATAAATTTGATTACATCCTGACATGGAAACAACTAAAAACAGATAAGATTTTCTTTTTCTTCAACTACCGCATGTATTTTTTTGTACAATAAACAAAATGTGCATACGGTAATAAAGAAATACGTCTACAAATTACTGTGATGTTGACCAAATATTTTAGTATAGAATGTGGAATAAAATGTTTATATTGCCAGTATTTGTACAAGCCTACCGTGCCAACAATTGCTGTTACTACAGCTGATGTCCTATAGTCCCACAATTTCATAATACTGTATTTACAACTTCATGGTTACAATTTTAAAAGACAATAAGCAAAACTGGACAGAAAATTGACAAATTTAGATATTTCATCCTTATTTTTCCCTTTCAGAAGTTTGTCTGGGCTCAACTGAACAACCTTACACCAATGAACCAGCAAGTACCACAGGTATAGGCCTTTCATGGTTTTAATGCCCATATTTCCAAACTAACATTTCAGTCAAATCTGTCAATACAAAATATTTGAAACACTTTCAAAACACTTTGTGCTGCTTTTCTTTCCCAGATCGCATCTCATGTCGATACAACTGTGGTTATCACCTGGGAAGCTGCTCCTGCAGAAGCTCCTGTCAGTCCTATGGCAACTGTTGCCATGACTACAGCTGTAAGTGCCAAGGCTAACAAATCAGCAGCATCTGTTGCTTCGGTGGCAGGTGCAATATGTCTGAATTTCCACTATCACAGTGTGCAGACAATTAGACAATATTGTTTCTTTTTTGCTCGTTATATCTTTTATTTATCAGCATTATATCACCACTCAATCTCTTTTGTCCATTAGATTACTGCCCAACAATCGCTACTCCCGGACAGACCACAAGTACAAAAACCTGTTGAACTTCTAATTTACCTCAAAGTGTTACATTTGGCTCGGCCTGTTGTGTAATCCCAGCTGTGTCTCTCAGATCAGCCGTCATGTCGTTACAACTGTGGTTACCACATGGGAAGCTGCTCCTGCTCAAGTTCCTGTGAATACCGTGGAAACTGTTGTCATGACTATTACTGTAAGTGCTAAATCAACACCATCAGTGATACTGATATGCAATGGGAAATCAATCCATTATAACCAACAGCTCTTTATCTTGTGCCAGTAAGCAGAAATGCAAAACAAAAACCTTAATCCTCTGTCGTCTGTCATGCAGCGCACTGTAGTTATACCACTAACAGACCCGTCACAGGTAAGAAAATGGCTCAGCATGTAAATAAAATAAAATAACAATTGCACACACAAACATTTGTACACTTGTGTGTGTTGCAGCTCGACCATCGTGTCGATACAACTGTGGTTCTCACATGGGAAGCTGCTCCTGCAGCAGCTCTTGTCAATACTATGGCAACTGTTGCCATGACTACTACTGTAAGTATCTTTAAGCACAGCAGAGTAGCCGGTGTGCAGTTTGATCACAAATGGGACATCGCTCCGTAAGAACAGGCCTTCAGACAGAAAACTGAGGAAGTTCTCCAAGACAAAAGACCAAATGTAACATCATCAGAGAGTTAACCGAGCAACTTGAAGTTTGTAAAATAGATGATTTGTAATATGACTCAAGCCTTAAAATCTCAAATCAATTTTCAAGTGCATATTTGTCATAACATGGTCATTTCATACTCCAAAACTATTTATTGTGTGGTGGCTAGAGTTGAGTCTTAAACTGATTCACAGCTTTCAATAAATTTGATGATAACTTCTTACAAAGGAAATAAATAAATAAAAAAGTTGTGTATGAATTTAACAAATAAATCATGAAATGCACTTGTAGTCAGGTTGAAAAGGCGTAAAACAATAGTTTGAGGAAAACAATAATATGAACACTGCCAGAAGCTATAATGACTGCAGGAGTACATTAGTGACATTTTTGCTGCTTCTTTTTAAATAGTAAAATTATTAAAATGGGGAGAAGTGGCCCCAACACAGCCTAACTAATAAACAGTGTAAAATTATTTTTTTTGTTTATAACTACAAGTTATTTAACATTTTCCTACAGTTTTTAGAATGATTAAAAAAAAACAACTAAATATACCAATTTCTAGAGAGCATCTATACTCATTTAATTTAAAACAAATATTACATAAAAAAACTTCATGTCATTTTCACTGAAACGTTTAAAACAACTGATGGTCAGGCATGTTCGTGTTTGCATTGTTTTAATATAAATAAACACCTTTATGTTTTTTATGGACAAAAATATTCTGCATTTTATTTCTGTCCTCTTAGCTTACTGCTATGACACCACTTACCCACCTGTTAGACCCACGACAGGTAAGACGCAGCCAACAGCTCCTTCAAACGCTGATTCAGCAACCTGTCATTTGTTCTGCCAGCAGAGTATCTAACACAACTTCTGTGCTCCACAGAGTGGGTCACGTGCCGTTACAACTGTGGCAGACACTTTGCAAAGTGCTCCTGCTCGAGCTCTTGTCAATACAATGGGAACTGCTGCCATGACTACTACTGTACGCATCAGGTCACATGACAAACTCAATACAATCACTGTTTTTAAAGTTCTAAAAACTTTTCTTTTTGTTTTTAACAGCCTACTGTGCAGCCACAACACCCTCAGGTAGGACTGTTACTGTGCAGAATTAGTATGATGCATTTATACGTCATAGCAATGTTGTCCTCCTCCTTCAGTGGGGTCATGTGGAGGCTCTCTGTTCGGCTCTGGCACATTTTCGAGCCCTAACCATCCCAGCTACTACCACGACAACGCCTACTGCGTGTGGCGGCTCAGAGCTGCGCACGACCAACGAATCTTCCTGTCATTCACGTACCTACAGTGAGTTAAATGAGTAAAACTACAAGTACTGCGAAAGGAGAAATGAAAGACAATTTAATATTCACACTTTACGGCCCACCTTTATTCAACAGGCTGGAGAACTGCTGCTCCTGTGACTACATTTCAATCTACGATGGTCCGTCTGTTAGTTCAGGATATCTGGGGAAAGTGTGCAACAACAGTCTGAGCACTTTTACCTCAACCTCCGACTACATGACTGTGCTCTTCCGTACGGATGGTTCTGTGGTGGGCCGAGGCTTCAGTGCTGAGTTCACGAGTTCTTTGCAACCCAGCTCAGGTACAAAGGAATTATTTAAACGCATCAGACATCTTCATCCAAGTTCATGCTCAATCATCCAGGTACAAAATCCAGTAATGGTCGGTCAGGTCATCTGGACAGTTTCTTTTTTGTGGAAAGATGTTTCGCCCTCTATCCGGAGGGCTTCATCAGTCTGAGGAGTCCCAAGTAAACTGTTTTCTCCACTACGCAGCACATTCCTTTAGTGGATCAACCAGTTTGCTGGTGATAAGATGGTTTCTGTGTTTCTGGATTTTGTACCTGGATGACTGAGCATGAACTTTGGTGTCTTGATCCACTTTGGCTGTGGCTGCCTGAGAGGAGTCGACGGGGGACAGGACCACAGTTGCCTAATCCGCTTATTATAATAAAATTCAGGGCTTGGTTTTTTTCTATAGTGGCTTGTAAATCCTGTGAGTCTGTTTTTTGGGCTTGTTTGAATGTGAAGTTGCTTTTTTGAGCATGACTTTCTTTCTGAGTGAAACTAGTTGATTATCTCCCAGCTCCACACAATAAAGCAAAAGACGAGTCGTAGTAGGTAGTTCGTCCCTTCTATGCCCCCCGTTTCCTGTTTATCGCTCCCGCCCAAGTTGACGAGGCAACGGGCGTGCGCACCCCAAACACTCATACTGTGATCGAACACTAGGGGGCTCCACTCACACGCAGATGTCAGGATGTTTTGTTTTTAAAAATTTGTAGAAAAAAATTACATATGCAATTTCTTTTAATCAGAGCTTAAAAGTAAGTCATTCAAAGCGTTTATCATAATTTTGCTGTTGATTATGTGAAAAGCCATAATACAGTAAATTTATATTTTTACTGTTTAAAAATGGCCTCTGTTTTACACAATGTGGTGGGTTGCCAGTTGGGCTTGTTTTCATAGAGCTGGTTGCTTGTTTCTATCGCAAGATCTGTCAACACTGAACAGCTCCCAGAAACCAACTATCACCAGCAAACTGATTGGTCCACTGTAAGAGTGTACTGCTTAGTGGTGAAAACAGTTTACTTGTGACTCCTCAGACTGAAGAAGACCTCCGGATAGAGGGCGAAATGTCTTTCCACAAAAAAAAGAAACCGTCCAGATGAACTGACCATTATTGACATCTAGTTTTGAACTGCATGTGAGGTGTTGTCTATACACAAAATCTTTCAGGCATTTCTTCCTGTCTATTGAACGACTTTTGTTGTAAACAAAGATGCAAATTCCACACGGTTAAAAAGGCTAAAGCATTTAGGAGTGTGTGTTCTCACTGCATTTGAACAGTCAGCTGTTTTCTGTCAGGTCGAGTGGACTGCTCCTCAGACAACATGAACATTGTCATCGATAGATCGTATCTGAACTCTCTGGGCTACGACGGCCACAGTTTGCACCTGGATGATCCACACTGCAGGCCACAGGTTTCCAGTTACCAGGTGGTCTTCAGTTTCCCCCTTAATGCTTGCGGCAACATAAGAAAAGTAAGACAACTCACTGAAAACTTTTAGAGCTTCTAAAAAACAAACAATAAGTGTTTTCTCAGTTATCACCGCAATGTTTAAGAAGTGCACTGATTTTTTTTTATTTTTTACTTGACAGTTTGACAAAGGCAGAATTGTGTACACCAACAACATTCGAGCCTTCCCCTCCACACACGGAGAGATTACACGTCAGTCTCACCTGAAGATGAATGTCAGCTGTCTGATGGAGCCAGACTCCGTTTCACAGATTCTGTTTGAAATCAAAGCCGGGGGTAACGGCAGCATCTCTGGTTCTGGCAGATACAACACCAGCATGGCTTTCTACACGTCCAGCAGCTTCTACTATGAGGTACATTTAGGTGGTAAAGAGTTGAGGCATGAAGATTTCTGTTTGAAACATGTTGCTAAAATTTCCCTTGTGCACCCAGGTTACAGAGTTCCCATATCAGGTAACACTCAACCAGGACTTGTATGTACAAGTGAACATGAGGCGGAGCGACAGCAGTCTAATCATGTTTCTTGACACCTGCGTAGCAGCGCCAACACCGTTTGACTTCCATACCAGAGCTTATTATTTGGTTCGTGATGGGTAAGATATAATTTCTCCTCTAACGTACCTATAATGGCATATTTTATCTGTTACTAAAACATTTAAGAAACATTTGCACAATTCACCGTTAAAATGTCTTAATGACATTAAGTCATGGATGGCTTCAAACTTTTTAACTTTCAACAATCAGAAAACTGAAGTCATTGTGATTAGCTCGAGCTCTACCACCCTCTCTGTTCCTGTTAACCTTGACTCACCTGAGTCATATCTTGAGCATGTCTGTTCCAAATCTCAGGAGGGTTTTAGACTTTGACTTTAAGTTTAATAAACATATTAACTCTGTTCTAAAAAAAAAAAAAAAAAAAAAAAAAAAGCTTCTTCCAGTTCAGGCAGATAGCTAATCTTGAAAAAATAGCCCATGCATTTGTTACAACCCGGCTGGACTACTGTATCACAATTTATGTTGGGGTCAATCAGGATTCCCTTTCACGTCTCCAGCTTGTACAAAATCCTGCAGCTCGGCTATTAACTGGAACTCATAGGTTTGAGCATGTTTCACCAGTTTTGTCCTCCCTTCACTGGCTCCCTGTATGTGTCAGAATTGATTTTAACATTCTCCTGTTGGCACTTAAGTGCATTAACGGCCTCGCACCCTCACATCTCTCTGAACTACTGTACTTCAACCTCATCTTTGTCCTCAGGTGCTGAGATCATCTGCTTTTGTACCATAGCAAAAACCAGGCTGAAGCTCAGAGGAGGCGACTGGTCTTTTTCAGTCATTTGCCCTAAACTTCTCAACATTAGACTGGCCACTTCCACACACCTGTTTTCATTGATGTTTAACACAGTGTGATTTGATTTAGTATTTTTTTTACGTTATTTTTAATGCTTTTAATTACAGTACATCTTGTTTTTTTTTCTTTCTTTAATTACTGCCTTGATCTTATTGAAGCACTTTGGTAACAGCTGCTGTTTGAAATGTGCTTTATAAATAAATGTCACTTGATTCACCCTCAGATGTCGTGTTGACGACACCTACCGGCCAATCACTACGGGCACCTCATACCTGGCCCGTTTCACATTTAAAGCCTTCCAGTTCCTGCGAGCCACAGATACAGTGTACATCCAGTGCAAGGTTCTGATATGCCCCGCCTCGGACAGCAACTCCCGCTGCCGCCGTGGCTGCAGCAGACGAGCAGCCAGAGAGCTGGAGTCAGAACACCACAGCCAAACTCTGGTTGTGGGTCCCATTAAGCTCAAGGGTCAGTAGATGCCTGGATGTAGTTATTAGAGCTTTAACAAAACGTGGATGAAAGAAAGACAAATGATACCAAGAAACATTAAAAAGATGTTTTTATTCTCTTTTGCAGACTCTCAGAAAAAGAAGAAAGAGCCTGAAATGCAGAACAAGGCCTAACTTGAAGCTCCTTTAACTGTTTTAATCAAATTTCTGCTTTTTTGGTTGAGATACTGAATTATAGCTGCTATTTCTTTTCTCTGTCTTATCACCTGATTAAACGCATCATAAACAGACAGTGTGTGTAACTCGTGTGAAATGCACAACAGAACAGTTAGAATTGCAAGTCATTTTTATTCATCTACATAAAAAGGGGGAGGAAAAAAAAAGAAAAAAGGCACAGTGAAGTTCAGTTAGAAAACACTTTACTTATAAATTAGTAATCAGTTTCACAATAAAATAATTTTCCATCTCAGTTCAGAAAGATGGTGATCGCCAAAAGGCTTAAGCATTCAACGTTATCTATGAATCTACGACACATCGAGAAAATAAGGCAGCCTTTACCGAATGTCCCATTACTGATAAGGTCGTTAAGAACGAGGAAGGACTCCTAAAATCAACTAAGTCCTCTACACATGTTGCTAAGCAACAGACGACAGTGTCCAAAGACAAACGACAACCTTGCTGAAGTAGCAGTTTTACTGCAACACAAATGAGCTTTTTTTGACACTGAACATCTATAAAACCATTCAGATTACAATACTCAGTAAATATTGAAAAACACTGGGGTTCACGAAATAAAAGTCTCAGTCTGAGCTGTTACATGGCAACCTCAGGGCTACGTGGCAATCCTGAAAGTCATCACAAAACACAAAACTTAGTGATTCTGCCTCAACAAAGAGGCACTGGATATAAAAATGACTTCATTTAATATAAAAAGAAAGAAAATGAAATGATATAAGTAAAAAGGATAAAACCCTTTAATTCTAAAGGAATTATAATTTTATGACAGTAGTGCACTTTATGAAACAAAGAACACAAAGTAGCTGGCACATGACCAACTGCTGATGCCATCTTTATAAAAAAGCTGGCACTGACTCTGAATTTTTTTTTTTTTTTAGCAGAATCAAACATAATTTTGGCATAAAAAATAAATAAAAAATTAAAAACCACTATAAAAACATGGCTACCATAGTACAAGAATGACAGTCAAATGTTTTGGCTAGCTGTTATGGTAAGAAGATAATATTTAACAAAACAAAAGAACAGTCATCTTAAGCTAGAACTCACACAAAGGTGGTAATGTCAGGCACCGTAAAGAAATAATGTACCAAATCACTAAAATAATATCAACAAGGCTTAAGTGAATCACTCGAGGTCAGCTGTTTCACTTTGTATTAACATCTGAGAAATAAATGTCAGAGGTGTTGAAAATGTATTTTGTGGTGTTGTCATAGTTGTAAAAAATTATTCCTTTTTAAAATGTTACAGTTTGACAGAAATACTGTGTTGACAAACAAACATAAATGTGATTAGGCAATCCCCTGGTAACTCTGGAATGCAAAGGTGAGCATTTACCTGATGCACTAACAACTTTATACAAACTTTGTTAATTATAGCAACTGCATGAGCTGCAGATATATTCTCCTGTACAATTCAATCAACCTGTTTTCAGGCACCCATAGATGCAACATTATATTGGATAATTTTTATGGCATTGGCTTTCTTGAAAAGTTTCACTGTTTGTAAATTTAACTTGTCTAAAATATATACTGTATTTAACCTTTTAAAAAGAAAAAGAAAAGTAATAATTCTCATCTAAAATTGTGAATTTACTAATCTAATTAATGATACCTAATTAGTTTCACTATGCCAGGAAGTGGTTCTTAAGATTTATGATAGTTTGTGATCACTGCCACCACCACAAATAAATTATCAACCTGTTAATAAAACACTGATCATACTTTTTCAATACACTGGAATGAGCACTTTTAGTTATTAAAAAAACAAACAAACATCTGAACACAATTCTATGGAAGTCTAAAAGACTAAGCTACATACAGGCCAAGGTAAAAATCAATAAATAAAATGACTATGCAATAAAAACAAGCAGTCAGTAAAAACTATTCTAAAGAAGAAAATCTACTTGTGTTGCCCACGTGCAAAGTGACAGGCAAAGTCGTACTTGCTTTTGCACTTGTGGCCACAAATGTTGCACTGGAAAGGGTTCTCATAGCCATGGCAACCCATGTGGATGGTGTAGAGGATGTTGTCAGGGAAGTAGATGTCACAGTGTTGACAGTGATGTAGCATATGTGGGTCCTGAAGTGGAGCGGACTGGCCCGGGGCTGGTGTGCTGGGCTGGCTGTTGGAAATACTGGGAGTGCTGGTGCGCCCGCTATGGTCGCTACATGGCCCACCCTCAGGACTGCAGTTACTGTGCGGAGGGGCCCTGGGCTCTGGGGCGATCGGGGAAGAAGAAGCGTGAGCCACGCTGTGTGTTACAGCTACTGGAGCAGTGGCCGGGTGTGGCTGCTGGATGAGAAAAGGCTTTTCGTCCACCACAGACTCTGTTCCTGGAGACACTGGAGGTCCAGTCTGTGCCTGGGACTCCGATGGGAGGCTAGCCAACTGGCCCGCCAGGGTGGACAATTGGTTCAGGGGGTTATCCATCACCATGTCGTGGTGATGGTGGTTTTGGTTTGCAGAAAGCGCATCCTCAACAGCTTGACTTTGATTATTGTAGGCTTCCTGACGTAAATGAGGCAGCTCATGGGAGAAGTCATTTACATTGTCAGCCTTATGCACAACCATAGAAGGGGGGCTAAAGTTGATGAGGAGCCGTCGACCATAACCCAATGAGTTTGCTTTTTTCTGTAAAACGCTCAGCATCTTTTTATGGGTAAGTGATCGAGCACCTTTCATTGGCAGAAGTTTGTGACGTCTACGTCGATGGTGTGACAAGTTGCTGCGGTCGCTGCAGCGGAAGGAGCACAGCTCACATTTGTACGGCTTCTCACCTGTGTGTGACCGCATGTGGGCCTCCAGGTGGCGCTCATAGGCTGAGGCAAATGGGCACAGGTGGCAACGGTGAGGTTTCTCTCCTATTTGTTAGAGGAAGACAGAGCAAATAAGCACAACATGTCAGTGTTGTCCATTAGATTAATGTCTACAATGCAGTAATATCCCCTGCAAGTAACTAAACATTTACCTGTGTGAATTCGGATATGTTCAATGAGTCGTGCTGTGCCTCTAGTAGCATAGTTGCAGTAGCGGCACTTGAGCTTGCCATCATAGGTCCTCTCAAAACCATCCACCAAGATCCCTGAGCTGTCCTCCAATGACATGTCCACTGAGGGATGGTCGAGCCCATTTTGGCTGCAGTCTGCAGACAAAATTTATTAAACAAAAACAAAATGAAGCAACAAAAAATTCCAACATTTGTTATAAAGAGGTGAAACATAGCCTTTTTGAATAATGTGTCTGCCTTTAGGATACTATTTATGTCTGACTTTACAAACAATAACAAAACAGTACAGTTTCACCAAACCTTTATTCTAAAAAAAAAATAATAATAAAAATATGAAATAACAAAAGGGACCACAACCTGCAACCTGCTAAACAAACAAACAAACAAAAAACATAGCTATCAGTGAACCAGTCAAAACTGTTTTTGTTGACTATTTGAACATCTTTGAAAAACATTTATTTACAAACACACAATATTAAACTGAGGTTTGGTTTGAAAAAAAGAAAAGGCATGCACATAAGTTGTATTTGCAATTTTTACTTCTATTTGTCATTCAGCCAATTTTATGCCACACAACTGCATTGAAAATATTTAAACAAAATCCGAGAAACTCCAGCTTTTGTGTCATTAGCAGTACCGCCGGTATGTGAATTTTCCTACATGTATTACTGAATTTATCATTGCCCATTATCATAATCCATACATAGGTGGTTTTTTTTCCATGATAGCACACAACTTAAATTGTTTTCATTAGCATTAAAATGAAAATGCTTTGAAACGTTTGTATTAATCACTGAATCCATTGAAATATAGCTTCAAGAAATTTATATTTTTGACACAAGCAAAGAGAAAAATGAATTAAAACAGGTCCAGCTTTGAGCAATGAACTGGGTGATGAACTCTCAGGGTTTCATTATTTATTTCACAATTATAAAACAAAACAAAACAAACAAACAAACAAAAAATTGCTGACAAAGGCAATTGCTTCTGCTCTAAATGAAAACAATACTGAAGCTACATGCTGTAAATGAGAATTCTTCAAGTAAATGACACTAAACACAGAGTTTAGCAGCTTACCTGCTGGAAGCTCATCCACCTCCTTCACACCGCTGACAGAGCCTGATATCATGTTGACATGTTGCGTCTGCTGGCTTAAATACTCCTGGAAATCCTTAACAAAGTCCAATGTGTCCGGCTTTTCCTCCCCCATTGGAAGAAAGTAATAGTGACGCAAACGTATACAGTACTGAAATACATAATTAAACACAGGATTAATTAAAGCTAATTGAAAATGGATATATGCGTCAGTTGTTTTCTTTACACTGTAAGTATACAACACAATCAATCAAGTCACCAAACAGACTTGGAATACAAAAAGCGTCAATGTTTGCTACCTGGTGTTAAGCTTGATACCCACCTTGATAAATTTTAAGTTGGTTGTTTTGAAATGCCGTGGCAAACCAGACACAAAGACTGGATAATCCTGCAAAACGATGATTGACAAGCAGGAAATCGGCGCGATCCAATGTCTGGTCGGTGGCTCCTAGACGCAGCTCCTCATCATCGTCATGTTTGTTGGCAAAGCTACGTTAACTGCGTTAGCTAGCAGGGGGCTAGCATTAGCTCTCATAAAAGAAAGCATCTTTCTCAGCGAGAACGTCAAATGTCACCCGACACATCGTTTTAAGCCTTTAAGTAAATTATTTTAGCTGAGACTGCTTAACATCTATGAATTTTCTTCGATTAGCATGCTAACACGAACAAGAAAGGATAACCTGGTAAATAAAAACAATTAACCACTCAATAGGGTTAAAGTTCACTTTGTGTGTGCTGATGAAATGCATTCGGTGGAAACTAAAACCCGACCGCGACAAAGGTTCCCAACAATAAGGCGTAGTAGAAAACTTACATAGCTACGAGAAAACAAGCAAACAAACAAACAAACAAAACATGTTTATTAAACGGTATTTCAAAAGGGTTTTTCTCTCAATAATTTAACAGAAGTCGGACAACTATAAATATTATAGTTCTAGTTTGTAGTGTTTTTATTTTTTATTTTTACCCCTTCATTAGTGTTGTGGACTTTCTATTTTCTATCTCAAATTTAGCAAATTGAATCTCATTTTGCTTGCGTTGTGTTATTTTGGGATACATAGACCAAAGAAATAGTCATGCTAAATAGAAAGTAAACACTTTATTCAGTCAAAAAGTTTTACACCACAGCAGGATAAAAAATACAGTAGCTACTGTACATAGTCTTGGTTTTAAAACAAGGCCAAATCAGCCCTAATGTTAATAGCAAATTATGACACACAAAAACGATCACAACCACAATATGCTTGGTTGCATAGATGCCTCTTTAGTTTGAATTAGGCTGGGGTATTTGACAAATGGATTTGTATGCCAGCTTTATGATTCTACGTTCATGAACATGGCAACTCCAAAAGGATACTCTGAACAGGAAGAGTATGCAGAGGAAGTAAAAGATTCTAGAAGAAACGACAATAGCATTGGATAAAAAAGTATGTCTCCTTCAATTTTCAAACTTATTTGTTTAACTGATCATAGTGCAACCATCCCCATAATGACAGAAGTGAGATGTGTGCCAACAAGGTTTGCAAAATTGTATCAGTTAATAAATAAATAAATAAATAAATAAATAAAATAAAAAAATAATATATACAGTATACAGTACTGTATATATA